>OU342619.1:7637397-8309422 GCA_910589645.1 Tinea semifulvella
ATCAGACATTCATGACTGATATGTCTCTAATACTATGCTGGCTTGACTGGGCATAACGGCAATTAGAGCCTGATCCATAAACGTGTGGATACATTTATTGGGTTTATCAGTGGAACCCGTGACCCTTGTGGTGATTGTACCGTTCTATGTGCCGCCACAAAAGTCATGTCTAACTTATGGAAACTGCAGAAATCGAACTCTTGACAACTTTTTTTGTTTGATATCCGAATATTTTTTTACACTATACATTACAAATACATATGTGGAGTTAAATATTAAATTAGTTTAAAAAAAAAAGATGTTGTTTTTTCTTTGTCATTATCGGCCCAGAAACTCTTTTTAGTGTTTATTGTATTATTAAATAAATTCGTTTTAAAATAAAAGATGTACTCTTATTCTTTATTAAAATCGGAAACTCCGTTCAGTGTTTCCCTATTATAAATATATATATATTGGGAGTAAATTTATTCTTTATCTATATTTACTTTAACATATTTCTTTAGGCAACCCATCACCGCGGTTTTGTTAACGTATTTTATTATTTCGTATATATACGGGGTGACTTTATATGGTTTACGTTAGACTAATTAAGTTACGTCATACAAAGTCACCCAATATATCCATTATATATTATTTCGTATATGTATATTTAATTCGGATAACCCTAAATTCTATTTTTGTGCTTACTGCAGCCGTTTTCCATTAGTTTCAAACGATTGGATTGTAGGATAACTTGATTTAGGTTAAAAAGCAAATTTATGGCAGTAACCTAGTTAGGTTTGCGTGATTATATGCAAGGACACGGCCCGGCAGGGTATTTTACGTTAAATAATATTTTACACGGTAATTAAACACAACCAAAACTAAAACAATATATTTATTTTATTTATTTATTTATTTATAAACTTTTGGGAAGATCAACAACACAAAAATACACATTATATAATATATATAAGATTTAGGAGGTCAATTAAAGGTCTCCACTGATAGAAATAGTATGACTTAAAAGAAACACAAAAAAATAATAGAAAGAAAGAAGTAACTTGAATTAATTTAACAAAATTTGAATCAAATTATAAAACAAAAATAAATAACAGTGATGGTAACTTACTACGAGTACAATAAATAATCCTAAATAACACTTACAAGCATTTAAGGTGGTTTGTCGAAAGAAATCGCACTTAACAATCTCCTGACTACCGGAATCGAATGATGGAAAATGTCGATTTCGTATTTATGACCATTATAGGCGTTACACACGCTACAGAAATAAATTTTGCCTATAATTTGTTCTTACTGGCTTAACTGCAAATGTAGGGGATGACCTATTTCGCCTTGCTGGGGTAAAAAAAATGAGTTTGCTATATGATGAGATATTATTCTCGCCAATGGAACAGGCTCCCACTGACGATCAGACAGGCTCCCTCTGTTCATATTTTTAAACGTTTACTTACCACCTACTTTCCAAACAAGCAAAACAGTGTTCCTTAAATTAATATTAAATTTTATTTTTGTGTTCATTTATATTTTTAAAATTTATCATTTACTGTTTCTTAGAGTGTAGGCTTATTTTTAGCATTTTATAGTTATATGTATGTATTCATGTTTTTTTTTTATACTCGCACGACATGTGACCACCTGATGGTAAGTGGCGCGCAAGGTCCATGAATGTTAGCAAATGAAGTCAGATACTCGGAACTGCCATCAGTCCCTAACACTATGCCGGCTTGACTAGATGCTTTTTCACACTTCGCTTAAAGGACTCCCAAGTTATAGGAAAGTGGAAACACAGATGCTGGAAGAGCATTCCACATATTTATCGTACGACAGATGTATGAGTTATATGTATTATTAGTATGTAGTTTATAATTATAAATTTGCACCCATACATAGTTTCTCCACACTCCCAAAGGTTGGTTGTTAGGAAATGCCTGGCCATTAACCCCGCCTATGTACAATTTTAGTGTAATAAAGTATTTAAAATAAATGAATAAATTAGCGACTTAAACTTTATAACTATGCGTTTTACCGCGAGTATTTTCTCTTTGATTAAATAAAATCAAACTATTATATTTTTGAAGTTTCGCTTAACTATTTTTAAGTTACTTCAGTCTCGAACTTTTTGCATTAATTTGAATTTTTGACTCTTATGTGCATTCGTATTTATAACAAGTTACCAGAGGTTTTCCAACAATTACTCAATCATCAGTATAAAATTAATTTGAATTTTCGACAATAGTTCTACGTTATGTGCATATCGCCTCCGTGGTCTAGTGGTAACAAACATTGCCATGAACTCGGGAGGTCGTGGGTTCGATTCCCACCGGGGGCAAGGTGTACATTGTATAATTTGTCTCGGTCTGGGTCTGTATGTATAATATGCATATATTTACAAAAAAAAAAGTATACTATGTAGTTTATCAACCATCTAGTTTCCGTAACACAAGCCTCGTAGCTTACCACGGAAACTAGATGGCGCTGTGTGACCTGTCTGGAAATATTTATTATTTATTATTATTTATAACAAGTTACCAGAGGTTTTCCAACAATTACTCAATCATCAGTATAAATCTAGAATGAAGAAGCTGTTGATGTAATATTGTTTTTATTAATAAGTTAACTAAAATCTACCTTTTTTTGTTCATTCACTCCACTCCACTGTTAGAGATGGGCCTTCCAGAACTAGAGAATTTGGCCTACAGTGCTACGCCGCTAATAGTGGTAATTAGCCCAGTCTGCCGGGGCGGGGAAGTATCCACCGTTCGTGTCGATAAACCCAGTAAAGTGTGTCCACACGTTTCGGGATCTGGCTCGAATTTTCGTCATCCCATGACAAGCCGGCATAGTGTTGGAGACCGATGTCAGTCATGAGTGTCTGATTCCAATTGCTAACATTCATGGAATATGCGCGACACATAAAAAAACGACTATTTGTTTGTTGTGAAATGAAATTAATATATATGAATTATACAGAGTGTCCCAGAAGTCGACGTCAAGCCGGAATCGGGTGATATTTCTGTCTCGCTCACACTTTGTCAAATGGCTCTCTTCGTTTTACTCAAATTAGAAGGAAGGCTTTGGGGTGTATTAGAATCATTTTAGGCTGATATGAAAAAAATGTTTTATACTCTTTAAAAAAAAATTGTACATAATTTAACAAATAATCTTGCAAGTGTGATACCATTTTGGAATCCTTATCAAATGGGCCAACTTTTAGGGTTACTTGCCAAACTCGCGTAGTACATTTTTCTTCCAGTACATTCAGTTAAACATGGGCAAAGTATTAATTTGGAATACTTGCTTGGGAAAAAAGTGGCATTTTCGTCCGAACTAGAGCAGTTGGCTGTAAATTTTAGGCAACAGTTTACAGATGCATTATTCAGAATTACATAAGAAAAATAAAATTAAATAAAAGTTAAGATTTGTAGCAACAGGAGTTAAAAGACTGTCACAGCGTGTAGATTTACTCGATTTTTTAAAAAAATACCTATAACTTTTTAAATATATAACTAAGATTTTTTAAAATATTTTTCTGATAACTGTTATGACTTCGCCTATCACCCGATTCCGGCTTGACGTCGACTTCTGGGACACCCTGTATATATAACTATATTAATATAAGTAGATAATATATATGACGTTCTATGCGTTTTTCCGGGATGTATATGCGAAAAGGTTATTAAATTAAATTTGTTATCAGCTATTGGGTGATAAAGGTTAATCATTCCATTAAAAGCAAAGATTGCATTTCAAAAGCATATGCCGAGAAGCACATTTACTCGTATGTCCCTGGGTAATGTAATAAATATTATTACCATTAGGAATATGAAATATGTCGCAACATTACCGTAATTTTATTCCCTATAAAGTTAATAGACTACATTTGTGAAAAGTACTTGAAATATCTTTGAAAATATTGGATTGTGCGAGCGAGAGGTTCAAAGCGTTAAACCCCCAGTTTTAAACGATAACGTAAAAGTAACGTATCATCACGACCGTATCCCTTCCGGGGTAGTCAATAACCACTATTAATTCATCATCATCATCATCATCAGCCTGTGTCTCTCTACTGCTGGATATAGGCCTCCCCCAAGTCTCGCCACTGCACGCGGTCTTTTGCAACCCTCATCCAACCCCCACCAGCGACCCTCCTTAGGTCATCCGTCCATCTGGCGGGGGGTCGTCCCACTCTGCGTCGTCCCGTACGTGGTCTCCACTCCAGAACCCGTTTGCCCCATCGGTCGTCGGTCCTGCGGCAGATGTGTCCGGCCCATTGCCACTTCAGCTTGCTAATTTTGAATGCTATGTCAGTAACTTTGGTTCTCTGACGAATTTCACCAACTACACAGGGGCAGTACACAATTATATAAATAGATTTCTATTAACGCTGAAATATGGTATATTTAATTCTGAAGGGTTTGTCCCATTTTACGTGACAGAGCTCGGGGAGGAAGCTTTGGACCCATTACGTCGTCGCTGCTAAACGACAGCTCGACAGCTGACGACGGGCGACGTTAAATATTGAATTAACTCATGATATTTTTGCTTTGTATTTCAATTGCAATGTTAACACAGCTATATTATTTGAATAAACTGTTGGTTTTAAATTCATTCCAATTGTGACTAAACTAGTATACTCATTAGAAACTGTCATTATACATTACTTAAATAAAACATTTATTAATATGTAATCCAACCGTAACTGACACAAATATAATTTTGAGGGTATGCTATTATCTGCTGTAGATACAAATATTTTTAGGACATTATAACTTGGACGAAGTTTCGCAAAAAATAACCAATCCTTATTTTTTATTTATTTTTTATTATGATTTTTAATCAGGTCCTGAGGATGTTATATCTCATATCAAACATGATCCATATAAAAAATCCGTTTTTGACATATTTTAAATGTAGGAATAATCCATCGGATGTAGCGATAGACTAATGTTCCGGGGTAAATTGTGAGAAGTCTTTTGTAACTGTAACTGCCTCCGAGGTCTAGCGGTTAAGTCAGTGCATTTAGACTATCGTCGGCACACAAAAAGATTAATGTAAATAAATACATTTAATTTATTTGTGATATTTCTCGAATTTGGTACGCTCTGGAGACATCGACGAGCTTGCCACTTGTCATGATTGGCCTATAGTAATGTTGGCTATATGTGAATCTGCTTATTTACAAGCTGACCACCCCGAAAGGGAAACGTCGTGATGGTTTTTTACTTTCTTTTGTAACCAAACACGTACAAACCACAATTTAAGGCAATAAATTAAAATTAAATATTAATAAATAAATGCATTTTGAATAGAGACATATTTTTAAATGACGATGCAAGATTTATTAAAAAGTTAAAGCCATGCAGAAGTAGTTTTTTACATACAAGTACTCCAGAAATCAAAATCAATAAAAATATAATTATTTATTTTGTTTGGTCTACTTGTAACAACTTGGATATTGTCAGCACTAAAAAACAATAAAAAAAAATTCAAAATAGTTCGGTAAATTATTATTAGACCGTAACAGGTAATAATCTAGATCTATGACCTAGATAGATGAAGGAAAGCATAGGGACAAAAATAAGGAAAGGCATGCTACGATGGTTCGGGTATGTTGAAAGGATGAGCGATGAAAGATTGACGAACCAGATATATAACGCGAAAGTTGTAGGTAAAAGAGGCCCTGGCAGACCGAGACTCACATATCACGATCAAATAAATAAAACACTGACTGAAGGTGCATTAAAAAGTCTTCGTAACCAAAGGGCATGTATGAAGAGGTTGATGAATGTCGACGAAGCGTAAGAAGTATGTCGTGATCGTGTCAAATGGCGCTCAATTGTCTCTGCCTACCCCGCAAGGGATCTGTCGTGAAGATATGTATGTATGTATGATGTGTTATAAAAACATTATTGTCATAAGCGAGTAAATTGTAACTTAATATAAGATCATGGCTGTAAATAGGCCGCGTAAACTAACCATAAATTTGTGGCTGTAAAAAGGCCGAGTCAACTTACAATCTAACAATAATAATAAATGTCAACTTAAATATAAGTAATATTTTTTATATCTAGGATTTTCTAAATTCTGTGTTCTTTGCATGTAATTTAATCATACTGTTTATTAATAAACACGTACAATCTTATTGGAGTCTCAAAAAATCTGTTTACGTTACATCTAAACAGATTGAAATTTCATAAGCTCCTATAAAAAAACATCATTTTCTCTTAAAACTTAATTTAATAACAAATCGATAGCTACAATATGCATGCAAATCGAAATACGTCTAGACTCTAGACGATACGGACGTTAAGATTCGATGACATTTACTTTGGATCATGAAACATCGATATTTCATATTACCCCCTTACATTACGGCCTTGCGTGTTTTATATTTAGTAACCTAATTAAAAGTTATATTTTGATAAAGCTCTTTTAGCTTTTGACTTATATGTAATGAATAGTCATTCAATACTTCATTTATTTATTATTTATTAAAAACTTTATTGTTTAATACAAAAGGCGTATGTAATGCCGCTTGGCATTCTCTTACCATCAACCTTCGGGACAAGGAATCGAAGTTTAGGCATGGCAAAATAAAAAAAACACAAAAAAAACAATAAAAATAATTAAATTACTTATTAGTACTAGTTAAATTAAATATACGATAAACATCATAAAAATAATAATACTTAAACTACATAAAATATATATATATATTCTTACATACACTACATAGACTAGATAACTAATTATATACATACACTACGTAAACGGGAAATATATACTTATATACACAATAATATGCGAACTACAATACACTTACTACAACGAATAATAATTCATTATTTCCAATCATCACACAGTATCATATTTTAATGGGGTGTATCAGGCAAAACTTTTTGTAGATGTCGCTAGCGGCACTGGTACCTTGTTTACACCTATGACGGATCCTTTTTTAAATTTATTTGTAGTTTTTTTATTTTTATAACACAAAAATGTATTTTAACTTAACGTTACCTACCTTAAAAGACGAATTAAGTAAACGAACACCGTCTTTAAAATAAAAAAAAGGTTGAATTAATATAGTCTTTTCTTTCGCTTGGAATCTCGATTTGTTCACTTAAAAGCTGCTCATTTCTGCATAATATCCAGAAAATAATAAACTTCGTAATAAAAATACAAGTTTTCTATGAAACTGACTGTGAGCGTATTATCGCGCAATAGAAAAAAAAGGAGGCCTCCTTTTCTTAAACCAGCCAATTGTCGGTCGCAAGCCCGAGACACCATTCTTCTCATCTCTTACCCACACACGATGGACCCGGCACCCGCACGGTGAATCCATGGAATGCTTAGAAATTTGTCTTCTCTCTCTCTCTATATTAGGTACCATCTATCACGCATATTAAACCTTGTAGTGTCGTGTAGCGTGTTTATATTTACCAATGGTTTTCTTTATTCAAACACAATAGCGTTATATGTGTTTGTCCAGTTGATTTTTTCTGTTTTATACTTTTGTTTTTGGCGTATTCGTTTAGGGTGGGTCAGGTAGTTTAAATACTGCTTTTAGTACTTACAAAAATCAATATACTAATAATAGAAATGTTTTATTTTGATTTAACTATGTATAGAATACTGGATATAGAATAACCGTTGTTATTCAGAATTTGTTCACATCTTTATTAATATTTAAGGAAGGTCGTGTTGTGGCTGATTACGGTCTGATGGTTAATAACCTCGTGTAGTTTTGAAAATGAAATAATTATAAAAGAGTCTGATACTTGCAAAACTGTGTTTTTTTTTTCTTAGTCTACGTTTTATCCTTTAAAATAGTATGTAAATTTTATTAAATATCTTTCTCGATATTTGATAGCAAAGATATTGTATTTATTTAATAGAAGATACTTGTTTAATGGTTAATTAGTTTAATCTTATTAATGTGATTTGATATGTCTTTGAAATTATTCAAATTTAAAGTCACTAGAGCCTATTAACAATCTCTTATTAATAATCTAATAGGTACCTTTTAATAGTATGACGTCAAACTAAAGTTGTGTAATTACGTTAATTTAAGAATATCGATATATTTTTTTTACTAAGTGAATACTGTAATTTTAGATATTTTTTATATATATTATTCTCTTTAGCAAATATTTGGCTCGTTTCTTTAAAAGTACTAAAATAATTATTTTGTACTAACCATCCAAAAAAGGGATTGCGGTTGTTTGATTGTAAGCATTTACAAAATAATTTTAGTCCAGATGTTTAATTATGGAACATAATCACATTAAAACATCCCTCAACCTAATAGTCTAGTGACACAAATTTCATTACTTAGTTAAATTTAAGCTGAAACGGGCTTTGAGAAGGAATTGTTGGTTTTATTGACTTGCATGCTAGATCTGGACATTTCGCACATTTATATTCACCGCTTAATATGATTTAAATAGAAGAGGTAATATGGTCTCTGATACAAAATAATATTTAATTGAGAACAACTAGGGAAATAATTGGAGCGGGAGTGGCTTGTTTGTAAAACGCTTTCCATAAAATCCTACAAATGTCGGTTCATACCATCCCACCATTCCACCAATAACAACTTTTGGAATCGTTAATGAATGGTTCTTGTCCCTGTCCAGCGTGGCGAGTCTAGACCAAATTCTTCAGATAATGTTCAAGAAGGCCCATTTTCAATAGTAGAGGTCTAGCATGCTCTGTTCTATGGGCTGTATTGAATGAATTTAATAATAATAATAAATAAAGTCAAAATTTCGTTATTCACGTAAACCTTTTACAAGGCATTCATGAAACGTCATTAAATAAATTATTTTGAATGATTCTACTCCTGCTAGTGGAATACTAAGCAGCAAAGTGGTCCAATAAGTAATCAGTTAGCAGAAAACCAGCAGCTTAGTAGATTCCAGTGACCTGTTAATGTTTAATCTGACTGAGAAAGCTGCAGATTGCAAGGAAAACTCAGCTATATCAGATTTACAAAATAAAACATTTACACAACTACACCACAACGATAAATTAATAACCTTTTAAATTTAGTTATGAGTACCTATGAGATTACAATACCTATATAGACTAAAAGGTATACAAGGTGTCATTTCGTACAGAGGCTAGCTGCTAGTTGAAAAGAGACATGAATAGCGGTTATTTCACCGACAGAAGCAGCCTTAAGTCTTAAGATGTTGATGATGATTATTATCACCCATTAGGCTAAAGTGTAGTTTGTGGTCTACCGTCTTACCCTTGCCTATCCATCAGTGGGATATTATAGGTTGACGATGACGATAATTTTCGCATATAACTAATTTTGAGTTATTACACGAAAAGTATAATGTGATATTTAACAAGTGCACTCTGCAAAGAAGTCCAAGCATTTTATCACACTTGTTATGCTTCGTATAATTATCGTCTCGTATTCGTATAGATAACCACCTTGCAATGATCATGATTGTTCCAGCCAACGGCAGCAACAAATTTCGATAGACTCGTTTACATTAATCAATATTTAATATCTCTTTGTCGCATTGTTCAGCCTCTTCATTGGAGATTTAGTTAGCCTTTTATTTATTTAGTAGTGTTAGGTTATTCTCGGTTTTGGATTCTTTCGGACAACTTCATCACTATTTAGTTTTTGTACTTACCAATTATTACTGGTCCTAACATTTAGTCCATTGTTGGTATTTATTCACGGAGTCTGCGCCTGTGCCTAAAATCCTTGGGAAGTTTCAAAAGCTTAAGCTATTTCAAGCATCCACTTTGTAACTACAGTTTTAAACATTTTGTTGCCGCTATGTCACATGCTATTTTATATCACCCTGCCTTTATGATTTAAAATTACGAATGTTTGAATTATGTTGACATTATCTTGGCCGTCATTATATTCCAGACAATATATACATATATAAGGACGTTAAACTTTGCGAGCATTATCCGTTTCATTATTAGATTTAGGAGCTAGGGTCTTGTCGGTAGAGTAACCTCTATTCCTTTCTGTTCTCTGCCAGCTTCTTAATAAGAATCTTCTTGATAAATTTAGAAGTCTCTATTTTTTTTTTTGCAAGTAGGCATTGTACAAAAAGAGATGTATTCTGCGCTTTAACAAGTCAATTTTTTTACAATAAATAATAATACGTGTATTTAAGTGTCATATGGTTAAAACAAGTAATTTTTATTTAATCACTTGATTCCGATTTGTCTGGGGCTATGATTATTTCCAACCAACTAATTGCTCTCAATGCGGTCATGTATCTAAAAGACGGGTGTTAACAAAGATCTTTAAACCATAGATACCGCGTCCAGTATAGTAATTCAAACTTAGTTCGTCGTAGCGTATCTTAGATATGTGAATGTGTCACGCTCTTGCATATAACTTGAAATGTTCTCACAGTCTGAAGTAACTCCAGTCTGTCTGTGGCCATAATGGTGCTTCCCAATAACAAACACATGCGCCTACAACAGACATAAATTGACACACTCCTATATTATATACATATATTTAAACACTTTTTTTTTCATATTCTGAAATCTCTTACAGCCCTAGAACACGTGAGTTCTATATCTCCACTGCTAAAGATATGTTTTCCGAGCGTATGTATATTTCTGGAGAAATAGACGACCTACTTTTACCACGCTTGTTGTATTGTAAATGTTAAGCACTGATTGAGATTGAGAGCTATGTGAATGTTACATCTTCCTAATTTTAAATCGATGTACGTCAAGCAATTGATACTTGTTAATCAGTAATTACTGGTACGTGCTTCTAAGAAGTCAGGCTGCACCGATCCCACTTAGGGAAATAGTACGAATAGAAAGAGATAGGTAATGTTTCGTAATGTCCCATTGTTGCATTCTTTTTTATTAAGGCACATTGTGTCGGGCTTCTTAAAAGATAATGTTTTGACTGTCTGAATAATTATGGCCACAAAACACGCTACATATTTTTAGAAATAAATTAATTTACAGCCACGATTTGTTATTTATGGACATAAATATTGTTATTACTAGATTGTAAGCTGACACGGCCATTTTACAGCCACGAATCTATATTTATGGACATAAATATTATTATTACTAGATTGTAAGCAGACACGGCCATTTTACAGCCACGAATTTATATTTAAGGACATAAATGTTATTAGATCATAAGCTGACACGGCCTTTTTACAGCCACGAATTAAATTTTAAGTATCTAGTTATAAATAAGTACAAAATCCTCGCTTATGGCAACAATGTTTTATTTATTATAAATTGTATTGCTGTTAGATTCGGTCCAGCCAAGTTTATATTGTATTAAAATATATGTATTGACAATATCCAAGTGTTGTGTACTAACCTAAGGAAATAAATGATTTGATTTGATTTGAATAAGTTATCCAGATTCTGGAAGGCCCATCTCCAATAGTGGAATTCTAGGACGTTGTGTTCTAGGGACTGTAATGATATTTATGTTTATGATGTGGTTATTTCTGATAAATTACGATGTTACTAAGGTGTCATTGTCTTTATGATAGGGCAGGTTGATTACCCCCACAGTAATAGATATCTTATATTTTCACAGACAAAAGAAATTAAACAAAAAACACAATACATTATCTCGATTGACAAGCCTACAATAGGGGCTACTCTTTAACAGTTGCTTTAATCCTAGGATTTTTTCAATATCAATAAGCGTTTATTGACCCTGATGTTAGACTGGCGCAATCAGTAAGAGGTATTTTTCTCTGGCTAGCATGCTTGAACTAAAAGAATTACCCTCATTACATTCTAGTTTAACCGCAGATACCTCAACAGTTTCGTAGCTTAACAATTTGAGGTCCAATGCATAAAAACACTTCACACTCAAACATGTACGATAATAACACGAATGCTGTAATCGCGAATTGCAATCCACCAGGCCTGTCATTACTGCTCGGGCTGATTGCAGTCACGACATACCCTAGAGTGATGCTACATGGCATAGGCGGGCAGCATAGCGATTTTGAAAAATAATATATGAAAATTGCATA
The DNA here is from genome assembly GCA_910589645.1 of Tinea semifulvella. Taxonomy (NCBI): domain Eukaryota; kingdom Metazoa; phylum Arthropoda; class Insecta; order Lepidoptera; family Tineidae; genus Tinea; species Tinea semifulvella. The sequence goes on from OU342619.1 coordinate 7,649,418, forward strand.
TCTATTTAATAATGCACATAATTTTTCATTAGCTTGTCTTTCTCCACTTCATGTGTCCTCATTAAAAGTCCCACTTGCATGCAACTTTTGCCTCCCTCAACTAATAATAATAATAATAAATTATTTATTGTACAAAACCATAACAAGTGCCAGGTACATAGGCGAGCTTAATCCCGTAAATGTATTTTCTACCAACTAACCTTTGTGACTGTGAGCTGTAATAAGCGGGTGGAGAAGGTTACGAAGAAAATAGATAGTTGAAATTATTCATTACTGTATAAAACATAAATTAATTACATACACATACATATAGTACTTATTATATGCAATACAATATACATAGATAACCATCCTAAATAAACAAATAAATATATACCTAAATATAAAATACATATATACTCGTATATATATATATATATATATAATAAGTAAGTTATGGCGACTTCTGATGATATCCTGTTTGTGAAGTAAGTATTTGTATAATTTATCTTTAAATATTTTAAGAGACGTTGCCTGTCTAATAAATAAAGGAAGCCTAACGTTCACCATCTTACTACCCTCATCACATCTTCGTCCATCTTTCTAGGGTCGTCCACGTATGTCATGATTAGAAACGCAGTGTCAACGCACCACTATTAAGTACAGAAATTCCACAAAATATTACTTAAAATAAAAATGATAGTACCAAACTAAATACAAACTCTTAAAATATTGGGTATTTTAAAATCTAAATTACTATAATCATGTGCTCTTATAGAAATATACGAGTATATGTGTATTAGTGTATAATAATATAGTTAAACTTAATACAATTTTGCACCTACCTTCCAATTAAGTCTTCAAGTAGTCTCGATGATTGGCTAGGATAGAATGTCTAGAGACTCGCCTTCGTCTTTGTGCAATAAAGATTTAAATAAATAAATATGGCGTCTTGTTCTTTCATCAAGAGTGTGTTAATATGTGGTATTCATTTGCAATGATTCCTAGTATTTAGCATTCGAATAAATGGTGACTACGTACGAGAAAGCGTAGAACCGGATAGACCTAAAGAACATCGCTGATAAGGGTTGATAGCAAAAGAAAGAACGCATTCTTGAATATTGAACTCTGAGGGCTTACATCCAGCAGTAGCAGTAGATAACGAAGACTAATGATAATAATGATGAAGATCACTTGAATAATTGTGAAAAAGAAAACCACTCCTAAAAAATGTTACGATTTTAGATTTAGTTTATACTCAAAATTAAATAGTTATATTTAATACGCTTACCTATTTTTTATGGATAATTAGTATTTCAGTAACTGATGATTGTATAAATAAACTATATTTGAAAATATAGACAGTTGTTAAATAAAATATATAGCTTCTTGTACCAACGAACTTATTAAAACCGAAATGTAGTTTGAACGAGATGCAGCTGATCCCAAGATAAAATAAGAAAATAAACTCGCCTTATACACAAATAAACTAGACTTTGACATTCTGGGCGTGTCTCGTCGGAATTGGTTTTGGGATTATTGTGAAATGAGAGAATTCTCGCCGCAACCTACGAGTATCTCATGTTTTCAGAATTTCTTACACCAAATCTTTGTAAAGCTTATATAACATTTGTCTACAGTAATTCACATTAAAAGGCTCTGATTGAACAGAACAGTTATTCTCTAATTCTGTAAGTTTAGATTACTGATAAAAGAACGCAGTACAATCAGTAAATCAATGTAAGGCTGTGGGTTGTGTGTTATCTGTTTTCCTGGTAGAATGTTAGCATGTAATATACCCTGTTATACCATGCACTTATGGTTCCTAAATCCTATCTACTTATCTGGTATTCTCCGTTGCTTGTTTCGTGTTCCTAACAGCTGATTTGACACATACATATTTATTATAGTCTTTTCGCAAATTGATACTGACTAATGTGATTTCATCCTAAATCTCGCCTTTCGCTTAATTAAATTCATAACACGTACTGTCTTTAAAAATTTACAATTATATCATATTCCCTTATGATAAAGCTTATATTCCAAACTGTACCAGACTCATGTGTGGTGAACTAATTTTAGTATACACAAACCGTTTCGCTTTGTGACGTTTTAATTAACATTTTAGTCACATGTTTGAATTTGGTGTTCAGGAAATTATGTGCTTAAGCTGAATATTGTTGGCGTACATACATTTCACAATTCATTGTCTCTGTACATAAAATTCATGTTTTAATTAACATATGTGCTTAACATTTTAATTCTAAAGACAGCAATTTTAGAATCTATCTCAGTTTCTGAAAGGAATATTAAAATAATCCATGTTTAATATTTTGTTTTATTACGTGGCGATTTTTGTATTATTTATTCATCCAATCACGTTATAAGCAAATTTCAAACGATTAAAATGCTTTTAAAGGTCCCTAATAAAACTATAAAAAAATGTGTTCTAAGATATCAATGTGCGGGAAATTGGCGTGGAATTCCTCGCAATATTCAAGACAATTAATGAAAATTATATATTGCGCGATCCTAAATGTAAAGTCATAATAGTAAATAGTAAAACTTTAAAATCATGATTCGCGATCAACGAAGGTCAGAATCATTCGACAGCCACTTAGGCAATTTGATAATTTTTGCAACTTACCGCAACTGCAGTAACATTGAACGCCATGACTCACGTCTAAATCATTAAATAAACGTCGATCGATTATCTTATCATATAACGATTGCTGGATTAGAATATTTTTGCAAAGTAACTTGATTCAAAAAGGCTTGTTAAAATAGATATTGTTCATAAGTATCCCATAACTTTCACATTTTATCTGTAACTTCCCAAAGAAATTAATTAAAAAGCAAATTTAAATTAGAAATGAGAGTGCTGTTAAGACATGAGCTATAAAACATTAATAGGTACTTATAAAACACGTTTTATACTCAAAGAAGAGATGTCTTGTCGTTAGAAGGTTAAAGAAATTCCACTATCCAGCTAGGCATTAAGTTTATTAAAAGTCTAAATGGTTGGGTGTAAAAGGCTACCACGTGTAAAGATATTGAGTAAAACCAGAAACGAAATAAAGACATGGCTGTAAAATAAGCATACAAAATAAAATGTTAGAAACAAGGCCTAATTCCAATTTGATAAAAACTCTTATCTATGGCATCCGTCGATATGGAGATTCGTTTACCCTTTATAGCAAAGGCAGTAAGGACGACTGTCCTAGCAAAATGTGTTCTGATGCTGTACCAATCGTAAAAGCCTCTTCAAGTTCCAATTTGCTCTTTAATGCTATGGTATAAAGGTTAGTTGTATAGTTGAAAGTAAGGTGAGAAAGATTAACAAGAAGTAACATATAGACCGAAAGCAAACGAGTTTGAGCCGAGTTGATACAAACAGAAAGTTCCGATCAGTTTATTCGCTATGTTTTGAAACACATAGCGTGCTGCAATTTCATTTTCTCTCAGTGCCGGATGCTTCGGTACCTCTTCTGTTGACCGTAAACCCGATGGATTTACGGGGCTCGGGTTCTCTTGGGACCCTAAAGGCAGTAAAGCCCCCTTTATTTACTATCTTTACCACTGTACTCCTTCTTAGCGAGTTATTTCCTCGGTTATTTTCCCCTTTTTAAAAATATTTTTCCTCAACAATTTATTGGTTGATTTATACAGGTTTCCTTTATGAGAATTATTATTAATGCTTTTTGTTTGTATTTTCTGGATTACTGGATTATTCTTTTGCTTTCCTGTTAAAATTATCTTTGATCAAATATAATATAATGTTCTATTATTGCATTATCTATTTCGCTTTCATCCAATGAGAAATGTTATTTAAATTATATTTTCTCACTGCCAACACCTCGTTATGTCGTGATCGTAGGACATAAGTCAGTTTAACAGCATCAAATATCCATTTTTCTCAGTTTATTATTGCAAACCGTCTCTTTAGTATTATTATTTGATAAAAGTTACCTCATAATATCCCGCTTCTGATTAAGGGTCTCCTAAGACAGGAAGAAGTAACTAATTACTACGTAGCATTATTATTGCAAGCTTTTTTATGTCAACATGTGTTTAAATATTGAACAATAGACGCCTCCACATCGTCCGTCTGTTATTGGCAAGGTCGAGTTGGTCACTAACTTCCTTTTTATAATCATCAATTATATTCAAATTTAAATATTCCTTTAGCCTTACCTGTCTCACAATTATGTTACAAGTTATTTAGAGTCTGATAGCTATTTTTTTTTAAAAAGTTTAATATTTGTTTGGTTTTTAAAATCATTTTTAGTGTTATACCCTAATTTACTAATATACCTTAATGGTAATCTATTTTTACTTTAATTGTGGTATAATTTAAAAAAATAAGTTTTAAGCGTTTACAATCGTTTGCATTTTAATAGTGCACGCTAGAACTATTTATTAGTATACGAGTATCTTGAAGAGTAGAGCCAATAAGGGCGGTGATGGCTCGGTTGTAAGTACGATTTCCTTTACATCCCAAAAAGGTAGGTTCGAACCCCAGTACGTACCAATGAGAAATACACTTAGGTACAATTTTTATAGATTTACAACACACCGTTCCCGTACCTCAGAAAGCACGTTAATCTGTCGGTACCATTTCCACTAATACCAACTTGTGGAATCGTTAGTAAATTGTTATTAAAAATTGACATCAGACCTCCTGAAACCAACCTGTCGGACTCGTGTGTTCTAGGGGCTCTGGTGATAATGATGATAATCTTGAAGATCCTAAGAAGAAGTGAATGCATAATATAAAAGAGGAAGCATATTTGCTTCTTGCGGTAATGAACCGTGAATACTTTTTATTGTAAATGACCACATATGTGGTTTTCTGAAAGTGAAAGTGTGACTCAACTTGTGTCACGGTATTTTAGTGAAAGCGTTGCAATTGGCTGTAATAGTGACCGATTGTATTTCAAATTGACATATAATTAGTTCATTATTGTATGTTTTAAGCCTATAAAGTAGCCGTAGCCTATTATAGAAATTTCAAATAATTGACTCAATTTTTTGCCTGTTCATAATAAAATCTCTTGAAGATCAAGAAAACTCGCTCTAGTCTAGTGGGTCTGCTCATGAAATCAGTTACCACCTAGAATGTGAGTAGGTGTCCGCAGCGCCCATCCCCCACAACATCAGTACTGACACCACCCCCACTACAATAGCTGATCTTCAACGGAATGTGGTACAATAAGAATTATTACTTACTTTTTTATTCACTACAAAGATGCGGATGTTGTGGATTAATTTTATATTTTGGGTTAAGTTTTATAAAATATGTATCTTTAAAACTTGTAGTTGTCTGAAATAAATTATTATTATTACAAGACTAGATTGGCCCATTAAGTAAGAATCATCATTACATTTGCTCATCATCAGACCTTCACTTTTGACTTTCAGACTTTGAGAACATATTCCTGAAGAATTCGTTCTACTCATCGCCTGCTAGACAGGTTATAAAAATATTGTTAGTTCAATGCATATTATTCTCGTTGGTAAATTGGAAGAGTATAGCTGAAGACCGGATGAGACGGCTTACTTGACAAATGCGAATTTATTCATCCCGCGTGACCCTACACTTATTTCTTCAACAAGTCCGTGGAGTGGAATCTTTTGATGAAAAACTTTTACCGAAATTGCCATTTCAAGCGACATTGGCTATATTAAGATTTTCTTTACAAGTCGGAACTTTTATTATGAGTTTCACATTTTATTTTAATAAGCCGTGTTTTCTATAGGTTTTATACCAAATATTATTTCCACTCCTGTTTTCCACTTACTTGATACTTGTATCACGCCAACCCTTTCTCCAGTTGGTGATGCATTTTACCCTGGTCCTTTGTTAACAATCTGGGAATGTTTGGATTGGTGATGATCACAATAAAGTGTTGTCAAATTGTAGCTTCTTTAGTGCATAGTGATAACGTTACATTCAGTCTCTCTCGTAGCCATGGTAAATGCAACTTGAACGAATCGTAGGAATAAATATTTATCTAAAGTAAAGGTATTACAAATATCATCTCGGACAGGGATTGTAACAATATCAGCTCGAGCTGTTTAGTATTCTCTGTATGAAACTCCCTACTGCAATGCAAACTAATAAGATTCGTAACATAATCGCCTAGCCTCGAGACAAGGTCCGAACCGCGATAGGTGCATCGTCAACTTGCAATTCCCGCGGTTACGTCTCTCCGTATGCAGACTTCGTCCAGTCTTCGTCTTCAAGCCGTAAGCCGCGTCATCGAGTCGGTCGTCGCTCAGTCGCCTAGCAGTAGCCGAGTTGACGTACGGGAGCTGCTGATCCGCTGTGGTTGCGTGCTTACGTTATGTTAACGCCTGGTTGACTGCAAGGCGAAAGACGATACGGTTGATGATCCCTTTCCGAGTTGATATACGAGTATGTGCTGTGACTTTAAATTGCGTAATAACCCAATATACACTACAAACTATTAAAGTTAAAATCGTATATGCTAATCACCTGATTTGTGCATAGTTTATTGACCTGTATACTACATTTACAAGCTTACATTTCGCTGTATTATATCAACATCATAGCAGATTTGGCCTCGGGCAAATTCTTCAACCTCCGCCTTGTGGTTTGATTAATTGATAGGCCAAGTATGCGTATTATGTGTTCCTTTGTTGTTAATATCTTTTATACTCAGTACCGACGATCGTGGATAGCTTCGTAATATTATTATTATTAGTTGTTTAAAGGATATTATAATGTTGATTAGAATTTATTTAAAAAATGTAATGGAATTATTTTATGTTTAGGAGCTTTTAAGGACGGATACTTATATATGAAAATACTTTGACATTTGGAAGCACAGGTTCATGCTTATATCAACTTATTAAACTGGCCCTTACATGGCTATTTAGAAACGTTTCGCTAAAGTTTAGTTTCTAAACCGTCATCATCATGAAATTTGGCAGCTGCCATGGTAATAACCATGGTAATAAAAATTGTGTTACGGTCACTTTAAGCATGGGAGAGCATATTTTTTTGCTTTATCTTGTAAAGTAAAGTATTATCACAACCGTTTCCCTTTCGGGATGGTCAGAAACCACGCTTATAAATAAGCGGATTCACATTTAGCCAACTTTACTATAGGCCTTTATCTTGTCTTATACTATAGCCCATGATACTGGTCTGGTCAAGGCTTGCTATTTTACACTAACTCCTGCCACCTTTATCCAACCTCCATCTGCGGTCTTTACATGTCGCAAAACCAATTCTAGTTACTTTTTTGTCCATATAACGCGTGAAACTAGTGTTTTTAGTACCAAGGGTAGATGCGACCGAGCTGATTAATGTTGAGCATCGATAATATTTTGCGATTTAGATTAGTTTCTAGGTAATCGATGGTTTCGAGCTTCATTCAACAAAATCTTAAGTCTGGCGACATATAGGAAATCCGCTCAGTATAAGCTATATTGCATTAATGATAATAAATAATAACCTTGGCCTATCGTAACTTTAGTTATACAGTGTTGTGTGTGATCTCTAAACCATGCCTATTCGTTAGTGGTATGTGTTACTGTCGTGTTTATTTTAATAGTCAGCTCATTAAATAGCTAGTTAACAAGGATTAAGACGGTTTAACTGCATCTCCTTTCGCTGGCACAAACCACTATTTTTAAAGATTTTTCTTTTGAGAAATGTAGTCTATCAACTTCATAGAAATTAAAATTAAATGCATATTGTAGATAAATTAATCATATAGTTGTTTTAGTTACGTTATAGTTAAATGTTTCTTCTATTTTCCTCTGTCTAAAATTAGGTACCTATATGAAAAGTGCAATCCTAGAAAGACTACAATTCTCAAAAGAAAATAAAAATATTGGATTTGTCGAGCGAGAGACCCTCTTAGTATTAACCAACTAAATTGTTTTGTCATTTAGCTTGTGCAAAACAACTTCGGTGTAGTCTGAAACCTTTTAAAGAAGCTGGTTTATGTTTAGTTATCTAAACTAGACCTGTAACAAGCAGCAAGCTCAAGAATACCTCTTGTGTACCAGAGGACTAAAATGTCTCTGATTAATCCTAGTGTTTCAATGATATTGTGTTTTTTTAAACAAATCGCAATATTAAAATTAAAGTATTAGTGATATCGACCAGCCTGCAATGTATTTTTCATATAAGAATATTAACTCAAGTGATAAACACAAATAGTAGGCGTGAATAATTATAATTTGCTGCCATTACTGCTGTAATCATCATTCCTTCATTGAGGCTAAGGACGCCAAGTTGAAGAATTTGTCAAGCTATAATATAATAATTATAGAACCACTCTGTGACTTATAATTCTGTTATGCTTATTTTTCTTAATGACGCTCTCAGTCATGCAGAAGACAGGGTTCGCCATAATGGGCCTCGTTTTTGTGATACAGCACAATTTATAGTTGCACTTGTATTTAATAATCATTAATTAAAAGAATTACAATATTAAATAAACTATATTAAAACAAAATCTAAATTTAGTACATCTAACACAAACACCAAATCAAATTAAGCTTTTAAAATGTTTAGGGCCTAAATTCTAGATTTTATCTCCATTGTAGAGCCGAGTTCTCGACGTTTTTCTATTTGCATATTCCATTTTCCTCTGTCAATTTCAATATATGGACACGAATTGGCACTCACGTTAATGTTTACTTATAGTTGTAGGTTATAGCGTTATATAATTCTAGACATACCAAAATTTCATGGTTCGTAATAATGTATTTTTTATTACTAATTATGTTTTTTTTTATATCTTGTTAGTATATTTAGTATTATTTATCTTAATCTTTTTTTATTTTATTTTTTCAATTATATGGTTTTTAAATCAAGAATTTTAAATAAAGCATCATTTAATAGAAACACGGTCTTAATACTAAACTAACCAAAACACAATTTGTTACCAATACTCAAATATATTTTCATACCTATTTTAATTTATTAGCTTTAAACCTGTTCGTAAATAAATATATTTAAGCGAATAATTTCACAAAATGATATAATAATAATAATATTTTCAGACAGGTCACACAGCGCCATCTAATTTCCGTGGTAAGCTACGAGGCTTGTGTTACGGAAACTAAATGGTTGATAAACTACATATTATACTTTTTTTTTTGTTGTAAATATATGCATATTATACATATAAACACTCAGACCGAGACAAATTATACAATGTACAACTTGCCCCCGGTGGGAATCGAACCGAACGGCAACGTTTGTTACCACTAGACCACGGAGGCGGTCATTCTGCAAGTTCAGTTACGAATTGTCATCATAATGTAGACAAAACTAATAAGGTTACGTAAATAAGAGCATGGATGAGGAAGTGGGCCTATTGCTCGCTTGATTGGCACAATTTCCAATTACCCGCAGAATGCCGTGGACACAATTCACGTCATTTAAGTAAAAAAACACTCGCTTTGTAACTAAACTTCTGGTTTTTTATGTACTTCTAAAAGATTAACCTTTAAAAAATATGATTAGACAAAATAATAAGGGATAATATTGGTTTCATTACAGCCCCTAGAACACAGCGTCCTAGACCTCCACTGCAGGCCCCCTTCCAAAACATATATCTGGAGAATTTGGTCTACACTCGCCACGCTGGCCAGACGGCTTGGCGAGGAAATGATGTCATTTTTTTAATGACAATTTATTAACGATTCCACAAGTTGGTATTAGTGGAACCGGGACCGACGGCTTAACTCGCTCTCCGAGGCACGGGAACGGTGGTGTTATAAATCTATGACAAATGTACGTGTGCCGGACAGGCTGATTTAGATACCATTAAAAATAGTAGCAATGTCTAGTTTGACAGATGTTTTTGATATAAAAAAGACACAATTCAGGCAATAAACGAATAAGAAGGAAATTGTGCTTCATTTACTTAAAAACCAGATTTATACAGTCCTACAGGCAACATAAGTGGTCCTTCGAGCCGGATTGGGGCGGCACGTCAGGCTGTCTACAGTACGTAAGAAAAGTGTATTTCTTATTGGTATATGCCGGGTGGGTTTGAACCTACCTTTGTAGGATTTAAGGAAAGCGTTCTTACACCCGATCCACCACCGCGCCTTTAGGACATGATTTAAATATTCATTCACAAAAGCAAGCCATCAAATATTGTGACTTGCGCATACATACATATCTTCACGCCATCTCCCTTGCGACCGGCAGAAACTATTGAGAGTCATTTGTCGCGGTCACTGCATACCTTTTTCGCTTCATCGACATTTATTAACCTCTCATACATGCTCTTTTATTTTGTAGACTCTTTACTGCACCCAGTGCTTTATTTATTTGTCGTTACGTATGCGGTCCGCCAAAGTTACGCTGCATATCCCACGTAGTGATCTTATTTCTATTGCATTAACCCTACTCTCATGCGTATTCTGGCCGACCGCCTCCGTGGTCTAGTGGTAACAAACGTTGCCGTGAACTCGGGAGTTCGTGGGTTCGATTCCCACCGGGGGCAAGTTGTACATTGTATAATTTGTCTCGGTCTGGGTGTTTATATGTATAATATGTATATATTTACAAAAAAAAAGTATAATATGTAGTTTATCAACCATCTAGTTTCCGTAACACAAGCCTCGTAGCTTACCACGGAAAATAGATGGCGCTGTGTGACCTGTCTGGAAATATTTATTTATTTATATCCACGTCTCGCTTTTATCATGACTTGTAACTGTTTTATGTATTTTCAAAATAATGTACATTGTTCACCTTGGACTATGTTGATCTACACCTAAACAAATTAATTTACAATACTCATATAGTAGAAATAGAGAATCTGAAATAATAAACACCATTTATACCTATTTAATTTATTATTATTATTGGTTTACTACCTTATTATTTTCCTTTTAACATATTTCACTAAAATAACAAAATGACTAAATCACAATAAGCATGCTGTGTGTGTACACTGCTTTTGGATTGCAATCTAGAACTTAAAATTAGATTGCTGTAAAATGTGAACTGTATCGATTGTGATCTGTTTGTGTACCTACAGTAAATAATAAATAAATAAATAATTATTCATTAATTTAAAAAAGCTACGAGTAATTCTAGCAATCATACAATGGGGTGTATCACTAACTTTTTATCACGATAGATGGCGAATGATAGATGGTACCTAATATAACTGTCAGTTTCATAGAAAACTTGTATTTTTATTATGATATGATGATCTCAAAATTGCCGTTCTATTAATACAACCTTTTTCCTTTTTTAAGACAATGTGCGTTTTCTTAATTAGTCGTTTAAGGTAGGTAACGTTAATTTAAAATACATTTTTCTGTTATAAAAATAAAAAACTACAAAAACATTTAAAAAATAATGCGATATAGGTGTAAAACAAGGTACCATTGCCGCTAGCGACATCTACAAAAAGCTGATACAAGTGCCTGATGGGGTGTCCCATTCTAAAGAAAAGTTTCTTCCGGTTTTAACGACACGAATAAACTAATTTATTACAACTAGTTTAGTTGCAGATACGTGTTAATTTCATTCTTCGTTTTCACGTTCTCGTATAATTGGCCAGATTTTGCACTGTTGACCGAGTTGTCAAACGAACCGCGACAAGAGTTCACCCTGCACACGATCAATTTTATTGTCAGAGACCGTTCTATTTGATTGTTAATGCACAGGTTTCTAAAAAGCACAAAAACATTTATATTGTCTGTTAAAAACCTTAAAACTTATCGGACCACAAACAATATTTCAAATTTTATTGAAAGAATTTTAGTGCTAGATATATTTTTCAGAGAAAATCCATTACTTTCTTATTGTACCTTATGCCAATGACAAAATCTCACAATCATACATGTGACGAGTATCTCAACTTAAATACAATTGCCTGTTCACCGTCATTATGCATAATTTAGCATGATTTATATATATATATGTATATTTCAAGAAGAGATGCGCCGAATAGTTATTTTACCGAATAACCGAATACTGAAAACTATTCGGTTTACCATTTCATTGTTTTGCCGCGTAAACATAAAATATTTATATAGTGTCTCTATTTATATCTCTGTTATAGTGTCTATTATTGTCAATGTGAACAACTTGAATGTGTTCATTAAAATCTTGAAATGTTGATTTAAGGTTTCAAAATAAATGTTTAAAAATTCATGTGGTTTTGATTGAGGTTTAAAAAAATGATTATTTTAAGTTAATAAATAAATGTTGATTTAAAATTTAAAAATAAATATTGTTTTCAGTTTTAAAAATAAATGTTGTCTTAAGGTTTCAAAATAAACATTAATTTGAAGTTGATTAGCTTTATTCAACACATTCCTCGTAGGTTTTCTTTGACTTATAATATAACATAAATCTTACGTAAGAAATGTTGTCTTTTACTTCTATACCATGTCATGTAGCCAAGAATATAGAAATACTCGAACCGAATATATTCGGCAACGAAACCGTATAATTCGGCTGAATACAAATAGTAGAAAATATGCCGTATATCAAACGAATATTCGGCTCATCTCTAATTACAAGTATATAAGATTCTACAACACTACCCTCACTAATTCATGAAAGCTTATCGTATTTTTACATCATGTGCTTGGAGATTGGGATGAATGAATTCGCTGATATGATGTGACGTGTTGTAGAAGCCGTTCCCCTAATTGCTTTATCTTGGAGTGCGGCCAAAATACTCACATCTTCTGCCCTGTTCCCTAGACATATTACGAGTAATCATGATTGAATACTACGGGTCACTGGTAATGCTATTAACTCATTACTCGTAAATTGAATTCTGTAACTGTTAAGATAACATGTTACATTTATGCAGTTTACCTTCACATACATATATGCATTTCATTGCTTCCGTCTGTAACACTACTCAAGAGACCTGATGTACCTTAGGTACATTATAACTGATCGAACGGTTTGATGTACTATCAAATTGTCTATATCATAACTTCTAACAACTTTCAAGCCTGTTATGCATACAAGTAAGATCTTAAAGTGTAACACCCTTATTCTAAGACATTTTCTCAACGGCTCCTCCACTCAACATTACCTTCTAGCCGTCAACCTAAAATTAAGTCTTTGTGATTAAGACGATTAAAATAAAAAATGGCGTCTAATGTACCAGGTTAAGGCTGCCCTTCAAAATAAAACTTTCGGCTCAGCACTATTTTTAACTTTAATTGTAACTATTACAGAAACTTAATTTTCGTTTGACAGAAAGCTAGAAGGAAATGTAATTTATTTTATTCGCGTTAACCTTTACATGCATTTTTGACGGGTCACTGTTTAATGAGTAAGCTGCTAGCAGAAGACTTGCAGCTTTGTCAGAATACTAAATTCTGTTGATAATTTGTTTATGGTAATTAGGTAAAATATTATTCATAACCACGATCGTTATCTATGAGTTGCTAGTAGCCTTAATACTGCAATGGAACATACACTCGTTGGAAGCATAAACATAAAGGTTTTAAAGGTTACAACGTTGCTAAATGATTAGATGCAAAGCCCTGTGTACATCCGCCGCAGGTGTGCCTTGCATCGCTTTATTACTCATTTGAATTTTCATTAACGTGTGATAAATGGTTATTTATGTACGTGCTTTATTTTACTTGTTTATATGGAAAAAAATTCAAAGTATCCTTTTCATAATCTAAGATTATTCTTTCAGTATTCAGTACAGCCCCTAGAACACAACGTCCTAGACCTCCAATGCTGGAGATGGGCCTTCCAGAACATACGAGTATATCTGCAGAATTTGGCCTAACACAATTTATTAATGATTCCACAAGTTTGTATTAGTGGAACCGGGACCGACGGCTTAACGTGCTCTCCGAGGCACGGGAACGGTGGTGTTGTAAATCTATGACAAATGTATATAAGAAAAGTGTATTTCTCATTGGTACATGCCGGGGGGTTTGAACCGACCTTTGTAGGATTTAAGGAACGCGTTCTTACAACCGAGCCACCACCGCGCGAGTCACTGGACCAATTTGTAAAATGTAGCAAATAATTTTGAGTTTTATTTCCAACGTATGTCAGTCATTGTTAAAAACGACTAAGGTTTAATATTTGTTAATCCACTGCTAGGTTTACCCTTTTCATAATGAGATTAAGGTTAATCCTCCAGTCGCCACAAATCAAAATTTAGTCCAGAAGATAAGTTATAATATTATTGCTTTTTTTTTAAATGTAATTTAAAATGTCTTCTGCTGATGTAGTGTTAAAATTACACTTGTCCTTTCTCGGTTTTTATTATCGACGCTTCAGCCTTGAACTTTGAAACATCAAAAGTAATGAATTTTGTCACATCCTAAAACCAACGTAAATCTTTATGAAGGGCTTTCACATTTCGACATTTCCTTTTTCTACATTTGCTCAACCTTTTATTTGCCATTTTTATCAAAAGTAATGGCGGTTTTATAACGCTCTGCAGTAAAATTATTGTCATTACCTCGTATTCCTGGTACGTGCTAAGATTCCCAGTATATAGAAATGGAACTAGGAAGATTCTACAAAGGTTAGTTCAAACCCCCGGCATGTACCGATGAGAAATACACTTTTCTTACGTACATTTGTCATACATTTACAACACCACCGGGTTCCACTAATACCAACTTGTAAAATCGTTACCTAATTGTTCTTAAAAATTGTCATGACCTTCTTCAACTCGTCTGGTTAGTGTGGCGAGTATATGTCAAATTCTCCAAAAAAGTCCTATCTCTAACAGTGGAAGTCTAAACTTTCTAGGGGCTGTGATGATGAATGGAACGGAATAAAAAAATGAGTCGAATTGCTTTCTTAATTTAATATTGGGTTAGTATTGATATCTTCGGATAGAGTTTTGTTCATGCCATCATTCACAAATTAATTGTGAAACTTATTAATCGACACATGATCCTTTGGCTGAATTAATATCTGTTACCAATATAATGTGTTAATAAAATGCTATAGGAATTTTACAAGTTTCTGTAATCATAAAGGCCGTATCTTGGTTGATTTAGGTAATTCAATATGTCATTAAATGCAGCATGCATTTATCGGTTAAACTTTATCAATGTTCTATAAGTCTATCGTTATCGGTTACCAGCCGTTTGTAAATTGATAGCATTCAAACAACATCTGTGTCATCAAGTTTTACACTTAAAGTGTAATTTCTTCAATTGTAAATCTGAGATTTTATTGATCATTTAATTTTAATGCTAATTATTCCCATGCTCGTACATAGTTGTCATAATCATCATCAAGACATAACATACCACCGCTTCCCTGACATGACAATTTTCGGTCGTTCTTTATATTGTTTAGTCTGAGTTGTAAGCCTGTGTAATTGTTACGATTAAAGTTGAAAAGTTGGTGTCGAATATATCATTTTTGTTTTGTAGGCCAGCCGTCAGCTTGTAACTTTAATTGTCACAAATACAGAGACTTCGTTTTTGAACAACCCAGCCTTAATATCGGGAAAAAACTAATACCATAAAACCACTGCCAAAATCAAGCAAACACGAAACTCGTCATCACTATATCTCGCACAAAAAAACCCAAAGATAACAAACAGTGCCATGTAATAATAATATTAATGCAGACCGAAAATGTACCTGACAGTTATTATTATCTAAAAATATCTTGTATTTCAACATTTCGCTTGAATGGTTTCGTCTATCATAGAGGAAACTGCCTCACTACTCGATTGCCTATCTTGCCTTCACCATCTAGACACTATTGTGTTTATTCCCCTCGTCTTTGCAAGACCTTGAGGCTATTTACACTCTTCCAGTTAAATTTAACTTGAAGACTGGATCCAGTGCACTGGTCTTTTTTTTTTTGCAATCTCGTTGGTACTCGAAAGTACGAAGTTGTAATTTACTTTATGTACTTAGTCAACGAACAAAATTAAACTAAAAATTAAATATTAACTAATTGAAATATAGTAAAAGAATAAACTACCTATAAATATTTATTAAATTTAACAAACCGTTAACTAATAAAACAGAAAAACTTAAAATAAATAAACTATACTACCTATATTGAAAACTAAATTAAACCAAATAAATAGTTAATAGACCTTAAATAAATAGTTAATTAATTAAATTAAATTTAAAAAAAAAACACTTCCTAAAAAATTGCTCCTTGAAATCGGTGTACTGTGGCATGGTGCCTAATACACTGACAGTATTTCCCCGTTTCAATTAAAATACCTAATGTTTGAGAGAAAAACTGCCAGCTCTATTGTCGCCAGAGACGTCAATGAGGATTGAAACAATTTCTTTCTGTTCTATTCCCCACGGCCCCATCGTTTCAACCGCAGACTTTGAAAATAAGTACTTTATGTACTGTAATTATCCTGTCTCAACATGTTTACCAAATTTTTGAAATTCAGACAATGTATCTACTGTACTGTAGTTTAACATCTTTGACTATGGGCCAGTAACTTTCCTTAGTGGTTATTTGTTCACTTAAATATAGAAAATTGTATGTGAACGCGGCCCTAAACTGAGCCAGCAATATAGAATCGTGTAAGTTGGTTTCAACTTGAAATGAGACATTCATACAAAAGGATCCCACCCCATGTTGGTTAAATATGAAAAGGGTTTCAATATCACTCTGTCTCGTGTATAGAAATTTCAAGTGTTTGTCATACATGTATGTACTTGCTGTACGTAGATAACGCTTCTGGCCTTATCTTTAGTTCATTTAAACCTTTTCGCGTCAAAACTGTTTTCTAATAATGTCATTTGATGCGCAAAAACAGTTGGCTTATATGTTTTTTTTTCAATTAAAACAAATTGCATTACAGTATGTTTAAATATCCACGCATTTCTTTTACTTTATTCGGTCTTTTTACTAATGATGAATGCTTCGTCTGACATCCGTCAAAGAAACAATATTAACATATTTTTCAAAATTTGCAAGCTTAGGTAGGAATGGGCTGGACACTGGTGTCGCAGCACCTACGTACGATGGAGTAAACGGGTTCTGGAGTGGAGACCACGAACTGGAATACGGAGATTGGAATGATCCCTTGCCAGATGTACATGAAGAAGATCGTCGGTGGGGGATGAATGAGAGTGGCAGGAGATCTTGTAATCTTTATCCAGCAGTGGTATTAATAGTAATTTTATACATTCCTTATGCATCAAGAATCTTTGGTATGATATCAAAGTAATGAAATTGATGTTGGTTATGACAACGCATGACGGAATAGTAGCAGACAAAGCGCCGGATCTCGTTACATGAAAATTGTCGGCATTCAATAGTGCCTGTCCGTTATTCTGTCAGTCTCTCTGTTGGACTTCCCTTTATCCCAGCTATCCCAGCTGAACATTAGAACATTGCTAGTTCGTGTCTCTCCATATTATCGTTACCAGATGTTCTGATATTTAAACCAAAATTTAATCATAGTTTACATAAAACTTGTAGTTTTAGTATAAATACTTGCTACTTCAACAAATGTTCTTTGTTTTAATTCTTATATCAAAATACATAAGCTTGATTAATTATAAACTTCCTATAAGACAATTTGCAATACCTACGTGATCTGGCATTGCCATTAGCCTTTACTTGAACGTCAGCGGATGGAAATATCAATCTGCTTTGAATTTAAATGATCCTTTAACTAATTTAGCTGCTCGATTCTAATTTATTTCTTATTGAGTTGCTAAACCTTTATTAATTTATGTTCTTTTAATACGATTACTACAAGTATTTTCTCATGTATATCTATTAAGTTTAATATTAAAATTGACTTAATTTTCTGTTTATTCCCAATAGAATATGTTGTAGTCACAAAAGTTACGTCATTGTTTTCCGTTGTGCTTCGCCCTGCCCTGAAATGTTATTTGCAATTATTCAAATTAGCTACGTCAAATCGTGATTCTACAAGAATAATAATCAGACCACCGAAATTCTTTATCATTTAGCATACTTGAGATTTTGCAAAGTATTTGTAAGTAAGATTAACTTCCACGTGCCGTATATTTGAATATCAATTGTTGTTATTTGTTTGCGGAACTTTCCGTTATAATGGTAATAGGACTGCTTCTAAATATGTATATCTATTTCCCGATATTAGTTGTTATTTGTACTATGATTGAATGCTTTAGTTTTGCTACTTTCGAAATCAGTCATGATATATATATACAGATACCAATGAGAAAGACACTTGAATCGGTTGTTTCAAGGAAGTGCAGCTCGAAAAGAATGTGACTTATGTGGTTTTGGAAATAACCGATTTACTTTTCTTACTTACCTACATTTGTCATACATTTACAGCACCATCGTTCGCATGCCTATCTAGTCTAACTCGTATGTCCTGGAAGATCCATCTTCAGCGTGGAGATGGAGACTGTTCTTGGGGCTGTGATGATAACTCTTTGGTGTTGTACAACCATTCTTCATTCGTTAACGATAACAAATTGTCGTTGTTAAACTACCACAAGTTTTTAATAATAATGTTTTGTTTGTGGCGTCAGAGGCGAAGGTCTCCTCTCGCGTGTGGATTCAATTGAATAATACGATGTGTTAGTAATTCTTGTCCATTTACTATCGTATCTCGTTATGTTTATGGGCTTCTCTTGTTTTGCCTTGTTTACTTTGAGAGTGTTATTCTCTATTATTTCTTGCAAGAATTTTGGGATTTTTACGGAAATATTCAGTTTAGTATTGTGTATGCTAGATTGTTGTTGTAGATCTATACAAGACAGCAATGGACCAGGAAAGCTGAAATCTGAGAATAATTGTCTGCTATGTAAAATAACTATTTTGTCTTTACAGCTATTTCTATTTGATATATTTTCATTACACTTGGTTGAGCTACTACTACTAAAATCCAGGGATGAATATGACGTCATCATCTAAGTAACTGATATTTCATGGGGACCTTAACAATCCCCTGGCCAAGGAGTTGTCCATATGGTTAACGGAAAGTTTGGAGACGAAAAAATTTACAATTATTACAGCTAACTTATTTCTATTAACGCCTCTATCTATATATCTGATAGTTTTTATACCTTTAATGGTTAATGGTAATGGTTTCGCGACACACAACACTCACAATTTCCTATCCTATCCGGGCTATTCATCCCGGCTTCGAAATCGATTAATTACTGGATTCCACGATAAAGTTAGTTTATATACCCCCTCTCGATTGTAATTTTTGTGTTTCTTTGTGTTTCATGTACTATTCTAGCGTAATAGTGTTGATCGATGAAGAGTATCTTCGGGTCATGCAAGTCAATTCAATGGTTTGTGCCACGATCGATTATGTGTTTTGCTATTGCTGACTTGTTTATTTGGCAGTATTTTACAGCTGCGGAAAAAAAAACTATCTCTGATAGAACATCTCCGGAGAACATAATTTATTTATATATCAAATGTAATTATTATTGCGTACACGATGGCGTGCCCTTTTTGAAATAGTAACGCGTATTCTATTCGCATTTCGACTTTCACACATTCTCACCTGTCTCGACCTACCCTAAATACACTTGCTGTGATTTACAACCGGCTTTTTGGTAAGGTCGATGACACGATTTGATTGAAGGGGTCGGGGGTTATTTGTGTACAGTTTTTAAATATTTTTTGATTGTAATCGATCTTCCTCTTGATGGTTAAAAGGACGCAAGATTTAAAATGGGATTAACTCATTATATACCGAAATCAATTTCTAGTCCCTGCCACTATGCCGGTTTGACGTAGGCTGAGGTTAATGTTTCATCATTATGATAGCTGTTTATATATCATATCACTGTTTAAGATGGACCTTCCAGAACTTTCTGGAGAATTTGGCCTACACTCGCCACACTGGCCTGACAGGTTGGCGAGGGTCTATTATTTTTTTCTTAAATAAATATTTATTAACGATTCCACAAGTTGGTATTGTGGAACGGCTTTTCGTGCTTTTCGAGACACGGGAACGGTGGTGTTGTAAATGTATGACAAATGTACGTAGTTAGGTATTTCTTATTGTTACACGCCCTGGGGTTTGAACTGACCTAGTTAAAAATCCTAAGTATTGTATCGATTACTGAATTATTGTTCACATTCAAAGTTGCTGTCTTGGATGTTCGTTCCATAAATAGTAAATTTCTGTAAAATACCATCAAAGTAGGTATATTTTTAGATTTTAACTTATTTTCCTGGTACTGAGGCCAGTGCACTTTCAAAACTAATACTTCTGTTATTTGCTCCCCACATTATAAACCAACGGGTGCAACTTTGTCTCGCTTTATTTCAAACTTGTTTCATTTAAAAGTTAAACAAAAAAACCTACGTCACTGTTATTATTCCAAACTAGTTTTGTTTGACCTTAATCAGATGTTAAGCTTGTTTTTAACTACTTTATTGTCTCGTGGTGATTAATTTAAATATTTGGGATAGCCTTTTGGTTTAGATCCGTGGTTTGTTTTGCAAAATGAGCTTCGTTTTCTTTTTCTTACTATCTGTTTGACCTGGCCTCGCCCGTGTGTGGTTGAGGTTAGCTAGCCGTGGGGTCGCATGTCAAACTCGGATGATAACGGCATACTCGTATAACCTTTTCATCATCATCATCAGAGCCTTGAATGGTCCTTCAGATTTTTTTATAGAATTTGGACTATACTCGCCACGCTGACCGTTTCGAACCGACCTCTTTAGGATTTTAGGATAAGCGTTCCTACAACCGATCCACTACTGATACACAATAACCTAATAATTTACATATAATTAATAACTATAAATATGACTATTTTGATCTCTGGATTTCAAGTGATATTTCTTCCAAATTCTATTAAATCTATGTAGCTTGACAAACAAACAGACGATGATAGAATGTCTGACAGAGTTGTTTTCCTATTTATTTTTTTAGTTTGACAAGAGGTTTAATTAAAGAAATAAGTCTTTAATTTAGATATGTCAGTCAACTTTACTTACGTAAACTGATCACTTATTTTACTGGTATTTTCTATTAGCAAACGGTTTCCATTACCTAGGTTTTTGGTAAAAGTGCACATAACGCGTCTGTATTCTTTGTAATCTTATGAGGTGACTCTTGGGACTTAATTATGACGAGACTGACTGTCGTCTCCTTAACGACGTGAAATAAATTCAAAATCAGTGTCTTAACATTTTAAATAAAAACAGATTTTAAAAAAATAATAGCTTGTATTTCATGTATGTAGATTTTAAATTAGTGATTTAATGCACCCACAATTACTGCTCACTATCCCAAAGGTTAGCTGTTACGAAACTTCACTAGACCTTAAAAGTTCGCCTATGTACATTTAAATGTGGTTCTGTTTATTGTGGAATAAATAATTTATCTATCTATCTATCTATTTCAACATTCACCAGTGCTTACTTTTTATAGCTATGTCTATTGTTTTAGTTCCAATATTGTACCTTCTTTTCATTATTTATGTTTTGCTTATGTGTTCTTTTTTGCTACTATTATTTTCGTCTTTTATTGTTCTATTTATACATAGGAAACAGAATTGTCAATAAAGATTTTAATTTATATTATTATTATAATCTTCTTACTTTATTAACGTTCATTTGTTTAAATTCTACGCGTTTGTGGCTGACTAAGTTATAATTATATTGTTATTTGTGGAATAAGTTTCCCTCTTATCATTGGAATTGTTTACCACTTATTCATTAGCTATAACGACTACCAAGCTATTAGTCAGAGTACCTACTATGTAGTCTATCAACGATTGTTCAATAGTACAGTTATTTTGTGTTCCACTTGCATTAGTTAACACTGGCGATTGATTTGGTTAAAATACATAATCGCATGTACACCGAAATATAATATGACCTATACAAATTTATTATGTATAACGTGTTTTGATGTTTCCTGTGTCTGATATAAATATAAATGACCAAGTTTGGATTTTAAATGATCATATTTTAAAAGTTTAACGAATTTGTATATGAAATTATAAATTTGGTATGATTCAATAAAATTAAAAATCAATCACCTGTTTTATGCTAATTATTATTGGATAAACTTTTTTAAAAAATATTTTAACGGATTTTTACTCGATTTATTTTAGAGACATTATTCTCCCGACGCTTCAGTCAAATAATAAAAACTATTATGATTGGATACTTGTCAAATGGTATAATGTCCCGACCGAACCTAATTATTATGTTTAACGAATATAAACGACATCCTTTAAAAGTTCGCAACCAACAATAACCTCATTGTATTGCTGATCTCACCAAACATTGACCTTTTGCGGATTAGATCCTCGAGCGGTATGTGCGAGCGCATCTTTTGTTATCATATCAGTGTATCTCCTACCATGTGTTACTCACTTGCTCAGTCTTCGACGAGTGCTCGGCCGCGTTGGACGTGCACTCCATTTCAATTCGTTTAATTTGAAACTTTTTATCATTGTTGCCTTGTAGGGTCGCCTAGTTGTCTCATTTAACCTACGATCATTGTGTAGTTAGTTTTTTACTTGCTTCTTTAATAGCGATGATTCTATAAACATCTCGCTCCCTTTGTGTAACCGGTCCGACCTGTTGAATTCTTATGATTAAGTTTTGAATCGTGTGCGACATTCATTGAAGTTTTTTTTATTAGTAATACCGTGATAATAAAAATGTGCAGTGCAAGTGGTTGCAGCTAGGATTGCAGTGTTTTCCAATGGGTTTGTCATCTTAAACATTTGCGAATTCGGGTGTGAAGGAAGGCAGGCTTCATCGGAATGTATGAAGTAGCGTGCGTGGCTGGGAACAAAGTGGACGCAGCTTACGCCGTCAAAAGTCTCTCTAACGTGGTGCCTGCAGGGATGGGTCACGCAGTCTCTGTTCAGCGCCATCATGCGCACTCCTACAAGCACAAACCGGAGCTTCCGCCTCCTGTCAGCAAGCCAGAGGCTATCAAATCCCACGTGATGAGATTGCTAAAACGATCCAAAAGTCACACGCCTGCTACCAGAGCTCTTGCTGCAGAACAAGCAGCTGCTCGTGAACTTGAACGTAGAACAGTGTTCACAAGACCGGTGACAGATGAGCAGCGTCGCAGAAGGAATTCTGCTGAACGACGGCGCAGTGCTGATAAGAGAGTTATGGTGACGATTGTGGATGGTCTGCCGGTGGTAGTTACCAGTCATGGTCATCATGAGCCGCCTTCGAAGCCGCACCCGCCTCCTGTCACCCATCACCGACATTCACACAGGGATAAGGTAAGTTGTATTGTATCACTATCCTGACCCGCGAACTTCGTACCGCCTGACAGGCAATGAATGTCATTATTAGGAATAATAATACTTACATAAAACAATTTTTAAAACAAATCACAGACAATGTCACGACACGTAAAAGTGAGACCTATCGATTTGACAGTTGTTTTTGTTTTTTAATTATTTAATTTGGTTATTTGTCATTTATTCTATATTATGTAAATAAGCTTAATTTAATTCCTGAACGCACGCGTAAATATTTGACAACAAACATTGTAACAATGAAAGCCACGAAATTTTTTAATTTTTTTTATTTGATTTTTCGTAAATTATCCAATGTTATTAATAGTTATTCTGCTATTAGAGACGGAGACAAATCCAACAAATCAAAAACCATGAAAATCGGTCCAGCCGTTCTCGAGTTATAAGTGTTCTAACAAACCCGACTTTGTTTTATATATTAAGGTAAGACATAGTCCATAATCAAATTACTATATTTATTACTATATTAAATATGTTAAAAAAATATTTTTTGTCTAAATAGTAGTCAGGTTAACATGATCATCGTGTTACATCACCAGCACTCGCACGGTGAATTCTAAGATCCTGGATTGCTAAGAACTACTAGAATTCCTAGTAAATTTCGGTATGTCAAGGTGCTATAGTTTTTTGATGTGCAAGGAACTTATTTTATATTAGCAAAAACCTTTAACTGGAATAAAACATAAGAGGCGTGTATGATAGATATTAATTTACATAAAAACTAGAACAATGTTTAGGGCATGTCAGGAAGACTACAGAATTTTATAAGTGTGTTTCGGCATGACAACATGCGATGCTACGGTTTTTGGAGTAGCTCGTACGTGCACGCGAATGGGTTTTATAACTTTGATTCGTGTAACTAAATCTATTCAATTAAGGAAAATTACAATAATTGTTCGTAAAAATTCGGTTGCATTTGACTGTTATGTGTGTTCGAATGATGCTGTAATTAATGACATGATATTAGTCATTGAATTTTAATAGATTGTTGATTGTCTTACATCATATTTACTTTTAACTCAATATTAAGTGGTGTATTTTACTCGCATCATCTTTCCGGCACGGGATTTGTCAAATTTTGATTTTTATTGCACAATTAGTGATATATATGCCGGATTTTATGTTAAGAATAAGTACGTTAACCCTTCATTGTATTGTCTAAAAATGCATGTAAGGGTTGATTCTTACTCTATACTCGTAGTTTCTTTCTTTTCAAGACATACGGAATGCTGCCTTTGTGTCCAGTTTTTAACGTAGTGTACGAGAGCGGTGGTGGCTCAGTTGTAAAAACTCATTCCTTAACATCCTACATTTGTCATAGATTTACAACACCACCGTTCCCGTGCCTCGAAAGAGCACATTGAGCGGACCCGGTTCAACTAATTCCAATTCGATAATAAATTGTCATTAAAAAAATACTTCAAACCACCGCCAACCCGTCTAGCCAGGGTGGCGAGTGTGAGGGCCAAATTATCTAGGTAATATTTTATTTATTTATTAAGAAAATCCAAAACGGCAATACATTTTACAAAGCAATACAATTAAAAATTTACATGCCAAACCAAAGGAAATCCTTTTAAAATACATTTATAATCTGATCTAAAGTAAATTACATGTAATTTTGAATCGAATTTAACATTAAATTAAATACGAACATAAATAACAAATTATTAAACACAAACTGAAATAAAAATTACGCCAAAAAAATATATAATAATAATAATAAAACAAAACAAATAAATAATCAAAATGTCACAAATTGCCATAAACACATCAAGTACTATGTGAAATAATATGAATGAGTGTGTAAAGTGTATAGTGTGTATGTGAATGTATTACATTAACATTATATATTTATCATCAATAAAAAAGATTTAATAGGAAATAATAATAAAAAGAAAGAGGAAGGAAGGAGGTATGACACCATTTGCATTATTATATATTTATATTATATATCTTCTGGAAGACCCATCTTCAATACTGGAGGTCTAGGACTATGTGTTCTAGAGGCTGTGATGATAACGTGGAGTCTTTTAATCCAAATGTATTAAAGCAAGCCATGTCCAGCTGGCACATTGTCAGGGACTGATGTCATGTCAGTCGTCAGTATTGCCAACATGTCATCTGTTGGTAAACGGCGCGCTAGGCACATACCGTGCTAGTAAATAAAAATAAAAAATCAACGTCAACCATTAATATCCCAATGCTGACTAATAGGAGAAGTATACTATACCACTCGCTGCCCTTTAACGTGCAAGGGATTACTTTTGATCGTTATTTCTGGTTTATTACAAAGTGGAAACGGAGCATCACCATAAGCCGGAAGTGTTGAGAATTGCAATCAAGATTGATCTATTTCTAGTAGTAAACAAAACGCATCGGAGAGAGATATTTGAGTAGCTATAGAGGTCGCACGTGTGAGTGTAGGATATTAATAGACGTTGTTAGATGCAGTGGAAGCCACAGAACATTGGAAAGGAACTATCTGTATTTGAGGAAAAAGTCTAATGAAATAAGGTTGGGCCCCGATTGTCATTTCACTTGACTTATTAGTACTTGGAAGCATAACTTCTCATTATTAACCCCTATCCCCTAGAACACAGAGTCCTAGACCTTGTAAGTACTTTATAACATTTTAATAATCATAATCTTAAATCCCGCTTCGAATTCCTTTGTTATACGCAAAACAATTGCTCTTCGCTCCTCTTACAACAACCAACTTAAGATTCCTTCTCATTCCTCAACTAGATACACTGATTCCTTCACTGTATCTGTGGCTCGCCAGTGGAAAAAGCTCTTTAAACGTTTGATAACCACATCGTTCCTGGATAAACAGAATAAAACATTATTTTGATAACTGTGTATTTATTTAAGTTATAATGTATAATGATGCACTTGTATGTATAATTGCGTATTATAATTAGTTAGGTAACTTATTAACTGTATGTTTTTTTTTGTATCTATATATATATCTTTTTCATTCCCTAATTGCTTACCGGCATTATAGCTCGCCTCTGAACTATTTTTTAAGTGCATTAAAGAATTTAAATAAATAAGGTATTTTTCTTTTCTGAGAAAACAGAAGGCAATAGATTTGAAAAATATTTGAGTTTAAAAGTGACTCATAAATAGTCTTGTGCATTATTCATACTATAAGATCATAATGGAAAACAAATTTCCGCGAGCGACCGGTTTGTTTTTGCTCTTAATCAAGGTGAAAACAAAATTTAATCAACACAAATTAATAATGCTACGTAAGAGGGAAGTTACACGATCAGTATTTCATCAGTTCAGTCCATCAGGTTTCTTAAAATTAACGGAGAAACTAACCCACATATTGATTTTATACATAATAGTATCCTACTTGTATTAGGTGCTTTTAGAGAAGAGCTAAGGTAGACGATTTTTTTTTTGGCGCTCAGCACCAAAAGATCCTGCCGGTGAAAGCGGGAAATTATCCCAGGCTTATTGAAGCCTGGATGACTCCGCTGTCTGTCTGTCAATTGTAAATGATAAGAAACTGATCGTATACCCCACTTGTAATAAAGACTGAAAAATAAAATACTGATGGTAAACTAATCGAGTATCCCACTCATATCAGGGATTAGTCCATTGCGAATGAATTATGAAATACTGATGGGAAATCGCGACCACTTTACTTTAGGTATATGACGTCAAATTAAGTACGTTTTTAAAGTCTGATTTCGATCTTGTATTGATCGACGTCTGTGACTCCGATATCTGTCTGGGCGCTGTATTAGTTGTTATGTTGGATAATACAGTTCTAGTTCTCCACTGCCCAGACGGATTAGCGAGAAGTGATTTGTTATTTCAGATGATTTAGTGATGTCTAAAATCCAGCCCTTAAGGGAACTGGAATGATAATATGTATGTTCGATTTATTGATCCAATTTTAAGATTCGTTTAAATGTACCTATAGCCAGGCGTTGCCAATTAGTGATTTTGAAAAAGGTATGTCTCAGATTAAAAAATATGTAAAATTTTCGTATGAAAAGTTCGTAAATCGCAACACCCTTGTAGCATAACACTAACCTATGTATTATTAGTTATAACATGTTACATTGTATTTGAAACAATGCTAATTACATTTTCCCTATAAATACATTTATCATTTTAACGCACCGTTGAATTTGGACGTTTATGTTCATTCAGATGTGCAAAGGTCAAGGAAACACATTAGTAATGCTTATTAATTACCAACTATTTTATTTAACTTTTCTTTGCCTACTGGACATTCGAGTGTAAAATAAAAGTTTATTGGATCAGTAGCGCTAGCATTATAGAATAAAGGCATAAGCTCTTCCTATGCGTCATTAATGTCGACAAAACTGCCAACATCTGCTAGCTGCCTCCACCACTGTAGCTTCGGGGAACATCGAGTGTGGACTCCGACCGTCAAATATTTGGGCTGCATCATTAGCAGGATGTTAACAATAGGTGAAAGGGCCTGCCACGCCGTCAACCAAGCGAAAGCGGCCCGAGCCATCCCTCCTGTCATTAATTCCAGCTTGCCGCTCAGGTTTTGAAGGTCCGGATCTACAAGCTTTATCGATCTACTTCTGGACAAGATCCAAAGTCTTCCGAGCGACGTGGTTCGTGCGTAATTCCGTTATAACTCGAGATCTGAGGATGCCTATTATTGAGGAATTTGTTGACGGCCAAACTAGATGTTAGGCCGCCAACACTTCAAGCATCTCCAGAATATCGCTCAGTCTTGCGTACGGCCCTCAACCACATCCTAGAGAATTGCTCCTGGAGAAGAGAGGTTCATGAGCCAGACTGGTCTGTTATACAGACATTATTCTTAAACCAAAACGAATCTCTATCCCCTAACTTACATATCATATCATACACTGGCATATCATATTTATCGAAATATGTATAATAAGTTTATATATTGTATTTATTTACGTATTTTAACAATGTATTATACATTTTTTTATTTTATTATTCCCATTTTGACACAATATTAATTTCTCACTCTCCCAAAGGTTACCTGATAAAAATAACCTTCATGGTATTATGCTCGCAACATTTTATATATAGTTTGTGTGCAATTAAGTTTTTTTTAACCCTCGCTAACCCGTCTAATTATCTAAAAAAATATGTTCTGGAAGGCCAATCTCTAAAAGTAAAGGTTTATTTCAGTCATTTTTAAATTACAACTAAAAAGTGATACATTGTAACCGAGACAAATCATAATAAACAATTGTTAATTATGTCATTTCTGATCCTGTAGATTGATTTTAATTGTTTGCCATTTTTTTCCCACTGGGGCAGTTTCTGTTTGTGGCCTTTAAACCTAAAATTGCACTACTAGTTTATTTTAAATATCGTTTACTTTTGTCATAAAAGTTAAGGTCAACTTTAATTACGTTTTGCGGAAACTCTGGTTAATGTTTTTTTTAATTGTATTTCCGAGCAAGCGTGAGACTTTATTTTAAATTAAGTTTTGGAGCTTTTCGTAAAATGTTTTGATATCCCACAAAGGGCTCGGTAATTGTACAATCAATTAGGGTCGCTCTCCATCGAGAATTCTAACCACCAGCGCTATTGCGTATCTCGTAAAGCAGGCGAAAACATTTTTGACAGCTGCCAACTTTCCTTTTATCCCACAAAATTATCGGAACGAGGGGGATGCTCGTTCCGAGACACGATAGTAACCTAAGCACACTTAAAGGTGTTCCGAGACGTGCATAAACTGTTTTGCCAGAGCTATGTGACGTCACAAATGATATCATTCCTCGCGCTTAAACTGCTCACGATATCGAGGTAGATCGCTCGTGTCAGTTGTTTGTCATAATGTCGCGCGCCATTTTCAAGTTTATTTAATATTAGGTTTTCGTTTAAATTGTTTAACATAATTCATTTATACTGTTTGTATATTACTTCTAAATCAAATCTACAGTTAATATTTAAGTAGAAAGTATATAAAAAATTATTCGGAACGACTATCAGTATCATATTCATTCTAAGCGCTCCTGAGCATGATTCGGAACGAGCGTATCATGTGTGAATGTGCTTTTGACGTGTAGGATTTTAATCATATCTTTTTTCTTGTCCCTTATATTCGTATATGATCGTTTCTTATCCATCTCCTCCCTTATTTCAATATGAGTCCCCTATTAATATTTTGTTAGACAACCTATCAACATTGCTCTCTTTTACTATAGTTACTGAATCGTTCCTTAGTAGTATTCGATAACTTAAATGCTCGAGTTCTCGTACAAATTTCGGATTTAAGTGAGCAATAAGAAATAAATCGTAATTTATTTATTTTATTTTATCTATTTATTTATCTTCAAGGAAAACTTACAGCTTCTAACAAATGATAACAAACTTATATAAAAAACTAAATCCCAAATAAAAGTTTCCCCAAATATAATTATACAGAAATTTTTAATATAATTTACTTATTTATTTAAATATACTCGTAATAACCCCGCCTGCTGCGGTCTGCTTCGTGCATTTTATTTTTATTTATTTTTTATTTATTTATTAAGGAAAACTATTGACACTTAATTCACAAGTATAGATACAAAAATAGAAACAGACATTTTGTTTCATTATTTCATATTATACTAGCTGTTTTACCCGACTTTGCCCATGTGGCTATACGAATTTCTCCTAATGTATCTATTTAATTTGCATGGTGTAAAGGGAAAAAATAATCTTCATGAAATACTTAAGCCAACTAAAGTATTTAAAATGATAAGGATTAATACTGTATTTGTAAATTATTTTCATTGTATAAATTTTGTATAAATTAGTAATTAATTAAGTGAAAGAAATGGCGGAGTATGTGAGCTATTCAAAAACTGTGTACCTATTAACCATATTCCATACAAATAAATATTATTTCATTTCAATATTATTTCATAAATAGCTTTTTAATTACCGCTTTATAATAGCCCATTTTTTTAAAGTATTAATATCGATATACTCGTAGTATGTTATCCTTAAGACATAGATATATGCCATCGCGGACTTTTCTGTAGACCTATATAAGATGCACAATTCCACGATACATTATTTTGTTATATCTCAAAGGGTTTAGGCAGCGTTTGCGTAGAATGCTCCCAGACGGCTTAATTTTTTGTGACACCTCCAACAAATCTGTGGTGTCAATGCAATAAGGAGATGAGTCTATACACTGTACAGTTTATTTTACTTCCCTACGTACATAAAGGGGCTAGTCGTAACATTAAAATGTATTAATAAGTAAAATCAGTTCAATCGAGTTATTTCAGCATCGCGCTTTTAACGCCAATAATTCAGTTATGCCTAGTGAGATGAGTGGACTCGTACCTAAAGTCTAGATATACATACGACTAATAAAATTGAACATTACGTAAATTACAATTTTCTAATTATAAATATGAGTTGTTTTCTTTAATTCCTCTAGTGAAAAGTTCAAGTTTTCTACTTTCCCCTTTTTCCTTGATACCACAGAAATATCGTTAATATATACAAAAAAATAACAAATTTAAACTAAATCCTCGAGAACCACTCTATCCATTGGTAAAAACAGCATGAAAATCGGTGCAGTAGTTTATTAGTTTATCGCGAACGGTTAATTTCAGTAAAATTTTCCTTTTTAAAGGGGCGAACGTCAGGGACCAATACTCGGTTTCTTATCTTAAGAATAATTCGTTCGTTAAAGAATACGTTTGCGCTTTAAATGATAGAAAAAATATCTCATACGTCTGATAGAGTTGGTGGTCATAAATTTTAATAAATCATTATAATCGCACCACGAACGTAAGGACACGTGAAGACCGCCGCGTGACAGACTGACGCAACACTAAACATAAACAAATAACCGAGATAACTAGCCAGTAATCTCTGTCGGCGCAATCTCACTATTTATGTATGTATTATGCTGCTAAAATTTATTAGGGTTGGTAAGTTTTGCATTCCTCTCGCTTGCACACTTCATCATTTTGAAAGATTTTCTTGTCTTAAGTGTACTTTTTGAAAAATGTAGTCATTTCCTTTCTAGGAAGTAAAATTCCGTGCGAATCAAATATTCCAAAAGACCACAACATGAAGTCGAATAAATATTATGATCTTACAGAGGAAATGATCAGGAACGGGTTCAAGACTCAGCTTTACGCAGTGGAAGTTGGTGCAAGAGGAGTTCCAGCAAAATCTTTGCATCACTTACTGAAAGAATTGGGCCTAAGCAGGTCTGCCGTCAATACATTTATGGACCGAGCTTCCAAGACGGCATTAACGGAATCACACAGTATTTGGTTGGGTAGGGAGAGAAGTAGAATGGTGGATGGTGAGCGTATTATCGCGCAATAAAAAAAAAAGGAGGCCTTTTATTTTCTTAAACCAGCCTATTGTCGGTCGCAAGCCCGAGACACCATTCTTCTCATCTCTTACCCGCACGGTGAATCCATGGAATGCTTAGAAATTTGTCTTCCGTAATATTTTTTTATTTGTTAGAATATAGAAAAATTATTGTACTAAGTGATTGTTTTTAAACTAAAAGAAAAGGATCATTTAAAAAAAAAAAGTTTTTGTGTAAGTAGGTAGTTTGCAATCCATCATATGATCCTTACGAGTAGGTATAAGCTACACACAATAATACAAAATTAGTTTTTTTTTCTTTCAAATCAACCAGATCGATTCCAGACTATGAGAATAGATTTTTTTTAAATCTAACGATGCAGTGTTAATTTTTATCATAATCCGCTCTGAGACACGTCTTCGAGCATTTTTCGCTATTTCTTGTAGCTTAAAATTTTACCTTGAAGACTTTTATAAGCCTGGTTTCCGACCACCCCGGAAGGGAAACGGGCGTGATGATGAATTTACTTTTTTACTTAAAAATATTTACACAGCTTTCTTCACAGTCAACAATAGTTATAATAGTAAAAGTTAAAAATATAGGAAAGTAATAAATAAAAAAATAAAAAATAAATGTATTCATTCTCGCCATTTTGCACGGACATGTCATTAAGCGTTTCGCCTTAATTTTAATATACTATACCATATACAACACTGCCTTTTGCCGCTTGTAGAAAACAGGCGTTTTGTTATGTGTCAGTTGTCAACGTTTTTCGTTTCATAGTATCGTAACTTAATATACTTCAAATTTATACCTAAATTTCCAAAAAGATTTTTTCATCCAACTACATATTCCCAACATATCCCAACAATATTATTTTAAAACAATAGTTGATTTGTTGATTGCTAGTTAACAATTACATTAAACACGTATTTTGATTGAATCATCCGCAGGTGTTGTATTAATAGATAAATGTTTATACTTTACAATATACGCAATAATAAATCTCGCTGAATGATTGTTTCCTTTTAGCTTTCAAACCGCTTTGCAGTTTGCAACAAATTACGAATTCTATAAGGCACGTTACGCCATCTAGTGGGGAGTAGCGGAACTAAACATATTATATTCACACTTAAATTTTTATTATTTAAATTATATTCATGACCACAATAATAAAATTATTGTGAAATGATTGCACGGTTTTTTAATTTTTGTCTATGATAATTCAAAACTTTTTAGATAGATGGCGCTGGCAAGTTTTTTATCATGTATAAATATTTTTGCTTACAAAAAATATGTAAATAGTAAATCGCAATTAAACATTAGATTTTAGTAATTTATTTACTATAATTTAGCTGGAATTAACAAGTCGTAGGTGCCTAGGGGGTCGAGGTCTACTCAGGATTGTTTTGTAAGAAATTAATAAGCAATGCCAATAGAATAATTGAGTGGAGCATCCCTTGAGGATATGTCTATGAATACGGGTGTTACACCGATACATTGGATACGCCCTTGTAAGGATATGCCAGCATCCTTTATTTAATTGTCAATGGAAGTCATAATAGCAAATAATTATAGTTAGATAAACAATGTAGCAAAAACAAGTCAATTTTAGTAATTGATACTTTGTATTGAATCCTACAAAGGTTTTACCTCCCACGTAGAGATCGTTGTACTGTCAAATTACATGTATATGAAGTATGTTAGTTAAAAATAAAGTATGTCTAAAGCATTGATGTTTGCGTTATCGTACCGACAAAAATACGAATGTAAATTTTAGTTCCGCTACTCTTCGGTTAACGTCGCTGTGGAAACCCCAGACTTTGTTTAGTGATATGGCGTTTTTCAGAAATATTTTGTAGCTTCGTAACCGAAACTATCGGATATCCGATATCAAAGTTTCGGATAGAGGCTAGTCTAAATGAACTTTTTATTTAGCTTCCTCTATAAGTCAAATCATTTATCTAGGGTGTGTTTGCACTGAGAGTGCTGCACTTCACAATGCTTCAAATGCCTGTTAATGTAGCTATCTATCGGGCGCCTAAAGCGTTCCAAGCTCGAACATCCAGTGTCAAAACTGACATCCGACACGTTAGTGTACGTTTGTGTGTAGTTTTAATTAATGGTATATCTCGTATAGTATATTTATAAGTTTGGGTTATCTGTCATCAATACGTTTCTCTTTATTATCGCTACATAACAACTAAATACTACTTGTGTAAAGTGAGCCGGAGCGGCGATGGGGTCCGCAACCCATCACGCATGGCCTAAAAAGAAAGAAAAAAAAATATATATATTTATTTGTCGCCAATACAAATTTTAAAAAACTATACAAAAAAAATGGTAAAATGATTATGCGCAAAATAATTAGCCTACCAGCACATGTATAGCGACAAAAAGGCGATCAGCTCGGCGTCCGCTACAACCTATAGATAGGCCATAGCGCAGATTTTCAGCCGCCGCCTTACGGATGGAAAGCACGTCACGGACACAGATGTACTAAAATACAACCTATTTAACACATACATTGCACGAATACACACACACACATAATAATAATAACATCCCAGCCTTTCATAGTAAAGGTGAACAAAGGTGGATTCAGGCATGCAGCTAGCATGCTCGCTGAGAAGCAATGAGTATTGATTTCAGTTTATTTTTAAAACCAATAACTGATTGCATCCGGCGAATCGGCAAAGCGCGGATTGAGGGCAGATGAGTGCCGTTTTGGCACCTGGAATGTCCGAGGGGGGATAAATGATAAGATGAATGAACTCCTAGATACGATGGATGAAATGAAGTTGGATGTAATTGGCGTGACCAAGACCAAGCTGAGGGGTAGTGAGATGCAGGACTTGTGTAAACCCGTAAAGGCTAATTATTTATTTCTTTAAGGAGTAGAAAACAATATTAGGCTTAAAAACATATTTTTACAGTGATCACTATTTATAAAATACAACCTAATACCTTAAGAATCACCCACTTAGATTTAGTAAGTAAAACTTTAACAAATAAATATCTTAAATTACTATCTTAAACTAAAAATAACATTAATTAATTGTACATATCTTACAGCAATATAGAAACCCTAGCATGTAATATATAATATAGATACTTACATACATATATACATGTATACATTTATATATACACATACATATAATACAATAAAACTGAAAAATATAATACTAAAAAATATATTCACATTTATTTACTTTTGTTATTAGTTATCGCGTCAAGTACCTTTGATTTATAGGCTGCGGGGGTATTACCAAACAAGTCTACAGAAAGTAGCTTATCGTTACCATTTTGTTATTAATTATGGTCAGCTCTGTATGGTTTACCTAATAAAATTTAAAAATATATATATGATTAAGCCAAACCGTTACAATGCCCACTGCAGAGACATACTAATTAACCAAATTAGCAAAATTGTCAACAATTTATCAAAATTGGCGTAATTGTCGTTCAGTCCTATTCATTAGGCGTTCTAATCGAGATGAATGCGCCAGATGAAATTAGGATCGTGGTGGTTGAATGTACTATGATTAATAGTTATATTGTGGTCATTGACCTCTAAATGTATAGTAGTGTAAAAAAAAAAGTGACGTAGATGTTGCGGGATAATAGACAAGTTGCCAGCGGACTTAGCACGTTCTAGGGACAAAAAATATCTCTTATGTTTTATTTTGCAGAACAAAGTAGAATTAGTGGTCTAGCGGTTAAGTCCGTGGATTTACACTCGGAGGTACCAGGTTCGATTCCTGGTCGGGACACATAAATACGTATTAATGTAAATAAATACATTTAATTAATATTTAATTTATTTATGATATTTCTTGAGTTTAGTATGCTGGAGACATCGACGAGCTTGCCACTTATCATGATTGATTGGCCTTTAGTAAAGTTGGCTAAATGTGAATCCGCTTATTTATAAGCGGGTTTCGGACCAACCCGAAAGGGAAACAGTCGTGATGATACTAAGTAGAATTAAGTAAAATTTAAAATGAATAAATAAACTATGTTTTTAAAAGGAAAATATATGTATAAATTTTAAAATTCACTGATAATATAGTAAATAGTATTATCACGACTGTATCCCTTCCGGGGTGGTCAGTAACTACGTTTTTTTAAAGAAGATGTTACACATCTAATCAACTTTACTATAAGCCCATCATGACAAGAGGTAACCTCGTCAATGTCTTCTGCGTACCAAAGTTAATCATTAATAATATTTATTCAGTCCAGCATC
This sequence comes from Tinea semifulvella, assembly GCA_910589645.1. Taxonomy (NCBI): domain Eukaryota; kingdom Metazoa; phylum Arthropoda; class Insecta; order Lepidoptera; family Tineidae; genus Tinea; species Tinea semifulvella. The sequence continues at coordinate 7,685,198 of OU342619.1, forward strand.
ACTAATAACAAATTACACTATAAACAAATGTACAAATGCTCGTGTTACGGATTTTTTGTTTTATGAAATGATGGTCCGATACTTTTATGTGCAGTTTAGATAATGAAATTAGCATTTGGTATAATGTATGTAAATAGAGCGCCGCAACGATTAACTCATCCGCCCGCGTTGTTGAATTTAACAAAAAGTATGTGAAATTATTATTATTAAAAAAAAAAGAAAATTTTAAAACGACCGCCTCCGTGGTCTAGTGGTAACAAACGTTGCCGTGAACTCGGGAGGTCGTGGGTTCGATTCCCACCGGGGGCAAGTTGTACATTGTATAATTTGTCTCGGTCTGGGTGTTTATATGTATAATATGTATATATTTACAAAAAAAAAAGTATAATATGTAGTTTATCAACCATCTAGTTTCCGTAACACAAGCCTCGTAGCTTACCACGGAAACTAGATGGCGCTGTCTGACCTGTATGGAAATATTTATTTATTATTATTATTATGATAGGCATGTACAATGCCAACACAGCGGCTGTAAGAACACAACAAAAGTTCGAACCCCAGCGTGTACCAATGATAAATACATTTTTTTTTTACGTACGTTTGTCATAGATTTACAACACCACCGTTCCTGTGCCCCTGAGAGTACATTAAGCCATCGGTTCTTGTTCCACTAATACCAATCTGTGCAATCGTTAATAAATTGACATTAGACCCTTGGCAAGTTGCATCTGGGTAGCGTGGCGAGCGTTGGCAAAATTCTCCACAGATGTATTCTGGATTTCCCATCTGCAGCAGTGGAGGTTTAGAACTCTGTATTCTAGAAGCAAACTGCAGAAGACCTAGTCTTTTAAAATAAAATAAACTAAAGTATCATCACGACCGTTTCCCTTTCGGGGTGGTCAGAAACCTCGCTTATAAATAAGCGGATTCACATTTAGTCAACTTTACTATAGACCAATCATGACAAGTGGCACGCTCGTCGATTTCTCCAGCGTAATAAACTCGAGAAATATCACAAATAAATTAAATATTAATTAAGTAAATGTATTTATTTACATTAATAAATATTTTTAACTGCTTTCGTGGTCTAGTCCGGTTAAGTGTCTGGATTTAGACTCGGAGGTAACAGGTTCGATTCCTGGTCGAGACACAAAAAATATTTATTAATGTAAATAAATACATTTAACTAATATTTAAAATATTTGTGATATTACTCGAGTTTGGTACGCTCTGTAGACATCCACGAGCTTGCCACTTGTCATGATTGGCCTATAGTAAAGTTGGCTAAATGTGAATCCGCTTATTTATAAGCATGGTTTCTGACCACCCCGAAAGGGAAACGGTCGTGATGATACTTTACTTTTTATAGGTTTAAAACTTTTCAATAGCGTATATAAAGCGAGTGTCAGATGGTTTGCTATAAAGGCTAACCCCTTAACAGAAATGGGTATCGGTGTAGTTACTTGACCGTGACTGGCTCACTGTTTCCATCGTCTCATTGAAACGTTTCCACTTTACCTCTTATTGACGAAGAGCTCAAGTGGGCTTAACGGGTTTGCATCTTTCTCGCTCGCACTGTCTAATATTTTCAGATAGTATTTCTCAAAAAATCTTGATGATTTTTTGAGAAATGTAGTCTATTAACTTACTAATGAATAAAATTACGCATATTATTTATATATATTTATCACAAGGCGCGGTGGTGGCTCGGTTGTAAGAAAACGTTCCTTAAATCCTACAAAGGTCGGTTCAAACCCACCCGGCATACCAATGAGAAATACACTTTTCAAAAATACACTCGGAGAGCACAGTAAGCCATCGGTCCCGGTTCCACTGCTACTAACTTGTGAAATTGTTAATAAATTGTCATTAAAAATCTCGTCAAGCCGTCTGGCCAGCGTGGCACGTGTAGGCGAAATTCTCCAGATATATGTCCAAAATGACTAATTTTATTTCCTAAAAATTAATAGACAACATATTTTTAAAACTTAAAATATCTTTAAAATATTGAATTGTGCGAGCGAGAGGGATACAACAATTTAAACCCTCCAAAACAGTCTCGAAGTACTATCTAAAAAAATAAAGTATCATCACGACCGTTTGCCTTTCGGGGTATTCAGAAACTACGCTTATAAATAAGCGGATTCACATTTAGCCAACTTTACTATAGGCCAATCATGACAATGGGGCAAGCTCGTCGATGTCTCCGGCGTACCAAACTTGAGAAATATCACAAATTAAATATTAATTAAATGTATTTATTTACATTAATAAATATTTTTATGTATATACCAGGAATCGAACCCGGTACCTCCGAGTCTAAATCCACGGACGGACGGAGGCAGTTTATCTATTAAGTTGTTACAATAAAATATATTTGTTTTAAATCGGAAGCCAGTTTGCCAATAATTTATCAATAAAAATCGTAATAAATAGGAAATTAAATAAATCGTAAGTATGTAAAACCACACCCATTGTCAGTTATTTACTGGTAAAGGGGTCGCCAATTTGTAAAGTTTGAAGAATACTGTTGTAAAGGTATTTGAGAGTAACAGTTGCGCGTGAGTCATCAGAGGCTGCTCTGGCGGAGCGTATAATGATTTTAAATACAATGGCCGTGGCGTGACCGCGAATGTCGGCTTCGGACCATATCGTTCCTACAATATCGAGATTTGACCTTTTTCGGACCAAATTAGACAATAAAAAAAGAATGAAACAAACTCAGCTAATGCGTATTTCATCAAAAATTTCTGACAGATAAAATGGATAAGGTAAATCTTGCTCGAACGATTGCCGATGAAAGCCACAAGTTTAGACTTATGCCATTGACAATCGTAGGAAATGTTTTTCTGAAGTAAACTTAGTACTATATTCTTTACTTTGCAATGAGTTTCTCCTAAATAACTTCAAGCAGTGCTAGCTAGTGCAAGTTACTCAATACCACGGATTAGCAGGGTATTATTCTCATAAACACCATGGTGTACGTGATTGTCCGCGGGTCTCAAGAGAAGCCAGTTCGCCGATTACAAGCTAGTTTAATTTGGTAGCGCAGTCGAGATGAATCCTTATTCGTATAAATTACAATTAACCAATACTAATCAACGCAAAATCGACCATTTAGAAGTGAAGCACCTACTCATGCTATTGTTACTAACCGAAATTGGATACAATTTAAATAATTTATCTATAGCCAGCGCAATATTTTAGAAGCTCGTTAAAGTTATTGATTTTGTTTTGTTGTTTCCAATATCGTATAAAGCTTAAAAGCTTTAATATGATCTGTTTCAAGTTTTAAGTTACGAAACAAAAGAAAGATAAGAACGACAGGTGTATAGAGAGGGGGACTGAGAAAACCCGAAATTCAAGTGTTGTGAATATTTTATATGCCTCAAGCGACTCTGATATTATTAACAAACTTTAATAAAATTTACAATTTACTCTCTGTATAAAGAAACTACAAACAGGATGACACAATGTTTACTTATCAATTATCACCTGCAACGATCCCATTAAAATAAATGATGCAAAACTTACTAGTAAAAAGAAACTTGCCAATAATCTAAAGTGACAAATAAAGATTAAAATGTATATAATTTAATAGCTTATCTTTCTATCACGTGCAGGTTTTTCTTTAGTCTAAAACCTCTTTCCCCCCGCTCGAGATTGATAATGGTAAGCGCGGGGCGGCGCAGGCGCACCTCTCTTATTCCCTCAGTCTGTTAGCGGCCGCGAGTGCGTTCACGTTACACGCGCCTCAATTTCACCTGCACCTGTTCAAAGTGGGTCCACCAAAATAATGTGATTAGTGCTATCAATATCAAGTGTGTGCTTGTGAAAACTGTGAATTTAACTCAATATTTAAGGTTTCTTTCAACAGTTGTATCTGTTTTGTTACATCTACCGTTGTGTCGCGCTCTACTGCTTCGTATAATAACTTCGTTGGATCTACGAACAACCTGCCGTGCGCTGCCGCGGTTTATCGGAAAGAAAAATTATTGGATTCCAATACTGTAGATTGTGGCTGCGTTGTCTTTTTACCTCGGGCTTTAAACGTGGAAGGATTATGTTTAAGCTCTTTTATCTACCTGTGATAATATCGCTTACGCTCTTTTTCGTGCATGTATTAATTTGTTTTGAAAACAATATTAAATCATAGGATTATTATTTAGTTTAGTTTTTTATCATGAGGTGTTTAACAATCGACAAAGATTTGCTAGGTTTTGGTATCACTCACTATTGACTCATTTCCTCGACGTGGGCCGTTCTAAGAATTTTAGATTTCTTAACAACTTGCATGTCTGTTTTGTAGGTTTGTCTTATGATATTGTATATTTTAATAGCTCGCTGTTACAAAGTATGTTATTATTACCGGATTAGTTTCGCATTTACATACTTCTGTTACGTAAATTTTGGTATTGTTCTGTTTAAAGACATACTTGTTACACTTTATAGCTGTTTTAACACTGGTTATCTATTGTTTAACTAAATGTCTAGTTCTTCTTCACACTATTTACTAAGTTTCAGCAACGTATCCGGCGTTAAAGTGAAACGGCCGTAACAATTGGGCCTTGATATCCGGCCTTACAACACTGCTACCTCTCACAATGGAACCTGGAATCACACTCTTTATTCGTTTAAATTGTATTCGAATTATTAGATTTGTCAAGTATTTTCGACCATTCGAAACCCTATAACGGTTCATTACAACGATTCCAACAATACAACAAATATTGTTAAAGTAGATTAAATAACAACACAGAAAAAATCTGATAGCCAATTTAAAAACAAGTATAGAACGATAGGAAAGAAGTAATTACATTTATACCAGCCACCAAAATATTTCCCATTTGTTTATCCCGCCTGTTGGTGAGCGAGTCGTAAAGTCTAAGAACGTCGCTTGAAGAAAGTTTTTTGACACTTGATTGTCATTTTGAAAGTTTATGAGTACCACTAATCCTTTTTATGTTATACTGTCAAGGTTGTCGTTAAATGCAACGCTTAATCTTGCATCAGTATTGGTTCCATTGTTTTTGCTTTAATACCTTTCCATTATTGTCTTGTGTATTCAGTTTGGATTTATTAAGTCTGGTATTATTAATTAGAATTTATTGTTCCTTTTAAATTACTTTACGTTTACTAAACATATGTTATAGTTTATTATGTTTAACTTTATACGTTTGCTTTTATCTAGTAATAATTTAAGACTTTATTTTAAAAGCCACCTTTGTCACAATGTATTATTTTTCGAGTGATAGAAAAATGTGTTAATTCTATATATGTAATATATTTTTTTTTGTGATTATAGCTTCGACTTGGTATTTATTAATTATTTTACATCCTTAAACTTTTAAGCTTTAGGAAATATTGCTCAGTACACTATATTAAAATCATTAGAGACTGTGTGCTGGATGCACACATCATAATGGAGTCCCAATCACTTCTGGGTATCTTTTTGTAAAAAAAACTACAAGTTTTAAAAGCAACTATCTCATGACTAAGGTAGAGTTTGAAGAAACGTTAAATGTGAAACAGAAGCTTCTTAAGTCGACTACAAGATGGATTAACTAGTATAACAATTGACAAGGGGTGGCTTTTAAAAAGAATTCTGCAAATTTGAAGTCACATTTTTTATATTTATTTAAATCTATAATACAAACTTCTCAATCATTAACATTGGCTTTATTTAACAAGCTACTTTATACATTTACATAATAAACATTTTAAGCATCGTATTAAGATTAACAAAGGGTTCTAATTAAAACCAAATGCAGCGGATTTTAATGTCATGACATAGACTTTCTACGACGTCACTTCGACGACGATAGTTGTGATAGAAAGTGTGAGAAATTCGTGTTACGTGAAATTAACTAACTTGCCATTCGGTACAAATTGCTCCTTTATTAGGTCCCTTGTTTTGATAAACACTTAAGTACTCTTCGACATTTGTCTGTACAAACATTTATAGAATCAGCTTTCTTTTCACATCTTGTTTTATTTACATTTTTATTTATTATGATAATTAGGTAGGTATTTATATACACATATATAGTAACAAATAGCAGGTTTATGTATTGAATTAGTCTTTTATCTTTAGAATAGTACGCTTCTTGTCTTAAAATTAAACTGACTATGAGTATGTAAAAGCTTTCTTTTATTTGGAAAGCTTATTTTTACTGTTGTTTTACTATTAATGTCTTAAATAATATTAGCTTTGGTTTCATACATTTAAGGATCATTTTTTAATTTGTTAATAGCATTATTTGTATTTCTTTTTTGCCAAGTAACCTCATAAACGAGACCTCGATATATTTTGAATGCAACTACTTTACCAGCTGCACAGACGAGGTCGTGCCTTTGAGCGATTATTTCCTATGTTTTTATTTTATAACATTGTAAATTATTGGGTGTGGAGTGGTGTTTATCATCAGGTTATACTGTGATAGCGATAAGGAGTTGTTTCTGGGTGATGTCACCCTTTAGTGTTATCAGCTTCACTGTACTTGTGGATTTATTTGTTGTCTCTTCGATGTAATGTCTTGACAATAATACTATGACCGCAATTTAATTTATTAATTTGTCGTGGACAACTATTTATTATTATTTCACAACGTATAACCATTGAAATTTAATTTTAAATAAATTTTCATTAATGTCAACCCCTAAAATTTCACCGGTTTCTCCAGTATCTATATAATTATGTTTAAAAATGTTTAATGTATTTTACATTTTATTTGTTTCCTCATTATAGTAATTATATAATTTCGATATGACTTTGATTAACTTCTTATTTCCAGTTAAACACTGAAGGAGTGTATTAAATATTTATTAACACTTTCATACTAAATTTATTTTTATTCTTACCAAAATTGTGTAGTGTTTTACCAATGTTTTTGCAATAATATCTATTATTGTGTAAAATATTTAACAATTTACTTTAAACTGCAGTAAATTTTGTTTTATCACTAAAATGGTGTGCAACGTTTGATTAGATAATGTGGTTGCGATCACTATCTATATTCTATCTATATTTATACTAAGTACAAACTATAATAAGAAAAAAAAAAAATGACAATTTATAAAATTATAGCTATTAAACTAGAAGCCACTGGCTAACTTGGCAGACACTATCCTGAGCTATGTGTTGGGTGTATATAGACTTTTAAGACCTATCAAATTAGACCTATTGAATATTTTGTAACTAAAAACAATATATAATTGTAAAATTGAACATGACAAATTATATGGCATTTGTAAAATTATGAAAATAAATTATAATAGCACCTATAAACGTAAAGCCCAAAACAAACATAACGCTAGATCTTTAGCTCGGGGTAGATTGTTACAACGCACAGCTACTGTTTATTACTATTGAAAGGGAACATCACAATACATGATTCCTAAAATCTATAATGAGTTAGCAGAGATACCTGGGTTGACTAAGCCACTTATAAGAAAGACTTTAAAAAAAAAAAATCATCTGTAACATAAGAAGAAGACAAATTTCTAAGCATTCCATGGATTCACCGTGCGGGTGCCGGGTCCATCGTGTGTGGGTAAGAGATGAGAAGAATGGTGTCTCGGGCTTGCGACCGACAATTGGCTGGTTTAAGAAAAGGAGGCCTCCTTTTTTTTTCTATTGCGCGATAATACGCTCACCATCCACCATTCCACTTCTCTCCCTACCCAACCAAATACTGTATGATTCCGTTAATGCCGTCTTGGAAGCTCGTTCCATAAATGTATTGACGGCAGACCTGCTTAGGCCCAATTCTTTCAGTAAGTGATGCAAAGATGTTGCTGGAACTCCTCTTGCACCAACTTCCACTGCGTAAAGCTGAGTCTTGAACCCGTTCCTGATCATTTCTTCTGTGAGATCATAATATTTATTCGACTTCATGTTGTGGTCTTTTGGAATATTTGATTCCCACGGAACGGTAAGTTCAATAAGGATAACTTTTTTCAAGTTCCGAGAAAACACTAAGATGTCTGGCCTATAGGCTGATACAGCTAGTTCATCTGGGATCCTATAATGGTGTTCAAATGTATCCATGAGAATTTTCCAGTCTGATGCGGCGCCAAGGATCGAGGTGGGCTTGCATTTAGTTTTCGTGCTTTGCCCTTCCTTTACAAATGTGGTCAAAGTTTTATTTGTAGTCAGTCCCTTTCTGGCTCTTGCAATAGAAAGACTTACTGCTTCACGGATAACACCTAGGACTTTGTCATGTCGGCGTGAGTAATAGCCCTTTTCTAGGAGAGTAACGCACCCTACAAGTGTGTGTCTAGCAGTTCCTATGGCAGCACCACACAATGTACAGTTCTTTTCCGTAGCTTTTCCCCACCTTACCAGATTACTCTGGTCCGGGAGGGACATTTGAAAAGCGTTTAGGTAGAACTTTAGCAACAATAAATATAATGCTAAACTCCGAAACACTAAAAATAAATTGTTACTAATGACAACAAACCTTAATTGAATTGGCGATTTAAAATAAATAAACAAATAGTAAAAATAACTCGCCTGGTCAGCATGGCACAAAATAATAAATTCTCCCCAAGTACGACTGTGTTCTGAAAGTCTTTTTTAGCAGTAATCGATCAATAATTCGATTTGATATTTCGCCTAGTATTATTTATAGTTTTTTTTTTACCATTTGAGTCTTGCGCATTCTGTTAGTATTCTCAGGATACATTTTCGTTGTAAAAATAAGCGGTTTCTAATTCATGTAATTTTGTTAGTCAGTTAAGGATAGTCGTTACCTTGTTCGACGTTTATGTAAAACCGTGTTTACATACAATCGGGCACAAGAACGCCTAGTTTAGACATATTTGCATTGACCATAAATACTAAAACGATTGTATTTGTTTGTTGAAAGCCAAATTACTTAAGACCATGTCGTTTATCTTTAAAATTTTTATCCTTCGAGGTCAACAGATTATTTCTACGCCAATTGGCGTTGTCCATTCACTCGTATACATCCAATGTTATATTATTCATCACACGACCCATGTTGCTCTCCTTCCGTTCAGGAGTGATCAGCGCTCAGCAATAAGATAATTAATTACAAATTGACAAAAATAAATGTAAGCTTGTATTAATACAAGTACCTAAATCTTTTGAGTCTTCAATTAGGAAGGTACATAACCTTAACAGTAACGTTCTATGTCATCTTAAATGCAGTAATTACATCTAATTGTTTAAGACTAAGCCAAATAACTAATGCATTACTCGGTCAAGGATTTTAGTAATTAAGCAGCTCATATGAAAATTAAATTTGAAATACCTTTAAGATATGTCTAATATTATTAAATGTAGCAGGAGTTTTCAGGATAATAATAAATTAACTGCAGTGAATCATCCATTGTATGTAAACATTAATGTCAGTTTTTTTATAAGCTCATTTTTTAAATTATAAAATGCAAGGTGAACGGATAATTGGCTTTTTGTGTGTACTTGTAGCCTTAATGATCCAAAAAATACTACCATATTATTTAAAATAGCAGTGCCATCACCTGTTGTGCATTATTAATAAAATTAAGGAAATTTTTACTAATGTAACACATACAACAATTAAAATACCCGTAGTAAACAACTTCTTAGCTTTTTAAATCCTATATACTTGTTTATAATCTATTTTCCTGTTTAAATATTTGCACCTACCTCCCACATACCATGTTCGTAATGTCCCTAAGGTTGACCGAGTAAGAATGTCTAGCGGCATTAGGTCCGCCTTTGTACATAGTGCAAAAAGTTTTAAATAAATAAATAAATAAATACTTGATCGTTGTTAGAGTCATTGATGGAGAACTTATTCAATGGACTAACATACAAATTGTAACAAATAAACTTGTAAGAATAGGAAATATTTTTTAAGCTCTTGCAAGTCCTATTCGCTTGGTAGTAGCTGAATCTGAACTAAAATGTATAACTGGATACGAGCGTTATGAGTCATAAAGTTTCCGTTACCATCTACTCGTTATATAAGATCTAAACAATGGAGAGAAACCTGCGAGATGATTCGCTGGATGATGCGTGTAAATATTGTTCTTCTTTCGACGCCTAATGTACTGATGGAGTCTTAAAATAAAGTGTATTTATGGAAAGAGAAATTGTAAACTTCAAAACTAACCAGAAAATATTACCCGAGTATCAATAAAAGCCGACCTAGATTTTACAAAAGTAAATTATAAATCAGTAAAGAGTTTAGTAAACAAATTAGATTTTACCATAACTAAACCAACTCAAAATTAGGTGCAGGACGAAAAAAGCAAAATTATAAACTTAATTTTAATTGTTATTACAGCTCATACTGGCGCAGTATAGACAGCTCTAGAATACATCATGAACACCGATAACACTATCTCTTATCATTATAACTCTGAACCTTGATAAGCAATTAATTAACGCACTTGACGCAAACCAATTGTATCGATTTTCATACAATATTCCTAATCTTTATGACTTCAATGTCGTGGTTTACTGACAGTTTTGGTAATAATATATGTACCAATCTAGACATCAATATTTTAGCTTAGCTGGAAGAGCTGTTGATTAAATATCTGCCCACTATTGTATCTTTCTTGAAAAATATATTATTATCATTCCTTAAAGTTCATTCAATATCTGTTTATTCCATCATAGTTTCTTAGGTGTATAAATATATCGAATCATACTCATTCCACAATGAATACTGCTTCCCGGAACACAGGTACTCTTCATTCGGGTTGCAGAGTTTTACAAATACTGGAGGATAGTTTACGTCACTCTATGATCTGCGTTAAATATTTGTTTTATACCTTCTTACTTATAAAATGTAAACTTGAAATTTTTGTCTTCGAATAATGTTATTTTATTATTATTATTTATGACACAAACACATTCGTTTAGCACCTGGTAGTTCAGAGTAAGGTTTGGGATAGGAGAAGGTAGCTTGCCAGTTATGTAAGAACCAGATTAAAGCTATATTCATTATACTGCTGTGCCACTAATGCTCAAATTATGACCACCTAAGACACTATCAAATTCATACTGTCTTATTTCGTCTTGAAATATCATTTAGTGAATGTTAATTCGACAAGGTTGGTCTTTACTCTTCACTCTACTTACAGAATTTATTAACAGAATAATTTTGACTAATAATACAGTAAAGAACATTTCATTGCTACAAGATTTTGTTGTAACGGTATTCTCCAGCAACAACGCAGTTAACGGTCTGCGAGCATTTGGCACAGAGAGATTAATTGTGCCCAAAATTCTGCCACAAGAAATCGCAATTCTTTTGGGCTTTTTTTGGCAAAATTTGCTCGGTTTTTGTGTGGACAGGGAACATTGTTAAATACAATACATCGTTTTTCTACTTGAAATCTCATTAAAATATCTTTAATATGATATTAAAAAATCTGGGATCTAAATTCCCACCGCCTCCGTGGTCTAGTGGTAACAAACGTTGCCGTGAACTCGGGAGGTCGTGGGTTCGATTCCCACCGGGGGCAAGTTGTACATTGTATAATTTGTCTCGGTCTGGGTGTTTATATGTATAATATGTATATATTTACAAAAAAAAAGTATAATATGTAGTTTATCAACCATCTAGTTTCCGTAACACAAGCCTCGTAGCTTACCACGGAAACTAGATGGCGCTGTGTGACCTGTCTTGAAATATTTATTTATTATTATTTTATTTATTCTAATGACCTTTATCATTCTCTGAAATTACGTGCCCCACAAAAAAACAACTTGATCATTTCTTGTAAGAGCACTGTAGCTTATAAATCTTACCCTATCCCTAAACATTCTAAATTTGGCTCAACAATATTTAGGTTACTTTCATTAACGGCTTAACGTTGTCGTGAACACTTTTTGTACCGACAAGACTTCACCCCTTATCCGATCGTTTATACGTGATGGCCGTAAAAAGTTATGCTTGTGTTCAATATCCATACTCTATTGAATATACGAGTACAGTGATCTCACTCTATATTTTCTAAAGTAAACAAAGTGAAGAAAAAAAGGCTGATATTCATATATAAACTGTACTAAGATATGTATCCATAACTTTAGAAAAATAATTAATAAATAATAACTTCCTATAAATGGCTAAATTATTAAGGTTTCCGAAATTATTATATTTTGTTTATCCATAAATAATTGGGATGGTGTTCTTTTTTCGGTTTATTTTTGGTTTATAATAACATTTTAAATCTTGAATCAATTTAAATGTGAAATTACTGTTTTTTTTTTAATAATTAAAGGAGTTTTAATTGGTCGTGCACAAAATGTGACCTAAATCTATGAAAGTAAGATAATCGAAAATTAGAATTCTGTTATGTTCTGAATTAGAACTTCTCTCATGGGAACTTCTTAGACTTATTAGTAGTGATGACCTTGTATCAATATCAGTTAGTTTTACTATAACTCGTTTACTTTAGACAATATCGATCACTTAACGTTACCACCCTATAAAGTTTAGTTGAACATATTATCACTTAAGTATTTTGATTTTCGCTAGATTTTTGTTAATACACAAAATTTTATAGAAGTATTAGCTTTGCAGTTAGGCTTTTAGGTTTTATCACGACGGTGAAGAAGTTTGTAAGGTAATATTGACTCTGGCTACAACATAAAAACAGTAGTAGGCTAGTAAAAATGTGTTCAATTATTGTTAATGTTTCGCCTAGTTCTTAACCAATGTCATTATTGTATTCATTATATCTTTTGCAACGAACAAATTAGAAATTTTAGTAGTAGTTTGGGCAGAACCTCGCGCCCACTCTTGCTCTAAAATCATTAGCCTTCACCGGTGGGCGGACGACTTTTAATGCTCTACGTGGGGTTCAGTAGCCGTAACATAACACTAACATTGCAATTTAAACCATATTTACAATCTCTTAACTACAAAATGTTAGCATTGTGTATTTTGGCTAAGTCATCATCTTAAGTTTGTGTCTTCACACGGCTGGATATATTACCAATTGCAGAAAAGTTGATTATCTTTTGACATGTTTAATGTACGCCGATGAGGCCTGTCAATGGTTTAAATAACAAAATGACATGCTACTACCAATCACGCAACGTAAAACAAAATATTGATCATAGATTATTTTATAAATCACCAATTCTGCAACTGGCCGTTAGTCTCGCAATTTCATGCGGTCTTTTGCCTTATCCAACCCCACCAGCGATCTTCTTTAGATCATACGTCCACGCACATGGCAACGTATCGCTTTGTGGTTGTATTCTTTATTTCTTTTTACTGATTTCTTTCTCTCTGAATTTTATTATTTGTTCATGTGTAACATTATATACAATGTATGATGTGTCAATATGTATTACCGTCACATTCATAGCTGACTAAGCAATCTTTTTCCTCTCCTTTTTACGCTTGAAAAATCTTTCTCGAACTGGTTCTGAGCGAAATAATGACTGTCAACTTATTGCGGTGTATTACTTTTGTTATTAAATCTACCCCTGAAATATTTTTTGTGGTTAATTAATTTTAATATTAAAGATTTTAAAGACAGCGCTATTAGTAGCTATTTGAATTCATACCCGATGGTTAAAAAAAAGCGCTAGTAAGCGGTGGTGTCTCTGTTGTAAGAACGTTTTCTTTAAAATTATAAAAAGGTCGTGTGTTCAACCCCGGCATGTGGCAATATACTATTCTTACGTTTATTTGTTATGGATTTATAACACCACAACGTTCCCTAGCCTCGGAGATCACGTTAAGCCGTCGGTCCCGGTTTTACTAATACCAACTTCTTAAAACCAATCGTTGTTTTTTTTTCATTTTTTATTAAAAATTAACATCAGCGCCTCGCCAAATCGTCTGGCCATCATGGCTAAATTCTCCAGAAATTCCTGGAAGGCCCATCTCCAACAGTGGAGGTCTAGAACTCCTGTGTTATAGAGGCAGTGATGATGGTTAAAAATTAAATGTAAACATAATACATCCCACTGATTTTAAAATCTACAACTACGCAAGAATACCATTATGAAATGTACGACGAATAGTATTAAGAAAAATGCAACGTTTTTATAGTATTTAGGTTGGCTGTATTCAGAGCGTGGAATCGTAAAATATTGAGAAAATCTGCTACAATTTAAATTATACAAAATTGCAGGCGTATTTCACTATATTATGTTAAGATTTATTATTTCTCATAGTTCCGAGATTATATCATTTATTAGTATAAGTTCTATTTGGATTAATATTATTTGTTTAAAAATAAAGATGTCATCACCTATTATTGCCGATAGATGACTTAAAAAGTTACTTAAATTTATTGATTTTTTGATCCAGAAAATCGGAAGGTAATTAATTTATTAATTTCCAAGCATCGTGACGTCATTTCGAAGCAAATTTATTATCTGATGTGACAATCAATGAGAAATCTGTATTGTTAAATAAACACCCATTGAATATATGTATAATCCGACAAACGAACCTACCCACGCCACGCACTAGCGCCTTGTTATGAAATACAAGTATTACAGTATCAGAGGCATACGATTATCTGACATAGTTATTATTGCTAATCTTCATTGCATTTCAAGAACTTCTGTATATATATTATTAATCTTGATGCTTTGTCTATCTAAATTCTGATACAGCATTCATTTCACATACCTTAAAAAGCTCTATTCATCATTAGCCTTTGCCTCCCCCAACGTCTGCGATTTCAAGTCGTGCCTATCGCATTGGCATGAAACTAAAGTTACAGTACACATTTATTTTTTGGTCTAGGCCGAGGGAAGTTTACCGGTTTATGAAGAGCTCTGTTAATATATTAAAATCAATAACTAATAGCTAATACTTTATCATTATCACAACCTTTAGAGTCCTAAAACTAGATAGGCCTTACAGTTCAAATTTATGGAGAATTATGCCTACTGAGAGAACTGCGAGACTAATGTCTATATTAGTGGCAATATATTAGTGATTACAAAAGTTTGTATTAGTGGAACCGGGACAGAAGGCTTAACGTGCTCTCCGAGACACGGGAACGGGGGTGTTGTAAATCTACGTATGTAATAGTCTTTTTAGTACATTCCGGGGTTTGAATAGCACCTTTCTTTGGATGTTACGAAAATCGATCTTACAATCAGGCCACCACTGCTATTTTCTTTGTAATAAAGTAATAGCAAGTCATTTATTATGAAGTCTAGATTTTGCAGATTTTAAGTATGACAAACCGTCTAGTGACGCCAAGCGCGAGTCAACGCGCTGACATAACAAATCATTTGCAGTTTATTTAAACACACTTCATATTTTGCGGTTATGATTCCCGCTATAATGGTCTTTATTGTGCCCATTACCTCAAATGATAAACGTTGACACGTTTGTCTTACTTTAGAGTAACTGTGGGAATCTTAATGAATGGCATACGAATCGCACTTAGCATTTCGATTAAATTATATCATTGGCTTTCGAGTATTAATACTGAGACCCGAAATTACGTCTTTCTGTCCCACTATTTACGACATGATGATAAAATTATTAATACCCCAAGTAATATTTGTTGTCCTGACAGTGTGTTGATAAAACCGATCAACCAAACATGTCTTATTACTAAATGTTAAGTATGAAGGGCAATACAATAAGCAATTAGCCAAACCCCTGCGATAAGTCATAAAAATAACTGTCACTTTGGCGCTAAAAAGATGACAACAGCTAGTCTTAGAAACGTCTATAAATCCAGGTCATTCTTTTTGAGCAATATGTTTAGTGTTTAGTTGTGTTATGATTATAACTTCACAAAAGAACCATTCTATTCAATTCCTGTAGCTACACATTTATGGTAACAATAAAACAGTTGTCAACTTTCTCCGCTAAGTCATCTTTCGGTTGCGTCACAACATTTGTCATATTGTTTTGGTGGCGTGCAGTAAACTTTCAACACGTCTTCTCTTTTTTGTAGTTTATTTTGTTTTAATTGTTTTTATTATTGATTACTTTCATCTTTTGTAATATAATACTATTAGACAATCGTCAAATAAAAATGTTAACTGTTTTCTCTGTGTTTTGCATGCTCGATACTGTATAACAGAAGAAAGTGTCGTATGTATCATCAACCCATAATTCCTCTAACCTAGACTATCTTCTAAATAACAGAAAGGATTTAGGAAAAAGTTAAAGCATAATTTAAATATCGTTCAGCACTCTTTGTTGGTCATCACATAACATCCAGCTATGACTGCACTTGTATTTACAATAAACATAATAATGATTATGCAAATTTAGAATAGCTGAGTGCTGCACGCTTTCATGACCCCAACGGAAGCCGGCTCAGTGGATCAGAATTGATTTCGTCCACTATGATGCGTAATTAGGTCCATTATACATATGAGGGTTAATTGAAATGGAAGTTTTATGAGTATAACAACACCACTATGTTCTAGTTTGTTAGGTTTTATGATAATGTGGCTTTTGTGTTTTGTTTATTGTATTTCGTAATAGGTTAGTGTAATTTAATTACAGTGTGATGTTCTGCTTAATTATAGTCCAAACATTATTCTATGTTCCAGTTGGTAATACTTGTCGTCGCATTCTTATTTGGGCTCAAGATATTGGACTTGACAGTTTACATTTTAAAAGAGCTCAGAGCTCAGTTGGAGACCCGTTTAATAATTTAAATTTAATCTTAGTAGTGGATCCAAGAGGCAACAAATCTGTATTAGCTACATAGTATGAATAAATTGACGCTATTGGCTTTTAAAACGACAAAAAAAAACGCAAGAAGAGCGACGTAAACCAGTTTCGCTTTGGCTACCCACGTTTTCATATGGATCATATTATACACCATTTTCACCCTTAGACTGACATTTACAAGGAATATAATTGCTTGAATAGTATTGTATAATAATGATTACGGCTGTCGGTCAGTGAGTCACGCTTCGGATAGTCTTGCGAAGTTGTCTGATAAAATAGGCAAGTGACCGCGGTGATGGTAGATCAGCGGCCCTATTATATTTATCTTATATCTCTATCAGCGCCTGCATAGCAGATACTTTGCTTCTTGCGCATTAGTTAGGCATTATCAGGATTTATGCAAGATACAATGGAACGGTAGAAGCTGTTGATTGACGATAAGATTTGCAATAGCCACTGGATTTTAGTCCTTGCGTATGCATCTACACAGGGACATCTAGACGGGGGAATATTAATATATATTTATATTTACCGTCAAATATAACACTTTACTTTCGACTTATCTATCTAAGCTTTTGGAGTATAGTTAGGTTATTATAGTTCAGACGAAATTATGTAACATATATTTTGATTCATTGATACAAAATAATTATCTGTATCTTTATAAGTCATGAGCAGATACCCAGATACTTTTGTGCAGTTCAAAATTGTATTTCATTATCTTACCTTGCGTAACGACAAGATTTATTGTATAAAATAAACCGGTAGGCTCGACCGAGTTGGCTAAAAACAAAAGGAACTAAAGTACAAACCAGTAAGTACAGCGCGTTTATAAAATACTCGGACCGAAGCCGAAAAAGAACAGCGAGACCAAAATGGTGTTAAAATTGCGTGGGATAAGTGTTACGAAATGTTTAAAGACTTCGCGTCGGCGAAATTTCTATCCACTATTAATTGGATCTGACATTTAACTTCAAGTTCTTTCGTGCGAAATAAAATTTCATCCCCTTTGATTTTCTTTAGATAACGTCCATTATTATTTTTATGTTTTATTTGTCTCTTTACACAAAATTATTACATAAAATTATAGCTGTGATTCGTTTGAGATCTAGAATATTAATTAGAAGATAAACTTGCAATAAAGGAAGAATAGATAAAAATATTATCATGGTTAACAACGTTATAAATGTTTTAATACTCTCGGAAGTCGTATCATAATACGACTAAACAATATTCCATGTGAGGTAACATTTCCCACAAGCAAGCTAATGTCAACAAAGCCGTTGAAGCGTCACGTTCATTGCGTGTCAGTGAACGCGATCGGTTCCACTATCCGAGCGTCTACGTTCAACGCACTCTCTGCACCATGCACCGCCGATAACGATGTTAAGGGGGGCATTCTTACTTCTTTCGACACATCTTGAATTCGAGAGATGATTCTCTAATTGAATGCGTACCAAAAATTCAATGGTAGCAGTATCAAATCCGCTACTACCAATTGACTTGACATTAATACTTGTTCTTCATAGAAAATGACCGCTAAAGCGAAACAACGTGATGGTCAAGATTCCACAAGGTATTAGTGGACCGGCGGCTAACGTGCTCTCAGAGACACCGCCGTTGGTGCTGTAAATCTATGACAGATGTACGAAGAAAAGTTTGTACCTAACCTTTTTAAATTGAAGTAGAGCGATATAACAAACTGACCACCAAAGCTAATTCGAAATTGCTACTGTTAAAATACTGTTATAGTAAACATTCGCACTTTGACGCGTAAAAGTAATACTTGAGCTCAGACCTTGTCCCTTGACGTCACGCTAAGTGGAACTAGTCCATTGTTAATGCTGTCAATGACGGATAATTAACGCTGGCAACTTTTCGCAGAATTCTCCTTCAGTGAAAATTGATTTTCAACTTTTGCAACGATTATCTTGGTATTGGAATTACTGCTTCTGTTCATTCGAAAGTGGCTTGTAATTGACGGATACTCAATAATCAATCGACCACATTAAATAGCTGCTGTGATTTAAACAGTTATCTGATTCTTTTAAGGAATTTATTATTTTTATCGTCTCGTCCAAAATTATTCTAAATATGCTGTTTTCTATCGTCATGCAAAATCGCCATTACATATACTTTTCGCGGCATCTGTAATCCATTTAAATCCGCAACTTTAATATTATATTGTCTGGCTCGTCAATATTTCTTGGTTCATTTATAAGTTATTATTACTCTTAAAATATTTGCAATAGTTGAGGCTATGAAATATGAATCCATTGTCTGAATAGCAACGGGTATGCGACCACAGGCTACAGTTTCCGCAGATCATGTTCCGTTTGCGGTGTTTGGTGCTATTCAGACCGATACCGAACTAGACAACCACGTTGATAATAATAATGATAAAAGGAAACTGTAGTCGAATCCTGTTTCTTTAGGCACAAATATTAAATGAAGAAATCCTTTAACGAACAGATACTCGTACTGACTCCATTAAAGTAAACTTTCATATAATATTCCTTGGGATGTTGGGAACTGTTAGAATAGTTGCGGTGAAAGAAGTAGATACTAGGGATTTGCTCCTCTTTGAACTTTCGGATCCATCTGATGCATCATGAACGCCTTTAAAATATTTTAATCGAGGTTTGTTTGGATGTAAATGTCTAAAGACTTGGCCACGATATTCCGTTTTTAAAACTAGGTTCGAAAACTATGTATAATGTGTGTTTCCTGATTCTATCTAACTAGTTAGGTACATTAAGTGGTAAATGTAGAAAGTACAATAATTAATAGATGTTTTAAATTCAATCTCTAAAATCAGTGTTCTTGTTTTAAACATTTATCATTACCTATAATAATCGTAATTTATAGGTGAGTTGCAGTGAAAGCTCTAATCAATTTATATTTTGGACCGCGCCGCCATCCAGTTAGGTTAATATTATTAAAAATAATATGATAAGCGAAAGTGCTTTGAATCATGCGGTTCTATTTATAATTCCGACTTGGACTGACTAAATGCCAATAATAACATCATATTGGTTTTATTTATATAAAAATACTGTTTATTATTAGCTTTTTTCAACACAATATAATAGTTTATTTTAACACATCCCGCATCTCTCGCCAGGATTTAATAAATCATCAATTATCGCTTTATTGGTAAAAAAAAATACTAGTCTTTGTTTTTAGTACCTATACCATTGTGTCCAATTCAATTATCCTAGAATCCCTTTCGTAACTTCAAAGATATTGGTTTTCTATCCGTAAATATTATGAACTTCTGACAAACATCTGGTGTCTTATCATGACCTACATTGTGAACCGCTAAGGTCGTAGTGTTCAATTAAACTCTTTTTTTTGCGTTCTTTAATATTTCCAACCACGACTTATAACGTGAATAAATTTGACATTAACATTGCTTATATTTCAAATACAATAATTGTATGAGAATCATGTTTATATTATCGTAAGGTTAACTATTTATAAACGTTTCTGTGTATCTGCTTTATATTATGGGTTGGATAAATAGTATTTTTAATTATATCGCTTATTGTGTTGTCTGTCTCTTGGTTTGTCATCGACAAAATTATATGTTGTAAATTTTTACAGCTACAAGGTTTTGTTGTGTCGTATTTGTTCAGGTGTGTTTGGGTCTACAGGTGTGCTTTCTTCTGCCTTCTTGACGGTGAATGCTCTACATACTTCGTTTGTATTAACAATGCTGTTTTTCTCTCTTTCTTTCCAGATTCAAGCAAACCAGTCACTGCGCAGAGTTCTAGACTAGTTGACGTTAAGGCCGATTGTGCGGAAGTCGTCAGGCATATGACATTCTGCTTGTCACAACAATCACACATTTGTCTTGTTGTAATTGAGGGCAATTTGACAACTTGTAGTTTATTTATTTCCTTACATTTTTTTTATACGGATGATTTGCTTCGTAGAATTTTGTAGTATAACACGAATTGAAATTACTTTCATGCTTTAAGATAAGATTATCTTATCTGATAAGCTGTGATGTGATACAAAATTACATCTTTTAGTTTTTATTAGTATTCTGTCTGGTTAATACGATATTTTTATAATAATTTTAAAAAGTGTACTTTGATTAGATTAGTAATTTGTTCAACTTTTGTGCTTGACAATAATGATGAATGTTACAGTTGTGTCACTTCATTCGTATCCCCATAATTTATGATAGATTCGGTTCGGTCGCTCTGATTTAATTGTTTGCTTTATACGGACAAAACTGATACTATAAATTGCATTGTAGGATATTGTAACAGTTTTCTTAACTCTTATTTCAGATCTTCTATTTAGTGAGTGTTGAAAATGGATAATTTTAATACATTAAATAAACATAAGTGATATTTGTACAAAATAGTTAAGTACATGGCTGCTACTGACAAGATGGAGCGGAAATTAACTCGGGAGGATTTCATGAGGAAGAGCTTTCGGGCTCCAAAACCTCCGAATGCCCATGAACCTACTGAACCCGTCGTCAATGGAGCACCACCTTCTTCCCCAGTGTCGTTATCTATGCTAGACAAAACACCAAAACCACAACGAACACAATACGAAATTACCTCGACTGGTATAGCTCCTAAACGTATGGAATTAAACAAGGCACATCCAATACACATAAAATCGTTTATTAAAACAGAACCGCCAGATGACCTGGCACCGACAGCTCCATCTGATGATGTTTTGAGGACACTAGAACGCCAAATAGGAGAAATGGAGAAAGGCTTGGAACGTGCTAAAAATGGTTCTGTAGTAGTCGATGAACGGGTACGATATCATGAGCATGAAAACTTATTGCGTACTGGTGTGTCTGCTGTTGGAGGAGGTGGTTACTTACCTGCTGATTCTGACACAGAACATGATCCGCCTGCTTTTAATAGAAACGAAAGTACGCGAAGTAGTACAGGTGGTACTACACCAGCTCCTCGTCCTACGAGGTTGTCTCGAACAAATTCGGACACGCAACAGCACGCGGTTGTAGCAACTGCTCGCATGATGCGTAAACTAGCTGACAGTAGCAACAAAGAGGAGAAGGTTAAAGTCAATACACGTAAAGCTATTCAAGCTAGAATGGAACGCATGAGGGATACAGTTGTAGGAAATAAACAACACAGAGTGTTGGCTGAACACAAGGCGCCTGACCCTGGGAAGAACCCTACCTCGCCCATACCACGGAGATCTTCACAGGTATATTTTGTGAATGTCATGTCATCATAATTAAACCATATTAAATGTTCCTATAACCTAAAATTATTTAATGACTAAACCATTTAGTCAAACGTTCACAATGTATCTCTAGACCGTAAACAATTTGTCGATCCCTCACGGTTCAATATTTCTATTGACGCTTAGCGGAAAATACGAAATTCTTGGATTAGATCAGAATGCCGAAATATGCTCGTAATATCTGAAAGGTTTTTATTCTGTATATATTGTTAATAATGCCTTATTTATAGTATGGTTTTCCTTCAATGGTTCAGAAATTAAATTAGCTAGGCAACTATTATTTTATAGTGTAAACTTTCATAATTTGACATAATCATCTTACCGTGACTGATAACGAATTTTTAACTAGTTTCATCTTTGATTTCATTTTGCGTTAAATTTTTTTTGTTGAATTTGTATTTATTTGTATATTTTCTGTTTTCAGGTAAGAGTATTTCTGATCTTTTAATCCTAAGACAAGCTTTTTTACGAAAAGGTTGTATTTGAGATTCGCAGAAGGCGGTAACAATTTGGGTGAGTACGGTTTCTTATTATACGTACGATGAAGGTAATCCAATTTATGAAGATGACAGACGGAAACTGAGCTATCCTACAACAATGTTGAACTTTTCTACTATTTTTATTCCAAACGTTATCAATGTAATTTTCGATGGCTAGATATTACTGAGTTACCTTTAGGATAGATTGGAAATAGTGCGTTTAATATTAAGTCCCGACCATGGTCTCAAGTCTAATAAATGTTGAATTGTTTACTGTACTGTATATTTTATCATTCCAAATTGAACTTTATTTTGAGAATTATAGGTCATTTCTGATGTGTGTATGATATACAGTTAACCCTCCCTTATTGAGAGCTTCGAGGCCAATTATGGTGTGTGCTATATTTGCCTACATATTACAGGCGCGCATTGTAAGGTCATTGTTAATGCTGTTTGTTCTATTAACGCATACAGTTTCATTCTTATTATTATTTTCTATGTAAAATTTCATATTTATTAACTTTATATTCATCTTAAATAAAACAATGGATGAAGGTGCATTAAAAGTCTTCGAAACAAAAGAGCATGTATGAGGAGATTGACGATGCGAAAAAGGCATGTGATGGTTGCAAGTAGCGCTCAATTGTATCTGCCTACCTCGCAAGGGATCTGGCGTGAAGTAATGTATGTATGTACGAGTTTATTCATCTTATATGGTCGTGCATTAATCTGCTAATCTGCTGTGTTATGCTAGCAACTTACTCATTGCACCGCATTGATGACTTGTCTTCCACTAGCAGATATATTATAATCAAGCAAAATGCCTGTGGCTTACGTATATATACATATATACTTTGCAGTGATTATAGTTTTTGAGGTTAAATTATAATTAAATGTTATGTTAGTGGTTGTTTTAAAGCCACAAAAAGCTACAGAAATCTTTTATCCGCTCACATAAATTGATATCGGGCGGGAGCGTCAAACAAATCGATTTGATGGATCGCAAAAAAGTTTGAACTCGTTGCTTGGTTCGTTTGCCGAATTGAACTTTTTCAATCTTTCTTTACAAATGTAGGTCAACGAGACTACTCCTAAAGTTTTGTACTATCACTGAACCAGATCTTGACATCATATCTTTTGCTAAATTTTATGAAGATATTAGCTTTTGCGTTACATCGTCTTTATCAGCACTATTTATCATTATTGGTATGTCGTCTGCAAACATGATCATCCTTAATCCCTAAGGTATACACACACCTATGTCATCTATGTCATTAATATAAATTTAAAAAAATAGAGGTCCTAGTATAGATCCCTGGGGATCCTGGATTGACAGTATAATACCACAATTTAGCTTCTTGTTTTATTGTGAAAAGGTATTCTCCAGTCTGGCATGCTAAATAAATATCGACAATCTTGCTATTTGTCTATAGTAAAGTTGGCAAAATGTGAACACACTCCATAAACAAGAGTAGTTTCTGAATACCTCGCTAGGGAAGACTGTCGTGTACTTTACTGTCGTCTACTTTGAAATTTGTTTCTTTAATGAAAATTTAGAAAAACGTTAATGTATAACTCTACAAAAGTATGAGAATTAAAAGTTTTAATTCCACTAGTTTCCTGATCATTAGAATCTTGTTTAATTTTAAAGTTACACAGAGCATTGATGACGTCAGCTGTTGAAGCCCTTCACGGTCGCACGCGAAGCCCTTCGATGCCTACAGTTTCATTCTTTATGTTCGTTTCAATCGTTGTTGTTACGTCAACGGTTTAGTAGACTGTTTTATGTAGTTTATGTTTTTCTTTTTCCTACGTTTTTAATTTTGTAAAAGTATTCAAATCTATTATTTTTGTTTTGACACAGGTTAATATTTTAAACAGATATAGGTGCACCTTGCACCAGTGCATTTCATTTTAATACTAAAACAAAAATGAGATAAAAATGACAATGTTATTAATATCTAGAATTTAGCAAGATTTAATAATAATAATAATGAATTAATAGTAATATAAAATACCATAAACCACGCCTAATGACTCTTAGTCATCATGATTATCATCGGCTTGTGTATTCCCACTGCTAAATATAAGCCTAGAAGTCTCGCCACTGCATTTAATGCATTGCCACCATCATCCAACAACCCCATTTAGCGGCATTCGTTATTCGTCCATATGTCGGGCGGTCGTTCCATCCTGTGTATTGTCTTCTTTTTAGAATCCGTTTACCCCATCGTTCTTCAATTCTGCTGCAAATGAGTCCGTAATAAGTAAGAAGAATTTATTGTGCATTAGTGCAGTACTTAAAAAACTAATTATTTCTTTAAAGTTTCCTTCAGCTTATCATTGTCGAATTTGTATAGACTAGCGTCGGTTTTGATGTAGTCATTATCAGCTTAGCGGCCTTGCACATACAGATATTATGTGTAACGTTATCTATGTGTACATAATGAATATTATCTTCTAGATTTTTTGTTTATGTATTATTATTTGATAGCTATACGAGTATATCGTTGCCTATTTTAGGCTCGTATATATAATTTATGAACCTTTAAGGTTGTTTTTATGATTTCAATGTTTTGTTAATTATAACAATATTTGGTTTTATCTAAGTTTAGCTTATTCTACATTTTGTTGTAGATTTCTGTCATTTGTCGCGCCCTATGTGATTTAAATTTCTAAGATCTGAAATATTTTAAAATTTATTTATTTATTTATGCAAGTTACAACAAACAGATTACAACCATTACCGATATATACACACTATTTGACAGCAGTTCTGGATTGCAATCTACAGCAGTAGTGTACACTACAAGACAATACAATAATAATATAATTCAAATGTTCTTAAATAACAGGATCAATTTCAAATTATCCTAGATTAAACCATTTATGTACATATTAATTTTAAATAATTGTAAGATTAATAATAATAAATTATGAAATAAAGATAAATAAAAAGTACGCTACTTATTGTATTACGAAATGGGGGCATTTCATATTTTCGTATACTTTTAGCGTGTTTTAACTGTTAATAGACACGTGTTATCATCAATTTAATAACACTTACTTACACTTAATAAATAATAATAATACAATTATTTATTGAACATTGTTTACAACGGTATTCTACAAGGGCGAGGCCGTAGGCATTTTCTAACAGCTAACCTTTGGGATGACGATAACAGAGCTACCGGTTTGCTGATAAAGATATAATAAAATAAATATACTTACATATAGGTAGAAGTCATAAATAGATATATAAATATAAACAATACGATACGATTTAAATTTAAATAGGGTTTTGTAAGTAGGTTTTAATTGTATTTGTTTATTATTTATTTAATTTTTATTATTATTAAAGTAGTTTTAAATACAATCAGAATAAACAATTACTATTATAATATATATACATATATAAAATATTTAATATGAGTCTTAACATTTTGTAAGGTATAATCACGATCGTATCCCTTTCGGAGGTAAATACATCTCTACTAAGGTTCATTATGAGAATTGGCAATCTTGTCGATGTCTCTAGCGTATCAAACTCGAGAAATACCGCAAATTAATTATTGTGTCCCGACCAGGTACCAAACGTATAAATTCACGGATTTAGCCTAACCTTAGACCTCAAAGGCAGTTTTTGACAACAGCAGCATTGCAACATTGTTTTTAACATAGAGATAGAAGAAGCTTGTCTGCATGCATAGGTCGTATAACCGCAAAACTATTTTGCGGTAATTAAAATTTAATATTAGTGACAACAAGTCGCAAGTAATAATTAAATCTCGTTAGCTACAATATTACACTAAAGCCTAACATGCAACGAGAGCTGCTCCACTCGCTCTCCCACTAATGAACGTCCTGCAGAATACGAGTAACTATAGTATACTGTTGCTAGCGACAACGTACGCCAGACTAGAACCTGTTAGAACAGATAGTGTATTTTTATACTTTTTTTTTTCTACTTTAACTACCTCCGTAGTCTAGCAAAGTTCGTGGATTTAAAATTTTAAATAATGTAATTAAATATATTTAATTTATTTGTGATATTTCTCTAGTTTGGTACGCTGGAGACATCGACGAGCTTGCCACTTGTCATGATTGGCCTACAGTAAAGTTGGCTAAATGTGAATCCGCTTATTTATACGTTTCTTACCACCCCGAAAGGGAAACGGTTGTGATGATACATTACTTTTTTTTCTTTTTTAAATATCCGAAATCGTCAATAACTTGACTGATTAATAACGATCGCGCGCAGCTAATTGCTTCGTTGAAATTTTAGTTTCTAATATGTATGTGCAGTGGTGGTCTGGGGAGGAAGTCACGACCCTCAGTCGGACTCGGAGGAAAGCGACGCAAGAAAAAGGAGATATACAATATTTTACGTACAACTGTCATAAATTTGCGTTGGTCGTGTTGCGCAAATAAATAAAAAAGGAGGGCCTCGTTTTTAACCTAGCCTATTGTCAACACCACTCTTCTCATCTGTTACCCACACACACACGATGGACCCGGCACATGATTTAGAAAATTGTGTTTTGCACCACATTTTAAAAGATTTATACCTAATCAGGTCTGCCGTCAGTAAATTTATGGAACGAGGTTCCAAGATTTTATTAGCAGAATCATACAGTCTTTTTGCTTAATAAAGAAGAAAGAGTACCAGTACAGTCCTCCTTGGAATGATGATATATTTACCTTTACTACTTTGATGAGGCCATTAATCCAGTTGGTCCCGATTTCACTATCATGTTCTGGAAGTCCATCTTCAGCAATGGACATCTAAAACTCTGATGGTGCATGGTCTTTCTATTTGAGTCGTACTCGGCCATTATTATATCACATCACAGTCCCTAGATTAATGAGTCCAAGATCTCTACTGTTGGAGATGGGGCCCTACAGAATATATTTCTGGAAAATTTGGCCTACATTCGCCATGTTGGTCAAACGGGTTGGCGGGGGTCTGATGTCAATTTTAATGAGAAATAACGATTTCACAAGTTTGTATTAGTGGTTCCAGCGGTTCCACGGCTTCGAAGCATGGTGGTGTTGTAAATCTATGACAAATGGTACGTAAGAAAAGTTCATTTCTCATTTATACATTCCGAGGTTCCTAACGCTTTTTAGGATTTAAAGGAAAGCGTTTTTATAACCAAACCGATTGGAATTGTTTCCAATCCAAAGTCTTTAACTGATTATTACTAAAGCTCGTACTATGACAAGATTTTAAATCAGTATCAAAGTGTTGAGCTTTTATCGAAACATTTTATTCAATTAAGTTTGTTTATTTACGAAGGTCATAACGTTCAACATCTGAAATATAATAGGTTTGTTTTGGTGAATAGATTGATTATTGATTTTAATTTAAAAACACATTTGTATACCAAATATTGGCGGTTTAATGACTAGTTTTTTAATAAAAGACAATAAAAGGATAAGGTTTTTTTTTTTTTCAATTCAATGGAACAGAATACATAAGTCCTAAACTATATACTTACTAAATTAAAACTATAATAATTATTAGAAGTTATATAAACCTTTTTTTTTTGTTTCATTCTCCCATGATGGATGATGAATGAGACGATTGGGAAGGCAAAGGGTTTAGCCCATACAGCCAAGACTGAAGTTATGTATATATTTATTTTGATGAGTTAATGAGGTTATCATTAAATTCCAAATGTTGCAGAATTTGATTCTTTTCTTGGAGTCACTCGCGGCATTGTCTCCTAAACACATCAAACAAAAAAACACCACTTTTGACTAGCAATATCCACAAATAATTTACAAAACAAAAGCTTGCACTTGAAATATCCGTTAAAGATGGCGCGAAGAACTCCTTTCTTAAAAAAATTAAATATGTTATTCAGACTTGAACCTAAAACAAACCGATATAGTGGTAGGGACGATGATACCAGTCGTCATTATAATAGAAAATAAATGAATTTATTATTTTTTATTGTTCGCATAACACATATACAAATATTTTGGCTGCTCACTTGATAGCTACTACGTTACACTAATAGTATTATTGCCAAATTGTCGCAACGTTTTGTATAGGCTGGCGAAATGCAATAAAAGGTTATACCAACCGCTTCAGGCAACATTTTACATTATCTCCTTGCATTTAATACTACTTTGGGTTGGTATTGCAATGGCAACAGTTAAGTAGAACGGTCTTGTGACTTAGAAAGGACTGGTCTATTGGAATAATTTATTGGTCTCATGCTGAAACTAAATGTTTTTCATATAAGTTCTCAATAGAATAACATTATCTCACGAGAAAAATAATTGCCCTTACTTTCTCGAACGTATTTTTGGTACTTAATTATTACTTAAGTAAAAAATTACAGTTTTTGCAAGAAATGCGTATCACAAAAATATCTTAAGACATAATTTATTCATTTACACAAATGAATGGGAAGTTGTCAATTTTGAGTTTAACAAAGCAATAACAAATAATTAAATAAGTTTGTTCGTGAAACCCGATTTGACTTAAGAAAAACTTAAAGCTAATGATTTCTTCGCTAGGAAATAATTAATGTTTGCCTAGCATAGGCTTACGTTAAATAAATTACTGTGAAAAACAAGTTTTTGCAGACTACTATTCTGAATTATATCATCACATCAACTAGAACACAGAGTTCTATACAGTGTTAGGGAACATATTTCTTAAGAATTTGGCATACAATCGTCACGCTGCCCAGGCAGGTTCGCGAGGGGTTCATGTCAATTTTAATGAAAATATATTACGGATTACACAAATTGGTATTAATTGATCCGGGAACGGCATTACGTGCTTTCCGAGGCTAGGGAACGTTGGTGTTGTTAATCTATGACAAATGTACGTAAGATAATAAGTATATTTCTGATTGGTACATGCCGGTAAACCAACAGCTTTTTGGACTTTAAGGAAAGCGTACAACGAACTCGTTGTACGCTTTCGGTAAGAAATTTCAGTACAAACATTAGAAACTGTTCATCTTCTGTTTACGTAAATATGATCAAATATCTGATTATCGTGCTAAAATAAAGTGGCTACCAATTCGTTTTCGCACAAATCTTTTGAGTTCTATGTTTTCTTTTGTTGGTTTTAAATGATTTTGCCTCTCTCTCTCTCACAAATCACTTCTTTCGGTCCCCTCTCATCATTCCGGATTTGTTACAAATTCTTTTGTCGTTGTCGCTACAAAATCCGATCAATCTTCCTGTAAACATAAAAAAAGCAAACAGATCTTTGTTTAATAAACTCGTATATCTACACTACCTTAATATTAATGTATATATGTATGTATGTAAGTGTATAATTTAACCGTCGATTCTATTTTAATATTTTTTTAATTGCACCTATTATTAAAATTTGTCTTCAAGGTTTGGCTATCAGAAAATGTCTACGGGCATTAAGTCCGCCTTTGTACTTGCATCACTTACCTATTGGTACAAGCTGTCCTATCAGTTTGATAAACAGCAGAATACTCTTATATTTCGCTTGTTCTACGCCCACCGGCTCAATAACTTAACGTTTGTATGGTAACCATAAGACGCTCTATCGATCTCGATAAAAGAGTAAAGTCTTGTGGTTCTGGTCTTTCCGCATTAAGTATTGAGTCAGTGATGTTCCACCCCCACCCTTCGGGCCGCAGTGTGATTCGGGGTAGCAAACAGAGCAAGCGTCTGTTTCCTTTGCCGGGTTTCAAATACGAATGACTGAATTCGAGCCTTTTCAGGAAAAACGTCGTAAGCGTTAATTTTTCCACTGAAGTTTTCATTGGTTTATTTTCAAAACCTCATATATTATTACAACTAGATTATTTATAGTATTACAAAAATATAGTGTGCAATAGTTTGTAATTAATCCAAGGTGTCAATTACGATGTTTTTTCTGTTCCCCGGCTATATGGAACTATGATTTCAAAATCAACCTGTGCGGCAGAGTGAATCCCTAATGGCTAGAAAACCGGTAAGAACTCAAAACCATTGCGTAAAATTAATAAAAAGTAAAAAATCATTAGTTAGGAACCACGCTTTTTTTTAAGAAGTAGTTTCATATTTATTCAACTTTACTATAGGCCCATCGTGACAAGTGGCAAGCTCGTCCATCTCTCTAGCTTACCAAACTCGAGAATTATCACAAATAAATTACTTTGTCTTGACCAGCAATCGAAATGGTACTTTCGCGTCGAAATCACGGACTTTTTTTTTAGAGACACTGACACCTGACATCAGTCTCTAACACTATGCCGCCTAGACTGTGCATGACGGCAGTTTGAGCCTGATCCCGAAACGTGTGGATCACATAGGGTTTATCGGCACAAACGGTGGATACTTTCCCGCCCCGGCAGACAGGGCAAAATACCACCATCAGTCCGTCTACCACCTATTTGTTGTTCTCGTTGAAAGTAGGTACGATTATATGTCATTTGCAATGATGTCAAATGCCAATTATTACTTTCAAGGAAAACTAATATTTGTTTGTTACCACTAGACCACGGAGGCGGTCAATATGTAATAAATAATTTTATTATTATTATTATGAGCAAGAGGTTCAATTATCGGCGCTGATTCGGGCAATTTAACGAAGACAAATATCGCGACATTTTGTAATAACATAAGAAAAGTAGTTTGTGTGCAGAATGCCGAATTGTTTACAATTTCTATAATCTGACCGACCTCGACTTTGCTCGATATAACATGTTTTTTCCTAATTCTGTTTACGCATAGCTGTAAATTAGTGATCGACAAGTGAAATCAAAGGTTAAAACTACAGATTATTCGAACATTTTTACTAATTGTAAACGATTTAGAAAATCATTTACCGATTCTCTATCTCGGATTTTGTACCAATAGCCAAAAACATTATCGTTATGCGTATACATATACATTCCGTTTTTCTGCAAGAATTACGAGAGATCAGGGGAGTAATTCTTGGGCTGTAGTGATAAATTCGCATGCGATATACGATTATGTACTGTATTTTTGTATGCACTTATTTGACGATATTTTGATCTGTCGATTGCAACATTTATTTCTATTGTTTAGGAACCCAGCAGCCCTATTCTGTTACTTAGTCGCAAACGTTATTAGTGGATTTCGTTATTTACATCAGAGTTTGCATCATAATTACAAAATATTATTCAATTCTCAACTCTATAAGCGCTCGACCTTGATAGCGGACATGCAAATATCAACTTTAATAGCGTGTTAACGGATTCCATTATATAACGTTTGCGCTTAAGTAACAGAATAGAGCTACAGCAGTCTATTCTGTTACTTAATCGCAAACGTTATATAATGGAGTCATATAAGTACTTATCCACTTTTTTATAATAACACAAATACATACATATAATACAAAATAAATAAATATAACTGCCTCCGTGGTCTAGCGGTTGAGTCCGTGGATTTAGACTCGAAGGTACAGGGTTCGATTCCTCGTCGGGACACAAAAATATTTATTATTGTAAATAAATACATTTAATTAATATTTAAATTTAAAATAATTATTTGTGATATTTCTCGAGTTTGGTACGCTGGAGACATCGACGAGCTTACCACTTGTCATGATTGGCCTATGGTAAAGTTAGCTTAATGTGAATCCTCTTATTTATAAGCGTGGTTTCTCACCACCCAGGAAGGGAAACGGTCGTGATGATACTTTACAACAATATTATACCAATTTAGAAAAATATGTTACTCGAAATTTCGTTGCTCACCCTTAAGAAAATATACATTATATCGTACCTATATTGTCTTTTCTTATAGTTGGGGGGGGGGGGGTAGTAAACAAGATACTCGTAGAAGCCTTAAATAGTTGCATAAACTTTGTCGAGGTAAAGATTGTGTCGCTAAAGGTTAAACTGATTCGTGGTTCGTGCTGCAAGCCCACGCAAAGAGATTAAAATTTTAAACTTCGTTACATACAAATCTTCATCACTTTTTAGTATGTATTTCTTGTTATGTCTACATATATCTTACAAATTGTCATTTAATAATATTGCACCTACTTACCATCGAAGTAAGTTCGAAATAAAAGTTTATTATTATTATTATATTGATACTGTCTAAATGTCCTTTAGGTTTGGCTGTCAGAAAATGTCTAACGGCATTAAGTCCGCCTTTGTACAAAGTGCAATTAAATTTTTAATAAAAAAAAAAGCGAAATGAACCGTTAAATAATGTTTTAATTTATTTTATCATTCATCCTAGAACATACGTATTGTAGTTCAGGAAAAAGCCGATGGCAAGAGGATGCGTGGTAGGTCTCCGATGAGATGGACTGACCAGGTTAAAGCAGCAATAGATCACCCCTACATGAGTGCTCCAGGAAGGCTGCAGTTCGAGACGAGTGGCGATGGCTTGTTAAGCGTGACACTGACACTCAAGTGACGACCACGACTACTCTGCCAAGAGTGTAGCGACTAAGAAGAAGAACATACGAGTCCTAGACCTTCATTGTTGAAGATCGGCCTTTCAGAAATTTGTTGGCGCCAATCGGGTTGGCTGATAACAATTTTTAATGATAATTTATTAACGATTCCACAAGTATTAGTGGAACCGCGACCGATAGCTTTAACGTACTCTTCGAGTTACGAAAAAAATAATAGTGTTGTAAGAAAAGTGTCGCGGTACAAGCCGTGACCCATCTTTTAAGGATGTTAGGAAAAGCGTTCTTTTAACCTAGCCACACCGCTGCCATTCATAATACATTACAATTAGAGAAAAAGCTTATTGTAAATAAAATTAAAAACTATTATTATAAAATAGCCTATTTGTAAAAGAGAACCCAAGAAATTTTCTCATATAATTGTGACATATGGTTTCTTTAGGAAAATTTGTTTGTTTCTATCAATAGAATAACATATTAGTCTACAGCTAGGGCATACAAAGTTACACCTATGTTGACCTGAAAACGCTCGTGTAATATAAACACAGGTTAAGTGGGCGTGGGTTCACATGTCGCTATCAGATGTTAAACTCATATCGTCCTTGAGGAAGAGAAACATCTCTACCAAATTTTATTAAATTTGCTCCAGTTCCTCGTATAGGCGTTAAGGCAAGACAAACTGACAGTTATATGGCCGTAGAGTCACATATCGTATTTATATGATGACGTCATATATAACATCTTTGTCAGGGTTCCAAGGAACAATTTGCTAAATTTCATCACAATTATTGCAATATAGGCATAAAAGCGTGACAAACATACATATAGACCGACTAGGATAATACTGAAGAGGTTGAGGAGGAAAATAAAAAATAAAAATGTATATAGTTAAAAATAAAATAAAAGTTTTTAACTCAATAAAGATCTTTATTTCAAATATTAGCGGTCATGCACCTTACAATCCCTGCTCACATCTCCCAAAGGTTAGCTGTTAGAAAATGATTTTAGACATTAAGCTCGCCTATGTACTGTAAAATATATTATTTTCTGTGCAATAAAGAATTTATCTATCTATCTATCTATTACTATCCATAAAATGTCGCCAAAAAAGTTTGAGAATGAATATACATAATGAGTGTACGTACATCTACATACGAGGGGCGTTCAAAATATTCTCGGTATTGATACGTTACAATCTCTTTTATATATATATTTGTTACTGGCCGCTAAGATTCATCCATTGACATTAAAAAAAAGTAAAATTGGAACCGAGATGTTCTTTTGTTTTTCTGCAATTGCCGAACAAACATGAACACCATGAGCGAATTAACAATTTTAACGAAATTAGAGCACCGATCCGTCATAAAATTCTTGACAAAACAGGGTAAAAATCAAAAAACCATAAAAGAGGAAATGGATTGTGTTTACCGTGAGTCTGCTCCTTCTTTATCTACTATTCAAAAATGGTCAAGCGAATTTAAGCGTGGAAGGGAGAGTATTGAAGATGACCCTAGACCTGGCCGGCCTGTAGTGGCTACCTCACAAGAAAATATTGATAAAGTGGAAAAACTTATATTGGAAGACGGCCGAGTGAAGGTAAAATCTATAGCTCAAGTAACCAATCTCTCTATTGGTACCGTACATGACATTATACATGACCATCTTAATATGTCAAAAGTAAGTGCAAGATGGGTTCCGCGAATGCTGACGCTTCTTCAAAAGGATATGCGTGTGGCTTGCTGTTCAGATTTTATCGACCTGTGTGGTGAAAATCCCGATGAGGTGCTGCAAAAAATAGTTACTGGAGATGAAACCTGGGTTCATCATTATGACCCAGAGAGCAAACAGGAGTCCATGCAGTGGCACATTAAGGGTTCAGCTCATCCCAAGAAGTTCAAGGTAATCCCGTCAGCTGGCAAGGTCATGGCCACAATATTTTGGGATTGTGAAGGAGTTTTGCTTATCGATTATAAAGAAAAAGGTGTAAATATCACAGGGCAGTACTACGCTAACGTTATACGTCAATTAAGAGATGCGATCAAAGAAAAGAGGCGAGGAAAGTTAACCAAAGGTGTTCTGCTTCTGCATGACAACGCCCCTGTCCATACTGCTCATATTGCCAAGGCAGCTATTGTTGAATGTGGGTTTGAAACTGTTACTCATCCACCCTATAGTCCGGACTTAGCCCCAAGCGACTTCTTTTTGTTTCCCAATCTTAAAAAGGATCTGCGTGGAAATAAATTTTCTGACGATGAAGCGTTGAAGACGGCCGTGGAGGAGCATTTTTACACCAAAGATAAAAAATATTTTTATGAGGGATTAAAAAAAATAATTGATCGATCTTATAAGTGTATGAACATAGGGGGGGAGTATATTGAAAAATAAAAATATCAAACTTTTCGTACTTGTTTGTTTTTATCCACATACCGAGAATATTTTGAACGCCCCTCGTATGGTTTCTTAGGAAAATTTGTTTGTTTCTATCAATAGAATAACATATTAGTCTACAGCTAGGGCATACAAAGTTACACCTATGTTGACCTGAAAACGCTCGTGTAATATAAACACAGGTTAAGTGGGCGTGGGTTCACATGTCGCTATCAGATGTTAAACTCATATCGTCCTTGAGGAAGAGAAACATCTCTACCAAATTTTATTAAATTTGCTCCAGTTCCTCGTATAGGCGTTAAGGCAAGACAAACTGACAGTTATATGGCCGTAGAGTCACATATCGTATTTATATGATGACGTCATATATAACATCTTTGTCAGGGTTCCAAGGAACAATTTGCTAAATTTCATCACAATTATTGCAATATAGGCATAAAAGCGTGACAAACATACATATAGACCGACTAGGATAATACTGAAGAGGTTGAGGAGGAAAATTAAAAAAAAAAATGTATATAGTTAAAAATAAAATAAAAGTTTTTAACTCAATAAAGATCTTTATTTCAAATATTAGCGGTCATGCACCTTACAATCCCTGCTCACATCTCCCAAAGGTTAGCTGTTAGAAAATGATTTTAGACATTAAGCTCGCCTATGTACTGTAAAATGTATTATTTTCTGTGCAATAAAGAATTTATCTATCTATCTATCTATCTATTACTATCCATAAAATGTCGCCAAAAAAGTTTGAGAATGAATATACATAATGAGTGTACGTACATCTACATACACTACTGTAAAGTGTACACCGATGCTGCTTATCCTGAACTGGGGTTACTGTACAAGTAGGTCGTTGCGCGTTTGGTTGTGCGATCGATACACTGGCCTGCTTGCAGATGAGATTATTCTATTCATACTCCGTGCAAGAGTAGCATGGGTGAAATACGCATCATATAAAAATAATATGTTATTATTACGGCTGGCGGCTACGCGGGTGGCTCGTAATTAGAGAATACAATCCCGGGATCCCGGCCGTTTTTGGCTAATTATTGGGTTTTCGGGATTGCCACGGAAGAAGAAGAAAGCACAGGATCACAAACAACTGATAAGCTAAGGCCAGAAACCGCCCCATTAACATTAAAGGAAAAGTTACAGCTGGAAATTGATAAGAGTATAAAATGCCCAGACCCTGAAGTTCAAGTACGAAATGAATCGGGGTTGGCAAATAGTATTAGACGCGAAATGAGCCTGTTTTAAAATGGAAGAGTTCGTGGATATTACGTATCATATGAGTATCTATTGTTTATTCCACCAAGAAGTTTAGAACCTAAGCGAGCGTTTTTAGCTGGTGCTTATGTTGGCAATAAACTATGAAGCAGGCTTGTAAGTCAAACATTGGATGCTTTAATATTTCTGCAATTGTATTTTCGAAATTCTAAATAGTTTTTTGAGTTGTCTTTTGGATTTCTTGCAAAAGTATTGTGATAAATACTTAAAGACTGGGGAGTGTTATTATTAATTATAATAATATTTCCAGACAGGTCACACAGCGCAATCTAATTTCCGTGGTAAGCTACGAGGCTTGTGTTACGGAAACTAGATGGTTGATAAACTACATATTATACTTTTTTTTTTGTAAATATATACATATTATACATATAAACACCCAGACCGAGACAAATTATACAATGTACAACTTGCCCCCGGTGGGAATCGAACCCACGACCTCCCGAGTTCACGGCAACGTTTGTTACCACTAGACCACGGAGGCGGTCAATTGATCTCGCCCACAGCCGAAAAACGAAATATCGAGAGAAAGAATTACGTACGTCAACGTTCGCGCGATCGTCGACCTCTCGTTACCTACTTTATTAGGCTCAGTATGAGTGGCGATATTTTTAGGAAAACTTCTCTGCACCGTAACTTAAGATTAAATTACTGAATAATTAAAATAAAAAATAGGTAGTTCTTTATTTTTATTCTATATTATAATATAAATATATTTGCTCTTTAATAAATTCGACGCAGTATAAAATAAGATCCATGGATCTATGAGAAACTGTACTAAAGCAATTTTGAAATTGCTCGGAACTATAGCCCGTTTTGGTAGGAAATAGTTCAAGTGCTTGGGTGAGGTCGTGTCGGCGGTATGAGAAATTGTTACGGATAGCTTCCAAATTCCTAGACAGTTTGAACATAGTTTTACTTCTCTCGGAAGTTTATTCAACGATATTAATAAACTGACTACTAAATATAGTTTAGTAATAATATTCACGACCAGAAGCTGGTGGGGGATGAAAAAGATCGCGTGTAGTTGGGGGGAAGGCGTGGAGATACATATTCTGATAATGATGCAATAGTAATGTAACGGGTACATGTACCTATGTATGTTACGGAGTTTTATTTAATTTTTAATAAAGAATTGTATTGTCATTAATACGACAATGACATATGTAGTCGATAGGTTTTTGTTTTATAAAAAAATAGAAAATTGGGAGCTCGGACCGAGAGGTCGACAGAGCGAGTATTTTTATAAATATTAGGATTAAAATAATTATTCCGGTTAAAGTCAATCGCGTAATAGTGTCCCGCGTAGAAAAGTGTTAAGTTTTTGTATATTTGTAATTATATCGAAAATATAGTCGCAGTCGTTGGATAATCTTGTTGACCGCAAAGGCAGGTTACAGTATTCACGAAACTGATTTAGGTTCATGGACATGAAAAAGATAACAATTTCTCGTTTTCCGTCAACAGCAGAATCCATTATTACATGTGACAAACTTGTTAACGTCAGACCTGCAGGCTAGAGCTTTTATATTTGGGAAATTAACGCAATTCAAAAGTACAATTAACCTTTAATTGCCGAGGTGGTGTCACCGTGACACTGCGCAAGTTCAAACAGGAATATTTTAAAAAAGAATAGCGTTATATACCTGTATCTTTCAGTAGCTGCTTGTTTTGACTTGATCTATCGTTAGTCGGCCGCGCACACACGGCACGTTCACAGGTGAGCCCGCAATCAGACCTCTGGTGTCACCGTGACGTAAGGTCGGTGTTAATGTTAATTTGAAACCCAAAGAACAAAAAGACCATGAAGAAGTCGTAACGAACCAAAAGAGGAAGTTGTGTAACATCTGTCCATCCAAGCTGAAAAGGAAGACTCCTCATCAGTGCATCAAGTGTAAAATATACATATGTCTTCAATGCGCCCAAAAAGTGTGCCAGAAATGTGCCTTAGATGATTAGATCTTTAAAATATTTCTCATATCTTGTTGATTAGAGTTGGCTTTTGTTTATTATAAGAAACGTTAACGTTTGTCAAAATATTTTATGACTTATTTAGTTTTTTCCAAAGACATAAAATTACGTTTCTAAAAATGTGCCATTTTTGTAATTTTATGAATAAAAGTTCATTAGATTTATTTTTGTTGTTTTTATGATTTCATCCTAATATTTTATTAATTTTAGTATTTGATCTGACAGATTTAGAATTTCGGTTTTAAAAATTATATCTCTGCTATGTAAAACACATTGATGAGTTATAAAGTGGGAGATAATACTATTTTACAAAAATAATAATAGAACTTGGCAATTCGGAAAGCATTGTGCATAGGCATGGATAAGCACATTACACAATTAGAACAGATGAAGGAAATATGTAAAAGACATTTTGACTAAATAATAAGAAGTGCATATGTACAAAACTAGGAAGTCTTAAATACTCGTACATACATACATACATACATATCTTCACGCCAAATCCCTTGCGGGGTAGGCAGAGACAATTGAGCGCCACTTGTCACGATCACGACATATCTCTTTCGCTTCTTCGACATTCATCAAACTCTTCATACATGCCCTTTTGTTTCGATGGCTTTTTAATTCACCTTCAGCTAATGTTGTAAATATTCGTAATTTTGTTAATTACAATCCATAACTTTTTGGTTTAGATAATCGTCCGAGTGTTTCGTACGAATTTATGTTCAGAGTGGATACAGAATATAGTACATTATGTAGCAAACTTCAACGTTGCCGCGCACTGACCCATTTCCTTACACTGAAAAATATCGAATTCTAAAGTTGCCCGTTTTTAAAAAATCTCAGAATTCGGGTAAAAGTGTGGGAAACGGGACGAGAAGTCCAAAAATGAGAGCAGCTTATATTAGCACTACGATGTCAGCCTCAAATACGGCTTGAAAAGAGGAGTGATATTCAATTGAAGTTATTAAACAGTATGGCATTCCACATTTCCAATAAAACACAACAAACTTGCAGTATATAAAACCATCTTGTAACTGACTTTGTGTTAGTTGCAAACATTCGTTAGTGTAAGTCGAGTCTGCGGCCACTTTGTCATAACTAGAATTACAGTTTCGCGTGTTATATCGGCGTCGTATCGATTAATTATTACTTGGATACATTACATTCGTATGTCAAGGTCTTTGTTAGGATTAAACGTCATAACTTCGACTTCATCGATCACGTCAATATTTATTATTTTTGGATACGGAAAATACACTCATCAGCGATTATAGGAGTAAGTTTTTTACCATCCGTTTTGTCTTAATTTGATTCATAAGATTTGTTAAATAGTTATCATAAATGTGTGATAGCGAATTGCCTAAAAATATTAAAACATTTATCAAGGCGAATATCGATAAATCATCATCATCAAAAACTAAATTTTAATTAAATACTTACAAAAAAATAGCTCCTCCAAATCGCTGTCTTGTGGCATGGTGCCCAATACACTAGCATCATTTCCCCTTTGATTTAAGATACTTAATTTTTGTGAGAAAAAACTGCCAGCCCTATTGTCACCAGAGACGTCAATGAGCCTTGTAACAATTTCTTTATAGAAAGCTTTCAGTTCTGATCCCCACGGGCCCATCGTTTCTACAGCAAACGTCGAAAATAAGTAACTATTGCAAATCGTTTCATATTTTCGACGCTTGCTGATCTGTGCTTGTGCCGCTGCAATACCAGCTCTAACAGAAGTGCCTTTTGTAATTTAATTAAATAACACTTTTTAATTGTTCATCGATATTAAAATACAAATTTTGTTACTAATAAATAACTTTATTGTTTCAGGTAAGACTACAAACATTAGTCACCGGATATTCGTAATTATTTACGTACACAATAGTGGTAAGAAGTTAAAGACGTTGACCTGGCTGATAGTACGAGTATATACGAATTCATTAATTTAAACCAATTAAAATATCGTAAAACGTACAAAATGCTCCTTGTTTATTTAATCTGAATTGAAAAATATAATGTCTTGATAAATTGAAAATTTATGAGGCGAGACGGATTTTGTTAATAATTTGTATAGAATTGTAGTAAATATTAGTATGTAAGGAGAA
Source organism: Tinea semifulvella (assembly GCA_910589645.1). Lineage (NCBI taxonomy): Eukaryota > Metazoa > Arthropoda > Insecta > Lepidoptera > Tineidae > Tinea > Tinea semifulvella. Next base: position 7,725,705 of record OU342619.1, read on the forward strand.
GGCTTAAAGAGAGAATATAAAAGCTACCCTCTGTGTCACTAGAGCAAGTCTATTATTTTCTGTATTTTCGTTATTAATTATTAAACAAGTGAATTGTTAATAATGTACTAGTAGCGCGTATTTTTTGCCGTTCATTGGGTTCGTCTTGCTTAGGGGACAGTACGCTTCGTGCTTCACTGATCATTGTTCCTTTTATAGCCTCACGCAGCCTATATTGTTGCTGGATATCCACTCCTGTCAGTATGTCATTCGACTTCGCTACTTGAGTGTCGCCCACTTTGAAGTATCAATAATTGTCGTTTGCATACAATCCTATAACGACATTCGCGAATCCGTGTGCGCTCTTTTATCATTTTTTTATTGATTTTAATGTTTTTTTTGTATTGTTTCTTTTCTTTTACTTTGTATTGTATTGTGTTTGTCATCAGAGCTTTCTATTTTGGGTATGCGTACTTTTGTCCTAAAAAGGACGTTGATTTTATACATCGTCGATGTTAGATTTTTGATAGTTTATTTATTGAAATAAGGTCTTTCTTTTATTGAAGTGGTGTATTTGTAACAATTCAATTCTTTAAATCGGTTTGGTTAAATTAATATTGATTTGTAAGATATATTGCTTTCGAGTTAATGTTTAAAGCATTTGGTAAATATATATGATTGATTTCGGGCATAAAATTTGCTAGTCTTTATGAGTATTATTCTGTTTTTATGCCGATGACCTCTTTTATCTTTCTTCCAAAGCTCGTAACAATTCAATTCTTTACATCGATTTGGTTAAACAATGGATTTACTCGTAAGATATTGCATCTGTGTTGAATTATAGAGGTATATGATTGATTCTATTTGGGTTCGCAATTCGGCACACAATTTGCTAGTCATTATGAAATTGTGTTTTCACACCATTGAATTTTTTTTCATAATCTCCCAAAGGCTCGGCATTCAGATTTTTTTGTTTCATGAGCAATAAATAATTTAATCTTGGGTATTTTTTACAATCAAAAAAAATCAGTGTATTTTGTTTTTTTTTTTGTATAATAATTAATTAACTAATAAGTATTAAAATGATCTTTTGTTTAGTTTTAAAGCCTGACATTGTCAAGGCTTTCGCTGTCTAAAATATTCGTAACAATTTCGGAGACATTTAACTACCAGATTTGTTCACTGATAAGATTATGACGTTGAAATGTTTTTTGTTTTCGTATTCGCATACATTTACAAAGTTGTGTTCTTCATGTAAAAAATATTTGCTTTTCAAATATATTTTAGTTCAAACTCAATACTTTTGTTATGAACACAAAACTGTAGTGGAATATTAAATAGCTTTATTTCTTCTTTGAATTAATAATTCCCTAAAGTATAATGTAGTGCGAGTTCATGTCATACGCATGTAGAATTTGCTTTTAGGTCAATGACTTATGTCTTCAATGAGCCTTGACATTATTCTCTATACGTAATTCACGATTTTCAAGTCTGTTTTAAATGGTCAGATACCAAATTAAGACATTTAATGAGAATTATTTAAGATATTATTATTCACTTTTGTGTTCTTTCTTGCGTCTATTCACCAGTTTTTAAAACACAGAAAAGGAATACCTCACTCTCTCGTATTATATTTACTTTAGTTAATTTATTTTGTTTTTTTATGGCCAGCAGTCCAGGAAGGACTAATTCCGTATTTGTTTCAAACATTTTATTATATTCTGCTTCTACATTTGTTTAATTTTATATTTAATAAGTAGTGGAAAATTAAATATTTTCTTTCATTCTTTTAAATACAGATTTTGTTGCTTTCACTTTGTTCATTTCATCAGTGTAAAGCAAAGCTTTATTATATGGAATTTGTAAATGGGCTTTGTGGTTTACATTGCTAGTAATCTGTATGACGCACGTTGTTCCAGTTATTATCCTTCAAAAGTTTGTGAATAGGTAAACGATTACTTCGTATAGACGGATAATAATACACACATTGTTTCGCTTATTTCCTCTTCCATTATGTTATTGAGTCTATTTATGTAAATATGGAGAGTTATTTATCATTATTAAATTATACTCGTTTATTTCATTGTTTTTTGATAGCGTAAGAACTAATTTTGGATTGTTTACTTTAATTTGTTCGATTGTTCTTTACTGTCATTTTTAGTAGCTCTAGCAGTAATGTGTTAGTGTATTTATTTGTCTGCGTTCTTCTTTAACTAGTCATCAGATTGTAATACCGTTTATTTCTAACAGTGCGTTATTCTAAATCCTCGCAAATTGTTTTAATTTTTATTCTATTAATCTGTACTTAACGATTTTAATTTTTTTTAAATATCAGTGTAAGACACGTCTTCAATAGCTAAAAAGCTATTTATAGTATTTGTGATTTGAGAAACTAAAGTAGTTCTGATTACTAGTGAAGTGTTTATTTAGTTTCTGATATTCCTTACGATTTAAATCCAGTCTCAGTGTGCGTGTGTGTGTACTAGCTGAGAAGCTAGTATTTGTGATTTGAGTTGAAGAAGCCAGCACCATAAATCCCCAGACGATGCGTCACCGAGTGCTGCCCGTGCTGGCTCCGATGTTCCTCACGAAGGTCTGGAGGAGGAAACGCCGAGCGAAAGCTATGGAAAGACTCCATGGGGTCGTGATCACACTTTATATCTTTTTATGACCCTTTATTTATTTTTTCCTTAGCTTGCCCAGCGTGGTGGGCAATTGTGCATCCAGCTTTAACTATTTCATTACATTTGACGATGAATAGGCAATGGTTAGATAGAACTTGTTCAAGCATCCAATATAATGCAGAAGCAATTAACATATTTTGTATTATACATTGATTGCCTTGTTTTAAGATGCGGGTTTGATTCGTGGCCGAGAATCTATACGAACACATATAAATACTTCATGAATAACAGAGATGTAAATATGTGGAACAAAATAATAGTATATATGTAAATTAAGGTCCTCAATTGTATAAACTTTTAAAAACAAGCTGGGCTAGTGGCAATATAAATATACTACGGTGATAACTGTCAATTGTATGAACTTTTCGCCAGTGCTTGATATAAGCATATAAGTTTGCCAATTAATCAATAATAATAATAATATTAGAATTATATATATAAGAAAGAAGCATTGTTCGTATGTCTCGCTTTCATGCCTTAACTATTAACCGATTTTATTAAAATTAACTAATATAGACATTGAAAAAAAAAAAAAAAAAAACATTTGAATTTAAAGACATTTCCTAAAATCCTGGAACATAGTATATAATTGTGTCAACATGTGACTCCACTGCTGTCTCTTAGTTTGTTTGATTCGCCTTTACTACATGACCGATATTAATAGAATTTAGTCAAATATATACCATTTTACCATAGATCATTTCGCTCGTATATGTCGGTGTCGAGTAACTACACTGAATGGAATTGATGACGGTCAGAAGTAAGGTTGTGTTACGAAGACGAACTGACGTCAGTTGATTTTTGGACTTTACTTTTAAGATTACATAAGTCTTGCAGTTTACAAAACAAATACATAAAAATTATACTCCCGAGCGAACATTCTTGCTTCGTCTGATAACATAATTAGCTTTCAAGATAATGTCGGGTGACGTCACCAGGGGTCAACAACTAGAGCTACACGCAAATTGATTTGATAATATTATAGTATAGTAAAGTGATCAAAGAATTTGATGTAATTGTAAAATTGATTTTTCAAGTCGTGAGTGGACTTTAGAGTATATATTGTATATGTGTACGTGTATTTAATTGTATATTAATGTACATATTATATTAGTATTTTTATTTGTTTTATTATTATTATAGGTAAATTTGACGTATAATTTAATAATAAATCTCTGAATATTTATTTATATCTTGATTCATGTTGTATCTATACTATATTACCCTATTATCTCACTTTTTACTATCACAAAGGTTAATTTTATTAAATTAGGCATTAAGTTCGCCCATGTACACTACGTTCGTAAATTATGTGCTATAAAGAATTTTATTATTATCTTAATATGTTAAACAAAGTCGCGTTTGTTAAAACCATTTTCATGGCTTTTAATTTGTTTGATTTGTCTCCGAATAGCAGAATAACTATGAATAACATTGGAAAATTTAATAAAAAATCAAAGAAAATAAAAACCAAAATTTCGTGGGTTTCGTACCTGTTAAACAATTGTCAAATATTTACGCGTGCGTTCAGAAATTTATATTAAGCTTATTTACATAATATAGAATAAATGACAAATAACCAAATCAATAATTAAACTTTCTCTCACTTAAGTCGTGGAATTGTCATTATTTGTTTTGAAAATTGTTTTGTGTGAGTATTATTACTAAACCGATTGATATAGTTGATTTTTGTACTTTTATATATTTTTTTGTGTTACTATCTTAAAAAATACTAAACATAATATTGTATATTTATTGTATTACTTCCATAGAATCATAAATTTAGATCAGCTAATATGTAACGTGACATTCATTGACTGTTAGATATGTTGATACGGAGAATATACATAAAACAATAATAATAATTAACTATAAAGAGTTTATTATTATTATGTGTAATTGCTTGTATTATTGTGATAATAATTGTGCAATTTGTTTGTTTTACAGAGTGCGTCGGAGTCGTCTGCGGGCGCGGGGGCCGGCACCACTGCGGGGGGCAGCACCCGCGTCTCGTCGCGGTCTCGCGCCTCTGAGGAACCTCATATTGGTCAGTAGCGAGTATTTGTCAGTGATGTAAATTAACTTTTGAATAAATATTATTAGTGCAAAATTGATCTTTGTGGCGGAATAAAAGAAAAAAAATGTATAGGTACTTAATAAATAAGTAAAAGTATCATCGCGGGTTGCCAGAAACCACGCTTATAAAGAAGCGGATTCACATTTAGCCAACTTTCTATAGGCCAATCATGACAAGCTCGTATCTAGCGTACCAAACTCAAGAAATATCCCAAATAAATTAAATATTAATCTAATTTATTTATTTAAATTAATAAATATTATTGGGTCACGACTAGGAATCGAACCCGGTACCTCCAAGTCTAATTCCACAGACTTAACCGCTAGACCACGGAGGCAGTTAAGTAAATAAGTCTTTAAACCTAATTTAATAAATACGTGTGTTAAGTTATGTGAAAATGTTGTGTGAAAAGTTAGCAATTATCGAATTGCCAGTTCGTAGACGATAACGTCAAAATTTGCACCAAAATAGTCTCTATAAATGTAACAATAAAGTTAAAAATGGCGTCGCCTGTATCACTTTATTTTATTACGGAGACTTCGTTTTGCTTCAACCCAGCCTTAAATTTAAACATGATATTATGTAACCCTGTGAACATCATAAAGGGATTATCGTTGACCACTATATAACGCAGGTAAAGTCAAGGGAAACAACATGTTTTCATTACAGCCCCTAGAACAGACGGGTTGACGAGTACATGTTTTAATAATTCTAAATTGTTTTCAGGCAAATATAAGCTGTTAAAAACGATCGGCAAGGGTAACTTTGCGAAGGTGAAGCTCGCCAAGCATGTGCCCACCGGCAAGGAGGTCGCTATTAAGATCATCGACAAAACGCAACTGAACCCGGGATCGCTGCAGAAACTCTTCAGAGAGGTCAGTACTTTTTTTTGACAGCATTCATTTACATCATAGAGTAAAGCTGAAATAACAATAAGTAGACTTCAAGTGTCAAAAATGTATACAAGTATAAACATATATGCAACATTTTTTTTTTTAATTCTTACATACATACATATCTTCACGCCAGGTCCCTTGCGGGGTAGGCAGAGACAATTGAGTGCCATTTGACACGATCACGACATACCTCTTTCGCTTCGTCGACATTCATTAACCTCTTCATACATGCCCTTTTGTTACGAAGGCTTTTTAATTCACCTTCAGTCGGTGTTTTATTTATTTGATCGTGATATGTGAGTCTCGGTCTGCCACGGCCTCTTTCACCCACAACTTTCGCATTATATATCTGGTTCGTCAATCTTTCTTCGCTCATCCTTTTAACATGCCCGAACTTAAAATTCTTGTTGCATTTAAAGTACTTAACAATTATGTACAAAGGTGAACGTATGGCCAGTTGCAGAAATGTTGATTATCTATTAACATGTTTATACTTATGCCTATGAGGCACGGCATTGGCTAAAGTATCCAAAGTGAAAAGGTTACTGCTAGTCACGTGGCGTATATTTTTATTTATCCACAATTTTTCAGATGTTAAATTATGAATTTTAATCAGGTCCTTAGGATGATATATCTTATATACCGCCTCCGTGGTCTAGTGGTAACAAACGTTGCCGTGAACTCGGGAGGTCGTGGGTTCGATTCCCACCGGAGGCAAGTTCTACATTGTATAATTTGTCTCGGTCTGGGTGTTTATATGTATAATATGTATATATTTACAAAAAAAAAAGTAAACATGTAGTTTATCAACCATCTAGTTTCCGTAACACAAGCCTTGTAGCTTACCACGAAAATTAGATGGCGCGGTGTGACCTGTCTGGTAATATTTATTATTATTATATCAAAAGCGATCCATATAAAAATACCGCTTTTGTAATATTCTAAATGCATTAAATGTTACGACTAATCAATTGATGTATCGACTTACATAACTTAAAATTAACTTAATGTGGATTGGTTCCTTTTTACGCAACTACGTCCATTTATCATAGGTTATTTAATGCACACTTTCTGCAACTGGCCGTTAATGTCTCTCGACAATTTATACTAGCTAACCATTGGGAGTATGGTAGACGTGAGCGGGTGCATTAAAAATAAATTCTTCTTCTTAGTCGCTACACTCTTGGCAGAGTGGTCGTGGTCGCCATTGGAGTGCTAGTGGCACGCTTAACAAGCCGTCGCCACTCCTCTCGGACCCCGGCTTTCCTAGTGCACTCATGTAGGGGATGATCCATTGCAACCTTCACCTGATCGGTCCATCTCATCGGAGACCTACCACGCATCCTCTTGCCATCGACTTTCCCCTGGACTACCAAGCGCTCGATGGATGTTTCTCCACGCCCGCGCTGTGACACGTGTCCGAAGAAAGTGAGAATGCGTAATTGTACAGTCGAGGAAAGGCGCTGTCTGATCCCCAGTTCCTCCAGTATGGATTTGTTTGTTCGGAACTCCGTCCATGATATGCCCAGCATTCTCCGCCAACACCACATCTCTCAAAAATAAATAGACAATACATAATAATAATTTATATACTACTACACAAATACCAAAAAAAAAAACAAGTTAGAGTTATATTATATTATATTAGAAAGGATTTTTTTTACATAATAATAATAGTTAATAGCTTTACATTTATTTTGAGTACACTACGAAATTTCAAGCTTTCATTAAATTTGTTAACACTAGAATTAAATTAATCGATCCAATCAAACCACCATATTCCCTAGGACAGGTCGACTGTACCTCCGGGTCTAAATCCACAAACACAACCGCTAGACCACAGAGTCAGATCAATATTAAAAAAATGTATATTTTATCTACTCTCATATCGTAAAATGCGAATTACAAACTTCAAAACGAATTTATATTAACATACTTTATAACATTACTGCTGAAATTTAAAAATAGAATCACATTATAAACTTTTTCTCTAAGAAAATAATGTTATAATTTATTTTAAAAATAGAATCATACATATTATATAACACTTATTTTTTTTAAGGCAAATGTTCCATTACAAAAAAGTTTTGATTCCAATTTTTACTTGTCTATGGCAGCGCCCGCCATAGCGCGTGCTCGGTCATAAGCTAGGTTTTGGCGCCATTTCATTGTTTAGGGCTTATGTATTTAGTATAATGGTCATTTAAAAAAATAAAAATTGGCGCCATTTAATACGTTTTGTTGTATAGCATTTCGTTTGATTTTTCTTACTCTTTTAACTTTTATCTTTTATTTAGTAGGTTCAATCCCAATGTATGAGAGTAGATAAATTAGTGTATGAAACTGCACATAACTAGGTATTAAAACACTCGTGTGATACTATTAAAAACACACTTGTGTATAATACCCTTAAAGCGTCTTAGCTTTTAAATAAATGATACTGCGGATATTTGTAAATAAATGTTTTTTAATAAAATAATAACATAACTTTAACAAAGAATCCTAATATCAATAATTGTCTAAACCAATTTGACACCCGTCATAATTTAGAAGTTTTATTTTTTTTATTATGCAACAGTTTCATAAACTACTATTACAAGTGATTAAAATGTGGTTTGGTAATTATTTCAGGTCCGAATAATGAAGATGTTAGACCATCCAAACATCGTCAAGCTATTTCAAGTCATAGAGACTGAGAAGACACTATACTTGGTTATGGAATATGCTTCTGGTGGAGAGGTGAGTTACTGTCACTGTAGGGGTTGCGACAGGATAGGGTAGGTAATATAACCAGCCTTTACAGACCGATAATTATAATTAACCTATTATTGCACCTCAGAAGCAGAGCAATTAGTTTTTTTTATTTTCTTTTTATATTTCTTATACTAGCACGACATGTGACCCTGCGCCCACCTGATGGTAAGTGGCGCGCAGGGTCCATGAATGTTAGCAACTGGAATCAGACCCTTATATCCGACATCAGTCCCTAACACTATGCCGGCTTGACTAGATGCCTTTTCACACTTCGCTTGAAGGACTCCAGGTTATAGGAAAGTGGAAACACAGAGGCTGGAAGAGCATTCCACATCTTTATTGTGCGACAGATGTATGAGTCACCAAATTTATAGGTACGCGAAGGGATAGTGACTATGGTATGTGGGTGCATATTCTGACCTGTGCGTGTGGTTCGGTTGCGGAATGGAGAGGAAGGAATTAGGTTATATTGATTCCTACTCCATCCTCATATATCAGAATAGTTCTGGAATGCAAGAGAAACACTACCACCAGAAATTGCACTGCGACGGTTTTCGTATGCATTGAGTTTCACTTTGTTAGTAATTAAACTTGATCCGTGTTTCGTTAGAGGAAGAACGCAGAAACTAAGTAACAGAAATGGGGCTGCTCGACTGTATGAACTATTGTGGAAATTTTTAATTAGCATTTAGTTTTTTATCAAGTGATCATTTGTTGAAAGCTGTAAGTTTTCCTTCAAGATAAATAAATAAAGTAAAATATCGACCTTCTAATTTAACTTAACACCTAATTTTATTTCCTAGACAGTTAATAGACTACTTTTTTCAAATGTACACTCGAACTTAAAGATATTTGATCAACTTGGATTGTATACCAATATGTACATACATACATATCTTCACGCCAAATTCCTTGCGGGGAAGGCAGAGACAATTGAGCGCCACTTGTCACGATCACGACATACCTCTTCCGCTTCTTCGACATTCATCAACCTCTTCATACATGCCCTTTTGTTTCGATGGATCTTTAATTCACCTTCAGCTATTGTTTTATTTATTTGATCGTGAAAGGTGAGTCTCGGTCTGCCAGGGCCTCTTTTACCCACAACTTTCGCATTATATATCTGGTTCGTCAATCTCTCTTCGCTCATCCTTTCAACATGTGTTTGTAATATCTCTCAAGTTAATTGGGTCAATAAACGATTTTTATTTTTTATTATTATTTTAGGTTTTCGATTATCTGGTGCTGCATGGTCGGATGAAGGAGAAGGAGGCTCGAGCCAAATTCCGACAAATCGTCTCCGCCGTGCAATACTGTCATCAGAAGAGGATCATACACAGGGATCTCAAGGTACATATATGAATTAGAAAGTTGGCAACTAAACCCTAGCTTTTACATACTTGACTTTGACTGCTCACGCTTTCAATGTCCTGGAGATGTCTGCATATCAAAGTCAATTTATTTATTAAATTTTGGCCTTCTCGAGCTCTTTCGTACTGTCAAACTACATTGTTTTAATTTTGTTTAAATTATTATTATTTATTTACAATACAATATCATTATCACAGCCCCTAGAAGGCAAAGTCCTAGAACTAGTTCGGATGTAGGCTTTCCTTAAAAAAATAATCGAACCCCGCAATGTACCAATAAGTAATACACTTTTCTTTCGGACATTTGTCATAGATTTACAACTCCACCGTTCCCGTGCCTCGGAAAGCACGTAAAGCTGTCGATCCCGGTTCCAATTAATAAATTATTATTAAAAATTGACATCAGATCCTCACCAACCCATCTGGCCAGGCAGCGAATTCTCCAGATATATGTACTCGAAGGCCCATCACCAACAGTGGAGGTCTAGGACGCTGTGTTCTAGGGGCTGTAATGATAATGATATTAACATTTGTTTTTTTTAATTTTCAGGCTGAGAATTTACTTCTTGACGGCGAGATGAACATCAAGATTGCTGATTTCGGTTTCTCCAACGAGTTCACACCGGGAGCCAAACTTGACACTTTCTGTGGCAGTCCGCCTTATGCTGCGCCTGAACTTTTTCAAGGTAAAGGTTGACACTGCCCTGATGATATTTTACTGTAAATGTTTTCCGTACAAATCTGAACGACACGAATATATGGTAAACCTTATGCCTGAATAGAAATGTTGGCGGAGAATGTTAGGCATATCGTGGACGGAGTTCCGAACCAACCAATCCATCCTGGAGGAACTGGAGATAGGCCAGCGCCTTTCCTCAATCGTACAATCACGCATTGTCACTTTCTTTGGACACATGTCGCGGCGTGGAGATACATCCATTGAGCGCCTTGTAGTTCAGGGAAAAGTTGATGGCAAGAGGATGCGTGGTAGGTCTCCGATGAGATGGACTGACCAGGTTAAAGCAGCAATGGATCACCCCTCTACATGAGTGCTCCAGGAAGGCTGCAGCTCGAGAGAAGTAGCGACCGCTTGTTAAGCGTGCCACTGACACTCAATTGACTACCACGACCACTCTGCCAAGAGTGTAGCGACTAAGAAGAATGCCGAAAAGACATTCTTACTCGGCCAACCGGGACATTTAAAACATTTTATGTGAATGTTAATGCATCATTAATCTTGTATTTGGTATTTGGGCTAATTTTATTCAGTTATATATGCATTTTTAGATAAATTATTCTAACAAGATTACAATTTAAGTAAACCCTTTGTTTTGTATAGTTTAGGTGTGATATATGTTTAAAATTCTGTTGCTTAGTCGCAAACGTTATATAGTGAAATCCGTTAACTATATACATTAAGATATATTACACTATTAAAGTTGATATTTGCATGGCTGCTGTCAAGGTCGAGCGCTCATAGAGTTGAGAATTGAATAATATTTTGTAATTATGACGCAATCTCTGACGTAAATAACGAAATTCACTAATAACGTTAGATGCTGCCCCAAAAAAATGCATGTATAGTTTAATCTTGTATAAACTTAAAATTATTATTTTACGTTACAGGCAAAAAATACGACGGTCCGGAGGTAGACGTGTGGTCTCTCGGGGTCATTCTGTACACCCTGGTCTCGGGTTCGCTTCCCTTTGATGGCTCAACTCTCAGGGAACTAAGGGAAAGGGTACTGCGGGGGAAATACAGGTATCAATATATATTTATTGTAGTATCATTAGGACATAGTTGTCTATTTTGTTTGTTGTTATTAATTTAAATATATATATATTTTTGTGTGTTTTACTTGGTAAAATATATAAATTAAAGCTATAAAATTTTATTGCCAAATATTTCGTCTCTCTTTGGAGCGGCGAAATATATATATATTTTTGTGATATTTCTCAAGCTTGGTACGCTCTGGAGACATCGACGAGCTTGCCACTTGTTATGATTGGCCTATAGTAAAGTTGGCTAAATGTGAATCCGCTTCTTTTAAGAGTGGTATCTGACCTCCCTGAAAGGGAAACGGTCGTGTTGATACTTTACTTTTAATGTACTTTATGAATCAACAACAATTCTAATCTTAATTTTATTTTACAAAAGTAGGCTAGTACTGATTATCTGATGGCATACAATATTATTAACACCTTAACGGGTTAAAAAATTAGGTTAAATGTTATATCAATGGATGACGTGGTCTAGTGGTAACAAACGTTGCCGTGAACTCGGGAGGTCGTGGGTTCGATTTCCACCGGGGGCAAGTTGTACATTGTATAATTTGTCTCAGTCTGGATGTTTATATGTATATATTTACAAAAAAAAAAATGTATAATATGTAGTTTATCAACCATCTAGTTTCCGTAACACAAGCCTCGTAGCTTACCACGGAAACTAGATGGCGCTGTGTGACCTGTCTGGAAATATTTATTATTATTTATAATTATTATACATTTCATACCCTCGGAGAACATGTACAAAACATGTCATTCATAGTTGCAGCGTCTTCAGCATCTCCAGAATATCGCTCCGTCTTGCGCTCGGCCCCCCAACGGGAGACCACTTCCTAGAGAAGTGCTCCTGGGGAGAACTGAAGTAGCCGAACCCAGATCCCCTGGGTTTGTGAGCCATACGGGCGCTGTTATACCAGTAACGGTGCCCAGCACTAAAGGTGCATGAATTACCAGCGGGTGATTACTCGCTGAGATACTGCCGGGGAGAACGGGGGCATGTCCCCATCCCCAACCCTGGCCCATTAGACATCTGGGCCAGGACGAACCCACTGTCTGTCCTATGGAACATTTTTTCAGTCACAATCCTCCATCACCGAACAGTGCCACCTTTAATAGGCTTGTGTACACATATTTAATTAAGTCCCAATAAATATATAAATTTTATTGTGTGTATAGTTTATACATATATAATACAATTAGTATATGTATTTGATATTAGCTCTTTTAACTATTATTATTGCCCTGTCTTAAATTTCTATTAGATATCTCTTTTGTTCACAAGGTCGACTGTCAAAGAATTCTTAACGGCATTAAGTAAAAAGTTTTCAAATAAATAAAAATAAATAATTTCAGGATACCATTTTACATGTCAACGGATTGCGAAAACTTGTTAAAAAAGTTTCTTGTACTGAACCCGGCGAAGCGAGCTTCTCTTGAGAGCATCATGAGGGATAAATGGATGAACACGGGACACGAGGAGGACGAGCTGCGACCCTTCATAGAGCCGCAGCAGGACTTCAAAGACCACAAACGGATAGGTGAGGATACAATCCCATGATAAAAACACTACATGAAAACAAAACAAAAACCATTGAAATCTACATGTTAAGATTTACACTTTCTCCACACGCAAGCAACTAAAATGCTTTTTTAATGTTTTGTTTTTGTTTAATAATACAGTAAAAATAGCGGGTCCAAAAAAATTTTTTTTTCAACTACAAAAACTAAAATATGAGTCATAGAAACCAACACAGTCTTGACATTATGAAGCCGGTAAAGTGGTCGGGACTGATGTCATTATTTATATTATAGGCGGACTGATGGTCGTAATTTCCCCAGTCTGCCGGGGCTGGGAAGTATCCACCGTTCGTGCCGATAAACCCAGTAAAGTGTATCCACACGTTTTGGGATCAGGCTCGAATTGCCGTCATGCTGAGACAAGCCGGCATAGTGTTGGGGACTGATGTCAGTGTTGAGTGTCTGATTACAGTTGCTAACATTCATAGACCTCGCGCAACACTAACCATCAGGTGGGCGCAAGGTCAAATGTCCTGCTAGTATAAAATAAAACCCTCTTACCATCAGCCAGGTCACCTTGTTACGTCGACAAAAAAAAAAAAGAAGGGAGTCCTTAACGTCATTTTGCGCGAACATGTCAAGTGCAAGTTTTTGTTTTGTAAATTAATTTACTGTGGATATTGTTAGTCAAAGTGGTGTTGTTTTGTTTAATAACGTGCTACAATGTGAATAATTATGGAAAACGATAAATTTGGACTTTAAGTATGGGGCACAAGTCGCAGTATTTTTTGCGGTTTTTCTGAGCTGTGAACTCCTATATTTTATCCGACATGTTTGGGCTATACTGGCCCTAGTAACTCCACGAAAAACATCAAATTCTGCAACATTTGAAAATTGATGTTAACCTCATTAACTTATAAAAAAGGAATGTATATTACGTCAGACTTGGCTGTATGGGCCAGACCCTTTGCCTTCTCTATCATTTATTTTACAAGCTTTTTCACATATAAAAAAAAAATACACACAATATTCGCACAATTATTCGAGTGCTTTTTATTATTCCAAATTTCACCTATAACACTTAATTGGCATATAAAATAATTGTTTAAATTATATTGGTTTCATGCTTCCTACAAATCGGCACACAGCTCAAGTTGGTACGTCTATTACACTAATAATAATATATTATATATGTTGTATTATTCTAGAAAGTTATATGTATATTATTTTTGTATTATTAAGCATGCATTTTTACAACACATAGCTAATAATGTTAAGATATAGCTGTTGTTAGTGTGTATATATGGTATTGGAAATTGTATGACTTGGTTTTATCGACTAGAAAATTTATCTTTTTAATAACATATAGATTACAAATTAAAAAAAAATATATAACTTACAATTTATTATTATTTATGATGAATGGATACATTTAAAAAAAAAATACTGTTCTATATGTTCCTTAATAATAATAAATTGTAAGATATTGAATGTTTATCTTTTTGATTATAAGTCACGTGATAGGCTCAACTAACAAAGTGACAAGCTAAATACCAATCACCTAAACCAGTCTTTCTTAAAGTGCACGATAACGCGGGGGCGTTAAGGGGTTGTGGGACTTGTGTTGGACCTTTCTGGACGCCTAGAGGGGGACGGTAAGGTGCCCAGATAGAAATGAGAGTAGTTTAATGTAGTTTTTATTATTGATTTTATAATTCGAAAATTGCCTCCAGACACTGTATAAATTTCAATATCGTTTTTTATATTTTGAGAAACGGTGTCGTCTATTTCCTAATCCACCATCCAGCTGTATTTATAATTATTATTGACTGTTTATATATAATTTATAAAGCATGAATATTTATGGTCGTATTGTCGCAATAAATCTGGTATATCTTTAATGTTATGTTTATATTTATGTGCTTGGGGAATATAGTTACTTTTTGTATTAGTTTTAGTGATATGCAAAAAAAAAATGCTTCATTATAGAACGTAATGATTATTTTTCTGAAAAATTTGGTCACTAACCATTCTGGCCAAACGACAGGGTGTCTTTGATGTTCTATGTTTTTTTTAAATTTAAAATAATATATTTCTAATTTGTTTTCAATTGATAGTAAGTAAAATAATAATAATATCATTTTTAAAATTTTATTTGTAAAAATCAAACGTTTGCGTACCGATAAGTGATTCAATAAGTGATTAACAACGACATTGACTTTCAATTCAAATTAATTAATTAATAAAAAATAGTGACGTGCCTCGGAGAGCACGTTTAGCTGTCGATCCCTGTTCCACTAATACCAAGTTGTGGAATCATTCATGAATTGTCATTAAAAATTGACATCAGACCCTCGCCAACCTGTCTGGCCAGCGTGGCGAGTGTAGGCCAAATTCTCCAGAAATGTATTCCAACAGTAGAGGAGTGCCAAATGGAAAATGATAATAATAATAAAAAAAATCATCAAAGAAAAATTATAAAAATAATAATGTCAGTTAATTCTAAAAAAATATAATAACTTTGAAAAAAAACAGAACAAATATCTACCTAACAAAAAAAAATCGTTTTTTAGTTAGATTATTTTTATTTAAATGTTTGTGTAGTCTCAATAGATACAATGTTATTGTTACATAATCTTAATAGAAATACCGTCGCTTGTTAGTTCTATCGAATTAGTTTAATTTATAGCATAATTAATGTACTCTTGTTTACAATTTCAGAGGCGTTGGTGTGTCTGGGGTACAATAGGCAAGAAATTGAATACTCATTGGCGGAAGCAAAATATGATGATGTGTTCGCAACGTACCTGCTACTAGGAAGGAAAAGCACAGATGTGAGTCATTCATCACTCATCATACCCCCTAAAACATAGAGTACTAAACCTCATCAGTTGGAGATGGGCCTTAAAGGAATTAACTTAACACAATGCCGGCCAATGTTGGCACTTTGATGTTAATTTTTAATGACAATTTACAAGTTGGTATAAGTGGAACCAAATCGACGGCTTAACGTCCTCTCTGAGGCACAGGAACGGTGGTGATGTAAATCTATGACAATTATACATATAAAAAGTGTATTTCTCATTGGTATAAGCGGGGGGGTTTGAACCAACCTTGGTAAGATTTAAACCTTTCTCACAACCGAGCCACCACCGCTGTATTAATATATTTAAAAAAAATAGATTAACTGAAGCACTTAACTGTCTGTTTAAAGCAGAACAACACACTCTGGCGATATTACTCGTATTCTTTCTTGTTTCCACTACGACTTGCTCGTTGGCTATAACTCAAGTTTATTGGTTGTTTATTAGCCAATCCCCACTTAGGTCGCTGTATGTGTTGCCAGAAAAATAAGGATTACTATTAATATTGTTATTTAAAGACTATTGCACTAAATACATGAAATGACAAAATTCAACTGTTATAGGTGCAATGAAAGAAATATTAAATGTTAGAAAGAAAAGTATTCAAACGTAAAAGTTAACAGTAATCGAATTAAGAATATTCGAATATAATAAGTATAGGTACATAGGCGAGCTCAATGCTGTAAATGCATTTTCTACCAACTAACCTTTATCCCAATATATGGAGGAACTATAATAATAATAATTATTAACCAAAATAAAAAGTTCAATTTAGAAAAGCCTTAAATGTAAGTACAAATTAATATACTGTAAATATGGGCTTCCCTGGCCTCCATGGAAAGCTAACTTGCATCATGGAAACCAGTTGATTCCCTACAATTTGTGAGCATAGTTACATTAAAATATTTATAAACAAACCTAATAATTACAACCAATAGTACGTATATCTATCAAACGAATGCAACTGCAAATATAAAATAATACACTAAATGCAGGTAGTTTGAAAAAAAAATAAAGCTATTCAATGACACTCGCCAAACGAAGCCACAAAGTAACGGATGTAGATGGAACAACTCTGCAAACTCAATAACAAAACTATATATAGTATTAGTTGTATAAACAACCAATGGCAACCATAACTTGGTCGTATCAATGTGTTTAAATATTATTATAACCTAATATGTAACAACAGACAAAAATAAAATAGATTCCTCCGTGGTCTATCCTTGGTTAAGTGTTCCTGGTTAAGTCCGTGGATTTACACTCGGAGATACCGGGTTCGATTCCTGGTATAAACTAAATATTATTTAAATTAATAAATATTATTGTATCCCAATAATATTTATTAATTTAAATAATATTTAATTTATTTGTGAGATTTGTCAAGTTTGGTACGCTAGAGACATCGACGAGCTTGCCCACTTGTCATGATTGTCAAATACTAAGAGTTAAAGTTGGTTAAATGTGAATCTACTTCTTTATAAGCATGGTTTCTGACCACGGTCGTCATGATACTTAATAAAATTAATATTGTAATAATTTCAGCCGGAGTCAGATGGATCGCGATCTGGTTCTTCATTATCTTTGCGGACTGCAAATCAGACCCCACAACCCAACAACCATCACGCACAAGGTAGGATAATACTGTACTTATATACAAAAAGATATTACAATAAGAATCCTTGCACTTTCTCCTGCAATGATTTGCCCTAAGGATGACGTCAGCGTATTTTTAGCAATAAGAATCATACAGCATTTGATTTGGTAGTAGGAAACAAAAAAAACTGGTGTAGTGAAAAGACAAAAATTAAGTTTGACGTGATCGTTCTCTTTCATGGATGATTCATGACATGATTGGCATGGCAGAGACTCTAGCCCATACAGCCATATCTGGCAGTTTTATTTTATTTTTATTATTATTGATTAATAGGCTAGCAGCGCATTGCTGATATGCCTATATCAAGCACAGCGCAGTTATTTGTTTTCCTTAGATACAAAAAAATATTAAAATTTTCGGACACGACGCTATTAAAATTTATTGAAAACAAAAACCTAACCCCAAGACCAAGACTAGGGTAGTACTGGTCTTGGTCTTGCAACCATATTAGTAGTCTTGTTCTTGGTATTTGGTCTTACAAAAATGCAAGACCAAGGCCAAGTCCAAGATTGGGCACCACTACTTTCAACGAGTACAACAAATAGGTGGTAGGCGGACTGATGGTGGTAATTTGCAAAGTCAGTTCGGGATAAGAGTTGTCTTGATACTTGTAGTGGCAAAAAATAATTATATCTCTACCATCAATATTTTTACTACAATCTTTACCTGTCAAATACTGTATGATTCTACCGAGATTTCAAACAATAGCCTTAAAAAAATCGTTTCAAAAGGACCTTAATATTTAACCTTTAAGTATATTTAACCTTGAAGTATTTTTTTCAATTTCTCTAGTAAAGTCTATTTTGAGTAATACTTTCTGATCGATGTGTGAATGCCCCCTCCCTTCATATACTATCGCTTGCCGTAGTTAATTAAATCTTATTTTAATCTTTATTTAATGCTTTAAATGTCTTATTGATCATCGGTTTCTCCAAGTCTTATCAAAACAAATTCAAGCGTAGAACAATTTTATGAATTAAAATGCTAGACAATGGGCTGGTAATTCTATCTTTCCTTGAGATTTCAGTCTTCGGTAATGCCTTACAGTTAAGGTGAATTACTTGCCCCATAATTGTATCAAAAAAATGTATTTATAACTTTCATTATTTAAGATACTTTGAGAAACAAATTCTTTTAATTTTATTTTAACCCACTAACACAATCAAACATACATACATACATGAATTTTATGTAAGTGTTTTAATGAAATAATAAGTAACTGCCTCCGTGGTCTAGCGATTGAGCCCGTGGATTTAGACCCAGAGGTACGGATTCGATTCCTGGTCGGGACACAATAATATTTATTAATTTAATAAATTTATTTGTGATATTTCTCAAGTGCCACTTGTCATGCTTGGCCTATAGTAAAGTTGGCTAAATGTGAATCCGCTTCTTTATAAGCGTGGTTTCTGACCATCTCGAAATGGATACTGATGAATTACATAATCTGTAATAATATTTTTTATATAAATCATGAGGTATATTTTTGGGAAGTGTTAACCAAAATATAGCATAACAATGTTGTAGTTTAGATGTAATAAAATTATAATACAATAAAATTGGCCTTCCAGAACATATTTTTTGAGAATTTGGCCTTCACTAAGGCCAGACAGGTTGACTAGACATAAATATATTTTTAGTGTACCCCAGGGTAAGCTCTTTAACTGGCAAATTATGTAAAACACAATTTATTTAAAATACTTTATTGCACTAAAAATGTACATACTTAGTCTGAAAAAATTTAATAAATCAGACAATATAATCAATCTATGACAAATATACGTAAGAAAAGTATATTGCTCATTGGTTCACATGCCGGGGCTCGAAGCGCGTTCTTTTTTGGATTAGAAGTTAAACCCGTTTTTACTACCGAGCGTGGCTAGTGTAGGTCAAATTTTCCAGATATATGTTCTGGAAGGCCCATCTCCAGCAGTGGAGGTCTAGGACGCTGTGTTCTAGGGGCTGTAATGATAAACATAAAAACAATAGGAACATAATAATTATTTTTATTTATACAAATTACCATATTTAAATTGAAATTTTGTTAGAAAATATATACGTATTACCACACAGACTACCACTCAAACAAACAATACATATATTTCTACTTACGAATGTGAAAATTCCTATCATTTTTTTATCTAATCAAAGGTTTCATAGACGAAGAAAAGTTATGCTTAATTTCGTAAAATAATCTCCACTAACGACATGTTTCTATAACTGAATTTGCCTTTGTTCTCCGGTTTTAGAAAAAATATTGTATGTCAATTTGACATTGACACAAATCCTGCTTAGAGTTGATGTTAGTTGAGTTAACACCGGTGTAATTATATATATTTCCAGACAGGTCACACAGCGCCATCTAATTTCCGTGGTAAGCTACGAGGCTTGTGTTACGGAAACTAGATGGTTAATAAACTACATATTATACATATAAACACCCAGACCGAGACAAATTATACAATGTACTTGCCCCCGGTGGGAATCGAACCCACAACCTCCCGAGTTCACGGGAACGTTTGTTACCACTAGACCACGGAGGCGGTCAAATTTCGAACGGGGTAACTACACCATGCATTTACGAACGACCGGTGTCGCGACTCAGTGTTAAAAACCTTACGCAGTTACTCAGCATGGCGAGTGTAGGCTAAATTATTCTTTAAATATATTATGGAAGGCCCATCTCCTTCAGTGGAGGTTGACTTAATGTAATTTGAACTAAGTTTAAGCTTTGGGCATGATAGTAAATTTAATTAGGAATAAGACAAATTGTTTTTTTGCTGGATCTGTTGCTAAGCCTGCCTTTTGGTTGTCGCTTTGGAATTGATTCGTATATGAAAGTGCTGTATGCTCGGTGATGGTTAACAGCTTTAAATAACAAACTAAATTGTTAAGGGAACTTTAGAATATTTTTAACTACTCCATATTCGTGATAGCAAAAAATATGTAAACAGACAGCTGTCAAAAATAAATAAAATAATTTAACTTGTCGTATTTCTGATAAAAAATGTGTCAAAAAAATGTAATCCTTCCTGTGTATTAAATATTAATTAATCAAATGTGTAAAGTATACATTAAAGTTATAAGTTAGCTACATCTGATCTGAATAATAAATACGATCGATATCTATTAAATTTTTAAATGTTTGAAATAAAAAAGTTTTTTAATTTTTTTTAATTTTTAAACTATTTGCGGTTGACTAAGTAATGTTGAATATTTATCTGCCATACATCTCTCGAAGTCTCGCTGGCACTCTTCTGTTTAAAGTCTTAACTTTGAATTTACATTATTTCTTGTTATAAATGTATTGCTATATAGGTGTGATCTTTTATATTAAAAAATATTTTAAATAGTTCAGACCTTATTTTCATATATTAAGGGCAAAATTTCATTAAAATATTTTAGGTATATATTAATTATATCTAATAAGAAAAACAGCTTTCTTGTTTTGGTACATTTTTTTTTTTGGTATCTTGAATGGTTACCAGCATTCTGTAACTTAAGCACAAACGTTATATAATGGAATCCGAACTATATACGAGTATATCACGCTATTAAAGTTGTTATTCGCACGTCCGCTGTCAAGTTCGAGTGTTCATAGAGTTGAGAATTGAATAATAATATGTAATCATGACGCAAACTCTGACGTGAATAACGAAATCCACTAATAACGTTTGCGACAGAAACTCGAGTTTATTGAAATTTGTTAATGTTATTGTTAAGTGTATCTGTTATATTTGTGCAATTATACAATTTTAATCAATTGTTCAAATAAGTGTCAAATATGATTATATTTCTATTCAACTTTATTATATTTGATTTTTTTCGATTATTTCAACGTTTAGTTGTTTTAAGTTAAAATACACACATCAAAAAAGTCTAGGGATCAAGCATGTTTATGCGGATTTCTTGTGATTGAGATGTGGCTTTGTAATAAATTTATGATTTTATAAATTTATATGGATCCTTTTTGGTGCATTTCATAATTTAAAACAGGAACTGTCAATCAAATTCGAGTAAAAGATGAAAATCAGCTGTCAATATTTTCCCTATAAAAACATAAGACGCATTGAAGACATTATTAGTGCTACTGTTTCCCTACTACTGATTAAAACCAACGTTATTATGGAGCGGCGACGTCATTTAAGCAGGGAAGAAATGATCAGAGCCGTGGGAATGATAGAAGCTGGTTCCCGGCAACGTACTGTGGCTTTAGCTCTGAATACAAGTCAGAGTGTTATCAGTCGACTTTGGACACGTTACCGAACCACTGGTACCGTGGCTGAGCGCCATGGAGGACGGTATCGCTGCACCACACGGAGACAAGACCGATACATTCAAATCACAGCTCGAAGAACTCCAACAATAACCGCCATGATGTTAGCCGTGAGCCTTCATCGCTCTTCAGGGAACTTAATTAGTGACCAAACAGTCAGAAACCGCTTGCATGAAGTGAACCTTCATTCCCGAAGACCGCTACGGGTACCACCTATAGCAATGCACAATCGTAGGACTCGATATCAATGGGCTCTTGAACACAGAAATTGGACAGAAGAACAATGGCGTTTCGTGTGCTTTTCTGATGAGTCTCGTTTTGGTATGAGGCCGGATACAAGACGTATACGACACTGGAGAACCCCTGGACGCCAACAGCGATTAAAATCCTGCCAGGAAGTCCATCCTTATAGTGGTGGAACCATCATGGTATGGGCGGGTATTTCGATCGGCGGAAGAACTGAGTTGATTTGGATCAGAGGCAACCTCAACGCTCAAATTTATGCTGAGACGGTTGTATCAGACGTCATCGTTCCTCTACAAGTGCATATCGGTCCCTTATTTCAGTTAATGCATGATAATGCACGACCGCACACCGCAAGAGTTGTAAGACAGACTCTCGCCGCAGCTAACATCAATGTCCTGCCCTGGCCTGCTCAGTCGCCAGACTTGAACCCGATTGAGCATGCATGGGATATTCTTCAGAGAAGAGCTCTGCCGAATATGGAGGGTATCCAGTCGCAAGAAGACCTTTTTTTGTTGTTGCAACGAACATGGGCGGCCATTCCACAGCGTGATTTGGATGAACTCATTTTGAGTATGCCAAACCGATGTTCTTGTGTTGTTAGTGTTCGCGGTAGAAACACGGATTATTAATTGTTTAAGTTACCCAATAAAATTAAAAAAAAAACTGTTATTTCAGTCTTTTTTTCGAACTTTAATGTTAGTGGTTCAAATGTCAAAAATCCCTTTATTAGGAAAATGGCAATTTTTTTTACTAATGCAAAGGTGACTTGGTTTATCGTTACTGTAGACAAACGAAAACATTTTATTTGATCAATCCTTAAAGAAAATTTTAATGAATATCAATCAGGAGAAAAGTTATTGCAAAAATATATGTTGATCCCTAGACACTTTTGATGTGTGTAGTTGGAATAAGTTGTTCGAACTCTATGTGAAAGTGTTTCATAATAGCTAAACTAATTTTAAAAACCTTGCACGTTCGTAACTTCTAGTCATTAATTTGTAGTCACAAATTGGGAGTCGTGGGCATTTAACCATATTTTCAGAAAAGAAAGAAATATCATCTTAATTGTTTTTTTTTAATTAAACAAACTAGGTTCATATTGGATCTTGAAACACCGAGCTTTTCACTACCAATGAAGAGTATGACTCATAGGAAAACGCTTTGAAACGTTTTTAACTTTTCGTATCCATGTTTTTTTTTTTTTTTCAAAATCCAGAAGCTGATTAAAAATGGAAACGTCACTTCACTTCTTCACACTTTGTTTTACTCTATGTTAAAAATCGTGATTTTAGTAGAAGTTCGGTTCTTCAAATATTGAATACATCTCTACTTCTTACACATTAAAATCTGCACACATCAAAAAAATATTAGCTCCAACTTAAAAAGTGTGCGTGTATTCTAACAATAAAGGGTTGTGTTCGCTTTAGCTGTCCCATGTTATGGATATATGGCTATAGTTGTGCGTTTAGCGGATGATGGTCGGTTAGTTAGTAATATGGGCTGTAGGTGCGGCGTGCGGGTCTCCTGGACACCGCGGCGTGCAGCGCTCCACCTCCGCCACGGCCAGGCCCAACGCCTCGCGCCGCGCCTCCTCCGGCGCAGAGGGACTGCGCGCGCAAGGTATCAACTAACACAGATACAAATATACACAATAAACCATATATGCACATATATATACTATGCGGCGACACATATAAATTATACGGACACACATATTTAATTTAATTAACTAAGCTAGTCAACAACATGTTTACAAAATCTTATACAATAAATTATCTTGTAACTTTTAAATCAAATATGTATGTTATTCACAGACCAGCATTGCATTCAATAAGTAACATCATAAATAAAATAAACTATGTGGGGACAACTGCCTTCGTGGGCTAGCAGTTAAGTCCGTGGATTTAGACTCGGAGGTACCGGGTTCGATTCCTGTTCGAGACACAAAAAATATTTATTAATGTAAATAAATACATTTAATTAATATTAAAATTTATTTGTGATATTTCTCAAATTTGGTACGCTGGAGACATCGACGAGCTTGCCACTTGTCATGATTCGCCTATAGTAAAGTTTGGCTAAATGTGAATCCGCTTTATAAGCGTGGTTTCTGACGACCCCGAAAGGGAAACGATCGTGATGATACTTTACTATACTTTACTATGTGGGGACACATATAAAGTATACGAAAACATTTATATAAACTATACACACATACACCGCAGCTAGACCCAGAGCGCCTCAAGCCGCATCATCTCTGGCGCAGAAGGACTGAGCGCGCAAGGTACTCGGGCATATCAACTAACACATATACAAATACACACACAATAAACTATATAACTACATTGTATAAACTATGCGGGCACACACATAAATTATACAGACACATTTATAAACTATACGCATTTTATACAAGCGATTACACATTCGATAGTCAATACTGCAAAAAAATAATATTATATACGAGTTGGTTGTATTGATTTAAAGGTTTGTCTGGCTTTTATTGTTTGCATTTTTGTTGAAGCGTAGATGCTTTACTGTCCAATTAGCATTTACTATAACGGTGAAATAAGTATAAACAGCCAATCAGATTCATTTATTATTAGGTTATATTTACTATTGGTTTTTTATACTTTTCTTTAACAGGGTTTAATGTTTGCATCCTTCTCGCTCGCACAATCCAATATTTTAAAAGATTTTTCATGTGTACTTTTTTGTATATACTATCAACTTTATAGAAAATATCATTACCGACATATTTTCATATACCTAAATTTATACAGAAAAATAGCAAATATATACTAATAATATTGATTATATATATGTTTTTAATTAAATTAATAATTTGTAATTTGTCCAGTCTTTGTCGGGGAAGTGTCCACCGTTCGTGCTGATAGACCCAGTAAAGTGTATCCACACATTTCGTGATCAGACTCGAATTGCCGTCATGTCCAGTCAAGCCGGCATAGTGTTAGAGACTTATATCAGTTGCAAACATTCATGGATGTCGCTCCCCACTTACCACATCAGGTGGAAGGAAGGTCACATGACGTGCTAGTATAAAATAAATAAATATATAGATATTTGATTTCCTAGAAAGTTGATAGACATTTCTCAAATGTAGACCTAAAAAATCTCAGAAAATATATATTAGAGTGTGCGGGGTGAAAAACGTCAAACCCTCTTTAAGACTATTTGTATGTGGGATGCTGATTTTAGCTGTTTATAGACTAATATAGGTGCTTAACAATATTATTTAAATATGTATTTATTATGAAAATCATTTCGATTTTACATACATTATACGAACATTTTCCTGTTTTTAGTTATTGCATGTTTGTTGGCATTTTTAGTTTATCCGTTTGCATCCTTATTTATAATTATTACCTTAAGTTAGCTAAAACAATGTACTTCAAAATATAAACAGGACTATTACAAAACATGGTTTAAACATTATTTCATACATATCTTCATGCCAGATCCCTGGCGTGGTAGGCAGAGACAATTGAGGGCCACTTGTCACTATCACGACATACCTCTCGCGCTTCGTCAACGTTCATCATCCTCTTCATTCTTCCCCTTTTGTTTCGAACGTTTTTTAGTGCACCTACAGCCAGTGTTTTATTTATTTGATCGTGATAGGTAAGTCTTGGTCTGTCAGAGCCTCTTTTACCTACAACTTTCGCATTATATATCTGGTTCGTCAATCTCTCTTCATTCATCCTTTCAACATGCCCGAACCATCGGAGCATGCCGTTCCTTATTTTTGTACCTATGCTTTCTTTAATACCTACCCTTTTGCGTATTTCGTCATTACGTATGCGGTCCGTCAAAGTGACGCCGCATATCCGACGCAACGACCTCATTTCTACTGCATTAACTCTACTCTCATGCATATTCTGACATATCCACGTCTCGTTTCCATACATAGGTATTGGTTGTGCAATTGAAGTTTGAAATAAATAATTACGTTTCTGATGATGTTGACGTTTATGATGTCATAGTAAAATTGGCTAAATGTGAATTCGCTTTTTTAACGCAAGGGATACGAACGTAATGATTTTATTCGTACTAATAATTCTATTTGTCATTTGAAATTGCTTATGGGCTAATATCCTGCTGTTATATATATTGTGTGTATTTGTATTGTTTTTTTATGATTTCTTACAATAGATCTTTAGTATACCAAATGTTCGGCATGTTTAAACATCTGGAATGCTAGGAAAAAGAGCAATGAGCGAGGAAACTGACCACCGACCACTGATGACAACCTGTCACACGGTGCTCATTTTCCTCGCACATTTGCGGTGCATAATCACCGTTAAAATACTTTGAATTAGAGGTGGGCGTTATTGTATTAGTTTGACATCGATGCACATTTTACTAGCATGGCATCCATTGCCTGTATCGTTGCCAAGAAAAAGTATGCTATGAGCGATGGATTCACATTTGTTGTTTGTAACTGTTGTGCAATTTTTATGTAATACTTTTCTTTAAGAGGTCTTAACGCTTTTGCATCCCTCTCGCCCGTACAATCCAATATTTTCAAAGATTTTTTATGTCTTGAGTTGAGAAATATCTATCAACTTACTAGGAAATAAAATTATAAAAAATCTCCAAAAATTGTGTATCTTTTTGGAGTTTTTTTTTATACTAGTAAGACTAGCGAGATCCATGAATGTTAACAGCTGGAATCAAAAACTCAGATGTACAGATATTTTGGAGATTTGATAATTATATTTTTGTTTTAGTAAACTTTCTAATATTAGAAACTTATATAAAAGTAAGATATGTTCAAAATAACTTGTAAAATATTCGTCTTGAAAATTTAACATATACTCGTAATAATTACAGATATAGTGCATAATGTTTTTTCTATCGGGAAAACTGGGGTTTCAATCGGAATACGACGGCACCCGAAGTATCAACCAATTACATTTTCATATCCATTGTAATGGAACTTTATTATTTAGTGTCGAATGGTACTGAAGTTAATAACTAACTTATCCGATAAAATACGATAAAAAACTATTATGCACTACAAATATCTATATCTGGAAAACTCGGGTCTTATCGGAATACGACGACACCCTAAGTGTCAATCAATAAAATTGTATTAAATGAGTGCCTTTTTCATATCCATTATAATGGAACTTTATTATTTTGTGTCTAATGTATATAGTATAATAGTTTCCGATAAAATACGGTGGAAAACCATTATGCACAACAAAAAATAAGGTCTATTTATTACTTAATCTCAAATTAGTTACGTTTTATGTTATAATAATAGTTTTTCTATATTCAACAGGGACGAACCCAACCACTACAAGCAATAACACACAGTCTACGGTATCCACAACCACGACTTCAAATTTTAAAAGACAGGTGGGTCTTAAATTTCCTTTCTACCAACACCCCATGGAACCAAAATCCTTTAGGAAATTAACCTTGCATATATTATGGGAGTTGGATTAAGTTGCTACCAATAATAGATACTTAACGCTGTTTGTTTGTCAACAAAATCTATCCAAGGATTTTTTAAGAATCATTTTTTTTAATATTAATATCTATTAATTCAGCCATTTTTTCTTTTAAAGATGCTTTTCTCTTTCTTAATTCGTCTTTTAAGGAGCAGCTGTTATTCTGCTACTTAAGCGCAAACGTTATACCGTGAGATTTTGTATTATCTTAATCAATATAATAATAATAATAATATTTCCAGACAGGTCACACAGCGCCATCTAGTTTCCGTGGTAAGCTACGAGGCTTGTGTTACGGAAACTAGATGGTTGATAAACTACATATTATACTTTTTTTTGTAAATATATACATATTATATAACAATAAACACCCAGACCGAGACAAATTATACAATGTACAACTTGCCCCCGGTGGGAATCGAACCCACGACCTCCCGAGTTCACGGCAACGTTTGTTACCACTAGACCACGGAGGCGGTATGTTATTCTATTAATAGAAACAAACAATTCTCCATACAAATTGGCTATTTTAAAATTAACAGTTTGTATGGAAAAGCCATTTTTTCGACATAATATAGTTTTTTAGGAACGGTTTTTTCGTGCTATCAATAGAATAACATTTTAGTCTAGAGTACGTATAAAATCACGCGGTATAAAGGAATCCGTTATATATATTATGCTATTAAAGTTGATATTTGCACGGACAAGAATTGAATAAAGAAATCCACAAATAACGTTTGCGCCTTAACTAATGGAATAGGGCTCTATTAATTTGCCGTGTTTTTTATTTATTTACAGAACACAATAGACTCGGCATCGATTAAAGAAAATACTGCGCGGATCGCTCAAATGCAGGTAGGTTAAATTAATAATAATAATTCCAATTACAGATATAATATGTGAACTATAATAATAATGAACAACATGGAAAGATTCCAGTATCGTACATGCTTAATTTAATAATAGACCTTTGTCGCTTATAGTGGTGGGTCGATGTCAATTATTTGTCCTAAAAACGAAACGCAACCGTTTTCCTGAGAACGAAAACCAATTTCGGTAACGGTTCTCGTTGCAACTGGTTTTATTTATTTATTCATTTCCTCATTACAGGTATATAATTGAGTTTATACATTGACCAAATTAGGAACTTTATTACTGATACTTAGGTGTCAAAGAAAAGGAGAAAAAAACAGAAAATACTACCAAAATATACAGAAAATAAATTTTACAAAAATTAGAATTTAAATAAAATTAAAGATATCCAATATAAAATTTAATATTTAAGAATTCTAAATTAAATAATTCTTGGCTGTAGGGCAGGCCTACAGAAAAGTATACCCTAATAGTGAGTGAGTCGTGTAACCCTGTAGAATTGACAGCAGCATTGCGGGCGGCACCAGCAACCGGGATCTGTATCCGGAGTACCATCAGTGCCAATATTAATACCTTTATATATATTTGTATATTCTTTATTTAGGAGACATACATACATATCCCATACGTAGATAGCTTGATAGATAAATTCTTTTTTTGGCGAGTGAAGGCTAAATTCTCCAGTTCTGGAAGGCCCATCTCCAGCAGTGGAGGTCTAGGACGCTGTGTTCTAGGGGCTGTGTTGAATGAATGAATGTAATCAGACATAAAGTGATGAAACTAATACATATTAATAAATATAATAAACATCATAACCAGCCTGTCTCTCTCCACTGCTGGATATAGGCCTCCCCCAAGGCTTGCCATTTCACACGATCTTCCGCCACCCTCATCCAGCCCCCACCAGCGAGGTGGTCATCCGTACATCTGGCGAGGGGTCCTCCCACTTTTTGTCTTTCCGTACGTGGTCTCCATTCCAGAACCCGCCTACTCCAACGGTCATCGATTCTGCGACAGACGTGTCCGACCCATTGCCACTTCAGTTTACTAATTTTGAAGGCTATGTCGGTAACCTTGGTTCTCTGACGGATGTATACGTTTCGGACTTTATCCATTAAATAAATACCGAGCATAGCATATAATGGTACAATATAGCATGCCGAATGCCGTGTACACTGCCTTTGGGTTGCAATTCCGTCCTTATAAATTGTTGTAATAAGTGCTTGAAATGTATTAATTAATTAACAGGTTACTGTTAGTGTACCTTAAATAATAAATAAATATACCGTCTGCATGTTTCAATTATTATTTAGAGGGCTGCGGCGGCAGTTGTAAGAAAGTAACGGTTAATAAATTATAATGGTTAAGGTAATATAGAATACTCTTTAATGTTTTTTTATTTTTTAGGTACAAAGTACAGCGCGACCAACAAGCGCACAGCCAAAATTAGAACCAAGTAAGTGTGGTATTATTTATTACTTATATTTTTTAAAGAACTGTCTAAGCGGCTGGTTAACGCTGTATGTGACAAGAGGGCTGGCAGTTTTTTCGCGCAGCAAATCAGCATCCCTGTGCAGCGGGGGAACGCTGCGAGTGTTCTTGGCACCCTGCCACATGATCAAGTCATGGGTGAATATTTTTATATATAGTTTAGATTTTACTTTTATTTTTAACTAGCTGACCCGGTAAACTTTGTACCGTCTGACAGTCAATGAATTATCTTGAAGGCTTTATTTCTCTATTCGACGACAGTCAAGCGCAGAGTGGGTTCGCGCAGGAGTCTCAAGAGAAACGACTTAGTAACTATGTATATAATAAGAGCGCTGGGGAGTTTTAGGCTCCCGTTCGGTACCCTCGGTCGGTATGCCCCACAAATCATCGGACAACAGTAGTACTATGTCAGAAACCTTCGCCGATGCTCACATAACGGCCGCGTTCGTTTTATAGCATTTCCAACATTTCGTAGCAACTTCATAAACCAGCGTGAAATGTCGTTTTTGTTAAGAAATTCCACTTCTTTTAACAATGTTTTCTTAAAAAAAACGAGCGGTGAGGCTACTTTTTGACAAGTGTTTTCGTTCATGTTTTATCATACCATGGCATCCAATACACGTGATATTATTATGGTCTTTGAATTAATTACATAAAATCATTTAAAATACCTTGCTACTATGATGTTGCTACGAAATGTTAAAATGCTATAAAACGAACGCGGCCTAAATGTCCTAAAGATTTGGCTGTCATAGAATGTCTAACTGCATTAAGTTTTTAAATAAAACTAAAATAAATAAAAAACATTGTTTTGGGTTTTTCCATTTATAAATATAACTTATATCAGTCCAACTATGTTTGAGCAGAATTAAGACTCACAAAGAAACTTTCCATAGGGTCTCGCACACTGACGAGCACGTCACGTGACCGTCGCTCCACGGCACAGTACGAGCCGGCACCCGCCACGCAAGCCAAACTCTCTCCTCCGCACGATACTCCCAGGTAAATTTACTATAATATTACTAATACTAAATATAACCTCCGTGGTCTAGCGGTTAAGTATGTGGATTTAGACGCGTAGGTATCGGGTTAGATTTCTGGTAGAGACACAATAATTTATTTAATTTATTTGTGATATTTCCCGAGTTTGGTACGCTAGAGACATCGATGAGCTTATCATGATGGGCTTATTTTTAGGTTACTATTTTTTTTTTTTTTTTCCATTATTTTACATGTATATTATTTAGTTGTATTTGTTATATAGGTATTGTTTCTTAAGTTAACCCTATTATTAATATTTATATATTAAAAATCTATGTTTAATATTTAAGTGGAAACTTTGCTGAATTGTGTAACTTTTAGAATTGTTGTAATTATGATTTAAGATCTGTATGTTTCCTGAATAAAAATAAATAAAATAATAAAGTTGGCTAAGAATTTTACACAAATGAGTAATAGATTTTATAATTTGTGACATTTATCCTGACATAGTTTTGTTTAACTTTGATAAACAAATTTAGTTCATGATTTTTTAAGGTTTACTTTATATTTATAAATAGAATGATATACATATTGTTGAAATTAAGAACACATTTATATGTCTATGGTTAAACGTATAGAGAACGCACTCAATCTTGTCTCTGCCGATTATGTTTTCACGCCTAATTTCTGTTATATGTTTTTTTCTAAATAAATGATTGTACGTAATTAGTGCTGGCTTTTACTGAACTGAAAATATCCACATTAATGATTAGCATTAGGAATAGCAGAAATTGTTTAAAATTAAGTTATAAAATAAAGTATCATCACGACCGTATCCCTTTCGGGGTGGTTATAAAGAAGCGGATTCACATTTAGCCAACTTTACTATAGGCCAATTATGACAAGTGGCAAGCTCGTCGATGTCTTTAGATTACCAAACTCGGAAAATATTACAAATAAATTATATTATTCTGTATTTAAATTAATAAATATTATTTTTTCCCGACCAGGAATCGAACCCAGTACCCCCAGGTCTAAATCCACGGACTTAACCGTTAGACCACGGAAGCAGTTAGTTATAGTTAACCTTTAAGAGTATTATCTATTTTTTTTATGTAATGTATAAAAATAATTATTTTTATCCTATGTAATGTCTATTAATTGTTAATAAATTACATGTATTAATAACAACCCACTTTATGAAATGCATGTATAAAAAACACAAAACTAAACTAACAGCATGTATTTTGTTTCCCAAAAACTCGCTAACCGGAAGCAGCACTGTGGCCCAACCGGAAACTAAGAACGGTAACAGTTCGACTAATGGTAATGCCGGGAATACCGGAAACGGTGGCAAAGGGCATGTGAAAAGTGCCTCCATATCTAGCTCGACCGGTGCCCCGCCTTTAGGCGAGCAACCGGCCACGCAAAACGCATCTGCTCGGGATTTGGCACAACCTAGACCAAGGTATAAAGTAACAGGACTAACATCGTATTTGTCTCTTTTCTCCACTTGAGTAATGAACATCGAGATATTTAGAGGTTTTTAGAAAGTTTTGTCCGTACTTGTCGCTGTTACAAAGCACATATTTTACTAGTATGATTATAACTATTTACCATTTTTTTAAACTAATTTCTATATGAAACATGACTTGCTAAATATTGTTTTTGATAAGACAAAAAAACTATTTATATAAGAGTGTGGGCGATAATGGACTGTAAATGGATAAAATTAAAGTCCTTGTTATGTATAATTGGTGCGCGGTGGTGGCTCGGTTATAAGAACGCATACCTTAAATCCTACAAAGGTCGGTTCAAACACACCCGGCATGTACCAATGAGAAATACATTTTTCTTACGTACATTTCTCATAGATTTACAACACTACCGTTCCGGTGCCTCGGATAGCACATTAAGCCGTCGGTCCCGGTTCCACTAATACCAAATTGTGGAATCGTTAATAATAATATTAATAATAATAAAGCCGTCTGGCCAGCGTAGCGAGTGTTGGCCAATTTCTCCAGTTCTGGAAGGCCCATCTTCAGCAGTGGAGGTCTAGGACTGAATGAAGCGATGATACGAGGGGCGTTCAAAATATTCTCGGTATGTGGATAAAAACAAACAAGTACGAAAAGTTTGATATTTTTATTTTTCAATATACTCCCCCCCTATGTTCATACACTTATAAGATCGATCAATTATTTTTTTTAATCCCTCATAAAAATATTTTTTATCTTTGGTGTAAAAATGCTCCTCCACGGCCGTCTTCAACGCTTCATCGTCAGAAAATTTATTTCCACGCAGATCCTTTTTAAGATTGGGAAACAAAAAGAAGTCGCTTGGGGCTAAGTCCGGACTATAGGGTGCATGAGTAACAGTTTCAAACCCACATTCAACAATAGCTGCCTTGGCAATATGAGCAGTATGGACAGGGGCGTTGTCATGCAGAAGCAGAACACCTTTGGTTAACTTTCCTCGCCTCTTTTCTTTGATCGTATCTCTTAATTGACGTATAACGTTAGCGTAGTACTGCCCTGTGATATTTACACCTTTTTCTTTATAATCGATAAGCAAAACTCCTTCACAATCCCAAAATATTGTGGCCATGACCTTGCCAGCTGACGGGATTACCTTGAACTTCTTGGGATGAGCTGAACCCTTAATGTGCCACTGCATGGACTCCTGTTTGCTCTCTGGGTCATAATGATGAACCCAGGTTTCATCTCCAGTAACTATTTTTTGCAGCACCTCATCGGGATTTTCACCACACAGGTCGATAAAATCTGAACAGCAAGCCACACGCATATCCTTTTGGAGAAGCGTCAGCATTCGCGGAACCCATCTTGCACTTACTTTTGACATATTAAGATGGTCATGTATAATGTCATGTACGGTACCAATAGAGAGATTGGTTACTTGAGCTATAGATTTTACCTTCACTCGGCCGTCTTCCAATATAAGTTTTTCCACTTTATCAATATTTTCTTGTGAGGTAGCCACTACAGGCCGGCCAGGTCTAGGGTCATCTTCAATACTCTCCCTTCCACGCTTAAATTCGCTTGACCATTTTTGAATAGTAGATAAAGAAGGAGCAGACTCACGGTAAACACAATCCATTTCCTCTTTTATGGTTTTTTGATTTTTACCCTGTTTTGTCAAGAATTTTATGACGGATCGGTGCTCTAATTTCGTTAAAATTGTTAATTCGCTCATGGTGTTCATGTTTGTTCGGCAATTGCAGAAAAACAAAAGAACATCTCGGTTCCAATTTTACTTTTTTTTAATGTCAATGGATGAATCTTAGCGGCCAGTAACAAATATATATATAAAAGAGGTTGTAACGTATCAATACCGAGAATATTTTGAACGCCCCTCGTATGCTCTTGCAGTACGTGCCGAGAAAGGATTTTCGTATCGATATATCCGTATCTCTCGACAGGGTTTTAGCTCTTTTGGCAAGTCATGATTCATATATTTATTACATATTCTCTTTAAAAAAAACCGATTGTTATAGACATGTCAACAACTTCTTATTACTAAAAATATATTATATAATTAATTATTTTATTTCTTAAACTGTCTAAAAGTCTAAATATATTGAGCTTTCTTGCTCGGGTTAAGGAAAGTTCCTATTTCGACATTTTGTTTTTATTACCCATGTCCTTTTAAAAGCATCATGCGGAACTTTGGAATATGTTAACCAACAAACCTGTTATCCGCGAAACTCAGTATTCCTACCAACTTAACCTTGGATTGGCTTACTAATAATAATAATAATAAGACAATGCCCCTTTACAGCTGCTATCCACTATTAGAATTAAGCTTGTTATTCTCAGGCACTATGCCCTTATTAGCAGACTGTTCCTTGTTCCTTATTCAGCTATTTTTATGGATATTGACTTAATATTAATAGGTATTAAATAAGAAAATTAAAATTTGACGAATCCAAGTGTTCCTATAGGCTCCTAAGGATAATAAATAAACAATAAACTGGAGTATTAATGTTGACTGCACTAAGCCTAAACAAAAAATAATAGACAGTTGAATTAATATTTCGGCCAATAAAGATTTCATATCCAAAGTTTCGTATTGCGTTAGTAGTGGTTTGTTAGATTTGGTTCGCTTCGGTGTGCACACAAATATAATCATTTTGGATTCAATACCCGTATATTTATTTTATTGGATGTAGTTTACAAGTTTGCGTTTGATACCTAATATTTTCTTATATAAGAAATAGGATATACGCTTTGTAAATTGCACTTATTATAGGTTATTATGTTAAACACACTTTTCCTTCTCTCACGCACAATCCAATATTGTCGAAGATTTTTGTAAGCCTGAGAAATGTAGTGCATTATCTTTCTAGGAATTAAAATATTGGACATTTTGGACATATTTTTACTTTTATATACTTAATTTTAGACAGAGAAAATAATAAAAATAATAATAAATATTTCCAGACAGGTCACACAGCGCCATCTAATTTCCGTGGTAAGCTATGAGGCTTGTGTTACGGAAACTAGGCGGTTGATAAACTACATATTATACTTTTTTTTTTTTGTAAATATATACATATTATACATATAAACACCCAGACCAAAACAAATTATACAATGTACAACTTGCCCCCGGTGGGAATCGAACCCACGACCTCCCGAGTTCACGGCAACGTTACCACTAGACCACGGAGGCGGTCAAATTAGCAAAAGCATAACGAATTTTCTTTATTATACTAAAACATATATGATAAATATCTAGAGATTTAAGTCCTTGCGTCCTATAAGGATCTATAAGGTGTTCTCTAATAAAAGAAAAACTTTAAGTAATGTTTATTTAAGTTACAAACACACGTTACTATTGAGAGCAAACCTACGTAGCGTATTTGACCGCCTCCGTGGTCTAGTGGTAACAAACGTTGCCGTGAACTCGGGAGGTCGTGGGTTCGATTCCCACCGGGGGCAAGTTGTACATTGTACAATTTGTCTCGGTCTGGGTGTTTATATGTATAATATGTATATATTTACAAAAAAAAAGTATAATATGTAGTTTATCAACTATCTAGTTTCCGTAACACAAGCCTCGTAGCTTACCACGGAAATTAGATGGCGCTGTGTGACCTGTCTGGAAATATTAATATATATATATATATATATATTAAATTTGCTAACGCGAGTAATACCTGATCTCGACGGTATCTCAGAAACGACTGGTGTGCTTGACCGGGCTCGTGACTGTCCCTCCAACTACCTGGTTCATCATTGCATCAGCCGATGATTTCGGCGAATCAAAATCGTGATTACCATATATGGCGACGTAGACTCTGGTGACCTAGTTGGAGTACATTTGCCGATATATTGTTATCTAGCGGTTAAGACATCGACGAGCTGCCATTTGTCATGATGGGCCTACAGTCATCCCAACCTTTAGAACACAGAATTCTAAAATCCCACTGTTGGAGATGGGCCTTACAGATTTTTTTGAAGAATTTGTCCTACACTCGCCACGCCGGACAGACCGGTTGGCGAGGGTCTGATGTCAAGTTGGCATTAGTGGAACCGGGTCTGGCAGCTTAACGTGCTCTCCGAGGCACGGGAACGGTTGTGGTGTAAATGTATGATAAATGTACGTAATAAAAGTGTATTTTTCATTGGTACATGCCGGGGTTTGTACTAACCTTTGTAGGAACCGAATCACCACAGCTATATAGGCCTATAGTAAAGTTGGCTAAATGTGTTGTTTT
This sequence comes from Tinea semifulvella, assembly GCA_910589645.1. Classification (NCBI taxonomy): domain Eukaryota; kingdom Metazoa; phylum Arthropoda; class Insecta; order Lepidoptera; family Tineidae; genus Tinea; species Tinea semifulvella. Next base: position 7,762,376 of record OU342619.1, read on the forward strand.
TTTGTTAAAGCTTTGTATAGTGCACCAGAGTAGGCAGTGTGGTTTTTTTATTTTAAGTTATACAGATATAATTGGCATCTAATTATCTATTATTAAGTTTTTCTGCTAAATGAATGATTTTTTTTTGGCTGTTTTTCCTATATTTATTTTTAGGTAATTTTTATGTTATATTTTCAGTTTAAACTCTTCGATGTCGACTGCCACAGCCGCTCCCGCGAGGAGGGACTTCCCAAATCCAATGTTTCCTAGAAACGTCCCGTCTCGATCAACATTTCATTCAGGTTTGTTTTTTATTATTAAAGGCCTTGCAGTGTAGGCAAAGACAATTAGGCGCCATTTGCCGCGGTCACTAGAGATAGGACAGCGCCTTTCCTCAATCATGCAATCACGCATTCTTAGTTTCTTTGCACACATGTCGCGGCGTGGAGATACATCCATTGAGCGCCTTGTAGTTCAGTGAAAAGTCGATGGCAAGAGGATGCGTGGTAGGTCTCCGATGAGATGGACTGACCAGGTTAAAGCAGCAATGGATATTTATGTTTCCAGGTCAAACTAGAACCCGCGGCGCCAGCGCAGGTGGGGGTGCAGCATATGGTGACGGGGGCTCCCCACACCAGACACGACCCTCCTTCTTCTCCAAGATCTCATCCAGATTCAGCAAACGGTAAGTCTATACTTAGGCTAAACAAGAGGCAGTATTTCTGGGAACAGAGTGTATGTTTTTTTTTTTGTTATTGTGTTTTGATAAGTACTTATAAATGAAACTACATTGCTGCTTAAAATCAGAAATATAATTCGGCAACTTGACAGCTGTTGTCCGGTATAGTGTTCGACTAATTAAATGATCAGTCTCAACGGATTTCTAATTAATATTCAGTACAATTCTCAAGTCTATATCTCAAGTACTTAAGATTTATTCGACGGACAAGAATAAATAAAATAAAATCAGTTTTTATTTGTCACAAAAATAAGAGTTAATAAAAATATAGTTAAAAAATACAACAAAGATATTATGACAAAAGGGTCTATGGTTCAGAAAATGGTGTTGGAAGCAGGTTCCAACAACCTCTGTTATTATACCATAGCCGACATTTAAATTTAGTGGAACTAAATTGATTAAAAATAAAACAAATAAAAAACCAAGAAAAACAATTTAATAAACAGAAACTTACGGAATACTAGTAATATCAATTACAATTATTATAATAAAATACAGTTAAGTGGGTTTAAGGCTTGTGCTGGTTTGAGAATGCTATGGTCACCTATTACTATACTAGATTATCGCTAAATATTTGTTTTTGAATAAATAAATTCAATCCGATTGAATAAATCAGAAATTGAATATATCATTGTCAAGTCATTAATTTGGTTTTATTTGTCATTAATTTTTATAAATGTTAATTAGTTACTTAAAGAGGGTGTACCGCTTGCATACCTCCAATATTTTTAAAGAATTTTCAATGTGTACTTGTCAATTAACTTCCTAAGAACTAAAATTATAGACATTTCAGAGATATATTAAGCATAGATTTCATTTAGTAAAATAGAGGAAAGTGGTAATATATAAATGTTTTTGCTATTTTTCTCTGTCTAAAATTAGAAGTATAAAAGTGATAAAAAGTCCAAAATGTCCGTAATTATATTCTCTAAGATTACATTACATACGGTAGATATAAAAGAAAGCGCAGGGACAAAAATAAGGAAAGGCATGTTTCGATGGTTCGGGCATGTTGAAATGATAAGCGAAGAGGGATATATATAATGCGAATGTTGTGGGTAAAAGAGGCCCTGACAAACCAAGACATACATATAACGATCAAATAAATAAAACAATAGCATTAAAAAGCCATCGAAACAAAAGGGCATGTATGAAGAGGTTGATGAATGTCGAAGAAGCGAAAGAGGTATGTCGTGACCGTGCCTACCCCGCAAGGGATTTGGCGTGAAGAAATGTATGTATTTATTAAAACTCTTTCTTTATATAGATAAATTCTTAACTACAAAACACTCCACATAAATATCATAGTAATGCTGCCTCTTGAACTTTTACATACAAACTCTTCTAACATTCACATGAATTATATTTAAATTACTGTGTAAATAATTATATAACGAAACTAACACTTTCGATTCATATATTTTGTCATTATACTAATTTTGTCACTAATGTCTGTCGCTTTGACGCTTTCAGCTAATCATGCTTTTCATTTATCATTTTTTTTATAGATCTATGCGTATGAAAAATATTAGACTAAAAATTTAATATTATATATAAATAGATTTTATTTATTTATTTAAAAACTTTATTGCACAAAGTACAAAGGCGGACTTAATGCCCGTAGACATTCTCTGACAGCCTTAGGGACAAATTTGAACAAATATGAGTGCAATGAAAGTGAAAGTAACAATAATATAATTATAGTATAATTTAATAATATTATATAACATACTTATATACCTTTATATATATTATAATATCAATACACAATAATACATGCAAATATTTACACATTATTATGCATAAACATACATATATAAAACTTAATACCGTGGTTTGGAGCTGGATGATTTTAATGATAAAGAAAAACAAAAGTTGATTATACGAGGTGATATTGTTACGTTAGACTAATATGTTATTCTATTGATAGAAACATACAACTTTGCCTAAAAGACCATATGTTGGAAGTGATATTTTTTTTTTGCTTCTCTATAAAAGAGTAAATTTGCTATTTTAAAATCATTAGTTTGTATGGAGAAGCTAAAAGAAATTTGTCATTTCTGACATATGTTTTTTTAGGTCACATGGATTGTTTCTATCAATAGAATAACATAGGCTAAAGTAAGAGCATACTAAGTCACGCGGTTTGTACTTTCAGTAATTGTTTTCGTTTAGATTCTTACATAATAAATAAATAAATTAGGTCAGCCTATTCTTAGTTTTTCTCATATACATATTTACGCATATATTTTTAATGTACGCATAGATCTATTTAATAATCTATTTCACAAGCACACGCGTTCTCTGTTAGCAAGCTACACGCTTTTCAGCACATTTTCTTCATAAAAAGCTAAATACATCGATGTTACAACTCTATATTTAATTCAACATTGCTGGTTTTGTTCCAATATTAGTGAGTAACACAGCAATGGATACTAAAGATGTTTAATTGTTTTTAAGTTATGGATGTTTAACATTATTGCATAATTCTCGCTCGCACAATTCAACTATTTAAAGGGTTTCACTATACTTTGAGAAATTCTAGAAAATAAAACTTTAGCATTTTAGATATACATATATGTTAACGGAATTATACAGTATTTGGTTGGGTAGGGAGAGGAGCACAATGGTGGATGGTGAGCCAATGGGCTTTGTAAATAAGCCTTTTGTCTGTCGCAAGCTCTAAACACTATTTAAATCATCTCTCTTTCCCACACACGATGGACCCGGCTCTCACCCGCATAGAATGCTTGGAAAATTGTCTTCATATATTTAGTAAATTATCATCACGACCGTTTCCCTTTCGGGGTGGTCAGAAACCACGCTTATAAAGCGGATTCACATTTAGCCAACTTTACTATAGGCCAATCATGACAAGTGGCACTTGAGAAATATCACAAATAAATTCAATATTAATTAAATGTATTTATTTACATTAATTAATATTTTTGTGTCACGACCAGGAATCGAACCCGATACCTCCGTGTCTAAATCCACGGACTTAACCGCTAGCCTATTTTATTAAAATAGTTAATAAATAAATAAACTAAATGGTTATAACTTTTGTTACTATTTAAATCTGCCTAAAAATTTGGAAAATGAAACAATGTCTAAAATGTTCGTGTTTTTATTTCCTAGAATGTTAAGCAAAAGTACACTCGTACTAAGAAATCTTTGAAAATATTGGATTATGCGAGTGAGAGGGATGCAAAACCGTTAAAAAGACTATTATTAATTTTGTCGAATTATTTGCAATAATTCAAAATGGCTCGAGATCGTCGCTCTTAGCCAATTATAAAATTGATATTTACTACAGTAATTTTTGACAGTTAAAATTAATATTTTGACTGAATTAAATCTGGTTTCTGGAAGGTTCACTAAATTACTGCACGTTTAACATTTGTAAGGCTAGTGATTGATTAAAATAACAACGTGACAAGCGAACTACCAATCACGTGGGCGTATAGCAAAATTTTAATCATAATAATATGACCCGACAAAATTAAAAAGTCTACGAACTGCTGAACAATGAATTTCTTTAACAATACATCTAAATATTAGTTGTTATTATGCAGGGTGTTTACGAAGCCTTATTTATTGTAATAATAATTTGGGTTTTTGTGAATGTTCTTTTTTATAACGTTACAGTGTTGTTGAGGCATTCAATGTCTTAATTCCATTCCATTCCATTCCAAAACTTATGAACTGGTTACAGTGGTAAACATTTGTTTAAAATATTATGAACTTATACATCGAACCGTTAGTAATACAAGGGCATAATACGAAAAACATGTTTTTTGGTAAATTGCGTTTAATGATTCTGTTTTTTTTTTACATTCCAGCTTAATTTTCAAATAAAATCCTTATTATTTAAATTGTAAATGTAAAATTCTACTCATTTTGTTCTTTGATAACTACATTATTAAAATTATTTAGGTAGATAATTCCATCTTGTGCCCTTAGCATTTAAAATCACTATACAAAAATTTGACTTGAGCCCTTATATTATTAAAGGTGCGATTTTTTTTTATAAAAGTTTATTACATTCGTTTGTAAAATAAAAATAGTTTAAATCAATAAAAAATTGATATTAATAAAATTTGTTAAAATGGAATTAAGACATCATAACTCATCTTAAAAAATAGGTTGTTTTTTACAAAAAATAAAATAATCTCTATTTATTAAATCTGCGTCACAATATCATTTTTTGATATTTTATTATACAATATTTAAAAAAAGGGTTGTGGATAAAGGACTCATTGGATATTGTTTTAAATTTATTTTTATTCTTATTATGGTTTTTATATTTTATTATGATTAATTGAACTCTTTTTCTTATTTTACCGTCGCAATAATTCGGTTCAAATTTAAACTTATTAATAATTAATGTCAATATTAATTGAAATAATAAAATGAGTTCAAATCATTTCTTATTATATTATTTGTATATATTTAAATGTCCGTAACAATGTATGTTTTTTTGTCTCTCTTACTCTTCACTGATTAACCCATTCGTGTCTCGTTTTATTCACATTTAATTTTTATTGTTTTCTATATATTATTATTATTATAACGCTCAACTTGTCCTCCTCAATCGCTTCCGACTATTGTATATTTTTTTTTGTTTTTTATTTTTATTTCTCTCGGCGAGAAAACACAGGGGATGCACGATGCTAAAACTCCAAAATATTCCCTTATAAAATACGTACGCACATTTTGTTTTTCCAAATACTGTATCGCGGAATCCCTGTTAGTTGACAAGTTATTTAAGCTCAAACAAATTGCTATTTCTATTAAGTTTTATTAGTAGAGTATTCGACAACTGTGGCAAGAGTTAGTTGTGGTAACTACTAATTTTTAGCAGTGGAAATTTAGATCTAGATCTCTGTGTTCTACAGGCTGTGATGATGAACAATATGGACCCAATTTTTTTTCATTACTTCGTTGGGGTGTATCACTAACTTTTTATCACGATAGATGGCGCATGATATATGGTACCTAATAGAACTGTCAGTTGCATAGAAAAGTTGTATTTTTATTACGAAATTTATTATTTTCTGGATGTTAGCAGCTTTTAAGTGTACAAATATAGATTCCCAAGCGAAATCAAAGATATGGTGATCTCAAAATTGCCGTTCTATTAATTAAACCATTTTTTATTTTTAAAGACGATGTTCGCTTTCCTAATTCGTCTTTTAAGGTAGGTAACGTTAAGTTAAAATTCGTATTTCTGTTATAAAAATAAAAAAAACTACAAAAACATTTAAAAAATGATCCGACATAGGTGTAAACATGGTACCAGTGCTGCTAGCGACATCTATAAAAAAGCTTTGCCTGATACACCCCATTGTAACTTACACTCGTATTACCTCTACTCAACATTTCCTTCCAGCTGTCAAATGAAAATTAAGTCTTTGTAATTGTTAGGATTTAAGTTAAAAATGGAGCCATTTGTATCAGTTTTATTTAGAAGGTCAGCCGTACGCTGATACATTTGACGCCATTTCTAATTTTATTTGTAATAATTAACACAATGCCATGTTAGTACCAACACTAATGTATGGGAGCGAGACGTGGATATGTCAGAATACGCATGAGAGTAGGGTTAATGCAGTAGAAATGAGGTCGTTGCGTCGGATATGCGGCGTCACTTTGGCAGACCGCATACGTAACGTCGAAATACGGAAAATGGAGGGTATAAAAGAATGCATAGGGACAAAAATAAGGAAAGGCATGCTACGATGGTTCGGGCATGTTGAGAGTATGAGCGAAGAAAGATTGACGAACCAGATATATAATGCGAAAGTTGTGGGTGAAAGAGGCCCTGCCAGACCGAGACTCACATATCACGATCAAATAAATAAAACACTGGCTGAAGGCACATTAAAAAGCTTTCGACGAAGCGAAAGAAGTATGTCGTGATCGTGTCAAATAGCGCTCAATTATCTCTGCCTACCCCGCAAGGGATCTGGCGTGAAGATATGTATGTAATAATTAAGTCACTTCATTTTCGTTTGACAGCTGGAAGGAAATGTTGAGTGGAGGAGGCCCTGAGGAAATGACTTAGACTACGAGTGATTTTTTAAATATTTTGTTTAAATTTCCTATTACTATTAATCTCTCTAAAATTTGAATGCCTCCGTGGTCTAGCAGTATAGTCCGTTTTAGACTCTAGAGGTACCGGGTTCGATTCCTGGTCGGGACGCAATATTTTATTTAATTTGCGATTTTTCGAGTTTGGTACGCTAGAGACAATGACATGCTTCCAATTTGTCGTGATGGCCAAATAGTAAAGTTGGCTAAATGTGAAACCTCTAACTTCTTAAAAAGAGATATAGTCGTGATGATATTTTACTTTTTTTTTTATTTTTAGCTGTGAGTCAGTTTTTTGAGCTTATTTAGCTTGTCTGAATTTAAAGTCCCCTAAACACTGTTTATTTAATTTGTAATTACATTTATTCTAAAATTTAAATACACAAAAAACTCTTAACAATTAAACTTTTGAAGATATATTTTTTTTAAATTGAATTTATCTTTTACATTTTATTAATTAATCTAATGTATGTTTTTTTATAATATTGTAGTTGTAATTGTATGACCAGTGTTTAGGAGCAGTGCGACTCTAGCGGCCTGTTTTACAGATTATAATTTAGTTAAGTTTTTTTCAAGCGTCTTGTATTAATAAAAACGAAACTAAACTAATAATAATTTAAATAACATTTATTATTATTATTTATATAATTCGTTTCGGCGTACATTTCCTAGTATTAATTAACCCGTATGCGCTCAAAGTCCCAATTTTAAAATACATTCTATTATTTTATTATGTTTTAACTGCCTCCGTGGTCTAGCGGTTAAGTCTGTGGATTTAGACTCTGAGGTACCGGGTTGGATTCCTGGTCGGGACACAAAAATATTCATTAATTTAAATTAAATTAATATTTAATTTATTTGTGATATTTCTCGAGATTGGTACGCTGGAGACATCGACGAGCTTGCCACTTGTCATGGTTTGGCTCAATGTAAATCCGCTTATTTATAAACGTTTTTTTCTGACCACTTTGAAAGGAATACGATCGTGATGATACTTTACTATTATTAAATACAGTATTATATTTGGCACAATTTTAGCTGTCAAAAAATATTTTCATGATTGCAAGATGTCAGCTAGCAAAAAGTGAATAGGTATTTATTTTTATTACTATTATTAGGCTATTTATTATGGTAAAGTAGCATCACGACCGTTTCCCTTTCGGGTGGTCAGAAACCACGCTTATAAATAAGCGGATTTACATTTAGCCAACTTTACTATAGGCCAAACATGACAAGCGGCAAGCTCGTCGATGTCTCCAGCGTACCAAACTCGAGGAATATCACAAATAAATTAAATATTAATTTAATAAATATTTTTGTGTTCCGACCAGGAATCGAACCCGGTACCTCCGAGTCTAAATCCACGGACTTAACCGCTAGACCACGGAGACAGTTATGTTAAATTTTATAGTTTCGTCTAGTCACAATAGTAATAAATAAAATCTGCATATATTGCTAAAAGTTTTATATGACATCCCGTTTATATGTCATTTAGTATATAAATATATATTGCATTTTTTTTTAAAGTTGATCACTCATATTGATTACCGAGTTTAACGCCTTTGCGGTCCTCTCACTCGCACAATCCAATACTTTCAATCATTATTCAATTGTGAATGTACTTTGCGAGTTGTATATAAACTTACCAGGGAATAAAATTACGGACATTTGTGAGATATATGAATCATTTTTTAATGATATAAACATGTCATTTTATATTATATTAATAAGCAAATTAATATACATTAAAAGCTACCTAAATAATAAAATTAAAAATAAACTAAACTATAAATAAAAAATGTCCTCTAGACATGTCCCATCCGAGATAGTCCCAAGGAGACTGGCAACATTTCCCCTCTGTATTGCGAGGCTAATACGTTGACAGAATTAATTGCCAGCCTTCCTCTCTCCAGACCTTTCTGTCAGCCGATTTGACGACTCCTTTGCCAAATCTATGATTCATAGATTTGTATCATCATCACGACCGTTTCCCTTTCGGGGTGGTCAGAAACCACGCTTATAAATAAGCTGATTCACATTTAGCCAATTTTACTGCCGGCCAACCATTTCCATGTATTCATAGATTTCTTTTAGTAAAATAGAGGACAATCGTTATAAATTGTATTTGCTATTTTACTCTGTATAAAATTTGGTATATAAAAATGGAAATATCTTCAAAATGTCAGTAATTTTACCTTTTAAAAAGTTGATAGACTTTTTTCCAAAGTAATCTCAGACTTTGAAAATCTTTAAAAATATTGGATTGTGCGAGCGAGATAGATACAAATGTGTTAAACACTAATCAAATGTAATACATTTGTAAATTCACAAATAAATAAAAAAAACTATTTCACAAATCATCTCACTAAAATTTGAATTTTAATCGAGTCGTTTTTTAAACACATTGCCTTGTCTAGAATACTTTTTAAATAATTTAAATCGCGTACGTAGGTATATTGGTTTAAATAAATTGTAAAACAAGTCGCCAGTGCAAGCATAATGTATTTCTGTATTATTTGTTACTTTTGATTTGTCTGAGCCTATAGCTTTTGTGTTACTCTAGTTGTAGTTGTACGTAAGTATATGAAAACTTGCATTTTAATTTGACGGTGTACGAGAGGTACTGCGTGCATCCCCCGTGCTAAATACTAACGAGATACCTTTAGCTTATTACTAATAGTTTAGTTGAGTCGCTTTAGTACACAACCCTTTCAAAGTAATGTTGCAACGTAATTAAATAAAAATACATTTAAAAAAAAACGGAGTGATATTAGTATTGTGCATCTCGGCGTGGTTTGGACGGAGCGCGAGGGGGCGAGTCGGGCGATCAAATTTTTGGTCGTTCACGCCTCTTTCTTGGTCGCAGGTTGAATCAGAACCCCTGAGCTGGTCGACGATGGATTCCACGCACACATGCCAACATTCTCAGAACTATTCATTAACGCATCGCTTAACGTTAAGAGGGTTGTTACGCTCTGCATCCTTCTCGCTCGCACATATATAATATATAATTGCATATATATATTTTAATTGAGTGTACTTCTAAGTAATAGAGTCAATCGGGGAAATAAAATTACTTAATTTTACCGTGATCTAGTGGTTAAGTGTGCTGATTTAGGCGCGGATATACCGGGTTCGATTCCTGGTCGGAATACAATAATTAATTTGTGATATTTCTTGATTTAGGACGCTAGAGACATCGACGAGCTTGCCACTTGTCATGATGGGCCTATAGTAAAGTTGGCATAACGTGAATCCGCATAAGCGTGGATTCTGACCTCCCTGGAAGAGATGTTTGTCGGATACATGTTGCACATGGACGTAAATAGTTATAACATTCTTTGCTATTTCTAGCATACAAATATTATTTAGTCCCATAACTTTGTCGAACTTAGTGTCTAGGTATTCTATTGTCGAATAAAATAATTTATTAACCAGCATTTGTTTAAACTCCTAATTTAGTAGAAGTATGCAGCCATTGCATAACAATTTTGGCTATAATGGGTTATGCGCTGGAATAATTATTCTAATCAGATAAAGCGTTTTAAATTCTCACCCCCTAAAGTTGAAAAAAAAAAGTAGCATAAGATTAATATATTTCTAAAATGTCCCGTAATTTTATTTCCTAGAAAACTGCTAGATTTAAATATATATGTATTCGAGAGTGTGCGAGCGAGGGCTACAAATAAAAACTAGCCCTATTGTTTAGGGCCCGTATTAATAAATAGATCTTAAGATCGATATCAAACTTGGAGATTAAGTTGTCCCTTTTTACTAAATGTCAAATCAAGAAAGAATGAAAGAGACAACTTGATTTCAAGTTTGACATTGATCTTGAGAATTGTTAATACGGACACTAGTCTGTTTCTTTAAGCGCAATCGTTATATTGTTAAAATAATGTATTCCGTCAAAAAATTATACGACTGTCAACTTTCACGGTTGATATTGATTGTAACGGACATACAATTAAAGGATTTATTTATATAACGCTTGCGTTTAAATACAAAGAATTTGGCTATTAGTTTAGCAAATTGTTTATAAATAAATATATCTATAAGTATATACGCATTTGTGAAAATATAAAAAGTTATTTGTTAAAATACATACTGTAAGAGATTGACTTCAATGAACATAACATTGACAATATATTCATATTTCTATATCATTATAGAAGCGTAAATAATTAAATGGTATGAACAAAGTAGTGGTGGGCGTTGCAAAGACGAGTCGTTTCTAAGAACCGTTTTTTGTTCTGCGACAAAGGATCCGTTTTTTAATTTTACCAAAACGAAGACTTCGTTGCGTTTTGTTCTATAATAAATATACTGCCTCCGTGGTCTAGCGGTTAAATCTGTGAATTTAGACTTGGAGGTACCGGGTTCGGTTCCTGGTTGGGATATAACAATTTATTTGTATTCTCGAACTTGGTACGCTAGATACATCGACGAGCTTGCCACTTGTCATGATGGGTAAAGTTGACCAAAATTTGAATTCGATTCTCAAAAAAAACGTGTCTTCTGGCCAGGTTATGGCCGTGATAAATTATAATTTATAATTAAAAAAATCTATATTATAAAGAAACAGTTACCAGTTCTATAAATTTTTTGTACGCGATGATTTTACTCGAAAAAAAACCGTATGTTATAAACAGTTTCCATTATTATTTTATTGCTGTAAACCAGCTGCAACGAGAACCGTTTATGACACTAGATTTCGTCCTTCGCCAAACTGTTGCGTTTCGTTTTCAAAATATCTGACAACGACCCCCACCACTAGATAAACGGGTAAAAATAGCAAACAATTGATTTAGTTTTGTCCTGCACTGTGCATTAGTATTAAATTTTTATACAATATAATAGTTTTCAATGTTTTTTTATTGACTCTTTATTCTAGGGTTTAGAATAATACTATTTTCGCGTTATGTTAGCGTTTAAAGCGATCTGTGTTTTCGTATCAACCATCATAGTACAAGATCCGTAGAACAGCATGCTTCCCAATCGGTTATTCGTGTGAAATTTATTTTTTATATCATAAAATACGCTAATAAAAGCGGCGGGGATGAGTTGCCTAACGCAATAAGTTCAAACTACCAGGAATGTCGAAAAAAGTCGAAAGGAATCTCCGAGCCATTTTTTAATAAATAATAAAAAAAGCGGTGATGGCTAGGTTGTAAGAACAATTTTCTTAAAATCCTACAAAGGTCGGTTCAAATCCCCCCGGCATGTACCAATGAGAAATACACTTTTCTTACGTAATGCAGTCATAGATTAATAACACCACTGTTCCCGTGTCTCGAAAAAAACATTAAGCCGCCGGTCTAAGTCACTAATACCAACTAGTGGAATCGTTAATATGTCATTATAAAATTTACATCCGTCCCTCGCCAACTCGTCTGTCCAGCTAGACGAGTGTAGGCCAAATTCTACAGAAATTCCTGGAAGACCAACAGTGGAGGTCTAGGACTCTGTGTTTTAGGGGCTGTCATAAAACAGTAATTGAAAAAACTAAAACGCTAGTCGGTATTCGGTCCTGATTTTGACAAAAGGGTCTATTCCTGCATTTTTCTCAGGCAATAAGCCCAGGTTAAAGCAGCAATGGATCACCCCTATGAGTGCGCCAGGACGGCTGCAGTTCGAGACGAGTGGCGACGGCTTGTTAAGCGTGCTACTGACACTCAAGTGACGACCACGACCTCTCTGCCAAGAGTGTAGCGACTAAGAAGAATGCTCTTATTAGCAGACTGTTATTTGATAACAAGAGCCAACTATTTCGGCCATTTTAATATTGATTTAATAATAATCCAAGTGTTCCTATAGGTTCCTGACGATAATAAATATACAATATTCAAGACGACTCATCACCGTTGCTTTTTGGATTTTATTTGGATAATCAATCGGTGAAGATCGCTCTTAGACGTATCTAGACTATCAGTTTTGTGGTAAATTTTGGAGTGGCCCTTATCTATTTTTTCTTGCGCAATCGTTAAATTGTCATTATACTTTTTATTTACAATAATGGCAAATATAAATAAAGCTAGTTTCCAATCAAACTCGTGTCATCTTTATTTAGGGGTTTTCAACTTTAAACCATCGTTATTTATTTAAAAAAAATACTTAATACTGCCATCCGAGCTGTCGTGACCTGGTTGTAAAAGTTTTCTTAAATCCTAAGAGGTCTCGATTCTAACCATATGCATTTGTCATTGGTCTAGCTGTTAAAGTCGTAGATTTAGAGGCGGAGGTACCGGGTTCGATTCCTGGACGGGACACAATAATTTATTTAATTTGATATATCTCGAGTTCGAACGCTAGAGACATCGACGTGCACACGACGTTACATTGCCATTTGTCATGGGGATAGAAAAGTTGGCTGAATGTGAATCCGTTTCTTTTAAAAGCGTGGTTTCTGACTGTGGTGATGATACTTTACAACAATTATTTATCATCAACACCAACATCCTCGTGCTTTGGAGCACGTTAGGCCGTCGGTCCTGGTTCCGCTAATACCAACTTGTGTAATTATTCATAATTTGTCATTAAAATTGATATAAGACCCCCTTTATCAACCCGTATCGTCAACAAATATGGAGTCTTTTCAGGAAGAATGTCGTTACCGCCATTTTGATTTTTTTTTTATAAGACAAGGTTTTTTTTAATTACTCTCAAAATATTTTAGTTAAATTTTTATATATAGAATTTAAACTCAGGTGTCAGTGCCATAAGGTGCAATATTAACTAATTTAGTGGTTACTTACAAGAAAAAAAAGGCGCTTACGATGTTCTTCCTAAAAAGTCTCGATATGTTCTGCAAGGTTCATCTCTAACAGTGAAGGTCTCTGTGCGATGATACCACCCAATTTTTCAAGAGCAAATAAAATATTGAAAGCCAGTATTTAAGTATTTTGTAAATCATAACATCGGTTTGATCGGATTCAGAAACCGGATTTCGGACATAGCGAGATAATCTAGTCCCGTGTTGCATTTTTAAACGTTATTTCGTGATGATAGCATTTATGCTTTAGACATTTATTACATTCCATTTTTTTTTTTCAAATTAAATGTCATTTTTGTCTCTCGGTTCAAATTGTTGCATTTTGCACTTACGATTAATTTTTTTATCAGACACTCATGTCCGACATCAGTTCCTAACACTATGCCGGTTTGACTAGATGCCTTTTCACACTTCGCTTAAGGGACTCCAGGTCATAGGAATGTGGAAACACAGAGGCTGGAAGAGCATTCCACATCTTTATTGCGCGACAGATGTACGAGTCCCCAAATTTATAGGTACGCGATGGGATGGTGACTACGGTATGTGGATTGCGGAATGGAGAGGAAGGAATCAGGTTTCTATAACCTAATTCCTTTAGCTTTTCATTTAGCTTCCTGACGTGACAGACTTATGAGGATAAAAATACATTAAAAAACTTTTTTTTTATATAAATTTTATTAGGAGATTTTATCCAAATTTAGTTTGACAGCCCCATTTAAAACACGAAACCTAACCTAAATTAACAAACAAGCCGACAAGGGTCATCTAGCATCCAATTAAAGGCAACCCATATCGTATGGATTTTAGGTTATGCATCTTAGATGTCGGTTCAGATGATTTTAGTATCATGAAATATAAAAATTAATGTGGGTAGTATCAAAAGTTTTACATCTATCTCCCTCTAACGATGATAAATTAATAAGAATAAATGAGTGTTGCCCTGTATAAACTAGTCTCGTCGCTGTGACGAGAATAGGCTAGATTCTACAGAAATATTTTCTGGAAGGCCAATTTGGGGATGTAATAAAATCTTGTACGAGTTTTTACTATATAAAATATATTGTACAGCCCCACCAACTTATCTGTGAATTGATGAAGGGCGTTGCTAATGTCATTTCAGTGTTCAAATATTCTATTGAACCTTGTATTTCTTATTTTCTTAATAATTAGTTATTTAAGTTAAATACCTAATACATTTTTATACAAATCAAATTGTCAAACATACTTAAATAAAACTTCGTTCCAAAATTAAAAATATTTTTCGTGACACATTTATAATATGAAAGAGACAGACTTATGGATGTCAAAAGCGTTAGTAATAATAATAACAGAAGCAATTCTCGACAAAATTAATATTTGGACCGTATTCCAGTCGATTTCTGTTGCCCGTTAATGTTAGGAATGACTGAATAGATATCCTTCTGTTTTCTTCGCCTTGTATTAAATCGCGTATGGACCATCTTGTAAATATTTTTCTAATATTTATATATTTAACGTTTTTCTATTATAATAACTTTTTAGCGCTTTGATATATTATGTGTTATATTAGGAAAATATACAATTAGTTAAAACATGTTTATTACTTTCTCTATCATATAACGCGTTAAAGCTTAACCCTAAATAAGTAGAAATGGTCCAATTTTTGATATTCGTAAATTATTAAATTTTATTTACCTACTAGTGAAAGGTAGCATTAACTTTGATTAATAATTAATAAGTTACAATATACGGTCTTAACATAATACTCGTAAATATTTTTAGATAGTATTCAGTTGCTTATCACGATTGTGACCAGCTCAAGAGAAAGTCGTTAGCACTTTTCACGTCATATATATTATACTGGCATGGCACCTTATGCTCACCTAATGGTGAGTGGCGTGCAAAGTACATGGATATTAGCAACTAGAATCAGACACTTATGACTGTCTATCAGTCCGGTACAATACCGGCTTGACTGGGCATCACCGCAATTCGGTCCTGTTTCCGAAATGTGTGGATACACTTGTTCTCGTTGAAAGTATGTGCCATTTGCAATAATGTCAAATGCCAATTCTTACTTTGAATTTATAAAAATTGAGACAAGACTTACGTTATATCGGGAATATTTAATAATAATAAATAATTTAAATATTTGTTTCTGTTTCGCATAAAATCGGCCAAAACACATGGTTTATTTATCAGTATTATTAGCGCAACCGCAAACACACCTCGGTCATCAAACTCGATGCAAACGGCTTTATTATTTTTTTACAAAATTATTTATATTTTTGCGCTTTGAGCGCGGCGACTGAATCAAGAAATTCCGTAACGAATATAAACCTAACACGCCCCACTCCGCCCGGCACAGCGGTGCGGCGTTGAAAGCCGTGCATCGTCTAACGTCGTTTTAGTTCGGCAGACTTCGGTACTTTCTGTGCGTGCGACTAGACGTATGCGTGTAGACTAGCTGCTAACTGCTCATAACTGATTCTATCTCTTTTAGACACAATGCTAGGTGAGACTTGAATTAATATCAAAGAAAAAAATACTGCATGAATAAATAATTATAATTGCATAAGTTGATAAAAAATATCTTTACCACGGCACCCGAGTGCCACACGTATTTTTTTTACATCCGTAATACTCGTAAGCACCTAATTACCTTTTAAAAATAATTACCTTTTAAAAATATTTTCGGGTAACTTGTTAAGACTTTATATATGGCAGCCAACCCGTCTAGCCAGCGTGGCGAGTGTAGGCGAAATTCTCCAGATATTTCTGGAAGGCCCAACTCCAACAGTGAAAGTCTAGCACTTTGTGTTTCGGAGCTGTGTTGATGTGGCAATTTAATTATGCTTAAAATTATAACCATTGATATGGTCAATCTAGAGTTATACAAGAGAATACAAAATATTTAGTTGGATGAGCAAAACATTTTCCAAGGACGACTATTAACTTCAGCCTGCAGACTTTAATAATTCTAAATTACAATATTTTAATTCGGGTATATAATATTAATAATAATAATATTAACCGCCTGTTTGCAAAAGTATGATTTAATTAACGCGCCTTTAACATTTGCTTAAAAGGCACGTGTTAAAAATAAGCTCAAAATGTTTAATATAGAATAATTTAACTATACTTTTGGAAACTGTTGGTTAATGTTGGTCCAAAACGTGCATTTTTACTTTGGCTGCTTACCCCAACAAAATGTAATAAGTTAATCAACTATTTGGTTATGAAACCCTCTTTATTTACATATAATTGTTACTCATACTCCAGGTCCACAAAATCGTGTCTTAAATTTAGATAGAAAATTGCTTTGTGTTTTTTTTTGTATATACTTTTTTTTAATTGCATAAAATATTCTAATAAATGGCCTACCATAATCATTTCTCTAAAATATAAATACGAAAAGAAATTGTTTACTCGATTAATTCTGCATTCGAATGCAGACTTCTTTCGTTTGAGTGAGCATTTTCCGAACTGATGAACGATCTTTAATCGAATTTCTATCGATTTTTGCAGTGTTGGTAAAAATATTTATAATTGCATTTCATAGCAGTGCGTGGCCTTTAATACTTTTAGCACAAGATATAAACGACTTTATAAATGTTATAATATATTTACAACGTAATTAGTAAACATATGTAAAATATAATTAATTGTGTAAGAGATATATTTAGATTGACATTATATATTTATCTATTACGACTCATTACTAAGGTCTGACTTGTTATTTTTAAATATATTTAATAAATCAAACTATATATTTATTATAATATTTAAAAGACCTTATCTAAATATCACTACAAAAATATTTTCTTTGTTATTGTTGTTATTGACGATTAAGATTTAAAAATCTATTTAATATATTAAAATCTTCTTTAAAATACAGTCCTCTACCTTCTATTTAAAAAGGTGTTATAATAATACTGTACAATTTATTCAACCTAGCATACTCGTATATTGTAGTTTTTATCGTATATCAGTCTATTTTTGTAATAATCGGCGAGGTTAAATAGATTTTTGTCTATGCCAAACGTTAACATAAGGCTATGATGATTTTCTTCATTGTATTTGCGTTCTATCAATAATATTACAATTTAAAAAAAATTAGGGTAGTTTAAAATTCAATTCGTTGTTCAGGTCATATTAATGTGTGTACATATTTAGAGTGTGTATGAGGTTGTGACCATTAAGGCTAGGTTTAGTTTTCAATTTAAAAACGCCATTCCTACGAAATTGTTAAACGTTTATGGTGAACATTACTATCTTAAAAGTCAGTACCAGAAGCATAAAAAATCCAATACCCATGCGTAAACAATATTGCGCGTAGCTTAAAGATGATCAAAATTTCTAATATAAACAAATTAATTACTTCAAATTTAAAATTCTTTATTGTAGAAGACATCTTATTATTATTTTTTTATTTTATTTATTTGTGGGAAAATTTACAGCTTTACAATATTATGTATCCAAAAAATATATGTCATCTTAAAGACTTACAAATTTTCACTGTTAGCTATAATGTAAAAATATGTTAACATTAGATCCAACTAGATCCAAACAGCACTAACTAAAAAAGCACTGTTTCGGACAAGGTCAAAGTGTTTCCTGTATACCTGTGCACTGCTGATTTCTATATAGAACTATACTTTTATTGTATCTCGCAATTTTACGCTTGCCCATTTTGCTAATAATACTAATTGCTGAGTAGCGGAATATTTTTAAATCTCTTTTATTTGTCGGAAGCTGAGATGATAAATTCGATGGTATGCATAACTCAATTATGTTGTTTGTAAAGTTAACTCCTTTAAATCTAGGTGTGTGATATACATATTTATAATTTTTATTTTTTTAAATTTAGTTATTAGAATTTTGGACAAATAAATTAAAGTATTCACAAGCGTTGGTGATTAAAATCCTTAAACTTTCGCGCACATTCATAATAGATTTTTATAATTTTAACGGGTCTTTACGCGATTTACCTTAGAGACATATTTCAGCCAAGTTGCATTGGCCGTGGTCACGGGTCGACTGAAGCTATGCGGTGTAGTCTCGTACATACTGGGCGGCAGATGTAAACCTACCCACTTATCACTTTAAAAGTTTTTAGAAATCACGACACACGACACTTACAGTATCCTTGGCGACACCGGGCGATTTTTCCCGGCGTCGAAACCTATTGATTACTGGATTCCACGATGAAGATAGCTTATAACCCCCCTCTCGATTGAAATTTTTGTGTTTCTTTATTTCAATCGCTTCACGTACTATTCTAGGGTAATAGTGACGATCGGTGGAAAGTATCTTTGTGTGATGCAGCTCAATCGCGTAAAGACCCGTTAAAATTATAAAAACCTAAAAATGTTGTTTCGTACCTCGGCATGTACCAATGAAAAATACACTTTTCATACGTACATTTGTCATAGATTTATAACACAACTTTGGAGAGCACGTTATGCCATTGGTCACGGTTCAATTATCATTAAGTTGACATCTGACCCTCGCCAACGTGTTCAGCTGCCTACTAGGGGTTGTAATGATAATTCATAAATTGAAGTAATTACCAATGAAAACAGTTATTGTAGGAATGGTCGTTTAAAATTTATCTACGGAAAAGTTATTATGTCTTAGTCGTAGTGATGACAGAATCGTGGGTACATAAAAGACAAAATTGCAACCTCTGTACAAATTAATTGTTAATTAATCAAATATTTTAAATGACATAAACCGCCGTAAGGGACGGATTAATAGTCTGCTCTAAGCTAAGCTCGTGCTTCGATTGACAATTAATCGAGCCCTAAGTGAGGATTTGTGTCTGAAATACAAAATCCTGTAAATGATACTGACTCTTACAAAACTTTACAGTTTAGTGGTATTTCGTAATAAAAAGTTATGTCCACTAACTCGTGCAGTATTTACTGTATCGGACTGATTCAAGAGAAAAGTTTATTCACAAATTATGTTCAGATTTTATTAAAATTTGTATTATTTATTTATTTATATTTGGGTAACTTACAGCTATCACACATTTAGTATTAAAAACTTCTGCGCACCGCAGATACTATAAATAATCAAGTGTTATACAGAAAAACAAAAAGATTTAGAAAGTATATACATACATACATATATATATATATATATATATAATTATTTTAATTTAGGTGCTATAATGCACTTGGCGTGTTTGTAGGCTGATTTTTAATTTTAATCTAATACGTTAACATACCTTTAGCCGCAATATAGATTAATTAATATTGTTATAATTCAACGCGCTAGACAAATCAATGTAAACATACACCGTTTACTAATAAATAATACTTAAAAAGTGACATCTGAGTTTATTTTTTTAAATACTCGCACGACATGTGACCTTGCACCCCACCTGATGGTGAGTTGCGCGCGAGGTACATGAATGTTAGCAACTGGAATCAGACACTCATGACTGACATCAGTCCCTAACACTATGCCGGCTTGACTGGGCAGGACGGGGCAATCCGAGCCTGAATGTTTGAATACACTTTACTGGGTTTATCGGCACGAACAGTGGATACTTCCCCGCCCCGGCAGATTGACCAATTTACCACCATCAGTCTGCCTACCACCATATCATGTATTGCATCATTTTATTTCTAATGGTATATCTTTATATTTATTACTCTGTGTCGCTGAATTTATTATACTTACGTTTTTTTTTTGTCATTTTTAACTTAATTTAGAAAATAAAAGTCCAAGAATTTCCGTGGCAATATTCATAAAAGGAAGTCATTTTTTTTTCTTTTTCATATTTTACAATTAATTGTACAGTTAAAATTCTATTTAGAGTTATATTTTGTAAGAGATACTATGTTTACGTTTAAGATGTAGTTAGACACAGACTGTGTTGTTGATTTGGTTACAAATTTTGTCTGTGGTACACATGGTCCCAATAGTATTTAGTGTTGCAAGATTAAAAAACGATCAAAGTAATAATAATAAGGCTGAGGACAAATGTAGCAAATTAATCGCACTCATTAACCGAATTACGTAATAATAAATACATTATGTAATTGCAAATTTGACAAGGTGTCGTTCTTGATGATAGGTAATCGTCAAAAATATGGATTAGGTTGCCGTATAGTTATGTCAAAGTCACGTCTTTGCGAAATTGTATTATTGCCCAGTGCTATAAGGTGGTGGAAGCTCGGTTGTAAGAACGACTTCATTATAATCCTAAAAAGGTTGGTTCGAACCCCGGCATGTACCAATGAGAATAACTTTTCTTTTTTGTCTTAGATTTATAATACCACTCGAAGAGCAAGTTAAGCCGTCGGTACCGGTTCCACTAATACGAACTTGTGGAATCGTTGATAAATAGTCAATAAAATTTACTGACTGTCACAACCCGTCTTGGCGTGGCGAGTTTTGGCCAAATTCTCCAGCAATGTATTTTGGAAGGCCAATCTCCAACAGGACTCTGCGTTCCAGGGGCTGTGATGATCTTTACGACCGTATCCCTTCTAGGGTAGTCGGTAACCACATAATTTAATTGTTTTTAATAGTGGGATCTACGGACTAAAACCCTATAAACTGTCTCTCTTTCACTGTTGGCCTTGCGTGCCTTAACAGCTAAGTCTGTGAAGTCGGAGTGAAGGCACTCGTTCGCCGCATAATGCCGGGTTTCGAACCGTTTTGTATTTTAAGAAAAGCGTTCTTTCAACTGAGCTACCACCGCACATCATGATACTATACTATTGGCTAGCGTGGAGAAAGTAAAATTCTCCAAAAATATGTTCTGAAAGACCCATCTCCAGCATTGGATAATTTTGATATAACAAAATTTCGTTTTGCATTTATAGAAGAGCGTGGATTATTCGGCTATAATTTGTTCCTCGGCTATTTGTAAACATTTTTTTGCAGTATTATGTAAATAGTTCCTGATTTTTTTGTGACATTAAACTAGTTACAGATTTGCAACATTATCATCCGACACAATGCAATATGACATTTATTATGTCTTGAAATACTTGTTTAAAAAAATCAACGCTTAATATATTAAAAACAGTCTAGAATAAAGCCAAATTTGAATTAATTAAAGTAATAATTATTTAAAAAATAAATATAAACTATAAATAACTTCATCTATGATTTGTTCATGAGGCACTGTGCCAAGAACATTTGCAGCGTTCCCCCTCTGCAGGCAGATAGACAGAGGGGTCCTCCAGGCCCGGATGGCTAATAGGCCTGGGTTGGGGATGAGAACATTTCCCCGCTTTCCCACATGAAAGCCGTGTGGCTCACGAAATCAGGGGGTCTAGGTTCTACTACTTTAAAATAACTGGAATAGCATTCAAAATTAGCAAGCAATGGACAGAACACATCTGCCGCAAACGGGTTGAAGAGTGGAGACCACGATGGCCTAAGGAAGGTCGCTGGTGGGTGTTTGATGAGCGTTGCAAAAGACCGCGTGCAGTGGCGAGTCTTGGGGGAGGCCTATATCCAGCAGTGGAGAGACACATGCTGATGATGATGATGATTCTCGAGTTAGGTGCGCTAAAGACATCGACGCGCTTGCCACTTGTCATGATAGTAAATTTGGCTAAATTTGAATCCGCTTCTTTACAATCGTGGTTTCTGACCACCCCGAAAGGGAAACGGTCGTGATGATACTTTACTTTTACTTTATGTATTTTTATATTAATGTTATCAAAATCCGGGGCTCAAAACCTAGTGATATGATGATAGTGAATTTGTCATTGGAATAATATTAATTCTGCGCATTTATGTAATCTTACGTAAGCACTATGGAGACCCCCTCTCTATCCGTTGCAAGAAAAAATAAGACATGGACGACCCACTCCCCTCCCTTTGTAAAAAAAATAAGACATGGTCGACCCTCTCCCCCCTAAATTATTTTGGGTAAAAATAATGGTTCTTTAGAAATTTTAAATATCTTAAAACAAGCATATTATATGTTTCATTTTAATTTCAAATATGATATTTAATGATAATAAGCGTTGATTAATTTAAATAAATATTATATAATATGGTTTGATTAATATACAATAATATTCTAATTTAATTTACCATTATTTAAATGTTAAAATAAATTCGTATATTATTGAGTTATTATTTAAAAGCATGTTCATAAGACAAATAGGTATTAAGTTTAAGTTAGATTTTTTATGGGATATGTTTTGCTTCTTTATTTGACATAGTTTTTTTTTTTTGCAAGAACTTTATAGTTACAATTTTTTAATATACACTAAGTTAAACAACTTGCTTCAAACTAGACACATGATAAACTGCGTTTTTAGATTGGGTTTAGTTCGATTTGAGCAACTAGATACAGAAAATTGATTATTTCTCGAGATGGGCATTCTTGTATGCATTTATTGTTTTTTTGGATTTACAATATATTAAAATAATTCATTTGTAATATTTATGTATATATTTGATGCATTTTCCAGAATTTTTTACTTTTTAAGTTACTTTTTGCTTTCATAAATGAATTGTTTTGATTTTTTCTTATTGACAGATAAAGTTTGTGGACTGTTATATTCATATAGATTTTAGTTTTAGTGTCTTTGCATGGTCCTCTGTTACACTAATATGTGATTCTATTGATAGAAACAAACTTTTCCAAAAAAAACATATGTCGGAAATGAATTTTTTTTTGTTATTTCACCACCATACAAATTGACTATTTTAAAATTAACAGTATGTATGGAAAAGCTCTTAGGAAATGCTTGTTTCTATCAATAGAATCACATATTGGTCTATTGTAAGACCATACAAAGTCACACGGTATATGTGTTTTTTGTGTTGATAGGTTTCTGATTAAATAGATACAAGTTAACAGTTAATAACTTTATCTGACAATAAAAAAATAATAAATTGTTTTCCATGAAACATTACAAATTACACAAAGAGTGGGTAGTTTTATGTACGAATTGTAAAGAGCAGATGTATGTAGAATGTATTTACGCTTGTCCGAATAATCAGATTTTTTTTTCAGTATCCATAATGCGTTTTATTTACTACCCTCTATTAGGCTCCTTATTTTCTATATCACTGTTTTTTTTTTATAAAATATTATATTACAATTTACGTTGCAACATTACAAAATATATTCAAATTTATTTATTTAAAAATATATATATATAAAAAAAATATCACTTCTTAAAGCCAGTTCTGTGACCCATCGCATTGGTGGGAATAGTCGCACCTCAGCCTAATACTAAGGATAGGGATATAAGTCCCGTCCGCGTGGATTGGTGGCAAGAACGCTAACTGCATTTCCCCGCTGAATTACAATGCTGATTCTTTGGGCGAAGAAAGAGCCAGCCCTCTTGTCACCGGAGGAGACGACAAGACGCGGTGTTATGTCTTTTCCGTCCGTCGGGTCTCATACCATCATCTCGGATAACTCCAGCAGGCTTTAAAAACAGCTGGAACCTCGATGGTGGCTAGAGCCCTTTAATAGTATCGTTAAGGGAGCCGTGGCGGGAAAATCTACCTGCACTTTTAAAACAGGAGAGCCCATGAACTCCATGACAGTCGACCTCCTTTCATCAACATTTATGTAAGACACATAATGGTGCTCCCAAAATATTAAGAAGAACATATCTACTCTGAGTTTCCAAAAATATAATTATATAAAAATATAATCCATGTTTTCACATTTTGTTATTCGCCATGCTATTGCTAATTAGCTTGTCACTTATATAATTTGTATGCTCTTACTTTAGACCAGAGATTCTCAAACTTATTTCGTCTACTTTAAATAATAACTATAACTAAATAATCGATGTTGTGTAATAGGTTTTAATTTCAGTGAATTTTGAAATATAAAGTCGTCCCACTAAACCATGGCAACGCCTTCCATTTTTTTCTGGGCTCCTTACCGCCACCCTCTAAGCGTCTAGCGTCCACATTGAGAAAGACTGCTTTAGACTAATATGTTATACTATTGATAGAAACAAACAAATTGTCCCAAGAAACTATAAGTCGCAAGTGTAATTTTTTTTGGGCTTCTCCATATAAACTTAATTCTAAAAAAATTGTCACTTCCGACATATGGTTTGACAAAAGTAGTTTGTTTCTATCAATAGAATAACATTTTAGTCTAGAGAAAGATCATACAAAATCACGTAGTATATTACAATTATTATTTGTTTTTTTTTTTTTTTTAATATTACTATGTTTTTCCGTCATTAGAATCTTGTTTTTGTTTATAAATAGTATGTTAAATATGTTATGCATATTAAACCTTATTTATTTGTTAATAAATAAGTTTGTTATAACTATGACATGCTTGTTCTATAAAATATCGTTTCACTAGTTGTAGATTTGTTACGAATTAATTATTTCACAAGAGATGCTATTTCGAATGCCCAATGTCGTGTCGTTTTCAATATAATGGCATTTTTGTTAGTCTGTCGGTGCTTGGAGATACTGCGGGGCGGCAAAAGCCGAGGATATTCTCCTCTCTGGATATACAGCGCAGGTAATATCGAGATATCGATAACCTTATTAACATTGCCAATTGTATTGCGGTTTCCTTGTTCATTTTTTCTTTCTCTTCGTCTTTTTTCATCCGCCATTTTGTTTTGTGTCAAAAATATAACAAACTTAATCATTATAAAATATATCTGATAGACATAATATATAAGTTCTGCATCAGATTTATTAATAGTAGTAAGTTTATAAGAAGGTAACAAACAGATTAAAATAATTTAAAATATGATATAAGTAGGTACCCTTACAAGATGTCTCGATAGATATAATTAGTTATTAAATATGGTTACTAATATTTACATTTTATTTAATTTAAAAAAAGTAAAGTATCACGACCATATCCCTTACAGCGTTGTCAGAAACTACGCTTATAAAAAAGCGGATTCACATTTAGCCAACTTTACTATAGGCCAATCATTACAAGTGGCAAGCTCGTCGATGTCTCTACCGTACCAAACTCGAGAAATAGCACAAATAAATTAAATTATATCTTTTTTTTTTTAATATGTTTTTGTCCCGACCAGAAATCGAACCCGATACCTCCAAGTCTTAATAACCGCTACACCACGGAGGCAGTTGATTTATTTTTATAAGAATAATTCAGATCATTTTGTTTCAACTCCTGTATTTACAATTGAGCTGTACATTATTTCTTTTTGTTTTTAATATTCATAAAATTCATCATCAAGTACCATGCATAACCTTTTTATACTTGCTTGAATGGATATGGAATCATGTAGCCAAGACTCAATTTATTAAAAAAAAAATGAAATTTACATCAATAAGCCACTAATAAAAAACATGGCGATATCTTAAAAGCATAATGATGATTTGTATAAAATATATCTATTACCTATATGTATTTTATTTATGTTATAGCTTGAGGAAACCACAATACTATTAGTGATTTGTGTGTTAACAATTCAACCGTGTGTTTATATGTAATCCAACCGATTTATTAATTTTGTTTTTTAAAATTTTTTTTAACCAATATTACTAATTATTATTTTTATTTTATATTCTTCTAACTAAAAATCACAACCCTTTTTATATGCATGCGGTTTTTTTTTTAATGTTATTTTGTTTTCTATACAAATTGGATGGATTACTTCGTGTTTAATTTAGCTTAAAATCGTGTGTAATATCAGAGTGTGTATGCAATTTTCATCGACTAATAAATCGAGCATGACTATCATGGAAACTTTTGAAATGCCATCTCACTCCTTAATGGCTGAACAAATAGCACAATTCAATTTAACAACTACCCTCTTTTTTGTTTTACATATTATTTCTCTTATGTTGTGATAAATAACGTAAAAAGAGAAGAGAGAAAAACTTTCTTAATTAAAGGTTTTTTTTATCGTCATACTTTTAATTTCTGTATGAAGGACAGAAAAATATCGAGTCTTTTCAGGAAGAACATAGTACCACTATATTGCTTTTTTCTTATCTACTATCATAATCTTGAGGCCATTTAAAAATAAAATATTATTGCCAGTCAGTACCATAAGGTATTTGATATTTTTAGCCTGTTATATTTCTTCCTGTAATTTTTCACAAAAGTTAACCGACTTCAAAATTTATTATACAAGTATTTAAGGATTGAAAAATCATCACCTAAGCCAAACAAAGGCTTTATGGTTTTTAGTATACAAAAGGTGAGTTATACTATTGTTTAAATTATAACGATAATCCATGTTAGGTAACACGACATTCTTATTGTCGAATATTTACATCTTTTAATGATCCTAGCATGTTTCTTGTTGCATGAGTTATTCTTTGGGGTGTCTATAAATCACGTAATATAATAAAGAATAATGTCGGTAGTAACTACCAGTTTTTATTTTTCGCGCAGACTAAAATTTGAACTTTATCAGTTATAGAAAACAACATTATCAATTTAACCTAGGTGAATAACATGGACGCTTCATCTCACCCTTGGATATCATTTTTAAAGCTCAAATTATTGTTACGTGACTTATTAAAGCCCGTTTTGTGTTGTTTTGTTATTAATTTCTTTATCACTTTAACAGTAGTGTTTTATAATGGATTCTCGATGATTCTTAACTTGTTATTTACATTTAGTATCTGTATCTCAATGATATTATTAATAATTATATAATTATCATTAGCCTGTATTCTATCATAAATTTTTATTATTATTACAGCTAGATATAGTTCCCCTTAGGCTCGCACGGAATCTTTAGCTACCCTCATCCAACTACCAATTTTTTGAAGTCCGTTCTACTATTTCCCCTTCCCAAGATTATTTTTAATTGTTCTTATTAATATTATCGAGGTTCTATTATAACTTTCTAGTGTATAACAGCATTCACTTGCCTGTTACCACAATTTGTTAGTGTTTCTTTTGTTTTAGGCCATTGGATGGTACGACACCTAAGCATGTCGTGGCTGCTAGCCCACACTCCCTACTTGGGTAATTATTATTTATTTTTTGTTTTCATCTGATATTTTTTTAAAGAAAGTCTATTATTATGTTAAAAGTCTCAATATACAAGGAGACATGCCAGATTGATATATTATATAGAATTCAGTAGAACCCTTTGCGTCACTAGAAAAAATATTTTTTTCATTTACGATTATAATAAAACAATTTGAGAGGTTCGTATAGAAATAAAATCTCTTTATTTTCATATTAAACAATGATAAACTTTCTCTATTTATGTATGTAAGTCCCTATTGTTTTTGTGTGCTTGATCCCTTAATGTTTTATGTTATTTGCATTAGATCACGTTGGAATAGTGAGTATTTTGGTCGATGTTAGTTGTATTCTAAAAATGCAGTTTGATACTTAATCTTGTGCACGCTTTCGTTACATACATGCTAGTAATAAAATGCTTATGTAATGTATGTATTAAAATCGACAATAATATTTTTCTAAAGTTGTAGCACTATGTGAAAATAAAACGTTAAATTAGAAAATCGATTTCTGTGGAAAACTCATTTATTACGTAAGACAATTTAGGGGGTAGATAATCTCTTATTATTTCTTACAAGAGGGTCTCGATAGTTCTTACGTAAGATTACAAAAATGCGTCAAGTTAAGATTATTCTAGTGGCAGATCCACTTTCCGAGTGGTTTTTGAGCCCCTGAAGTCATAAAATATATGTAATACGAGTATAATAATACATTACTGCTGCGGTCTATAATGGCTGGTCGCGCTGATGATGGCCGACAGCGCAGCTCCAGGCCGACACAGCGAGGACAGCAAGGGCTCCAATGATGGCCAAGCTGGAAGGCCTAAAGCGTAGCTAGGCTAGCTCGAGGCAATCATAGCGTGACCAGCGAAGCAGTCATAGTGGGCCAAGGCTTGTATAGTGCTTTACTCAAAAATGCAAGTACGTAATCTAAATAAAACCAGCAAGTAATTTAAATAAAATATATATAAATAATTGAAACATCAAAATAGCGGCCAGCAAAGTTCTGTCGGCCTGTTAGAGCGACCAGCAAAACTTTGCCGGCTGCTCCTTGAAACAGAACGGCAAGGTCGACTTTGCTCAAACAAGGTTGTCAAAATAATGACAACATTACATGCATTTTTGAGTAAATAATATGTATGTAACATACATTGTAATATGTTAAGATGATTTTATTGAGAAAGTTGATTAGAATGTATTATTTTTTTACCTTTAGATTCTTACGTAATAATTATATAGGTCGACCTATTCTTATTTTTTCTTGCATAGGGCATCAAAAACTGTCAAAATACGTCTTACGCTATAAATGAATGGTTTAAGTTATTGTTACAAATTGTAAATCATTAAAGAATAGGTAACTATTTTATAAGATAAACCTGTTTCTAAAAGAAAAAAAAATCCCTGTGTAAAATGATGCATAAATTTTAAATGTCGAGAATGTTTAACGTTATCCATGTAATTTTCAGTCAAGGCAACGAGGAACAAATAAAACCTCGCTCACTGCGATTCACGTGGAGTATGAAGACCACATCCTCAAGGGACCCCAACGAAATTATGTCGGAAATACGCAAGGTAATATTTTTTACATCATTATTACAGCCTCAAGATCTTCTCTAAGGCATTTAGAGTATATTTCTGGAAGTAAAGTAAAGTATCGACCTTTTCCCTTTCGTGATGGTCAGAAACCACGCTTATAAATAAGCGGATTCATATTTGGCCAACTTTACTATAGGCCAATCATGACAAGTGGCAAGCTCGTCGATGTCTCCAGCGTACCAAATTTAAGAAATATCACAAATAAATTTAATATTAATTAAATGTATTTAAAGAAAGAAAGAAAGAAGAAAGAAATATATTTATTTGTCGCCAAACCATACACATAGCATAATAGAAATTTTTAAAAACCTATACAAAAAAAATAGTAAAAAGATTATGCGCAAAAATTAGCCTACCAGCACATGTATAGCGACAAAAAGGCGATCAGCTCGGCGTCCGCTACAACCTATAGATAGGCCATAGCGCCGATTTTCAGCCGCCGCCTTACGGATGGAAAGCACGTCACGGACACAGATGTACTAAAATACAACCTATTTAACACATACATTGCACGAAATACACACACACATACACACAATAATAATAATAACATCCCAGCCTTGCATAGTAAAGGTGAACAAAGGTGGATTCAGGCATGCAGCTAGCATGCTCGCTGAGAAGCAATGAGTATTGATTTCAGTTTATTTTTAAAACCAACAACTGATTATTATACACATTATATATTAAACTTTTTAAACTTTCGCGCATATTCATAATAGTTTTTTTAAATAATTTTAACGGGTCTTTACGCGATTTACCTTAGAGACATATTTCTCCCGACGTTTCAGCCAAGTTGCATTGGCCGTGGTCACGGGTCGACTGAAGCTATGCGGTGTAGTCTCGTACATACTGGGCGGCAGATGTAAACCTACCCACTTATCACTTTTAAAAGTTTTTAGAAATCACGACACACGACACTTACAATATCCTTGGCGACACCGGGCGATTTTTCCTGGCGTCGAAACCTATTGATTACTGGATTCCACGATGAAGATAGCTTATAACCCCCCTCTCGATTGAAATTTTTGTGTTTCTTTATTTCGATCGCTTCACGTACTATTCTAGGGTAATAGTGCCGATCGGTGGAAAGTATCTTTGGGTCATGCAGCTCAATCCAATGGTTTGTGCCACTATCCATTAGGTGTTCTGCTATTGCTGACTTGTTTAATTGGCAGTTTTTTACAGCTGCTATATGTTCCTTGACCCTCTCAGCTATTGTGCGCTTAGTTTGGCCAATATATGAACTCCCACAGCTGCAGTCCACTTTATACACGCCAGGCGTTTGGAAAGGAATGACATCCTTTGGGGTGCGTACGTGTTTTGCTACTTTGGAGAATGGGGTGTACACAGCATTGATAGATAACTTTTTGAAAGCTGTACCAATTTTATCCGTTACTCCTTTCACATATGGTAAGAACGCGGGCAGCCGATTGACCTGTGGATATCTCTCCTTGTTTTTCTGTCGCAGCAACCTCGGACCCACACCATATCCATTGCGTTTTAGCACTGTTTTAACATATGACAATTCCTGTTCCAAATGTTTTGGGTCACAGAGATCATAAGCCCTGTTAATCAATGAGGTCACAACAGATCTCAGGTGGCATGGATAATGATGTGAAGTGGCGTGTAGATATCGGTCTGTGTGCGTTGGTTTTCGATATACAGTGTGAGCCAGCGAGCCATCAGGTCTCACCATCACTTTTACATCCAAAAAAGCTAACTGCCTATCTTTCTCCATTTCATATGTGAATTTTATTGTGGAGTGAAGAGAGTTTAGATAGTTTAGGAATTCCTCTACTTCCGGTTTGTTTCCCTTGATGACACAAAACACGTCGTCCACATATCTCTTCCAGATCTTTATACAAGAGATATCATGTTGAAAAATAATGTTTTCAAGGTGCTCCATCCAAATATTGGCTAAAAATGGGGCCACTGGACTGCCCATGGCAACACCATCTATTTGGAGGTAATATTGGCCTCGGAAGAGATTATTTTTATTTTCTCTTCCGAGGCCAATATTACCTCCAAATAGATGGTGTTGCCATGGGCAGTCCAGTGGCCCCATTTTTAGCCAATATTTGGATGGAGCACCTTGAAAACATTATTTTTCAACATGATATCTCTTGTATAAAGATCTGGAAGAGATATGTGGACGACGTGTTTTGTGTCATCAAGGGAAACAAACCGGAAGTAGAGGAATTCCTAAACTATCTAAACTCTCTTCACTCCACAATAAAATTCACATATGAAATGGAGAAAGATAGGCAGTTAGCTTTTTTGGATGTAAAAGTGATGGTGAGACCTGATGGCTCGCTGGCTCACACTGTATATCGAAAACCAACGCACACAGACCGATATCTACACGCCACTTCACATCATTATCCATGCCACCTGAGATCTGTTGTGACCTCATTGATTAACAGGGCTTATGATCTCTGTGACCCAAAACATTTGGAACAGGAATTGTCATATGTTAAAACAGTGCTAAAACGCAATGGATATGGTGTGGGTCCGAGGTTGCTGCGACAGAAAAACAAGGAGAGATATCCACAGGTCAATCGGCTGCCCGCGTTCTTACCATATGTGAAAGGAGTAACGGATAAAATTGGTACAGCTTTCAAAAAGTTATCTATCAATGCTGTGTACACCCCATTCTCCAAAGTAGCAAAACACGTACGCACCCCAAAGGATGTCATTCCTTTCCAAACGCCTGGCGTGTATAAAGTGGACTGCAGCTGTGGGAGTTCATATATTGGCCAAACTAAGCGCACAATAGCTGGGAGGGTCAAGGAACATATAGCAGCTGTAAAAAACTGCCAATTAAACAAGTCAGCAATAGCAGAACACCTAATGGATAGTGGCACAAACCATTGGATTGAGCTGCATGACCCAAAGATACTTTCCACCGATCGGCACTATTACCCTAGAATAGTACGTGAAGCGATCGAAATAAAGAAACACAAAAATTTCAATCGAGAGGGGGGTTATAAGCTATCTTCATCGTGGAATCCAGTAATCAATAGGTTTCGACGCCAGGAAAAATCGCCCGGTGTCGCCAAGGATATTGTAAGTGTCGTGTGTCGTGATTTCTAAAAACTTTTAAAAGTGATAAGTGGGTAGGTTTACATCTGCCGCCCAGTATGTACGAGACTACACCGCATAGCTTCAGTCGACCCGTGACCACGGCCAATGCAACTTGGCTGAAACGTCGGGAGAAATATGTCTCTAAGGTAAATCGCGTAAAGACCCGTTAAAATTATTTAAAAAAACACATTATATATATCATATATAGATATACATTACCTAATAAATATTTTTGTGTCCCGACCAGGAATTGAACCCGGTACCTCCTAGTCTAAATCCACGGACTTAATCGCTAGACCACGGAGGCAGTTTTTCATTTTTTATTATTTCATATTGAAAAAATAATTTGCATTTTTCTTTAAGGCTATTTAATGCTATGGATTTAATCCGAAATAGGTTTTTTATTTATTTTTATTTTTAGTTTCTCCGATCATAGCCGACCTTACGTCAAAATAGCTTTTTCCACTATTTAAAAGGTCACCCATGGGGTTGCAACTTCAAAATCATTTTGAAAACGTGAATTAAATACTTAAATTATCCGCCGCGAATTTATATTAAAGTTAACAATATTTATATTAATTAAACTAATATTATATATTTACATTAAACATAGTTTTATAACACACTTTAGGTAATAAATAAAAAATATGGCAAATACTAAAATAAACATGTAATAGTTTTTTTTAATGAACGCATCGAACGTTATTTTGCTGTCATCTGTAGTGGAAACCTTTATACGAGAATACTAATTTTAATAGCGATTTTCACTGACAGTTCCGTTATTTAAGGGATTCCACTATATAACGTTGGCGCTTAAGTAACAGAATAGGCCCTTTACCCACAATTTTCGCATTAAATATCTGGTTCGTTAACATTTCTTCACTCATCCTTTCAAGATGCCCCAACTATCTGCTTTCTTTAACACCTACTATCTACTACCCTTATGCATATTCCCAGCAATACAGCATATTTTCTGATAAAATGTTAATCAAATATATATATTTTTATTGTCAGGTTTTAGACGCAAACAATTGTGACTACGAACAACGCGAGCGATTTTTGTTGCTATGCGTCCACGGAGATCCGAACGCCGACTCGCTGGTCCAGTGGGAAATCGAAGTCTGCAAGCTACCGCGGCTATCACTTAACGGAGTACGATTTAAGAGAATATCTGGTCAGTATTACTATAATTACACTTCTCATTAACATTTTATCCCACTTCTGATTTACCTTTTATCCCACTTCTGATTAAACTTTTATCCCACTTCTGATTAACCTTTTATCCCACTTCTGATTAACCTTTTATCCCACTTCTGATTAACCTTTAACCCAGTTCTAAAAATCATTTTATAAAATTTTAGTAAACAATACATTCTTCCTTTGATAAACAGTATCTCACTTCTGGTATCTAACTTATTAACATTTATCCTTAAATATATTTATTAACTTTGTGCCAATCAGTTTAGTTTGGTTTTGTCGCCCATTGTAAGAAGGGTGTTACTCATTTATAGTTACTTTTTAAAACTAGATAGGCGTACTTTATATCCTGTCATCTGATACTTAGGGGGTTTAACGCTTTGCATCCCTCTCAACAACATTTTCAAAGATTTTAAGGTCTGAGTATACTTTGGAGAAATGTAGTCAACTTCCTAGGAAATAAATCTATGGTCATTTTAGAAATATATTCACTTTCATATACATATTTCCTTTTTTTATACAGAGAACAAATGCAAAATCTTATTTTTTTTTTACTAAAACTAATCTACGATTAATACGTATATCTCTAAAACTGCCTCCGTGTTCTAGCGGTTAAGTCTGTGGATTTAGACTCGGAGGTACCGGGTTCGATTCCTGGTCGGGATACAAAAATATTTATTAATGTAAATTAATACATTACTATAGTCAAGTTGGCTAAATGTGAATCCGCTTTTTAAAAGCGTGATTTCTGACCACCCCGAAAGGGAAACGGCCGTGATGATACTTTACTTTACATTTTCTAAAATGACCGTCATTTTATTCCCTAGAAAGTTAATAGACAATACATTTCTCAAGCGAGTTTAGGACAAATTCTCCAGAAAATTCTGGAAGACCAGTCTCCAACAGTGGAAGATCAGCACTCTTTTGTTCTAGGGGCTGTGATGATAATGACACTCGTCTTGATAAATCTTTGAAAATGTTAGATTGTGCAAGCGAGAAGGACGCAAAGCCCTTTTAACTGTTAGCCTGGGTTGGATGAAAATGAAGTCTGCAATCTAAATTTACCAGTTTACAATAGGGTTGACTATTTGTTTTATTATAATCTTTATTTTATCAGATCACAATGATTTTCGTTTTAATAAACGAAATCATTGAAAATTTGTTAATATAAATACATTATTTTAGATTTTAGAATGTTACGTTAAAAGCATTAGTTAGCGTCAGTGACGTCATTTAATAATACGAAGAGCTTGTTCGACTTGAAAGCAAATCGTCCTTTTTTACTGAATATTGCTACTTGTGAGATATATATTTTTTTAAATAAATATTTCTAGACAGGTCACACAGCGCCATCTAATTTCCGTGGTAAGCTACGAGGCTTGTGTTACGGAAACTAAATGGTTGATAAACTACATATTATACTTTTTTTTGTAATTATATACATATTGTACATATAAACACCCAGACCGAGACAAATTATACAATGTACAATTTGCCCCCGGTGGGAATCGAACCCACGACCTCCCGAGTTTACGGCAACGTTTGTTACCACTAGACCACAGAGGCGGTCATTAAAGCGAAATATAGTAAAATAAAGCGCTTACAGCGAACATGTCGAACCCAAGTCGAACATGGAGTACATGACGTCATATGGGATCTATTTGCAACTGTAGCGTTACCAAGAGAAAATTCAAACGCAGAGATTTAAAAACACTTTTTGAAAAATTAACAGGTACTCGTAGCTTCGACAAAAGAATACCTAGACACTAAGTTCGACAAAGTCATGTGACTAAATAAATATTTGTATGCTAGAAATAGCGAAGCATGTGATATAATTACATATAATAATTTACATCCCTGTACCTACCATGTTTCTGACAAATAAATTATTTCATTTCTTTTCATTTATTACAGAGACTTTGTTGTGGTACAACCCAGTCATAGTCATAATATTAATCTTGAATAATTTCTACAGGCACCAGCATTGGCTTCAAGAACATTGCTTCAAAGATAGCCAACGAACTCAAACTGTGACTGCCCGCGCGCGGTCCCCGGAGACGGAGACGGGCCAGGCCTGTCTCCGTCTCCCCCCAGTCCTCCTCCCCCGAGCCCACTCCCTCCCCAGCACCCCCACCACCACCCAGAGTCGACAGTCTTCGTCTATCCGCAGAAAATATGGTCTTAATAGCTAATGGAGGACAAAGGAATTCCTCTGGAGCTTTATCCCATTTTCTATCCCCGTATTCTCCTCAAGACAACTCTAGACTCGCTCGAAGTGCGTATCTATCTCCACCTGATCAGAATCAGTATAATTATAGACATAGCGATTATTCCCGTCTACTGGTGACGCCGCAGCCTCGGTCTTCCTTGTCTCTAAGGGCGGATAGCGTGGATGTTCCGAGGTTGAGATGTCCTTTAGTACACCAGTCGTATAGTGTGAGGGCTTTGGAAAGACCGCCGTCTCCTTGCGAGGGGTTGCCGATGGAACCCATTCCTCCGCCGGATTCCTTCGACTTTTAATATTAACATGTTATCATGTCAATTTCACCAACGTTTAGCACTTGATAAAACATGTGAATTACTACCTTCTAGGTCTATTGATGATGACGATCTATTCCTGGTCGGACACATGGTTTTTTTTAGTATAGTATCATCACGACCGTTTCCCTTTCGGGGTGGTCAGAAACCACGCTTATAAATAAGCGCATTCACATTTATCCAACTTGACTATAGGCCAATCATTACAAGTGGTCATCAAGCTCGTCGATGTCTCCAACGTGCCAAACTCGGGAAATATCACAAATAAATTAAATGTATTTATTTACATTAATAAATATTTTTGTGTCCTGACCAGGAATCGAACTCGGTACCTTCGAATTCTAAATCCACGGACTTAACCTATAGAGCACGAAGCCAGTTTTTTTTTTTTTTTTTTTGCTTTTTGTATAGTAAATCGGATAATTGTAAACTCACTACTCACAAAAACGAAGCGTGGTTTATGACCACTCCGCTAGTAATTACGCTTGTTGTAATTTGATTTTTTTTTATTAACTAGTTTTTTTGTGTCTGTCTGACCGGGTGGAATTTTGTATTTGATTTTAAACTAACTTTTTGATGAGCTAGAAACTTAAAATTTGGACCATAGCTTAAAAGTGAATGAAAGATAAAAATAACGGAGACTATAGTTTAATCTTTATAATCAACTGCTAATCGTTAATTAAAATAATAATTATTTATACATACAAACTGCTTTTGTGGTCTAGATTAATCCGTAGATTTAGACGCTGAGGTACGGGGTTCGATTCCTGGTGACAACAATTTATTTGTGATATTTCTTAAGTTTGGTACGCTGGAGACATCGACGAGTTTGCCACTTGTCATGATTGGCCTATAGTAAAGTTGGCAAAATGTGAATCCGCTTATTTGGAGCGTGGTTTCTGACCACCCCGGAAGGGAAACGGTCGTGATTTCACATCGTTGGTGAAATTGGCAGTTAAACTATGATCTATTGAACGCCGCACCTTCCTCGATTTTTCTAGATTTTAGGCCGACATGATGGTAGGAATTGATGTCGGTCGTATGTCACATGTTGTGATATAATAGAAAAGATAAATCAACGACACTGATTTGAATATATATTATTTTAATAGCTGAAAAGTTATGTTGAATTAAATTAAAATTCAATATATACATATATTTAAAAAAAAACAAGGTGCGGTCGTAGGAGTGTTATAAAATTAACGGTCATATTTTGACATCTTTCATACATGACTTCATTTTTTACTATAGTAAATTACTCATGATGTAAACCATTTTAGTTTTGATAAGATGTCAAAATAACGCTTAAGGTTTACGCTTGTGCTGCCCTCTCGCTCCCACAATCCAATATTATCAGAGATTTTTCTAGATTAATGTAGTCTTTCTTTTCTAGGAAATAAAATTTCGGACATTTTGGATATATTTTCACTTTCAAAAACATAATTTTAGACAGATAAAAATTGCAATAACATTTAGAACGACTCACCTCTATTTTACTAAAACCAATCTATGAAGACAAATTTCTAAGCATTCTATGAATTCACGATTTTTAAGGTCCATCGTGTAAGTAAAAAAATAAAAAATAATAAATATTTTCAGACATATAAATGTGCTCTGTCTCCTGGACTAGTCTGATTAAACAGAGCGTGTTCCAGAAGACAAGTGATGAACAGATGAGAAGAATGGTGTCGGGCTTGCAATAGTCTAGATTGAAAAGAAGGCTTCCTTCTTTTTTTTATATATCTCTTAAATCTCCGTAGACTTAAAAAATATTTGATTGTGCAAGCGAGAGGCATGCAAAAGCGTTAAAACTAAATTGTCAAATCTTAATAAAGGTGCATTCACAATAGAATTTATAGGTCAATAAGAATTAAATAGAAATTGCTATTCACGCTAAATGTTGCTAATGAAAAAATAATGAATGCACCTTTAAAAGTTTTTTATAAGACATACTCTAATACTGAGATCTCTATATGAACAACTTTTATATAAAAAAATAACGCTTGTTAATCGTTAAGTGAGTCTTAAGACTACAGTGAGGTTTAATAAACGTCTTATGAAAATGTAATTACTAGCAACACTCAATTGTGAACGTCGAAAGTATTTATAAAAATATCTTTAAACATTTACTCAACTCTACTTTTTTACTTGTACACGAAAATCATCACAAAATAAGTATTTATAATTAAATAGTTATCTTATTAAAAATAAGCGGGGACGTATTAAAATTATTTAATTAGATTTTAATCTAGCCCTCAAATAGTAATACTAGAAAACTTAAGTACAATGTATATTATATTTTTTATTTTAAGTAATCGAGTACTATAGTCTACTCGAATACTATTATTTAATAAATGTTAGGTTATTGTTGTTAAGGTCTCGTTTACACTGGAGAAGAAAACGTGGCGATTTCTGATTGTCTAGAACAATGCATAAGCACTTATTATCTTTAGGTATTATAATAATTGCTTTATGCAATAGTTAAAAAGTGCGCTTTCAAAAACGCAATGTCTGATGCTTTTGTATATTTATACTTTTTCAAGAAATAAAATAGATATAAAATCACAAATAATATACATACAATACATAAGCAATATTTATATTTGTATTTTAAATTCGACATACAATATGTTTTAATAAGTATACTCAATAAGCTATTATTAAAAAAGCCCTGACTCAGTTTTCATGTGATTGATGTACTGTATAACATTAAATTTTATACTGACTGTTTACATACAAGTACCAAATCCATAACGACCAGTCCTATATATATAGTCGCTAGAATTCACGGGAACATTAAACCTGGAAGCAGTAGAGCTTTACATACCTGGGTTCTAGCATCAGAAATGCTGGATCGTGTGAGGCTGAACAGGACAATCTCTATAAGAACGAAATCCAGACTCGTTCGGTCACTGGTTATCTCTATATTCGTGTATGGTGAAACCGCATCGACGCCTTCGAGATGTGGTGTTGGCGGAAAGTACTAGGGATCTCATAGACAAAGCATCGAACCAAAGAGTCGATTCTAAAAGTAGGCTATCCACCTGTCTTCGTAGGATACTTCGGACACATTGCCAGAAAGGGAGGAATTAACCTAAAAAAAGTCCTCGTTACTGGCAAGGCGAAAGGAAAGAGGCCGAAGTCTGGTACCACATGCTGTGTATGCCGCCGAAATAGGAACTGGTGGCGCAGTACCATCAATACTCATTATGAGGAAATACGATATTTTTTTTGTTATTTCCGACATATGGTTCCGACATCTAAGAAAAAGTTGTATGTTTCTATTAATAGAATAACATATTAGTCTAACGTAAGACCATACAGTATTTACTAGCGGAAGAACAGCGTCGCGGAGCCAACTATGTAATTCGCGACACATGCTGAGCTTAGAGCCCTTTCATCGCTGCAGGAATTACGGAGTGAATTGTAGATGGCTTAATGGTGGTGCTCGGGATGTGCCAGTGGATGTGGGGGCGGCCGATTCCATATTTTAATATCAATTCATGGTCCGTGCCACCCCATATCCTATGCACAGCTATATCCTGGAGTACTGTTGGGTGCCTGTCGGGGCGCGTTGTGCTGTATATCTTAATTGTGTAAGTTGTATGTGATTTGCGATGAATAAACGTATTTCTTTCTTTCTTTTTATATTGTCATTATTGTTTTGTACTTATTAAAGCGTGTTGTAATAAAACCGCGCGTTTTCTTCCCAAGTGTAAACACGGCATGTAAAGCCTGCGTATCATGTACATGTGCCAATTTGGGAGAATTTAAAATTAACTCTGCTCTTGTAGATTAACACGTATTTGTTTATGCATTGCGCTAAATTAACGCGCTTAGTGTGTCACGGGCTTTATTTATCAAGATATAGTTTAAAAGCATTCGAAACAGGGAGATTAACGCCGAAGCAAAATATTAAGCACTTTTTAACTGTATTTTGTGAAAATAAAATCTGCAATGACAAATTGTTTTGTTTTAATTAGGTAATATAATAATAAATAAGTTTGAAAATATTGTTTTTATTTTATTACTTTTATGACGTCATTGTGTTATTTTTTTATACGCAATAATCATCTAAAATAAGAAATTGTGTTTTAATAATTAATAAAACAATAAATGAGTTTTCAACATAAATGTTTTTATTTTATTTCTTTTATGACGTCATCCTGTCTTCTTTTTTTTATTTAGAATACCCACAATACTATAGTTGAATCTTTTTTCAAGTAGGTTTTTTTTTTGTAAATTATTCGATAGATTAAATTACAAAATTAATTGGCCTATAGGGTCTTGGGAATAGATATTTTGCTTCGGTTTGTGTTGAAAATAGTTGTTTTAAATAATAATGTGATAGCATAAGTATACTCAATGAATTTTAACAAAATGTAAACAAACAGATTTGGCTACCCTAAAACTATTCATATACCTTTTTTTTTCTTTTTTTTCTATTACAGCTCTCAGAACACAGCGTCTCAAGACTCCACTATTGGAGATGGGCCTTCCAGAATATATATCTGGAAAATTTGGCTTACACTCGCCACGCCAGACGGGTTGGCGAGGGTAACATGTCAATTCTTTTTAATTACAAAATAAAGATTCCACAAGTTAATATTAGTGGAACCTAGACCGACGGCTTAACGTGCTCTCCGAGGCACGTGATAAGTGGTGTTGTAAATCTATGACAAATGTACTTAAGAAAAGTATTTCTCATTGGTACATGCTGGGGTGCAAACCCACCTCTTTAGGATGTTAAAGATCGTTCAAAACTACTCGTGTAGTATCGTGCAATTTTTTTATTTTCCACAATATGGCGTCTGGTTGTCACTTTACTGAAATTTAATTAATGGCATATGTGACACTCACATGATTAAAACGATTCGATTGACGTCAACCTCAATCCTAGTCTGTCCAGCGTGGCGAGTATATCCAGATATATGTTCTGGAAGGCTCATCTCCAAAAGTGGAGGTCTAGGACGCTGTGATGAATTAATGAATGATTGACGTGAGAATCATCAAAATAGGTACAAATATACATACATAGGCTGAAATAAACAACATTTCTTTGCGTCGCGCAGTCTGGGAAAAAAATACTTTATTTCGGATCGCTATTTTGTTTGTTTACATTTTGTAACTCTGTTAACAAAACGTAGTATAGTGTAATTTAGGCTGAGTTGCACCAAAATGAAGACTGTAATGTCGAAAGATTTATTTTGTAGGTCAGCCCTCAACTGGTGCATCCAACGCCATTTTTAACATTAATCGTTACAATAACAGAGACTTCATTTCGGTGTAACCCATGCTTACAACCGTATCCTAAGATATTTCCCTAACGGTTACTTTACTTAACCATTCCTTCCAGCTGTCAAACGGCTTCCCTCAAGGTATCCTCTAAATCAATATTCTTAGTTGTAAATTCTCCAAAACTGGAAATGCATAAAATGTTACCATTTTAAATATTTTCGGTAAGATAAATTTTCTTTCTGGCAACATTGAAGAGTTAGTATAAATTAAAAAATAACACAATGGGGTGTATCAGGCAAAGCTTTTTGTAGATGTTTCTAGCGGCAATGGTACCTTATTTTACACCTATATCGCATCATTTTGAAAATGTTTTCGTAGTTTTTTATGTTTATAACAGAAACATTAATTATAAATTAACGTTAGCTACCTTAAAAGACGAATTAAAAAGCGCACATCCCGTATTTAAAAAGAAAAAAGGTTTTATTAATAGAACGGCAATTTTAAGATCACCATATCTTGGATTTTGCTTAGAAATCTCGATTTGTACACTAAAAAGCTACTCATTTCGGCATATTATCCAGAAAATAATATTTTTTTCTATGCAACTGACAGTTATATGAGGTACCATCTATCATGCGCCATCTATCGTGATAAAAAGTTAGTGATACACCCCATTAATAAAAATATATAAACTAAAATCTAAACTATATATAAAAATATTTACCCATTACTTGATCATGTGGCAGGGTGCCAAGAACACTCGCAGCATTCCCCCGCTGCACAGCGATGCTGATTTGCTGCGCGGAAAACTGCCAGCCCTCTTGTCACATACAGCGTTAACCAGCCGCTTAGACAGTTCTTTAAAGAAGTTCTTAGCGCTTGGCCCCCAGAACCCCTTTTTACAAAATTACTTCTTTTGACATCCATAACTCTATATCTTTCATATTACGAATATTAATTTCAAAGTCAAAGTCAAAATATCTTTATTCACGTAAACCTATTACAGGCATTAATCATTAATAAACGTCATTAATTTAATTATTTTGAATGATTCTACTCCTGCTAGTAGAAGACTAAGCAGCAAAGTGGTCCAATAAGTAAGCTGTTAGCAGAAGAGCAGCAGCTTAGCAAATTCCAGTGACCTGTTAATGTTTAATCTGACTGAGAAAGGAATCTGCAAGGAAAACTCAGCTATATCAGATTTACAAAATAAAACATATACAGAACTGCACCACAACGATCAATTAATAACCTTTGTCAAGGAAATCATTTCTAATTTTAAAACGATTTGATTTTGATTGAATCAGTTTGATAATTTGACGTGGTTACTCAAAAAGTATCCAATCCACATTTAATTTTATGTTATAGGCCATTAAAGTTCAAATTCATTTATTTTGCAGGTCTTTTCTACAATAGATCTCATAATAAAATATAGTTACACAAAAAGAAAAACCGGCCCTTATAGGCATGCAAATATGTATGCAATAAGCAAAGTTGAAACATAGGTTAGTCAAACATTTGATACATTTCGATTATGTCAAAAATTTTATTTTTTATCCGATTCATTGTTGATATTAAAGATATAATCCCAAGCAACTGATTAACATACATAATTAAATTTCTGAAAAAAATAAAATAGTTTGAATCCTTTTTGCGTAACTGCATCCAATTTGTTTCTTTAAAAAGTAATCTCTAACTAAAAAAGTAATTTAACTAATTAATATTAATTAGAAATACAAGTTTTTTTTTTTTTTTTTTAATTTAATGAGAAATGTTTATTCGAAGTAGATACAAAAATATTAAAATAAAATAGATTAAAAAACTAATTTTAAATAAAACTAAACTAAGTTTCAATTATGTAAATATTAGTTAACTTAAACATGCTTCAAGTACACTTGCCTTTGACAGTTATATAACCCGAGCGTAGTGACGTGGCGATGGGTTCCTCTGTTTGACAGCTGGAAGAAATAATTGAGTGAAGGTGGAGTTGAGAAAACGTCGTACACTTGTATTCTAATAAGTCAACGCCTCCTCCACTCAACATTTCCTTCCAGCTGTCAAACAAACATTAACGCCGCGTTCGTTTTAAGAAATGTTACCATGAAAATACCACTTTTTTTAACACAAGTCGTTCGTTTAATGAAAATTCTAACATTTGATGCTAATTTCGTATGTCAGAATTTTAACCTACAGTGTTGAAAGGAGGGTTATTCATGTTACTTTTTGACAGATGTCATTAACATATAAAATGGTTTGTTTACCATTTTTATATACTTTATAGTTTTTATTACACGAATTTTTATTTGAAGTAATATACAAACAGTATAAAAGAATTACAATATTAAATAAACTATATTACAACAAAATCTGACCTAAAAAAATAATAATGATAATATTACATATAAAAAAAAATACTTACAAAAAAAATAGCTCCTCCAAATCGCTGTCTTGTGGCATGGTGCCCAAAACACTACCAGCATTTCCCCTTTGAATGATGATACTTAATTTTTGGGAGAAAAAACTGCCAGCTCTATTGTCGCCAGAGACGTCAATGAGCCTTGGAACAATTTCTTTATAAAAGACTTTATAGTTTTCTATTATATTTGTTAAAAAGGTATTTTAAACGATTTTATGTAATAAATTCAAATACCATAATAATATCTTGTGTGTTGGATGCCATGGTATGATAAAACATGAACGAAAATACTTGTCAAAAAGTAGCATCACCGCTCGTTTTATTTAAGAAATGT
Source organism: Tinea semifulvella (assembly GCA_910589645.1). Lineage (NCBI taxonomy): Eukaryota > Metazoa > Arthropoda > Insecta > Lepidoptera > Tineidae > Tinea > Tinea semifulvella. The sequence goes on from OU342619.1 coordinate 7,806,285, forward strand.
TAGCATTGTTAAAAAAAGTGGTATTTCTTAACAAAAACGACATTTCGATCAATGAAGTTGCTACGAGATGTTGGAAATGCTTAAAGCGAACGCGGGGTAATTCTCTGTAATTGAGACAATTTAAATAGACGTCTAATATAAGGAAGGTTAAGGATGACCTTCAAAATAAAACTGTCGGCTCTATTTTTAACTTTAATCGTAATAGTTTTTATAATTTTAACGGGTCTTTACGCGATTTACCTTAGAGACATATTTCTCCCAACGTTTCAGCCAAGTTGCATTGGCCGTGGTCACGGGTCGACTGAAGCTATGCGGTGTATGTACGAGACATACTGGGCGGTAGATGTAAACCTACCCACTTATCACTTTAAAAGTTTTTAGAAATCACGACACACGACACTTACAATATCCTTGGCGACACCGGGCGATTTTTCTGCCTGGTGAAGTTCTTTAAATAACTGTCTAAGCGGCTGGTTAACGCTGTATGTGACAAGAGGGCTGGCAGTCTTTTCGCGCAGCAAATCAGCATCGCTGTGCAGCGGGGGAATGCTGCGAGTGTTCTTGACATACTGCCACATGATCAAGTCATGGGTGAATATTTTTACATATAGTTTATATATTTTTATTAATTGTGTTATTTTTAAATTTCCTAAGGTAAATCGCGTAAAGACCCGTTAAAATTATAAAAACTATTATGAATATGCGCGAAAGTTTAAAAAGTTTAATCGTAATATTACAGAAAGCTTATTTTCGTTTGACACCTGGAAGGATATGTTGAGAAAACGTCTTAGTAAACGGGTGTTAGAGTTTAATACTAGAGTTTTGTATAAATGTTTTTTATTAAGTTAATGTAATACCCTTTTTATATGGCTGTATATAGTATTTAGACTAATTTTGAGTTTTTTTTTGTAATGTCATGTGGGCTATAAGTGATTTAACATTTTATTGCAAAACCAGTTTTCTATGTGTGTTTAAGAATAACTTCGTGTGTTAACTGATTTGGAAAAAAAATTTTGTTTTGGATAGTTAAATATTAAGCAGTGGGTATCACATGTTTTATTTTTGTTGCTATGATGTAATCCGAAGATATTTAAATGAACTTAATATTTATCGATTGTTATATTTTTATTGCCTTAATAAAAAGGACAGGGTTAATTAATCGCACGTTCAATCAAAATACATGTCATTCTGTTTTTTTAGCAGTGCGTTCAAAATCCTGAAAATATAACTTCTAATTAATTGACCAAGCTTGAAGGTCTAAAAAACATCACTGGTATGATAAGTACATACGTTAAATGATAATACTCGTACATGGTGATTTTTTTCAAGTATACGTAATTCTAGAATTTATTGTAACACCGTAAACTGTAACGATCCGGTGGAATAATACAAGGCGTGTTTTTTTTTTCAATTCTGGCTAAGATTATTAATTTTAAATCCGTTTCTTTTTCTTTAAAATTTGTTTGACATACATTTCATTTATGCTATCCACGATATACATTTAAATGAATAATCATTGTAGCCCAGAATCTTGTGTTTTAGATAATAATAGATATATGCAAAGTTAGGTATTTATGTTAGGTGCCATTCATTAATTAGGTCACACTTGAAGGGAAAGGTCATTAAAGACTGTGAACCTGCTTTTTTAACTAAAAAAAAAAAGATAGGACGTGGTTTCTAACCACCCCGGTAATGTCGTGATGATACTTTACTTTTTAAACCCAGTATAAATAAATAATTTCGTGTGATTTAATTTTGGATGGCCTCTTAACTCAATTTTCTAGAATTTGTCGTTACTGTTTTCTGCTTTAAGCACTAAACTATAAAACAGACTATAGTAATATTGATAAGGAAGTTATACATTAAGGCCTACGCAAGAATTCGTATCGTCTCGACACAACTATAGTGTACACTGCAATAAAAAATTGACAGTCACATTAAGAAAATTGTGACTCATACCTTCGTTCCGAGACACGATAATAGTAACCTAAGCACGCTTAAAGGTGATCCGAGACGCGCTTAAACTGTTTTGCCAAAGCTATGTGACGTCACAAATGATCATTTCTCGCGCTTAGACTGCTAACGATATCGAGGTAGATCGCTCTGAGCGCTGTCACTTGTTTGTCATAATGTCCCGCGCCATTTTCAAGTTAATTTAATATTAGGTTTTCTTTTAAATTATTTAATATTGTAATTCGTTTAAGCGCTTTGAGCACGATTCGGAATGAGCGGATAGTCTATCGCCGGCCTTGTCACGCCTCTCGACCAATCTGGTCGCACCAAAAATCTGTTAGAAGGTCCTTGACACTGATTCCCTCTCTGAATGATGTTAAGAAAATAATTAATAACTCAATAAAGATCAATGCTTATCATTCTTGGAGAATAACTAATTTCTTGAGAATTGGGCCTACACACGTCACGCTGCTGGACAGACGTCTTGGCGAAGTAAATTGGATTTACATTTTTTTTTTCATAAATTATTTTAAAAAATATATATACTTAGTACTTATACGATGCATCTAGAACTAATTTTAGTTGGCATGCGACTTCCCGCGGTGGCCCTTCAGGCTGTCGTATCGTCAGGCAATCTCCGACTTAAAAATAATCTCTATTCTCAACATTGTAAACACATCTTTCATTACCGTGGATCTGCGCTGTCATCAGCACAATTTTCTTAACGCAAATAAAACATTGAAACGATTTGAATTCTTGCGCAGAACTTGCAGCGACTCTTTTTAGCGGCTATTAAACGACTATAGAGATACCTATTTAATTTAAACAAGGTATTTTTGCAAACAAATAAATGGTACAAGTTAAAATTTGGCTGATATTGATGAAGCTAACAGATTTAAATCAAGTGGACTATGGGGGATTTTGTTTGTACCCCGACCCCAACTGCAACAGAATTGAAAATAGTGTTGTCCAAAGCAATACCAAGACCAAGACTTGGCCTGACTTAGTCTGGGTCTAGGCCAAAACTCTTGCTCTGTCTCAAAATACGAGTATATGTCGGTCGGCAAACTACTATCTCGAGAACTACGAGTACTGTCTGCTTTACTTGAAATTTGGATTGGTTGTTCAATTCAATTCAAATATTTTTATTTCAGATAAAAATCCATATTCTTATATTCAACATTTTAATATTACTTTTCAATATAATTAATTATAACTATCTATAAATAAACTTCCCACCAGTACTGCAGTCCAGTGTTGCGCAATAGGCCCCCCTACACTCCCGCATACCCGCGCCATCAGGGATGATACTTTCTTACGCATGATGGCGGGCAAGCCATCCGTGCGCATCTAAGCAAACATCCCGGAGGCACTACAGAATCTCGGGAGTCCCAACAGCATCAGTTATATGTAGATCAACAAGATGCAAGCATGTATCTATATGTACTCGTTTATGATATGTTATTAGATAGATAGAACAACTTTGAAAGATCGAAAAAAAAAGCGCCAGTAGAACGGAACGAACCAGTAGTTTTGTATTTCATGTATATTTCATGGGGACACAGATACCAGAGTCAGGGTTCAATTTTAATAGATGGTAGGCGGATTGATGGTGGCAATTTGCCCAGTCTGCCGGGGCGGGGAAGTATCCACCGTTCGTGCCGATAAACCCAGTAAAGTGTATCCACACGTTTCGGAATCAGGCTCGAATTGCTGTCATGCCCAGTCAAGCCGACATAGTGTTAGGGACTGATGTTAGTCATGAGTGTCTGATTTCAGTTGCTAACAATCATGCACCTTGCAAAAAAAAAAAACAAGATTGGGCTATACTATTTGAAACATAGTCAAAACATCTAGTAGGTTTAGGTTTATCTATTTCAATATTTGGGGACTCATACATCTGTCGTACGATAAAGATGTGGAATGCTCTTCCAGCCTCTGTGTTTCCACTTTCCTATAACCTGGAGTCCTTCAAGCGAAGTGTGAAAAAGCATCTAATCAAGCCGGCATAGTGTTGGGGACTGATAGCAGTTATGAGTGTCTGACTTTAGTTGCTAACATTTGTGGACCTTGCACGCCACTTACCATCAGGTGGGCCCAAGGTCACATATCGTGCTAAAATAAAAAAAATGCAATAAATATCACCACAAAAAAGTTATGAACACTTTTCGCGTCTACACTACATATTTGGAGAAAGTTGCAAAGGTATTTTTTTTTTTAATTTACTAGACTATTGGAATGACACATGTTTTAAATCTGTTGGAGATGAAGAGGTTCTATACAAAATCCCCCATCCTTTTAACTATTTTAATAAATTATCACCTACTATATAAATATTTATGCTGTGTTCGACTTTCGCTTTTTTTTACCGAATTTTGCGTGTATGAAAACTATAGAGCTATGGGCGTAGCAAGGTACGGGCAGGGAGAGGCAGCTCACCCCCCTTAGAATGAGCGGTCATAGAAGAAGAGCATCTTGTTAAGAGCCTCGTAGATGATTCTCAAATAATAAAGCTTATAAAAATATCATAAAGATTTTTTCATTTTTTTAAAATTACTATCCCTGCCTTCGTTATCTAGCGGTTAAGTCCGTGGACTTACACTCGGAGGTATCGGGTTCGATTCCTGGTCGGGACACAAAGATATTTATTAATGTAAATAATATTTAATTTGTGATATTTCTCGAGTTTGGTATGCTGGAGACATCGACGAGCTTGCCACTTGTCATGATTGGCCTATAGTAAAATTGGTTAAATGTGAATCCGCTTATTTATAAGCGTGGTTTCTAACCACCCCGAAAGGAAAACGGTCGTGATGATACTTTTTTTTATTACCCCCCACTGCTCATGTGAAACTCTTATGTTGAACACTACGATCATAGCAATATAATCCAGGATTTTCTTTGTCTGTCCCCCCCTATATACTATCCTGGCTACGCCCTTGCGAGAGCAATTCCATGTAGACTTTCAAAGCGAAATAAAGTAAAAAAAAGCGCTTGAAGCGACAAGTCAAACACAAGGTTAAGCATACTGATGTTGATTCTTGGAGCTCGCGACTTATCATCACTAACACGATTGAACTTTGCTATCGAATCGAGATTTTAATAATAATAATAAATCTAGCAGTCGATGTAGATGTTGGCGCCAAAATTTTTTTTTTATGGACTTAAGATATGTCTTATGTAGCTTTTTAAAATTAAACCTAATAAAACTTTGATTGTTTTAATTTTGTTTTCTTTTAAACTTATATTAATACTAGCTGTTTTACCCGGCTTTGCCCGTGTAAACTGCGATACGAAATTTATTTCGTTATGCTTTATTTTAATTTTGCTATATCTCCTAAGGTAAGTAAAGTATCATCACGACCATTTCCCTTTCGGGGTGGTCAGAAACCACGCTTATGAATAAGCTGATTCACATTTAGCCAACTTTACTATAGGCCAATCATGACAACTGGCAAGCTCGTCGATGTCTCCAGAGTTCCAAACTCGAGAAATATCACAAATAAATTAAATGTATTTTTATTTTCATTAATAAACATTTTTGTGTCGCGACCAGGAATCGAACCCGGTACCTCCAAGTCTATATCCACGGACTTAACCGCTAGACCACGGAGGCAGTTCTCTCAGTTTCTCCTAAGGTATTAATTTAATTTGCATGGCGTAAAGGGAAAAATAATCAAATGTTTAATTCAACTTCACATATTTAAAATGATAAGGATTAATATCGTATTTGTGTAAATTTTAATAATACATAGGTAATGTTTATTCGAAGTAATATACAACCAGTATAAAAGCTCGCCATACACAATGCCATGTTGGTACCAACACTGATGTATGGAAGCGAAACGTGGATACGTCAGAATACGCATGAGAGTAGGGTTAATGCAGTAGAAATGCGGTCGTTGCGGCGGATATGTGGCGTCACTTTGGCGGACCGCATACGTAACGTCGAAATACGGAAAAAGGTTGGTATGAAGGAAAGCATAGGGACAAAAATAAGGAAAAGCATGCTACGATGGTTCGGGCATATTGATGAAAGATTGACGAACCAGATATATAATGCGAAAGTTGTGGGTGAAAGAGGCCCTGGCAGACCGAGACTCAGATATCACGATCAAATAAATAAAACACTGACTGAAGGTGCATTAAAAAGTCTTCGTAACCAAAGGGCATGTATGAAGAGGTTAATGAATGTCGACGAAGCGAAAGAGGTATGTCGTGATCGTGTCAAATGGCGCTCAATTGTCTCTGCCTACCCCGCAAGGGATCTGGCGTGAAGATATGTATGTATAAAAGAATTACAATATAAAAGCTACCTAAATAATAAAATTAAAAATAAACTAAACTATAAATAAATATGTGTAAATAGCTTTCCAATTACCGCTTTATAATTGCGCTTTTTTTAAAGTACCCAAATGGATATAGTATGTTATTCTTAGACTTAGACACATGCTATCCCAGACTTTTCTGTAGACCTATATAAGATACACAATGGGGTGTATCAGGCAAAGCTTTTTGTAGATGTCGCTAGCGGCAATGGTATCTCATTTTACACCTATATCGCATCATTTTTTAAATGTTTTCGTGGTTTTATACGTTTATAACAGAAAAATGTATTTTAAATTAACGTTACCTAACTTAAAAGACGAATTAAAAAGCGCACACCCAGTCTTTAAAAAGAAAAACGGTTTTATTATTAGAACGGCAATTTTAAGATTACCATATCTTTGATTTCGCTTAGAAATCTCGATTTGTACACTTAAAAGCTGCATAATATACAGAAAATAATAAATTTCGTATTAAAAATACAAGTTTTCTATGCAACTGACAGTTATATTAGGTACCATTTATCATGCGCCATCTATCGTGATAAAAAGTTAGTGATACACCCCATTTCACTATACATTATTTTGTTAAACCTCATCGTTTTCGTTGACAGACAGACAGTTCCCAGACCGCTTCTTTTTTCCGACACCTCCAACATGTCGTTTATATCTACAAAAACTTATTGTATACTCGAGAACCACTCTATGAATATCATGAAAATAGGTGCAGTAGTTTTTGAGTTTATCGCGAACAGACAGACAGACGCTGCTGAGGACGTCCGTTTTATAGGCATAACATTACTGCTATAAGCAAGTAAAACTAACTGAGAAACTATATACTTAAATAGAATCGTAGGTATAAAGAGACCGTGTCAGTTTACATTCTAAATAATTATATAATTACAAAAATAACATAGATGTCAGATAATTAATTAAATAATAATAATAAATACAAAAAGCCGAGTCATCTTATAATCCAAATAATAATAATGATATGTCAATTAAACATAAAATAGCTGTAAAAGGGCCGTGTCATTTTTCAGCTAATTAATTGAAAATACCGAAACGCAATGCGGAGGCAGTTGTATTTATATTTTCAATTGCAATTATATTTTCACACGTCACACTAATCCCAAATGACATATTATAGCTATTAGAATGCATAATTTAAAAAAAAAAACAATATAAAAGAATTACAATATTAAATAAACTATATTAAAACAAAATCTAAATTTAATTTAATAAATAATAATAATACATAGAAAATAAAAATACATACTTACAAAAAAAATAGCTCCTCCAAATCGCTGTCTTGTGGCATGGTGCCCAATACACTAGCAGCATTTCCCCTTTGAATTAGGATACTTAATTTTTGGGAGAAAAAACTGCCAGCCCTATTGTCACCAGGAGACGTCAATGAGCCTTGGAACAATTACCTTATAAGAGCCATTTAATTTTTTTCTATTTAAAAAAATATTTTATGACCCACCTTAGCGCACATGGCGTTCTTACGGCTACGACTTGACAGATCAAGCTACTGATTGAAGTGCGTCAGTGAGTTTGTTATTAACAAAATAAATTTTAATCGTGTAATGTGGGTAGTTGAAAATTGTTTGAGTAGTTAGCAATAAAAATGAATGTAAATTGTGTCAAATAACTACCTATATTCTTATTGTCAACTTTTGTGATTTGGTGTGATTTTGATGCTTTTTTTTGTTCAATTTAGTTTTAAACGTGTTTCAAGTGTAGGTGTAAAATAGGGGCTTTGGCGATCGCAATGTATTTTCTATTAATAATAAGCGTAGTGTTATAAGTACCTACTTTTACACAAATAAAATTTTAAAATATTTTTTTTTTAATTTGTAAGTTTTGTTAACCCAGTGTTAGTGCGTGAAAAAATGTCTTGAAATTTAACAATTTTTATAAGTTAAAAAAATATGTTAGTTCAAGTATGATTTTTTTTTTCTGTGGTTATATATTTATATATATGAGCTTTGTTTTATTGTTAGCGTAGTTTGTGCGAGCGAGTTGGGCAAGATGTAAACAGCGTTTGTGAGAATATTCTGGTAAAATAAATTTTATTTTGAATTCTGATTTGTTTTTTTAGTTTACCTTCATCTTTACTTCCTTTTTACCCACCTCAGAAGCATAGACAAATTATATACTCTAAGAGGGCTTAACGTCAAAGATTTGTCAAATCTTGAGTGTGCTTTTGATAAATGTAGTTTTTCAACTTATAAAAAATAAAATTGACGGATATTTTGGACATACAGTGTAAACTCCATGTAACGTCACTCGATTTAACGATAAATTCCTTAAAGCGTCGAAATCAATTGGCTTTGTGGTTGGTTTAGCTTGTCTTCCAATTCTGATATTTCTTTTCTCCATTTAACTCTCTATGACGCCATAAAATGCACAGTCTCTTCAGTGTCGTTATATAGAGTTTACACTGTGTATTCACTTATACCTAATTTTATACAAATAAAAACTCATTTACGAACGACTTTCCTCTTCTCTCTTTTACTAAATGTTCCTTTACTTATTATTTATATTAACTTTATTTACTAGAAGGTTAATATTCTTAAAAGTACTCTGACATGAAAAATCTTTTAAAATATTGGATTTCATCTTGAATATTGAAAAAAAATATTTTTTACTCGATTGTTATTTAAATTATTTCCACTAACGATACTGTAGTTATATCTATCTAGGTAAAATGTAACTATATTGGGCTAGTAACGTTGGATCTATAAAAGTAGATTTTTTTTCTTTCTTATTTTTATCAGCGGCGAAAGTATATTAAAAGATTACATATTTGTGCCGTTTGCCGTAGAAACTCTGGGCCCATGGAGTCCAAGCGCAAAATAGTTTTTAAAAGACATCGCGTCTTGTCGTCTCCTCCGGTGACAAGAGGGCTGGCTCTTTCTTCGCCCAAAGAATCAGTATTGCAATTCAGCGGGGAAATGCAGCCAGCGTTCTTTATTTTAGATTTATATCCCTAACCATAATATTAATATTAATTTTATTTTTTTCGAATAAATTTTAATTGACTTCATAATGTATGTCAGCCCTATTGGAAGATCCCGTCAGCTTACAACTCACGGCACCGAAAAAGTAGGTTTTGTAGGGTTGGGTTTGAGGTGAAATTAAACAAGAAAATAGTGCTATATAGGTTTATTTTTTGCATCGATTATAACCTTTTATAAGTACCTATCTATAAGGTATAAGGTAGTCTTTAACAATCAGTCTAATAAAATATAAAATAATAATGAAATAAAAAATACTAAACAACTTAATAAAAAAAAGCTCCCAAACCTATTTATCATGATAATTAACCTTTAATTAATGTAATAATCAACATAAATGCAGATATAAAAAGCAGCCTAAATACATTTTAAGTAAAGCCAACAATGAGATTCACAAGAAATATCGTGATAAGAAATCACTTAAATTAAAATAATAATTTTATATATTTTTGGATTTATAATTGAAATAATAAATAATAATACAAAAAAATATTTTTATTGAACTTGCCGGTCCGTGGCAATCAAATATTCCAAAAGACCACAACATGAAGTCGAAAAATTATTATGATCTCACAGAAGAAATGATCAGGAACGGGTTCAAGACTCAGCTTTACGCAGTGGAAGTTGGTGCGAAAGTTCCAGAAAATTGCACGACCTTCAAATTAACAGAATCATACAGTATAGTAGTAAGTAAGTAAACCAGCCTATGGTCGTTCGCAAGCCCTACACACCATTCTTCTCATCTCTCTTTCAAACACACAATAGACCCGGCACCCGCACGGTAAATCTATGGAATGCTTAGAATGTGTCTTCTTTTCTTCAATACTTGATTGTTATACATAATTTTAATACAGAAATCAAGTTAACAAACCTATGATTGAACATATTTCGAGGGCATTTTAGCATGACCAGATAAATTTATTTAAGTAGGCACACAAAACAAATTTTAGCATTACAGTTTCTAAAAATAATGGATATAGTGTATAGCTAAAACTCAAAGCATGTGTACACAATATCAGTCATGTATTATAAACAATCACGTATAACATTTTTTTTTTTTTTTTTTTTTAAGTTACAAGTAAATAAGCGTTACAAATAAAAGAGCGAAAATTAAACTATTTAAAAAAAAAAAAATGAAAAGAGACCAAAAGTAAAATCAATGAAGATCAGTTAAAAAATAAAAATAAAGCAGGTTATATCCTTCAAACTCGACTTCAGTGTCGAAAGTCTTCTGTCAAAAATGTCGATGTTGTGTTTGCTTGTCAGTTCATTGTAATATCTACAATTACAATTACAGACTTCGTGATTAAGATCGTCTGGAAATCGCAATATCCATCGTAATAAGGCTAAAGGCTGGGGTGTGTTATTATTAATTGATCTTGCCGACAGCCGAGAGGAAATAGAGAGATTAAGAATTACGTAAGTTAACGTTTGATCTCCGTACCTTAAGATATTATTAATAAAAAAAAAGTTAAGTAAATAAAAAAAAAAATTATATTATAGAAATATTTGCTCTTTAAATTTTTAAATAATTAATTAATGAGCTTGTAAATAAGCAATTGTTTTGAAAACTTTTTCTATTAATTTATACTAAATAAATTTAAAATTTATAAAAATAATATGGTCCATTGTGCTTAATAACATTTATATAAAGTGCACTGTTGAAAGACTAAGACAATAATTGTACAAATCACTAAATACTAAAATTTTTTTTTTAGGCCGCGTTCGTTTTAAAAAATGTTAGCATGAAAATACCACTTTTTTTAGCACAAGTCGTTCGTTTAATGAAAATTCTAACATTTGATGCTAATTTCGTATGTCAGTACCGTGTTGAAAGGAGGGTTATTGATGTTACTTTTTGACAGATGTCATTAATTAAATATTATATTTGTTAAAAAGGTATTTTAAACGATTTTATGTAATAAATTCAAAGACCATAATAATATCGTGTGTGTTGGGTGTCATGGTATATTAAAACATGAACGAAAATACTTGTCAAAAAGTAACCTCACCGATCGTTTTTTTTAAGAAATGTTAGCATTGTTAAAAAAAGTGGTATTTCTTAACAAAAACGACATTTCGCGCTGGTTTATGAAGTTGCTACGAATTGTTGAAAATGCTATAAAACGAACGCGGCCTTAGAATATACGAGATTTGAAATTATAGATTAGTTTTTTTTAGTTTAATATTTTTAACTTACTTTATATTTATTCATTTTATTATGTATTATATAATATTATAAACAATGTTTTGTGAAGAAAAAACTCCTAGTATATATTTTTTTCAAGTATCTGGACTTAAGTTCTTTGCCTTGCATTCATCAATTTAGGTGTTGCCAATTGAAAAAAGGGTGTTAATATTTCTCATTTTTTCTTTATTAAGACATTTTTTTTTTTTTTTTAGTATTTAGTAATTAATACGCAAAGGATTATATTTTAGTGCCATTAGTATTGCAGCGACGTTCAGTCCATATGTTGTGGATGGGCGCCATTTGGCAAGTCACTACATTCTGCAAGTCAGGCCTCGCAGGCGGGCTGTCAAATACAAACGCAAAATTATATACCACAGTAATAATATTGAAGTAATATACAAACAGTATATAAAGAATTACAATATAAATTAAAACTACTTAAAAGTAAAAATTAATCAAAATAAAAAATAAACTATAAGTAAAAAATGTCCTCTACAGACGACCCTTCAGTGATAGTCCCAAGAAGACTGGCAACATTTCCTGTATGTATTGCTTGGCAGAAATAATTGCCATCTTTCCTATCTCCAGACTTTTCCGTTAGCCGTTTGGACAACTCCTTGGCTGAGTGTCCCCATGGGCCCATCGTCTCGACCCCAAACGGCGCAAATTCGTAACCTGTACTGAGGTTGGCGTATTTGCGCAGCTTGAGGTTCTCAGCAGAAACCGCCGCACAGTAATATACGAGGGGCGTTCAAAATATTCTCGGTATTGATACGTTACAACCTCTTTTATATATATATTTGTTACTGGCCGCTAAGATTCATCCATTGACATTAAAAAAAAGTAAAATTGGAACCGAGATGTTCTTTTGTTTTTCTGCAATTGCCGAACAAACATGAACACCATGAGCGAATTAACAATTTTAACGAAATTAGAGCACCGATCCGTCATAAAATTCTTGACAAAACAGGGTAAAAATCAAAAAACCATAAAAGAGGAAATGGATTGTGTTTACCGTGAGTCTGCTCCTTCTTTATCTACTATTCAAAAATGGTCAAGCGAATTTAAGCGTGGAAGGGAGAGTATTGAAGATGACCCTAGACCTGGCCGGCCTGTAGTGGCTACCTCACAAGAAAATATTGATAAAGTGGAAAAACTTATATTGGAAGACGGCCGAGTGAAGGTAAAATCTATAGCTCAAGTAACCAATCTCTCTATTGGTACCGTACATGACATTATACATGACCATCTTAATATGTCAAAAGTGCAAGATGGGTTCCGCGAATGCTGACGCTTCTTCAAAAGGATATGCGTGTGGCTTGCTGTTCAGATTTTATCGACCTGTGTGGTGAAAATCCCGATGAGGTGCTGCAAAAAATAGTTACTGGAGATGAAACCTGGGTTCATCATTATGACCCAGAGAGCAAACAGGAGTCCATGCAGTGGCACATTAAGGGTTCAGCTCATCCCAAGAAGTTCAAGGTAATCCCGTCAGCTGGCAAGGTCATGGCCACAATATTTTGGGATTGTGAAGGAGTTTTGCTTATCGATTATAAAGAAAAAGGTGTAAATATCACAGGGCAGTACTACGCTAACGTTATACGTCAATTAAGAGATGCGATCAAAGAAAAGAGGCGAGGAAAGTTAACCAAAGGTGTTCTGTTTCTGCATGACAACGCCCCTGTCCATACTGCTCATATTGCCAAGGCAGCTATTGTTGAATGTGGGTTTGAAACTGTTACTCATCCACCCTATAGTCCGGACTTAGCCCCAAGCGACTTCTTTTTGTTTCCCAATCTTAAAAAGGATCTGCGTGGAAATAAATTTTCTGACGATGAAGCGTTGAAGACGGCCGTGGAGGAGCATTTTTACACCAAAGATAAAAAATATTTTTATGAGGGATTAAAAAAAATAATTGATCGATCTTATAAGTGTATGAACATAGGGGGGGAGTATATTGAAAAATAAAAATATCAAACTTTTCGTACTTGTTTGTTTTTATCCACATACCGAGAATATTTTGAACGCCCCTCGTATATATATTTTTAATAATATTTTATTTATTTGTGAAACCGGGACCGGTGGATTTACGTGCTCTCAGAATAGTACAGCTATGACAAATGTACGTAAGAAAAGTATTTGTCATTGGTGGTACATGCCGGAGCTCGAACCGCAAAGCTTTTTTGTTCGATTGAAAATTAATCCTACAACCGAGCCACCACCGCTCTTCCGATCTTCAGAGTCCAATTAATCTACAGATTCACAACGTTAATTTTCAGACAATTGAAGGCAAAAACAGCAAAATATTTAAACGAAATTAAATAATTTATTTGTCAGAATCATGGTAGGTACAGGGATGTAAATTATTATATGTAATTATATCACATGCTTCGCTATTTCTAGCATACAAATATTTATTTAGTCACATGACTTTGTCGAGCTTAGTGTCTAGGTATTCTTTTGTCGAATAAAAACATTTATTAACCAGCATTTGTTTGACTCTTAATTTGAACAGTTTTAGTGGCAGCTCCCTTATAGTAACTGGAAGCTTATTAAATATATTTGTTGCCATTGCATAACAATTTAGGCTATATTGAGTACTTTTATGCACTGAAATAATTATTCTACTAGGATAACGCGTTTTAAAATGGCAATTATCCCCAAGAGTTTTTAAAAGTTCCGGGTGGCTTTTTAGAAATAAACAGCATTTAAGTATTAAAATGTTATGAGAGTATAGAATAATTAATTTTAAGTATGTTTTATTCAGAATTTCATTGATAAAAATGTAGTTTTTTGCTTATAAATCAAAAAGTTGAGATCGAATCAAAATAGTTAAATGTTACCTTCGTACCATAAAGAGTCAAAATTAATATAACCTAATTAAGATTAATTGCTAAGTAAGCTGTTAGTCTTCTGCTAACAGCTTACTCCACTTCGCTGCTTAGTCTTCCACTAACAGGAGTAGAATCATTCTAAATAATTTAAATAATGACGTGTCACAAATGCCTGTAATAGGTTTACGTGATTAAAGATATTTTGACTTTTGACTTTGAAGATTCTTAAAATTCCCTACTAAAATAAGGAAAGCTTAAACATACCAAAATGGAATCAAATTAGGCGCCGATTTTCTAAAGCACATATTTAAACAACTGTACAATGGATCCTTATTCATTTCATTTAAGTATTTTATAAGCGACATCTAGTGTGAAAACAAATGTATTAAACTTAGAATCAACATTAAGAAAAATGGTCCTTCTAATAGTACAAGAAAATATCCACCAAGATTTTGACGATTTGGTAAAAGTATCATCACGACCGTTTCCCTTTCGGGGTGGTCAGAAACCACGCTTATAAATAAGCGGATTTACATTTAGCCAACTTTACTATAGGCCAATCATGACAAGTGGTAAGCTCGTCGATGTCTCCAGCGTACCAAACTCGAGAAATATCACAAATAAATTAATTGTATTTATTTACATTAATAAATATTTTTGTGTCCCGACCAGGAATCGAACCCGGTACCTCCGAGTCTTAATCCACGGACTTAACCGCTAGACCACGGAGGCAGTTGACGATTTGGGTGGGATATTTTTTATAATGTTTCCCATTACTGTAACCATAATCCTTAGCTAACAAAAATTATGTAGTAAGTCTAATTTCAAGCGGTGTTATTTTTATATAATAATCACTATGACAAGCTTGCCTTGAAAGTAAAAATTGGCATTTGACATCATTGCAAATGGCACATACTTTCAACGAGAACAACAAATAGATGGGCGGGGAAATAATAATCCCAGTAAAGTGTATTCACACGTTTCAGGATCAGGCTCGAATTAACGTCATGTCCAGTCAAGCGGAATAGTGTTAGGGACTGATGTCAGTTATGAGTGTCTGATTCCAGTTGCCTTTTTCATGGGCCTTGCGCGCCACTTACCATCAGGTGGGCGCAAGGTCACATTTAGTACTAGTATAAAAGAAAAAAAAGTGTAATTATTGTTACTTTTGTGCAAGTACGCCGCCATTTTGTAAATGTCATTAGCGATGATTTGATTTGCTCTATAGTTTTTTATAATGTAGGTTGACAGGTAAAAAACATGAGCTCAAATTCGAATAAATTTACCCACACAATATATATAACTAGCAGTTTTACCCGGCTTTGTCCGTGTAAACAGCGACACGAAATGATGATGATGAAAGGGAAAAAATAATCTTCATGAAATGCTCTATCCAACTATGGTATTTAAAAAATTTGTGTGTTTAAATTTATTCGAATTTGAGCTCATGTTTTTTACCTGTCAACTAACATTATAAAAAAACCATAGAGCAAATCAAATCATCGCTAATGACATTTACAAAATGGCGGCGTACTTGCACTTACAGCAGAGGACAATAGTAACAGTGGAGGGAAGAAATCCCACTTCAATCGGCAAAACTTGGTGGATTTTCTTTGGTTCTATTAGAAGGACCTCATCAGAAGTGGGATGATAAAGTTTGATAATTACCTCTGCATCTGCTGCCCTGTTAGCCATAATCTCTGGCTTGTATTCGTTCTCCAAATTGAATTTCTGTAAAAAAAATCATGATTATGTTCACCTATGTATTCTTTTTGGTTTTATACAATAATTTATTATTATTTATTTAAAAGTCTCTAATTTTATATTTCAGGGTTTTTTATTGAGACCTTGGAATTTGCGGAAGCATCTTAGAATATGGGTGTTAGTGTACTTTTGAAAAATGTAGTCTCTTAACTTTTTAGGAAATAAAATGACGGACTTTTTAGACATATTTTCACTGTCATATAGCCAATTTTCAAGAGAGAAAAATTGTAAAAACATTTACAGTGACACTCGCCTCCGTGGTCTAGCGGTTAAGTCCGTGGATTTAGACTCGGAGGTATCGGGTTTGATTCCTGGTCGGGACACAAAAATATTTATTAATGTAAATAAATAAATTTAATTTATTTGTGATATTTCTCGAGTTTGCCACTTGTCATGATTGGCCTATAGTAAAGTCGGCTAAATGTGAATCTGCTTCTTTATAAGTATGGTTTCTGACCGCCACGAAAGGGATACGGTCGTGATAATACTACCTAATTTACCTTGGAATATACGTGCTTACCTTCAAGATGTCAAGGTTGGAGAGATGTTCAGCCGGTCCATGCTGAGAGAAGTGTTGAAGTAGATTGCCCCCACTCTTCACCAACAAGGCACCCCCCGTCTGAACCCAATCTCCCCTCAAATCTCCGCCCAACCCTTAGGAAATTTAGAATTTTGTCTAAAATGATTGGTTTGTCGATATAAGCATTCACTTGTATAGTCGAATATTTTATTAATAAATAATATAATAAATAAAAATAAAAATATTTCCTTTTGGTTAGTACACACTTGTCAATACTTCGTCAGAGCTCCATCCTTACGTTTACAGGAGGCCCGCTCAGATATGCCTCTTCGGCTCTCTATGAGAAGGCTCAAGTGCCTCCTGTACATTACTTTTGGATGAAGCTCTGAGGATATAAATCAGCACAAAATACATAATTAAGTGAACCTAAGTTAAATTAATTTTAAATAACCTCAACAATTTCCATATTACTAATTCTATCAGCAGGTCCAACTTGCGTGAAATGATAAATTAGATTCCCGCCTTTTTTGACCAATAGCGCTCCGCCATTCCTTAGACTGTCTCCAATCAAATCCATTTCTATTCCTGTACAATGTGAAGTAATAAATAAATAATCTTCCAGGGCCTTGATGACCCAAAAGGACATACACTCAAAAAACACACCACAACATACCTACACCCTTACAGGAGAACTTTAAAATGTGGTTTTAAGGTACTATAATCTATAATTAAAGAAAACAGCCTTATGTATTTTGTTATTCCTATTATTTTGACTATTATTTAAAAAACGGGGGTGTTTAAAGCAAAATAACCCTCTGGGGGGTCCTGAGCTTTCTTTCGAAGACTAACGTGTGTGGGAAAGAGCGAAAAACAAGCACCTCAAAATAACACTACTATTCTAAAGGTAAAATTAATTAATCTTACCCATTCCCCTGCCCTTAGACATAGCTTCCCTGGATTGCTTCCATAATAAGGAGGTCAAAATGGACACCACATTGAACCTCTTAAACCCAAGTGTGTTATATGTCGACAAATCTTCTACGAAATATAAATCTGAAAAGGCAAAAATCGAAGGAATAGATTTTATTGTTGTATTATTGGGCAGGGGCAACTACAGCCCGCTGATATTTAAAATAAATATAATCTAGTTACATCATTTATTACGCCACTGTGAACATGGTGCGGGCGGCGGGAGCCCAACTTCGCCCAGTGTACGCATAGTTTGTCGCTTCGCACGAAGCTAATGATATTTAAAGCCTACATCAGCCGACGCACGTATGCCGCGCCGGCCTGGTACGCTCTCACCACAGCTACGCTGAGAGCACGTTTACAAAAGCAAAAAAAATTGACGCTCCGTACCATTGTCGGCGTCTCGCGTTATGTGAGGAACGACGTCATACATAGGGATATGCGGATGGAAACACTTGACAAATTTGTACGTCGTCTGGCGGCTGATGTTCGCACGCACAGAGACACCTCGCTCGACACCGGCTATTAATCACGGAGTCGTAATCGCGGCCCCGCCGCCAGGCTCGTATACTTTAACCTTTAATGGTTACCCATGTCCTGGGAAGTCCACGAAAAGTGAATGCAACCTTTGTCAGAAGGCAAATACCTTGACACAGATTTTCCACTCCCCCTACGAGAGATGTGAGAAGACCAGTTAGTAATATTTATTACAGTTATCTAATTGGCTTAAGTAATTATGCCATTACAAAGTATTTGGTATTATAATTTATTTAATCTTTATTGCACAAAGTACAAAGGCGGACTTAATGCCGCTAGGCATTCTATGACAGTCAAACCTTCGGGGCAACAAAAGCAATCAAACAATGAAAGGTAGGTTTAGTATGATAACGCCATTTTACAGCTGAGTTGAATTATAATTTGACCAGGCGGTTTCTACAGTTCCTGACCAGTAGTCTATAAATCCGTTACCTATTATGAAGTTGTTGCTAGCTGTAACTATGTTTCTGTTTTGAGCACTAGTAGCTATTATAATGTATAGAATCTACGAGGTTTGAAGTTTCTAGAGGTCTTAAGTTTTTAGAACTGACCACTTGTAAACGAGGCACAAGAACGGTGGCGAAAAAGATAAATTTCCAAGCAAGAATGTGGGTAAGAGATAAGAAGAATAGTGTCTTAGGCTTGCGACCAACAATAGGCTAGTTTACAACAAGGTGAGTTTACCATCCACTATTCTATTCCTATCCCTACCCAACAATCCTAACCCAACCAAATACTGTATGATTCTATTAAAATGGAGTCTTGGAAGTTCTTTCCATAAATATATTGACAGCAGACCTGACTTGGGCCTGATTATTTATTTTGGTGCAAAAAATTTTCTGGAGCTCCTCTCGCACCCACTTCCACTGCGTAAAGCTGAGTCTTGAATCCGTTCCTGATCATTTCTATGTGATCTATGACAAATGTATGTAAGAAAAGTACATATCTTATTGATACATGCCGAGGTTCGAGCCGTTTTAGGATGTTAAGGAAAATGTTCTTACAACTGAGCTTCCACCGCTGCTAATGATAATATTTGATATAAAAGTTTTAAAATGTTTATTTAGTATTTACCTCCATCAAAGAAGTGTCCGTCCACAAACTCCTTGGAGCCGACCTCCTCAACCCCAACCCCCACCAGCTTGATGTTGTGATCCTTCAAGACTGAGCTTATTTCCGACAACTGAAATACAAGATACGTGAAAAATTTGTATTCACAAGGAAACCGTTTCAAGATGATGTGATAAAGAAGTTCGATCACCCCAAGATCTTCATTGCTTATCAGACAAGGTCCCTCTGTTCAGATATTAAAACAATGTATTAGTATTTAAATCTATTATAATTATTAAATTGCACCTCTCCATACACCAGAGGTTGGTTCTTAGAAAATGCTTAAACGGTTTAAAACGCGACAATTAGACTGAAAGACAGCATTAACAACTTGACCTTCCTTAAAGGAGTTAAGTAGGCTAAATTCAATGTCTCTCACCTCCTTTCCCCAAAGCCTGCAGAACATACACCCCCATCTTCTGAAGAACACTATCACGGTATCCTGCTCCTGCCAGAAGCTACGCAGTTCCACTGACTAAAGAATAAATATTAGTTACAGATTTTGTTAATATTGATTTATCATCACAACCCCAAGAACACAGAGTCCTAGGCCTCCACTGCAAGAAATGGGCCTTCCAGGGCCAACTGGAGAATTTGGCCTATAGTGACTGTATATATAGTTACTGGCACTTGCCAGTAAACCACCAAGCAAAGTAATCCTACAAAAAAGGATATAATACTACTGTCCTGTAAAGGCATTGCTGTAGGCTTTTTTATTTATATATATATATAGCTGGTAGAGAATACCTTCATGGTATTGTTCGCCTATGTACATCTTTTTATTTTGTATATTTTGTGTGCAATAAAGAATTTTATTATTATTATTATTATAGTTAGCTGCAATAATAGCATTTTCCGAGTATATATACACAAGGTCACATGTTGAGATGTATGTATGTAAATAAGAGAAAAAACCATTTATAAAGATAGTTGGCAAATGAATAATAAAGGAACACATAATTTATTAATCAGCCTTTGAAGTACAGAAGTAGTAAACATAAGAATAATTTATGACTATGATGGCTGTCCAATTTAAAAACCTTACAAGTAATTTTGTAGAAATTGAAATAAAAAATATGTTTTCATTTTAAATTCTAAATAATTATTACTTCTTACAGTAAAAAATTAAATAAATAATCACTAAACCTAATAAAGTTTAACTAAAACTATAAGTACAAAATGTCGTCTAGAGACAACCCTTCAGGGATAGTCCCAAGAAGACTTGCAACATTTTGCCTCTATATAGCAAGGCTAATACATTGGTAGAAATAATTGCCAGCTTTCCTGTCTCCAGACTTTTTCATTAGCCATTTCTCCTTGGCCAGATGCTTGGCTGAGTGTCCCATTGGGCCCACCGTCTCAACCCCAAACGGTGCAAATTCGTAACCAGTACTGAGGTTGGCTTGAGGTTCTCAGCAGAAACTTTTTTGTAAATCTGATATAGTATCTAGTATTTCCAGATTCCTCTCTAGTCAGATTAAACATTAACAGGTCATAATTAAATTAATGATGTTTTATAAATATGCCTGTAATATGTTTCGTGAATAAAGATATTTTTACTTTTTTCTTTGTTTATCTTAAATCTATTTTTGGCTGAACTTTAAGGATGGAAAGAATAGTATACAAAGACTTGAATTATTTATTATTATTATTGATTAATAGGCAGGCAGGGCAATGCTAATATGTCTATATCAAGGACTGGTGTAAAGTCATAAAATTGACACTAATCACCATAGTATGTGTCTATTGGCACTAGCCACTTGTCCAGTTTGACAATTTCTCAACAAACATCCTTCCCCCTTGCTCCCTCTCAACCCCCTAAAATCTGGTACCTAAAGTAAAGTCCTTCCAAAGAATACATCAATTAGATTTTTTATTTACTTTTTCTATTAAATTAATATAAAAAATATATTAACAGAGTAGGCCAGAGCTATAATTACATACAATACTAGGTTTTTAAATTATAGAGCCGAAGTGCTAAGTGTGTAATTTATAAAATGAACTGTGCGTCATATTGAGCATAATAACTATGTTGAAGAACTAGTTAATTAAATATTAACAGCAAGTACGCAGCAATGATATATGGAATTTACCCGTATGTAAATATATCAGAATTCAACTCTTTTTAGATGAACAACGAATGCAATTACTACGCAATGATATTCTCATATATAAAAAAGTTTCTAAAAGTTTTTAACAGTTAAGAAAAAAGGAATTTAAAATTATAAAACTTTCGAAAGACTATCTTACCTCTCCAGTAGTCACACTCTTCACTTTATTGGCACCAATAGTTGCTAAATCAAACGACATTTTACTATTTTCTATATTAAACAACTTGGTTTAGTTATAGTTCAATTTATATAAAATCAAAGACCGTTCCGGTTTATTTCAGATATTTTTCACTCTTTTTTGACAGTTGTGACATGACAACAAAAATTCAGTGTTGCTATTTTTTCAAAGTAAGTGAATTCGTTATCGTTGCCTCAACTGCGTTCTAATATTATAAATATTTATATTTGCCAGATTCGTGGTTGACTTGGCTTTTGTTTATTGAATTTTGCTTAAAATTAATAAAAAAGTCACTTGAGATTTAGAAAAAAAAAAGCTTAGAGCGTCAAGTCAAACATGAGACAAAGATTACTCATCCTAAGTAAGAGACAGCCTTATAACTGTAAAAAGTGCTAGAGCGAGTAATTATTTTTACAGGAAAACTTTAGAATATTAAAACGTAATCTTTAAAAAAACATAGGAATAGCTCCAATTTAATATTTATTTAACCTGTCAGATAAATATTCTACGTGAGAAAGATACAAACTAATAACTATCAGCAGTGCTAAAGCGAGATAAAATTTTATTTTTTTATCTGGCAAATTTATATGTTGAATAATTAAACTAAACTCGAATGGTTTTCTTTTTAATTTTTCTGTTGGACATTAGCTGTCATTGGAGTTGGTGTGTTTTTGGAAATTGCCGCGTGCTTCGGTGAATTTTAACGTTATCCCAATCTAATTAAAGGTAAGAAAAATAATTATTAGTATTTTGTGATCATCCTTATGATATATTATATAATAAAACATGGCTAGAAATTATAACCGCATCATTAGAGCCCTTTTAAAAATCTATCGCATTGGCCTTGACAACTGGCGTCCGCTTAGGATTGATTTTTTCGTAGTTTTTTAGGTTTTATTCTAATACCTCCTAGGTGGCATTTATAATTGCTTTGAGAACTGTTTCATATCACTTTACAATTCGTTTCTGCTTACCACATATGCGGTTTAGATAAGTTAACCTATTTCCTGTATAAAACGACGTAAAAGAGAATATGTTTTTGG
The DNA here is from genome assembly GCA_910589645.1 of Tinea semifulvella. NCBI lineage: Eukaryota > Metazoa > Arthropoda > Insecta > Lepidoptera > Tineidae > Tinea > Tinea semifulvella. The sequence goes on from OU342619.1 coordinate 7,828,846, forward strand.
TGATAATTAGTAGACGAGGTGCGAGCCGTGACTTGTTATACTTAAAACAGATACTAAAAATTAATGAGTCATGTTTTTAATAGTTTTTGAATGTATCCTATATACCTTTGGTCATTTGATTAAAAAAATCTAAGTGGAATTTTTTGGACCCAATATATTTTTAGAACTACTTCTCGCTCTAAAACTTTAGTCGTAAGACTGTCTCTTCCTATTTTTACAGGATCAATATACTATCTAATTTTAGTACAAATATGCCTAATACATAGAAAAGGTCAAAAATGATGATAAAATTTATATTGTAAATGTATTATTTTCCAATGCAACTATGCAATGCTATTTTTCATGTTTTTAGGGTATGTTATTGTATATTAGAAGGCATAAGAACATATATTTTTTAATGAATTATCAAGTACATTCTAGCCTGCAACCAATTATAGCTAAATGAAATTTCTACTTGGAATGTCGTAACTGCTGAAGCTGTAATTATTTTATTTTCCATTATATTCTATACAAAAGTATGCTGTTGATAAACCAAGACAGTATATAAATAAAAAATAAAGAGCATCCATTTCAAGGATTTTGCGATTACTTGGTCTTTGTGGAATTATTGAATAGTGATTTAATGATGATATTTGCCAGGAAATGTAAAGTTATTATTAAACAAAACTAGTTTTATCATTATTTCGACACCTTGGAGTAGAAAGGTTGTATAAAGGTCTGGAGACAGGAAGGCTGGCAATTATTTCTGCCAACGTATTAGCCTCGCTATACAGAGGGGAAATGTTGCCAGTCTCCTTGGGACTATCTCGGATGGGACGTCTCTAGAGGACATTTTTTATTTATAGTTTAGTTTATTTTTAATTTTATTATTTAGGTAGCTTTTAATTTATATTTAATGTACTATAATTAACTTCGAATAAACTAAGAACTATGTTACTATAAAAAAAAAAAAAAAAAAGAACAAAAAGTATTAGCCAAATTGTTTTTAAAAAAATGTTTTGTCCTGTAAAGTAGGGTTTATGGCTTTTACGACCTTTGTAGCGATTTATTGGAAATTAACGAAAAATAATAAACACAAAGAAAACAAATCATTTAGTTATCATGTTACATTCATACCTTTGAACTTTCTCTCAATATCATTTTCATCAGCCATTTCTCTCGCTGGAAGACTGGTAACCATTTTCACAACAATTATCAAGCTACTGTATAAATAGATCTAGGCGGAAATTAAAATAAACATCAGTACTAATTTCTTGTTCTTCCTGCAATGCCTACTATTTCATTTGCTACTTTATAACTATTCTAAATTCCAGGTTAATCAGACTAGTAATTCTTGAGACAGTAGGTACAGTCTCACAAAGTACAATTACAAATAAATACATACTTTCAGTCAGAGTCTTGCGAGACTCTTGCGCAATTCCAAGGCCAAGTGGTCTAGCTTTGGGCAACACTAGTACAAATATACATAAAAATGTTCTACTTGGATTGTTGAGCAAGTTCCTGAGGCTTTTTCAAAAGCTAGGCCAGGGCGGTTGCCATACTCTACACCCCCAAAGGCCGCTTCAATAGAATATGTAGATATAAATAAAGTATAAACTAGATAGTAGATAGGAATAGCATTATGTACAGATAGGTGACTGATAAACTTTATCAGTGGATAAGTAGCTGATACTGACTAATAGAGTCACACCTTTTTACAAGTTGCTGATTTTAATATGTCATCATTCAATAACGTCTTGCTGATGAATGTAGGTTCCCCATTAAATTTTATTTTTTTATTCAACGTTAGATTAATTTAGTATAATCCAATTCCAGCAAATCTATACACCACTTACTGGAAGAGTTGGGCCTAAGTATATATAGAACAAGCTTCCAAGACTGCATAAGTGGAATCTTGTAGTCTTTGCTTGGTTAAGGAGAGAAGCAGAATGGTGGGTGGTGAGTGTCTTGTTTTGCAATAAAATGCTAATAGACACTCGCAAGCCGGAGATACAATTCTTCTCTCTTTCCTACACATGATGGATCCAGCATCCATGCTGTGAAATTGCTAAGAAATTTGTTTTCTCTCTTATTTTATTAATCTTGGTATAATAATTATTGCAACTTCCAAAGGTTAGCTGGTGCAAAATACCTTATATCCTAAATATCCTTTTTTATTTAATTGTGCAACTAAACGCTCACCATCCACTTTTCTGCTCCCTCTTCCTAACCAAATACTGTATGATAAATGTATTGACAGCAGACCTGCTTAGGCCCAATTCTTTCAGTAAGTGGTGAAAAGATTTTGCTGGAATTCTCTCACACCAAATTCCACTGTGTAAAATTGAGTCTTGATCATTTCTTCTTTGAGATCATAATAAATATTATTATGATAGCGATTGAATGACCATTACTAGCTAACTAATCTTAAACTTGTGACCAAGCAATCTGGGTTTAGGAGCTCCATTTTATTGCATTACAGTTATGTTCTTGGCTACTTTCCCAGTCAGTTTTCTATCAAACCTGTGCTACAGTTATAATCCTTTGATAAATAGTAAATGTTATCAGAGATTACTTCTATTATACCTAGGTAGGCAGGTTATAATTGTATTTGCTTTTTATGTAGTTACATAATTAAATTAAACAAATGAAGTGACAATACCTATGTAGAAACAAATAACTTTCTAAGTATTTGTGTGTGGAAAAGAAAGAGAAGAATGGTGGCTTGGGCTCGCAACCGACTATAGGCTGGTTCACAAAGGAGGTCACCTGATCCTCTGCCTAACCCAGCCAAATACTGTTTAATCTGGTAAATGCCATCTTGAAAGCTCATTTTATGAATGTATTGACAATCAGTGGAATGACCCCATAAAAATGTAGAGTAAACTTCTCACACCCATCTCAGGGAGGAGTTGGAAATCTGTGTCAAGGTGATTACCATCTAAAGGTGGGTTTAGACCAGACAAACATGAACTAGAGCCAGAACAGCGTTGGTCGTTTTTTTTTTTGGTGTAGTTAACAACTCGTTTTTATCATTTACCCCAAAGCAAAAATGTGAATTACAAGAACTAGAATTATTGCACATGCTCGATTGATGTTTAGATCATGCAAACGAGTGATCCATGCTCGTTGTTCGGGGTTCGAGAAGCAAGCACATCCGTACATGTACACAAGAACACTCAACTGTTTGCACGCTCGTACGCCGTTTACATCTATGCTATGTTCGACTTGAAAGCAAATAAAGCAAAGATTGCTTTTTTACTGAATTTGGTATAGAAACCACAACTCGAAGCGAAATAAAGTAAAAAAAAGCGACAAGTCAAACACAGAGCAAGTGGGCGAGCATTCTTAGAATCTTCATGTGCAAAGGTAGAGAAGTCTCTGTTTACACATACATAATATATGAGGCGCGGTGGTGGCTCGGTTTTAAGAACGCATTCCTTGAATCCTACAAAGGTAGGTTCAAACCCACCCGGCATGTATCAATGAGAAATGCACTTTTCTTCGTACATTTGTCATAGATTAACAACACAACCGTTCCCGTGCCTCGTAAAGCACTTTAAGCCTTCGGACCCGGTTCCACTAAGACCAACTTCCAAGACCAAGATCCTCGCCAACCCGTCTGGCCAGCGTGGCGAGTTTAGGCCAAATTCTGCAGATATATGTTCTGGAAGGCCCATCTCCAACAGTGGAGGTTTAGGACGATTTGTTCTGGGGGCTGTAATGAAAGAAAATAATATGTTAAAAACAAACCTAATGTATAGAATTAATTTTCTATCAAATACCCTCTATTATTAACCAAACTAAACAACATTTTATATGACGTCATTTCTATAAATAAAAAATACCAGTATAACTCATAGTTATTATTTCAAGTGTATTTAAAAAAGTGCATTTTTATTCGACCGTTGGATGTCCTCGGTTGGCGCAAGTCCAGTTCAAATTATTGATTCATACCATGATGTCACCGTCATTATTTGTCATAACATGTGCCATAGACGATATAACTCTCGGACAAGCCTTGATCAGCCTTCTTACTGGTTATGTGATAAGGCAATGCACAACATTAATATCTGTTTTTTTTAACGTCAAAAAGTGGGTAACAGAATTTCGAGTTAGATAGATTCTTAACATGTTATAACTTTAACGGGGGTGTAACAAGATTGTGTGATAAAAAACTAACTTTAACAGCTTTTCAAATAAGATCAAGAAAGTCACTAAAAGAACCCGCAAGAAAACGGTTCAATTAATAAGAAATATTACGATTATAACAACTTACATCTAGATATAATACAGTATATACAGGGTAGTATATGAATATGTAGCCATCGATAGCTAATATTACATAAGTAGGTGGTACTCGCTAAAATGTTACTTAAAACGACTGACTTCACAAAAAAACTAAAAGTACTTCACATAAAACTAAAAACAATATAAATTAAAATTAATTACGTAGTACAAATCTAGGCAGGTCCATATAAATATGTCTGTTACATGTTCTCACATCATTTCTATAAATATAAAATCGATGCTTAGCCACTGGTTCGTGTGTTGACTAAGGCCCAAATATTTTGAATTCGTTGTTAGAAACTACACTTTTAAAAATGTACATGGTACTGCGGTAGTCATTGCAGATGACACGTATTCAAGTCATGGCATGACTAGCGGGCCGTCAAGGTTACAATCGTCATACAACTGGTTTGACGCGATAAAACCGAGATTCTAATGACCACATTGACTAATATGTACTTGCCGCTTTAGCTTGGCCTGTGTCTAAAAGGCGTAATTTTGTAAGGCTTTAACTTAAATAACTTATCAATAAAAAAATCGAAACTACTATTTAATTTTGTCGTATCATTGTTCTCGGCACAAATAGTATAACAATAGCCCAAAATGGATGATGTTTTTGACCACGGACCAAACCAAACCAAAATTCGAACACGAGGTATGTAAGGTATGTAACTTCCTTAAAATCCTACAAAGGGCGGTTCAAACCTCCAAAGCATGTACCAATGAGAAAAAGCATCTAGTCAGGCCGGCATAGTTTTAGGGAATGATGTCATGAGTGTCTGACTTCAGTTGCTAACATTCCTGGACCTTGCGCGCCACTTACCATCAGGTGAGCTCAAGGTCACATGTCGTGCTAGTATATTAAAAAAAAATGCAATAAATATCACCCCAAAAAAGTTATGAACACTTTACCCCAAGGTCACATGTCGTAATAATATTTAAAAAAATATCACTTACGTACATTTGTCATAGATTTACAACACCACCGTTCCCGTGCCTCGGAGATCGTTAATAAATTGTCATTAAAAATTGACATCAGATCCTCGAACCTATGTAGCCAGCCAAACAAATTCTTTAGATATATGTTCTGGAAGGCCCATGTCCAACACAACAGGTCTAGGGCGCTGTGTTCTAGGGGCTGTAATGAAATCAAACTGTGTTTGTGTCGTTCAGTCTTCACCACAAATTCATTTATACAACTAAGCCTTATTTCTATAGCAATACAGGTCATTTTACACAATCCAATCACAAATTGTGAGAAGACTTATTTCTAAGCATTCCATGGATTCACCGTGCGGGTGGCGGGTCCATCGTGTGTTGGTAAGAGATGAGAAGAATGGTGTCTCGGGCTTGCGACCGACAATATGCTGGTTTAAGAAAAGGAGGCCTCTCTTTTTTATTTTATTGCGCGATAATACGCTCACCATCCACCATTCTACTCCTCTCCCCACCCTATCAGTTTACCTAACTATAGGTAGTTATGTGGTAATTCAGTTCTTCCCTAATACTTAACTCGACCGCCTCCGTGGTCTAGTGGTAACAAACGTTGCCGTGAACTCGGGAGGTCGTGGGTTCGATTCCCACCGGGGGCAAGTTGTACATTGTATAATTTGTCTCGGTCTGGGTGTTTATATGTATATATTTACAAAAAAAAAAGTATAATATATAGTTTATCAACCATCTAGTTTCCGTAACACAAGCCTCGTAGCTTACCACGGAAATTAGATGGCGCTGTGTGACATGTCTGGATATATAAAAAAAAATAAAAAAATAATAACTAACATTAATTATTATTCAAAGGAACAACATTAAATTTAATTATAATAAAATTTTATGTTGTTCCTTTGAATAATAATTAATGTTAGTTAAGAGTGTTTTACGATTTGCATCCGTATCGCTAGCACGAATCAACAAGATTTTTCAAATCTAAGTTGTAGTATTTTATTTTTAGGAAATAAAAATAAGGATATTCTTAACACATTTTGACTTTAATATTTAATTTTAGACAGAAAAAAAGTAAATACCTTTATAACGATTTATTTTATATTATTTGGTAAACCATACAGCACTTAAAATTATTATTGGCAGAAGGGTAACAATTTGCCTTTAGAGGTTCACACAAGTAACTGCATTTAGTTTTTGTACACATATGTAGCGAAAATAAAGAGAAACGCACTGCCGACAGACAACCCATGTTAAGTTTTAAATAAACTTAGGTTTTCTTTTAAATTATATAATATTGTAATTCGTTTATACTGTTTGTATATTACTTCTAAAATTAATATTTAAATAGGAAGTGAAAAAAAAGCCTGTAACACGGCAAGTTATTTTAAAACACCAAAATAAGTTAATAATATTAAACTTTACACATATAAAGATGAATAAACCGAGAGATGTATATTTGTTAGTATTCATACTCAAAAAGATCTGTAATCCGCAATTTATCTTCCATACATTAAAAAAAAAACTATTATGTTATGAATGAAAATGTGATTTAGACCGTTCCGAATTGATATCACGCTCTGATCATCCAAATCGTGATATTTGATTCGGAACGACTGTTAGTACCATATTTATTCTAAGCGCTCTGAGCTTGATTTGGAACGAGGTGAGTGTACTTTCGAGAAATGTAGTTTATTAACTTTCTAGGAAATAAAAATTAAGGACTTGGACTTTACTTAAAAGTATGTACAAAGGCGAACTTAAAGTCATTGCCGTTTTTTCTAACAGCTAACCTTTTGGAGAGTGAGACAGTATCAATTAATTTGTAGGGTTTTTAGTAAAATATAGGAAAATCATTATGATTTTACTGTTTCACGGTCTCTCAAATTAGGTATATAAAAGTGAGAATATGTATGAAAATATGTAAGATAGATTACTGAAATTTTATATTCTGTACGATTCTAATATAGCCTTAGAAAATCATTTTTTTTCGTTGTCAACAGATTCGCAATGTCTATCCATATTAAGGATGCCGCTGACCTGAAGACCCGCCTGAGCGAGGCCGGAGACAAACTGGTCGTCATCGACTTCATGGCAACCTGGTGTGGACCCTGCAAGATGATTGGGCCCAAACTAGACGCCATGGCCACCGAGATCCCCGACATTGTCGTCCTCAAGGTACGTGAAAAACTATATTAGCCATATCTTACTTATTAAGACGAAAGCTAAGACTAGATTGTAATCTTGTTCTTGGGCACATTGGGTGGATCCTGTAAGATTATTTGGTCCAAACTAAAGACGAATAGCCACTGCTATCTCAGACATTGTTATTCTTAAGGTACGTGGAAGACTATATAAGCCATATCTTATTAAGACTTAAGAGCTAAGACTAGATTGTAATCTTGTCCTTGGGCACATTGGGTGGATCCTGTAAGATTATTTGGTCTAAACTAGAGGCGAATAGCCACTGTTATCTCAAACATTGTCGTTCTTAAGGTACGTGGAAGACTATATAAGCCATATCTTATTAAGACTTAAGAGCTAAGACTAGATTGTAATCTTGTCCTTGGGCACATTGGGTGGATCCTGTAAGATTATTTGGTTCAAACTAGAGGCGAATAGCCACTGCTGTCTCAGACATTGTCATTCTTAAGGTACGTGGAAGGCTATACAAGCCATATACTGGCGAGCACTAACTACAGACAAAATACATTTTCAATTAGAGCTTGTAATACTCTTAATACATTCATTGATGAAACTGATGTTGATATCTTTCATGGCAAGGTGATAGTGGTGAGAAATGCGTTTAACTTAAGGTTCTTTAAACGATAATAGTTTTTGTTATTGTACAGTAATTAGTTTATTGCATGAAGTGATAGTTTGTAGATGCTTTCATCGTTCATAATATGTATTATTCTAACACTACTAGTGAAAACTTGTAAATGACTTTCTGTTTCTATTTTTGTATCTATACTTGTGAATTAATCGTCAATAGTTTTCCTTAATAAATAAATAAATATCTTACTTATTAAGACTTAAAGAGCTGAGACTAGATCATCATCGACCAAAAAAGGTACAACAATCTCAGACATTGTCATCCTTAAGTTATGTGGAAGATTATATTTGTTATATCTCAATTATATTTTAATTAATTTTAGTGTTATTCAAAAAATAATAATGTTTTCTTAGTAATAATGCGTACATTATTTTTTATCTATATCTATGTCGTTTAAGAAAGATTAGTTGGTTGGTTATTATCTAGCTTGACGACTCCAAACGTATGTTGAAATTCAATTAAGAAATGAAATGCAATAAATTTAATTAGAAATAGATATATATTATGTAGAGCAGATTAACACAGATAATTGTATGGCTTCATTAAATTTTGTGGACTATGTGGTTGAAAGTCAACTTAGCTATTATGATTAACCGTGAAGAATCAGCCCTTACAATGCATTCCGTAACACTTCAAAGTCAAAGTCAAAATATCTTTATTCACGTAAACCTAATACAGGCATTTGGGACACGTCATAATTTAAATTATTTAGATTGATTCTACTCCTGTAGTGGAAGACTAAGCAGCGAAGTGGTCCACGGAGTAAGCTGCTAGCAGAAGACCAACAGCTTAGTAAATCCAGTTACCTGTTAATGTTTAATCTGACTGAGAAAGGAATCTGTAAAACTCAGCTATAGCAGATTTACAAATGAAATAAATACAGAATTACACAACAACAATAAATAAATATCTTTCAAAGTCACCTGAGTACCTATGAGATTACAATACCTGTTACAGTGGTACCCCACCAGGTATGTTAGAATTGGGACTTGCCTGTGTACAACCCGAAAATTAAATACTTGTGATATTTTTCGAGTTTGGTACGACATCGATGAGCTTGCAAAGTCATGGGCTTAGAGCAAAATGTGAAACCGCATAAAAGTATGTTTTCTGATCACCCCGGAAGGGATACTTTACTATATACCAAAATAATAATAAAACCGCCCAAAAAATTTTAATTGATATATAATAATCTGTCTGTCGTCTAAATTCTCCAGAACTATGATTCCCGTCTTCAGCAGCGGATGTCGAGGATTCCGTGTAAGGACTCAAATTATTATTAAAAGGTCAATATTTAAATTATCTATTTGCTTTAGGTCGACGTCGATGAGTGCGAGGACATCGCAGCCGAGTACAACGTGAGCTCCATGCCCACCTTCATCTTCGTCAAGAGCTCCAAGAAACTGGAAGAGTTCTCCGGAGCCAACGACGACAAGCTCAGAAACACCATCCTCAAGCTCAAGTAAAGAAAAAAAACAATTCGCATCCATATTAAATATTGTAGTTTCTTTTCTTACTTCCATTTCTTCGCAGATGTCAATAGACAAACAAAATGGCGATTATCTATTTACAGTTGCTTTCAGTTGTCATAGACAAAAAAAAATTGCTCGCAATTCTGTCAGCTACGCACTACTTACAGAGGCTTAGATGTTGTTCTATGACATAGACAAACAAAATGGCGCCTAATAAAAGCTCAAAGCATTCCAAATATATTTTTGTCACAAAGGTTTGTTAATTACGTAAGCCATTTTGTGTGAGCAATTTTTGATAAAATAGATCCCAGTGAAATCCCAATGATTGTATGGTTATTTATTTATTGTACAAGTCTTTTTAGTTAATATTATCGGATTTGTTATTGCATTTTTTTTATATTTCACAAATGTGCCTTTAAAAATCCGCTGGTTTATTATCTATGGATGCGTAGTTAAGTATTTATGTAATGCATTTTATTTGTTAAAAGTATTGTTGCATAATAAACAAATGATTGCCTTATTTTGTTGTTTTTTTTATTTTGTGTCGTAGTTACTGTAGCCAATTTCTGTCTATCTAGGATGTGTTCATCTTGGTGCTTTGAGGCTTTAAGCCAATCCAAACAGCTGTTCAATTTACACAAAGCGAAGTCAAGTAATTACAGCATTCCAACAACGCTACGTGACGGTATTTCTGTCTTTGTAAAGTTAACTGCCTCCGTGGTCTAGCGGTTAAGTCCGTGGATCTAGTACCGGGTTCGATTCCATAAAAAATATTAATATAAATAAATACATTTAATTAATATGTAAATTATTTGTGATTTTTCTCAAATTTGGTACGCTGGAGACATCGACGAGCTTGTCATGATTGGCGTAAAGTTCGTTAAATGTGAATTCACTTATAAGCGTGGGTTCTGACTACCTCGAAAGGGAAACGGTCGTGATGATACTTTACTCTTTGTAAAGTAATTGTGAATGGTTATTCATATTTTGCAATGCAGTTTGTGGACAAATAAAGGCCCAAATAAACACTGGCTGTGGTAAATAAATATATTTAAGTACACAACACAAATTAGGACATTTTCCGAAAGCTACATATTGACAATCCGTCTTTATGACGACCTTCTGACATAGAGACTTTATCTTCTGTCATAGAGACTTTACCTTCTGTCATAGACACTTTACCTTCTGTCATAGAGACTTTATCTTCTGTCATAGAGACTTTACCTTCTGTCATAGAGACTTTAGGATTTAAATATAAATTATGGTAATTCATCTACTTGTTCCACAACACAGTTATAAATAAATATATTCTGGTTGTCACGCATTGTTATTTATTGCAAACAAAAGAGTATTTTTCCTATAATTATTACTTCATTTCTGCATGCATGTTTACTGTCGCTGTAGCTTGAAGAATTATGATTTGTTTTTGTATTGTTGTTTCCAACACCCGGAAGATAGTTACCTTTTTTTTTGGTTGGCTTTCAAAGTAAAGCATATCTCACTTTTTTTACCGGTTTTGCTTAAAGTAAATGAAAACCATAAAGCAACGCCAAGTCAAACGATTTTCAAAGCAGTATAAAGTAAAAAAAAGCGCTTAAAGCAACATACACAGATTAAAAAGAGGATAAAGAGGGTTAACGCATTAGCCTTCCGCCCGCCCGCTCGATTAATCCAATATTTTAAAGATTTTTACCGAGTTTTGCTTAAAGTAAATGAAAACCATAAAGCAACGCCAAGTCAAACGATTTTCAAAGCGGTATAAAGTAAAAAAAAGCGCTTATAGCGACAAACACAGATTAAAAAGGGTAAAGAGCGTTAACAAGTTAGCCCCCCGCCCGCCCACTCGATTAATCCAATATTTTTAAAGGTTTTTCAAATTTAAGTGTACTTTTCGATCTTTTAGCAGTGACGGTATAGAATGCCCTGCTATAGAAAAAACGCGTTCACTTGGCGTGCTAGTGGCAGGAATTGCCAACAAAGCCCTTGCGAGTTCGCTTAAAAGAGGAAAGGTTTTTTTCTTTTCCCGCCAATACTGTAGAGCGTCGTCATCAATAACGTCATTAGCATTAGCAGCTGCCAAGTACTTTCAGCACACTTGATCGGCTTCATCAAACGCTCGCTCGATTGGGTTACTTTCGCTCGCGCCCGCGCTTCGGCGCGCCGAGCTGACTCCACGGCGGCGGCGGCGCCGGACATAGGGCGGCGCGGCGCGCATGTCTAAGTCTGAGTGCAACATTCTAATAGTCTAATTTATAAATAGACTACATACCAAGCAATTACTTGTTCTTATTTTTATACTAGTACGACATGTGACCTTGTGCCCATCTGATGGTATGTGGAGCGCGAGTTCCATGAATGTTAGCAACTGGAATCAGACACTCACGACTGACATCAGTCCCTAACACTATGCCGGCTTGACTGGGCATGACGGCAATTCGAGCTTGATGACGAAACGTGTGGATACACTTTACTGGGTTTATTAAGACGAACGAACTTCTCCGCCCCCTATTTGTTGTTCTCGTTGAAAGTATGTGCTATTTGCAATGATATCAAATGCAATTTTTTACTTTCAAGGACAACTAATATCGTACGCTTGTCATGGTGATATTTATATAAAAAGACTCAAGTAGGCCAATACACGCTACGGTCTACCGGAGAGGTTACCTGTGCAGGTCAACTAGACGTCGATAGCTTGTTCAGGGACATTTTCAGGGTACCGGAGCGGTCTTTAATACACCAGTCAGTCGAAATAATTGATTGTAAACTGAAATGAATAAAATGGGTCTATTCCCACACACGCTCCGGTCTGCCTTGCATGCCAGTCAAATACCAAAAAATCGCATGTTTTTAGTAAATGACACATAAATATAGATTACCTACATAAAAATATGTTATTTGCTTATACAGAAAACTTTTTTATCTAATCTATTTTAAAACGAATAAAATATGAAATCATGAGAGATAGTGAACACCTTGCGCGACATTCGACACTCGCTGATAATACTAATAAATACCTACAATAAAATGACGAAATTATTTTTTTAGCATATACATGAAATTGCTTTTGAATATAATTGGATATTTGTCAAAAATCTACTAGGAACTGGATGGAAATGTCAACTAGGAAATAAAAATACGGACGTTCTAGAGATATAATAATGGTTGTGTAGAGAGAGGAGTAAATGGTGGATGGTGAGCGTATTATCGCGCAATAAAATAAAAAAGGGATGCCTCCTTTTTTAAACCAGCCTATTGTCGGTCGCAAGCCCGAGACACCATTCTTCTCATCTCTTACCCACACACATCCATGGAATGCTGGAATTTGTCTTCTCTCTGTCTTGCACTTTCACAAATCTATAGATTTGTTTTTAGTAAAATCGTTATGATCTTGCTATTTTTATCCATTAAATAACATCATTGTTTTTATCTGTCTAAAATTAGGTATATGAAGGTAAAAATATGCCTAAAATGTTCGTAATTTTATTTCCTAGAAAAGTACACTTGGACTTGGATACATAATCTTTAATTATATATTGCATTGTGCGAGCGAGAGGGATGCTAAAGCAAAGCCTTAGACTGCATCCAGCAAATGTGGGCGACAAAAAATAAATTTGATTTTGAATTTTTCAAATTTATCAAAGTCCAAGAAAACTAAAACAAAAAAAAGGTTGGTTAGTAAGGTTAACAACTTTAGTCATTTAGTAAGTATTGTCATTATTCTAAGGTATTCTCTGCATGAGCATCACAGACTAGGACCATTTGTCCTAGATCACAGACTATAGAGTACAAATTAGCATGCATGTATGCTTGGCTTGGGAAAATATATATTTCTCCTGCAACCTAAGTAATCAAAATATTATTGTATTTCTCCTTTTTGTTTCAGGGCCATTAATGTGCCTTCGTGCTTGAAGAAAAACCGAGCAGAATAGAAAAGCGACTGCATAATAATCATGCGCCATTTTTTATTTATTTAGGCCAAGGTATTCAAACGATGGCCGATGCCTAATTGCCGCCGATAGCCGGGTTTTGTATTTTTCATTAAACATTGCGTGTTATCCATAGATTAGTTTCGCTGCTGTTTTATTTTAGTTATTAAATTAACATTATTTTAAAAAAGTTTTTTTTTTACTGCCTCCGAGGTCTAGCGGCTAAGTCCGTGGATTTAGACCTGGTCGGGACACAAAGATATTTATTAATGTTAATAAATACATTTAATTAATATATAAATTAAATATTGTAATATTTCTGGAGTTTGGTACGCTGAAGACATCGACGAGCTTGCCACTTGTCATAATTGGCCTATAGAAGTTGGCTGAATGTGATTCCGCTTATTTAAAAGCGTGGTTTCTGACCAATGACCAAAACGGTCGTGATGATACAAATTTAGCAACCCTCTCCTCATCGCGTCGCACGTCCAGGGGGATCATAGTGGGATAAATAAACATAAAGCGGGGGCCGCGGCTAAAATGGCGGAGTCCGGCCAGCGGCAGCGGTGCAGTATCTATATTAAAAGATTACATATTTCTGCCGCTTGCTGTAGAAACTCTGAGCCCATGGAGTCCAAACGCCAAAAAGTTTTTAGACATAACAACACGTCTAGGTGACTTGTCGTCTCCTCCGGCTCTTTCTTCGCTCAAATAATCTGTATTGAAATTGATAGGGAAATGCAGCCAGCGTTCTTGCCAACATTCCACACGGATTGGACTTATATTTGACTAACTGTTCAAAGCGTGCTTTATTATTACTAAAATTGTGTGCGAAAACGTTACTAGAACACCTTTTGAGCAGCTTTATTTTATCCATATGTTCGACTTGAAAGCAAATAAAGCAGTTTGATTTTTTAATGTGAGAACTTTATTGCGCGCGCTTGGTTGGGGACCTATTTCGTTGAACGTTCGTCCGTACGTCAGAATAGGGCTCAAGGGGAAACAGCGCGGCGGGGAAGGGGAAGAGGGGCAAATAGGCGCGCGCCGCGCTATAGCCATAGCCGATGCCTCTCTCGCTCCGGCACAAATATGTAATCTTTTAATATACTTACATACTTGCGCCGCTTGCTGGACTCCGCATTTTCCGCCGCGGCCCCCGCTTTGTCCCCCTGAGATGCGACGCAGCGAGGGTGTCGACGCACGTGTCGTCCCCCACACCAGAGCACGTCCTCGTTCCCAGGTCAATAATACCAGTATAATATAATTAATTATAACATAATACTTAAATAATAAGAATACCTTCAAAAACGACTGCCACGTGCCTGTCATTTGGTTACGATAAGAAATAAAACAATATAATATTTAGACATTATTTATTTCCTACATAAAAATGTACTTAAATCTAAAATGATTATTACTACAATAAAATTAAAAACAATGTTGGTCACATGTGACATTTAGGGCCGGTATTTCGAAAACTGTTTCTCAGTTAATGCAGTGTGGGAACAGGAATAAAAATACAAATAAACCGTCTCGATAGAGCGCTTAGGCTGAGTTGCACCAAAATTAAGTCTCTGTCATTTTAAACGATCTAAGTTAAAAATGGTGTCGAATTTATTTTGCAAGTCGCAACTTTATAATTTAATTCTTACAATCACAGAGACTCGTTTTAATAATTATAAAAAATAATTTCGATGGCTTTATTTATAACGGAATCCAGTATATAACGTTTGCGACTAAGTGTACTATTTCTATTTCTTTATTTTCTCGATGACAGATCCAATTTGATAGTTGTAGTGTTGTGGCCAAATAACTAATGAATTCAATCGCAGGCAAAGGGATCTAGCCCATACAACCTTGTCTTCGGTGTATTTTTTTAAAAGCAGTTGTGTGTTAAATTTTCTGCCACTTGTATATATATGACTATTACTATTACTTGGGCAAAGAAATTCCAACACTTAAAAAACTTGTTGTTTCTTTGCGTGAATTTGTGTTACAGTCTAAACCTTCAGTTAAAACTGTTAATGACGCCACAAATTTATATACAATATCGATACAATATAGATATTTTCAATCATAACATCACTATTCATATTGCCATAGAATGTAACTTTAATAAAATGTTGGTTATTTATCTTACTTAAAAAAAAAATACTGCATATATGGACTCAATTTGTCTTGGATGAATATTATATAATAATAATAATAATTCATTTATTTCGGATTCAATCCATATATGTTAGTAACAATTTAACTTAGAACTATGTTGGTAGAAATACACATTAATCAAAAATTAAAACAATGTAAATATAAAAAATATTGTTTTAAGTCACAGCCCCATAACATTGGGTAACGCAAACGCTGTACAGATTTACACGTTCCCAGTTACAACTCCAATCCAGCGCTGTCAAAACGCGACGATATCATCTTCAGAATGCCGTTGTCACTACCTCTTACTCTCTGCAGTATCGACGCTGCCTTTTTGCAGATGATGGCCGGACATCCATCCACACGAGCCTCCGCAAAAATGCCCGATGCACTGCTGCGTCGAGGCAGTCCCATCAGCATTCTGAAGATATTATTATATTGGACGCGCAGAGCGTTGTAGGCCCGACCAGAGTATCTCACCCACAGACTGCTGGTGTAGAAAGACGTGCAGTACGCTTTAAAAAGCGTGATTTTAACACCGTCTGAACATTGTGCAAATCTGCGTGCGAGCATGTTCCCCCGTACCGCCAACGCTCTGCGTTCCCTCTCAATGTCCATATAGTCATATGGGATGAAGGAACAAAATTAGACAGTTGTCGCATTTTTTATACCTCAGATTATTAATTGTGTAATCTGCGCAGTTACATTCTACAGGAACTGTCATCGAGAAAATAAAGAAATGGAAATAGTATAACAGAATAGAAAAATAAATAAAACAGCAAAAACGGCTTAGAATACGGGTGTTAGTTCAGTTTGTCTGTACAATATTATCCTAAATTTAACAGAATTATTTTAAATTTCGTCCATAGCTTAGTTATATACAGCACAACCATCTGAAACAAAAAACACAATTACAAACGAAACGGATTTTAATATACAAAAAAGTAAAGTATCATCACGACCGTATCCCTTGCGGGGTGGTCAGAAACCACGCTGATAAATAAACGGATTCACATTTACCCAACTTTACTATAGGCCAATCATGACAAGTGGCAAGCTCGTAGCGTACCAAACTCGAGAAATACCACAGATAAATTTAATAAACTGCATCCGTGGTCTAGAGGTTAAGTCCGTGGATTTAGACTCGGAGGTAACGGGTTCGATTCCTGGTCGAGACACAAAATTATTTATTGAATTAATATTTAATTTATTTGTGATATTTCTCGAGGTTGGTACGCTGGAGACATCGACGAGCTTGCCACTTGTCATGATTGGCCTATAGTAAAGTTGGCTAAATGTGAATCCGCTTATTTATAAGCGTGGTTTCTGACCACCCCGAAAGGGAAACGGTCGTGATGATACTTTAAATTTAATAAATTTAAATATTTATTTACTTTAATAAATATTTTTGTGACCCGACCAGGAATCGAACCCGGTACTTCCGAGTCTAAATCCACGGACTTAACCGCTAGACCGCGGAGGCAGTTTTATTATTAGCTTAATATACAAATTGACGAAATTTTTGTCGTTTTGCCAAATCGTTGACTTTGCATCACTCTTACTCGCGAATTTTAACATTTGCCAAAAAGTGTTTTTTTTTTCAAAAATATAGTTCACCTTTCTGTACAAATTACGGACATTTTAGATTTATATAATCCAGGAAAATCTTTGCATCACTTACTAAAAGAATTGGGCCTAAGCAGGTCTGCCGTCAATACATTTATGGAACGAGCTTTCAAGACGGCATTAACGGAATCATACAGTATTTGGTTGGGTAGGGAGAGGAGTAGAATGGTGGATGGTGAGCGTATTATCGCGCAATAAAATAAAAAAGGGAGGTCTCCTTTTCTTAAACCAGCCTATTGTCGGTCGCAAGCCCGAGACACCATACTTCTCATCTCTTACTCACACACGATGGACCCGGAAATTTGTCTTCATATATTTGTTTTAGAAAATCGTTATAAATGTATTTTCTATTTTTCTCTGTCTAAAATTGAGTATATGAAAGTGATAATATGTCTAAAATGACAGTAATTGTATTATGTAGAAAAGCTGACTAACAACATTTCTCAAAAATACTCTCAAGCTTAAAAAAAATGGAAATGGCGAGCGAGTAGAATTGAAAGCTTAACCCTCCTAACGTACTCATTAGTGGAACCGACACCGCATAGTCTGGGTGCACTTTATCAGAAATTTCTGTTAACAAATTCCGACCTTCCGTATCACAAATTAAGCTCTGATAAGATTTCGCTCCGGCAAGTCTGAACTACATTGCGAATTTCTGATAAGTGTGTAGGACTAGTACAAAATGTATAGAAAGCGCGTTCTGATAAAGAATGTCGGTCTGATGTCCGTCGTATACGTGTTGATGTCTATCTGGGATTTATTAGGAGCGGGCGTTAGACCACTAGCTCTTTGCGCCCAAAACTAGCTGTCCACCCACTGACAACTAGCTGCCCACCCACTGACAACTATCTGTCCACCCGCAAACATCTAGCTATCCATCCGCAGACAACTAGCTGTCCACCCACTGACAACTAGCTGCCCACCCACTGACAACTATCTGTCCACCCGCAAACATCTAGCTATCCATCCGCAGACAACTAGCTGTCCACCCACTGACAACTAGCTGCCCACCCACTGACAACTATCTGTCCACCCGCAAACATCTAGCTATCCATCCGCAGACAACTAGCTGTCCACCCACTGACAACTAGCTGCCCACCCACTGACAACTATCTGTCCAACCGCAAACAACTAGCTGTCCACTCGCCGACAACTAGCTGTCCACCCACTGACAACTAACTGTCCACCCCCAAACAACTAACTTTCCACCCGCCGACAACTAGCTGGCAACCCGCAAACATCTAGCTGTCCATCCGCAGACAACTAGCGTTCCACGTGCCAACAACTAACTGTCCACCAGCCGACAACTACTTGTCCAGACGCAGACAACTAGCTGTCCACCCGCCAACAACTAGCTTTCCACGCGCCGACAACTAGCTGTCCACCAGCCGACAACTAGCTGTCCACCCGCCGACAACTAGCTTTCCACGCGTCGACAACTTGCTGTACACCAGCCGACAACTACCTGTCCACGCGCCGACAACTACCTGTCCACCCGCCAACAACAAGCTTTCCACCCGCCGACAACTAGCTGTCCACCCGCCAACAACAAGCTTTCCACCCGCCGACAACTAGCTTTCCACGCGCCGACAACTACCTGTCCACGCGCCGACAACTACCTGTCCACGCGCCGACAACCACCTGTTCACGCGCCGACAACTACCTGTCCAGGCGGCGACAACTAGCTGTCCACTGCAATAAAATAAGCGTTCATTGTCAATCAAACGGTAAAAGTAAAAGTGCAAATTTAAAACGCTAATTCCAAAGTTGCTATTTTGACTTCAATATTTTTATTAAACCAACGATATGTCGAATAATAATTTGAGAAAGTTATTTGTAGACAGACAGTGACCTGTTAGTCTCTTCTCTTCTTGTTGTGGTCGTGCCTGTGTTCGTGATGGTCTCTCTTTCGACTCCCCTTGTCGGCTCGCTTGGCCTCGCTCAAGAACCGATCCAAACCAAACGGATCGAACTCCGGCTCCGGTTGACTGCGACTCTGTAAAACAAAAAAAAAAAAATATAATAGTCAATAGAAAATAAACACATGCCATCAAAATGAGACGCTCGGTGTTTTCAAACGGGGAAATAAATGGCGGTCATTGTGAGCAAGTCTGCTATATTTTATTGTATAGTTAAGATAAGCAATTCTTAGACGTTTCCTCAACATTATTCCTTCCAGCTGTCAAACGCACACTACACTCGAGAAGTAGAAATGTCAAACTCAAGTTCAAAGTCAAAATATCTTTATTCACGTAAACAGGCATTTATGAAACGTTATTAATTAAATTATTTTGAATGATTCTACTCCTGCTAGTAGAAGACTAAACAGCAAAGTGGTCCAATAAGTAAGCTGTTAGCAGAAGACCAGAAGCTTAGCAGTTATATCGCGACGTATCTTGAAACCTTCTGGAAGCGTGTTTATGTTATTAATATTGTTGAAACTTGTATTTCTTATTAATAATTTGTTATAGAACACATTTTTAAACAAAATTGAACAAAAACAAATTGTCAAATCAATGAAATCAGATTTTGTTTCCAAATTAATTATTTTTTGTGGTACATGATTATTCATAATAAAAAAGAGACAGACTTATGGATGATCAGAGGACCGTGTGGTGTGTAGTAATTGTTACAAAATATTTTTTTAGAATACAGGAACGCTATCTTCAATGTTGCCAGAAAAAACATATCTCACCGGAAATAATTAAAATGGTAACATTTATGCTTTTTAGGATTTAGACAGTTAACAACTAATAATCAATTTCGATGAGGAGAGTAGCCGTTGAGTAAACATCTTAAAATACAGGTATCATCACAACCGTATTTCTTGCGGGGTGGTCGGAAACCATGATTTAAAGAAGTGGATTCAAATTTAGCCAACTTTACTATAGGCCCATTTTGACAAGTGGCAACCTTGTTGATGTTTATAGCATAGCAGACTCGAGAAATATCATAAATAAATTATTGTGTCTAAATCTATGGTCTTAACTGCTAGACCACGCAGACAATTTACAGTAATATGGGTGTAAGTGCTGGTCTTCCACAATGTATATCTAGGATTCTGTTCCTAGGGGCTATAATGATTAATGAATTAGTTCAAACCGGTTCATCTCTAGAAGAAGGCGTGTCTCTCTCAAACTGTACGGGCCCTTGTCGAGTGTTGTTACTGCTGGTACCAGCAAACTCTTTGTCCGCCACAAACCTAAGCAAAAACAGAACATTATAAAGATGCAATATAACACAAATCAAAAAGTTACTTGGAAGCTCAAGCTATTTAAAGATCAAATAAACTAGAAGTGCAGTGGTTTATAAATATTTTGGAGATAAATGCATATGTTATAATCCAATCATATGTTACAGAGAGGCCAAGGATGAACGTTTTCAGCTGCAATCGACAACCTTTGCCTCACACCATTTTTAGGAAAACAACTGTCAGAACTGTCAACTGTCTTTCCTCGCCAAGCCGTCTGGCCAGCGTAGCGAATGTAGGCCAAATTCTCCAGTTCTGGAAGACCCATCTCCAGCAGTGGAGGTCTGTCCTTTTCGCTACAACAGATGCTCTGTACTGCTTATACTTAAATAATTCAATTTATTCATCTGCCAGATATTGTTCCCCCTCAGCTTGAATAAGTATGAAATGAGAAGAATGCGGTTACTTCATGACCACGTGCAGTGACTTTATTTTGTGCACCACCTGTGCATACGGTAACTTATCTTGGTGTAGACTGGAGTGGTGGTGGATTTGGAGATGGAACATAAAACGTGCGTTCCAGGGTTCTATGTCTGGACTTTTGAAGATAACCCCGCTATAACCAGGTACTCCGTGACGTTGCCCAAGTTCCAAACTCAAGTTTTACTCACCTACGAGTGTTGGCTAATGATTCCATATCTCCACCGTAATTGTCCTTGTCAGCATTCCTGGAAGGTCGGTAGATATGGCTGCCGATACTATCCTGATTACGCCACGGCTTGTCATACACTGTGTAAGCTTCATCATCTCCATAACCTAAGAAAAAATATATACAATTAGTATTAGAAAATGTTATTTATTCGTCGAGCTTACATCAAACTTATAGCATTTGGTTAGACCATCTTAATTCATCCACAAACTTTTTACTATTCCATAGACAATCTCAAACCACCAAACAAACATTTTATTATTCTATAGACCGTGTCAGACCATCCATAAACATTCCACTATTCCATGAACCATCCACAAACGTTTTACTATTCTGCAGACTATCTCAAACCATCCTAAAACATGTAACTGCTTTATAGACATCTTCCACAAATAGTTTACTATTGCATAAACCATCTCTAAACATCCACAAACATTTTACTATTCCGTAGACTTTTAATTTAAAATACTCACCACTGTCCATTCCCTTTGAGTTATTAAAGAGTCTTTGGTCGAACATGCCCTCTCCTCCTTGAGAATTTTTGGCCGGCATGCCCAGAGCGATCTGCTCAGAAATATCTCGTTCACGTTCCTTAACTAATTTAGATCTGAAATAAAAACAAGAACAGGATTAATTTTGCTAGTCATATTTCTAATAAAATTCACCATGCGGTTTCCATTCCATTTCCGGTCTCCAAACTTTTCCGTTAGCCGTTGGACAACTCCTTGGCCAGGCGCTTGACTGAGTGTCCCCATGAGCACATCGTGCGACCCCAAACGGCGCAAATTCGTAACCTGTACTGTTAACATATTTGCGCAGCTTGAGGTTCTCAGCAGAAACCACCGCACTTCCCGCGCTCGACGACGTCGCTTGGATGTGTGATGGGGTTAATTCGCCACTCCAGCAGTGACAAAAACTCTTCGGATGATGTGCAGCGTGATTTACAAACATTTTTGCATATTTTACTTAGACGTAGTGTTGCCAGTTTTCTTTTATACCATGCCCATACGTTACGTTATACGTTAAGTGGAAGCCGGTTCCACTGGAGAGCTGCTGATACTTTAAAAGAATCTGAACATCTACTCAAAGAATGTGTCGGAATTTTTTATTGATTGTTGGAAGAAAAGCGAAGACAACAGTGTTCTTTCAGGTAAGGATGTGCATTTGGTTTTAGAGGATACTGTAAAGGAAGGTAAGGGATATGTGCAGACCTGCGATTTCGGATATTGAACTACTTTTTTTTGCGAAATTGAGAAACTTGATCATATATATTGTTTTTACCTCTTGTCTTTTCCTCAAAAACAATTTCGTGTTTAAAAAGATGTAGAGCAAATAAGGACTATTAACAATGGGGAATATGATCCACATGCCATACTACTCCACTTATCATCATCTTCAAGTTTATGACTGATTTCAAGATTAACAATAAATCATTTAAAAAACCTCTTGTCTGGTGCCGCCCGCGCTATGTTTCTGTCTCTCTGCCTGTCCTTGTGTCTGTCTGCCCTCATCTTGTCTCTCTCCGCCGCTGTCAGTCCGCTCTCCTCCAACTCCATGCCATCGCCTTCCTCTTCAGGAGCACGAATACCTGAACAGAAACAACTAAATAGAGCGTTGTAGTGACTGTTTTGTCAACTGAATAATTTGATACGATTAATTTCGATCCAAGAAGCAATCAGCGAGTTATTACTTGATATTTTTTTTATAATTTAGTACAGTAAAGTATCATCACGACCGTTTTCCTTTCGGGGTGGTCAGAAACCGCGCTTATAAATAAGCGGATTCACATTTAGCCAACTTTACTATAGGCCAATGATGACAAGTGGCAAGCTCGTCGATGTCTCCAGCGTACCTAACTTGAGAAATATCACAAATAATTTAGATATTAATTAAATGTATTTACATTAATAAATATTTTAGTGTCCCGACCAAGAATCGAACCCAGTACCTCGTTAACCGCTAGATCACGGAGGCTAAGAATTTATTATATTAATAGAAGGTAAATGGAAAATATGGACCATTCGTTCAAAAAGAAAACTGTAGTGTTGCCACTGTAGTAAATCTAAATTAGCAATAAAAAAACAATGCTTTATTTTGAAATGGTAATTAGAGCGTGTTTGACTTGGACAATCGTTACCTCAAAGCGTGGACGCGTTAAACTAATCCAAACAGTCGTTCGACTTGCATAAGTAGTAAGTAAGTGAGGTGACACGGCCCGTATACAGCCACGAACTAGTATTAAGATTTGATATTTATTATTATTGTTAGATTGTAAGCTGACTCGGCCCTTTTACAGCCACGAATTTATATTTAGTTGACACGGCCTATATTAAGTAGTTATTAAGTTACAATTACCTTGCTTATGACAATAATGTTATTATAACACACATAAATCTGGATTGTATACCCGTTACGGTCCAACCATGATTACCTAACTTATGTTTGTTTATATTTTTTTATGTTTTTGTTTTATATTATTTTAGTGCTGACAATATCCAAGTTGTATATTGTTGTGTTGATAACCTAAGGAAATAAATATATTTTGATTTTGATTGATTATGATAAAGCAAATCAAGGGCGAAGTAAAACGATTACATCGAACAATATTCATGTTTCTTCTCTTTGTAAAATAATGACCAAAATTAAGTAGTAAGTTAATGATAACAAAGCCCCAAAAAGTATTAAATATAATCATTAATATAACTGACATACTCGTAAGATATTTGTGATAGATATGGTAATCGTCATCTTCACTACAGCCCCTAGAACACAGCGTCCTAAACCTCCACTTCTGGAGATGGCCTTCCAGAATTTGGCCTACACTTGCCACGCTGGCCAGACGGCTTGGCGAGGATATGAAGTCAATCTTTAATGACAATTTATTAACGATTCCACAAGTTGGTATTAGTGGAACCGGGACCGACGGCTTAACGTGCTCTCCGAGGCACGGGGAATGGTGGTGTTATAAATCTATGACTGCAGTACGTAAAAAAAGTGTATTTCTCATCGGTACATGCCGGGTGGGTTTGAACCGACCGTTGTAGGATTTAAGGAACGCGTTCTTACAACCGAGACTCCACCGTGCCTTATATAGATATAAAATAATAGAACTGTAAAAAATAATGATGACCCAACAAAAAAAAAACTATTTTAAATTGTGAAGAGTGTGCCTCAAATTTTAATTAATTTTAACGTTCCCCACCATTATATTGGTAGGGACCGATGACAGAGGCTCTTGGAACTCGCGTCCCTTTTACAATCATATTTTTTTGGACTCACCAGCTCGATGATCTCTCGCTCTCTGAGCTAAGACTCTCAGATGTTCTTCTTTCTTTTCCTTCTCTCTCTGAGCGAGTCTTCTCTCTAGCTGTGCCCTGGCCTCGACTGCTTCTCTTGCCTTCCTATCAGCAATGTATAGAGCTTCGGCAAGCTTTGAGAAGTTTTCGTTTATATGGACTTGCTGAAGCCCTCTACCGTCAGCCGCTAGTCGCTTGTCCAGGGGAATTGTGTAACCTAAAAACGTATGGTTATTAATTAAACACACAAACACAAACGTAATGAATCCCCGGAGTGAGTTCCCGCCTTTGGGATGGACATGTCAAGTGCAAGTTTTTGTTTTGTTTAATAATGTGCTACAATGTGAATAATTATGGAAAACAATTTATTTGACTCTATATATGGGGCTTGACGCGAATTATTCCTTGAAAAGCACAAAGTTCCTGCACTCGGGCTATAAACAGTAAATAACAAAATCAACTATTTAGACTTCATTGCGATCTCTTCTAATGTAAGCTTAAAAAATTCTAAATTGACTCACCTTTAGCATTCTTCCAGTGCGATACGCATGGTGGTACCTGAAAAAATATTAAATAATTAATTAGTTTACTGCCTCCGTGGTTAAGTCCATGGATTTAGACTTGGAGATGCCGGGTAGACCAGAGACAGAATTTAATGAAATTTTCTTCTAAATAGTTCACTTTTAAATAGCAATTCTCACTGGCATTACTTTAGATCTGGTTTTATTTAGCTAACGTTAATTTTGTTTCTAATGTAAAGTATCATCACGACTGTTCCCCCCCCCCATTATAATACCTTAAGGTTAAGGACCCCATTTTATTAAAGTTCAAATGAATGGGGTTTACCACTAACTTTTTATCACGATAGATGGCGCATGATAGATGGTACCTAATATAACTGTCAGTTGCATAGAAAACTTGTATTTTTATTACGAAATTTATTATTTTCTGGATATTATGCAGAAGTGAGCAGCTTTTAAGTGTACAAATCGCGAAATCAAAGATTTGATGATCTCAAAATTGCCGTTCTATTAATAAAACCTTTTTCTTTTTTAAAACGGTGTTTCTTAATTCGTCTTTTAATTTATTAATTAAATAATTTAATCCGCTTATTTTAAAATTAATAAATATTTCCAGACAGGTCACACAGCGCCATCTAGTTTCCGTGGTAAGCTACGAGACTTGTGTTACGGAAACTAGATGGTTAATAAACTACATATTATACTTTTTTTTTTTTTTGTAAATATATACATACTTTTTTATTATAGCTAACAGTGAAAATTTGTAAGGCTTTGAGATTAGATATTTTTTGTATACATAATATTGCAAAGGCTGTAAATTTTCCCACAAATAAATAAATAAAATAAACACAACACCCAGACCGAGACAAATTATACAATGTACAACTTGCCCCCCGGTGGGAATCGAACCCACGACCTCCCGAGTTCACGGCAACGTTTGTTACAACTAGACCACGGAGGCGGTCGAAAAGCGTGGTTCCTGACCACCCCGAAAGGAAAACGATAGTGATGATACTTTACTTTAATAATTAATAAGTATTATTGTGTTACGTGTGACCAGGAATCGAACCCGGTACCTCTGAGTCTTAATCCACATCTAGTGTTTCTAATACTTTTTTAACAGTATTCTTGGGTTTTAACAACAAATATATATATTTCTAGACAGACAAGTGACTGTTTTGGGATTAACAATACTCTACCTTCCAATCCCTCTGCTGTCTGACAGAAACTCGACGTGGTGGTGAATGTAGTACAGGTGCTGGGGGAGATGGTGCTGCTCGAGGGATTTTCTTGTTAATCTGGAAACGAGGGGGCTCCATCGGATCAGATTGGGCCTCTACCATCCTGTAGGCAAATAAATAGGCTTTATTATTATCGGTATGACGAAACGTGTGGATACACTTTACTAGGTTTATTGGCACGAACGGTGGATACCTCCCCGCCCCAGCAGACTTGGTAAATTCATCAGTCATCAGTCCGCCTACCAACTATAATATAGCTGCTAATTTAAATTCTTTCGCTTAATTTCAGAGCATTTTCACCAGCGGCTATTTGATGATGGCTGCAGTTTTTCACACCGGTTTCTATTTTTACCCCGGCCCACAGTGTATCGACTAGTACAAGCTAACGGGACAATATTCAACAAGTAATTACCAGGTACCTTTTTTTTCTTCTTAAAATAGCTTAAGATACCTGGAATATACATTCTTCTTCTTAGTCGCTACACTCTTGGCAGAGTGGTCGTGGTCGTCACTTGAGTGTCAGTGGCACGCTTAACAAGCCGTCGTCACTCGTCTCGAACTGCAGTTTTCCTGGAGCACTCATGTAGGGGGTGGTCCATTGCTGCTTTAACCTGGTCAGTCCATCTCATCGGAGACCTACCACGCATCCTCTTGCCATCGACTTTTCCCTGAACTACAAGGCGCTCAATGGATATATCTCCACGCCGCAAGTGTCCAAAGATAGTGAGAATGCGTGATTGTACGATTGAGGAAAGGCGCTGTCCTATCTCCAGTTCCTCCTGGATGGATTTGTTGGTTCAAAACTCCGTCCACGATATGCCCAACATTCTCCGCCAACACCACATTTTTAGAACATTAATCCGTTTTATTTCAGTTTCGCGCAGGGTCCACGTCTCTGCAGCATATAAGAAAATAGGGAACACAAGAGCTCTGACCAGCCGGATTTTAGTAGCTTTCGTAATGTTTCGGTTCCTCCATATTTTCTTTAGCTTCTCCATAGCAGACCTCGACATTGCCATACGACGCTTAATTTCCTCCTCGCATCCACCGCTATTCGATATTAATGCTCCCAGATAAATGTATGATTGGACAACATCGCATTTTGCTGTTTAATTTCTGGCCAGTTATCGTTGGTATGGTCTCCAATCATTACCTTAGTCTTGCTGCGGTTAATACGGAATATACATAAGCAATTGAAATAAGTGAAGAAAAAATGGACTTCGAGAGCCTGACCACAAACTGCTCTATGGTCTCCATTTTTAACGGCTATTCGTTTCCGTTCAGCAGGTACTATATTATCTCGAATCATCTATCTATAATAGCTTTTAATTATCTCTATCAGTCAATTGTGGAACTAAACACGTTTTAACAATGATATATAAATCAATATTGACGCTTCGTAATTATTTCCTTTCAAGTATTAATATGTTTAATATTCAATAGTAAACTTACCTAATCACCCTTTGCTTGGCTCCGGAATTAAATGCGCCTCCTTGTTGTGCTGGCGTATATCGTATGTACTGCGCAGGGGCCTGACAAAAACATACATCTTATCAACGCACAAATAACTATTGAACTTTAAATGATATTAATCTATTGGGATTAGTTACAAATTAAATGATGAATGTTACAAAAAAGATGCTGTTCTTCTTCCAACAGCTTACTCTTTGGAATCCTTTCTCTTTAAATTCGGTGTATTGATTATACATATAGTATAGTATATACAGTATTTGGTTGGGTAGGGAGAGAAGTAGAATGGTGGATGGTGAGCGTATTATCGCGCAATAAAATCAAAAAGGAGGCCTCCTTTTTTTAAACCAGCCTATTGTCGGTCGCAAGCCCGAGACACCATTCTTCTCATCTCTTACCCACACACGATGGACCCGGCACCCGCAGGGTGAATCCATGGAATGCTTAGAAATTTGTCTCCTCTCTTTCTCTCTCTAGTGGAACAATGGCTCGAATTAAAGTTAACGAAACCAAATCGGCGCATGTTACTTTCACGCTAAAACGTGAAACTTGCGCTCCAGTAACACTCTACAATCATAAAATTCTACAACTGGAGGATGCAAATTCCTGGGAATACACCTGGACCGTCTAACATGGCGTAAACACATGTGGACCAAACGCAAGCAGCTGGATACCTAACTTAAAAATATGTATTTGTTGATAACCTAAATCAACGTTTGCGCGATCGTCGACCTCTCGCTACCTACTTGATTAGGCTCAGTATGAGTTGCGATATTTTTAGGAAAACTTCACTGCACCGTAACTTAAGATTATATTACTGAATAATCATCACATTCAATAAAAGTGTTGTTTGAGTACCTACTTATTGTTACTAATACTTGTTGTTACACTTAATTACTTTTATTATATTGTATGATTCCTAAGTTGTAAAACGCGATCAGTATACAAATGCAATTGTTATTTCATATCTCATTGTTATTGTACTGATTTTGTTGGTTCTTATTTTATTTATTTTCATTATAGCTAACAGTGAAAATTTTGTAAGGCTTTAAGATTAGATATTTTTTGTATACATAATATTGTAAAGGCTGGAAATTTTTACACGAATGAATAAAAAAAGTACTACTAGTTTCATTTTAGATAATAATATAAAATTATTTGCTCTTTAATAAATTACGCACAGTATATACGTTACATTGGCGCCCAAAAAAAGAGATTTACCTGTTCACAGACAATATTTCTGCAATTTTTTGGATTTCTAATTGCGATATAGCATATTTTTTTAACAAATATTTAGAATATCAAAAGTATTAATTTATTTTAAAGCCCTCTTTTAAAGACTTGTATAATTACTTACAGCTTTGGGAGCAGCTTTTACAGGTAATGCAGCAGATATCTTGGCATTGGTAAGTTTTTCCAAGGCCAGTTTAGTTTGTTCTGTAATATCTTTGATTTCCTCCTCGGAAGGCTTCTGAAGGCTCGGATCATCTTCTGCTAACACTTCCGCTGGTAACAGGTCTGTTAGCTTGGAGTAGATTATCTGAAACATAGCATTTTACTACAAATAATGTCACGAAAGATCTCCAAAAAAGGTTGTAGTTCGAGCACCTGGACGAATGAGAAATTTCTTTTTCTTACATACATTTACCACAAGTAGAACAAAGATTATGGATCTCGCAAAAGAAATGATCAGGAATGGTTTCAAGACTCAGCTTCACGCTGTGGAAGTTGGTGCGAGAGGAATTACAGCTAAATCTTTGCACCACTTAAAAAGTATCCCAGCCATTCTCATTATATATATTTTATTGTATTATTTATTTATTACCATATTATTATATATATAATAGTATAGTATTTATTCTACCTCTTCAATTACTTGTATTCAACAAAATTCTCCAGACATAATGTTCTGGAAGGCCCATCCTTCAGAAGAGAAGGTAGGACTCTGTGTTCTAGGGGTGGTAATGATAATGATCAATGTCACAAATATTATATGATTTTTAGTTCAAGTTATAACAAGGTTGGTATGAAATCTAGACTGCCTGCATGGTCTAGCGGTTAAGACCGTAGATTATATGTAGATTTGATTCCTGGGACACAATAATTAATGTGTTATTTGTTACAATAATTAATAATTAAATTGAGTTTGCTAAAGTTATTGACTTGTCTTGATGAACCTATAGTAAAGTTGGCTAAATGGACTTTAAATAGTGTGGTTTCCAGCCCGGAGGGGTCGACACAAAAAAGTCTGTTATGCTTGAGACATCAATGAGCTTGTCACTTGTCTTGCTGGGCAGGCTTAAAGTGAAGTTATGAACTAATCTAAATCGTTCGATTGGTTGATTAGTACCACTCCTTCATCTGATTGATCAATTTGTATTGTACAAACAATAGCAACTGTTACCTATCCAATAACATTCAAAATTTCGGTAGTTGCTCAGTTGAAGAACGCGTTCCTTATATCCTACAAAGGTCGGTTCAAACCCACCCGACATGTACATTTGTTATAGATTTACAGCACCACCGTTCCCGTGGCTCGGAGAGCACGTTAAGCCGTCGGTCCCAGTTCAACTAATACCAACTTGAGGAATCGTTAATAAATTGTCAATAAAAATTGACATCATATCCTCGGCATGGTGTCTGGCCAGCGTGGCGAGTGTAGGCCAAATTCTCCAGATATATGTTCTGGAAGGCCCATCTCCAACAGTGGAGTAGACCTCCGCTGTGTTCTAGGGGCTGTAATGATGATGATGATGAGTTGAGTGGCGCATTGCGGATTTGTCTATATAAAGCACTTGTAAAAAGTTCAAAAAAAATGCAGACATCATCATAGTCTATTTCTATTGTCACTAGCCACTTATCCAGTTTGTTTTTAAAATGTGTAGGACTTCAATATGTCTTCTGGTATTTTGTTTTGTCATATTTACAGCTGTTATTCATTAAGTGATATCCCACTTTTGTATTGCTGGATTTTTATTAGTTTCATTCTGTGATTCTGACATGATCATTGTGTTAAACCTAAACATTCTGGCTAGGTTTAATTAATACTGGTATTCTATATATGTATATATCTTCGGGAAAATTGCCAAAGTAATTGATTTTGCTGTGAATACAATTATTATTGATAATTTTATTGTTACAACTGGTAGGAAAATGTATTGGTAATTGGTCAAGATAAATTGTATGAGGTACTTTAGAATTTGGATAGCAGCGAGTGGTGTGTGAGAGGTTACATTGTGATATATTATATTAGTCTTAAACAGGAGATTAACAAAATATGCACCTTATCAGCTCCATGTCCCTGTCGGGCTATGGCAGAGTACTTGACCTTGCCGTTCTCGTCAAGCTGCACGGCTAGGGCATTTGATGTGCTCTCTTTTCCCACGGCGCCCATGGACAGCGGGTACTGAGCCACATGCACCTCGGGGTACGCACCACCATCTTAAAATATAATGCTTTATAGTTTATTATTTTCATTTTAGAATAATCCAGGTTAATAAAAAAATACAAAAGTAAATAATTGGCTAGTAGGCCAACCCGTCTGGCCAGCGTAGAGAGAGTAGGCCAAATTCTTCAGAAATTTCTAGAAGGCTCATCTCCACCATGCAGGTGCTGGGTAAAATCTATGAGAGAGAACACAAAATATTATGAGCTGGTTTAAAAAGGTGTCTTCCTCTTTTATAACAAATTCTTGGGCGTGCTAGAGCTACTGTCTATTTTTATATCAAATATATAATTAGTATTCCATCTTCAAAACAAAAAATGTACATGCAAACAAAGTACGCGAAATAAAACATTCTAAATAATTGAAACTACTTAAAAGTAAAAATAAAAAAATAATAACTAAACCATAAAAAAAAACTAGGGGGGGGAGGGACAGGAGAGGTGTGGTTACCCCTTAGGGGGTATGTAGACTACTAGTTTTTGAGTTAATATTTAAAAAAAGTGAGGTTTAGTTAGTTATTTCTGAGTAGAGAAAATGAATGCTTCTGTACCTAAACCCAAAGGATTTCTGGATATGACCTAATCGAGTCTAACCTAACCTAACCCATCAGTGTCGGATCAGACTTCTGAATATGACTTAATTGAGTCTAACCTAACCTAGCAGTGTTGAATCAGACTTAAAAGATTTCTGGATATGACTTAATTGACTCTAACCCAACCTATCACTGTCGGATCAGACAAAAAGGATTTCTAGATGTGACCTTATCGGTCTAACCTAACGTAACCTAGCAGTGTCAGATCAGACTAGGCGGTTTTTGAGATATTTTTTTATGAAATTTATCAATTTTGCACCAAAATTTAATAATAAGAAAATTAAAGGAGAAAATACAATGGCATCCACATTCCGTTCTATCATGACAATAATTCCTTATTTCTATTAAACAGGATTAGAATAATAATGTAATAAAGTGCTACGCTAATTACATTTACAAATAATAAATTTAGAATTTAAGACTTCAGAGCTTGCATGGTGACATAAAAACAAAACACTTTTTTTTTATTTGTATTTAGGCTTGGCAGAAAATTTTGGTATATATTTTCCAAATTTAAAAAAATATATATTCAAAAACTATGTATTTCTGCACAATTTTAATTATGGAATTAGACTACTTATAACAAACTCTATCTGTAAAAAAAATCGGTACCGTAACTTACCAGGAATAGTTTAAGTTAGTAGTAGTTAAGTTTCCCGCAATTATAACATTTAAATTATAATACTAAGTAAATCAGAAAGATAAAAAGTTGCCAAGTATGGGCCGAATTCTCCAGGTGTATGATCTGGACAGCCCATCTCCAACACACTAGGACTCTGTGTTCTAAGGGCTGTGATGTGTTTAAATGTACATACTTCCATAGTCTTCTTCTTTCCGTGGCACCCATCCTTTTCTCATGCCATAGGGCGGTATATTGGTTTGTGATATAACCAAGGCGCTGCCAATCTTCTGTGCCTTCCTTTCATCGTCACGGTCCCACACCACTTGGGTGGGAGCAGGCAAAATCCTACAAAACATTAAAAAATCTGTTTACCAAGCTTTTACTTGCAAACAAATAGCAGAAAAACTATGTAATTAATCAAAATATTATCCCAATGCATCGGGAAGGTAATTCTTGAAATAATTTGTGTAGTTAAAGATAAATTAGGCGTTATTAGACAGTAACAATGTGCATATTAAGTTCGAAGCAAACATTTGTTTCTTAGAGCGTTAGGTGTGAAGCTAATATTTTTTTTGGAATTTTATATTGTTAGAGTCTAAAATAAGAAATAGGAAAACCTAAAAATGTACGTCAAATAAAGAAAATGCCTAAAATAGCGTAAATATAAAATAACACTTACCTCGACAACGACGACATTTTGCAGATTATTTATTTAAGGTACGTTCAAATTATTCGCAACTTTCAAGTCAAATGTTATAAGCACAGTCTGTGGTTATAAGGGAATCTGTAAAAAAGATTTAACAAATAAATAAATTTAAAAATAAATAGCTATTTATGTGTCATAGAATAATGAATTCTAAACAAACAACAATATTATTTATTAAACACCGATATTTTTATTTATTTTTTTGTTATAAAACGTAATGAACTTTCTGAATGTACTTTAATAGACAATCATAGTCTGTGCATCACAGATTATATAGACACTTTCTCAAAAATAGGCATAAGCTGCTTTTTTTGTTTCTTTATTAAATACTGATTTAATATTTCTAATAAATTAATTAAATTCACTTAAATTTATACCTAAATTAAATCAAATTACCTACTTTAAATACCCTAACAATATTTTCTTTCTTTATTTACCTACTCTACCATAAACTAATAGTATCTGTCAGTTTCGTATATAAAGAAGTAGGTTGCTTCGTCTCCCTCTCATAACCTCAAAAATGCGCGAGAAGTATCAAAGGTTCATGGTATAGTGATCTAATTTTAATTGTAATTAATTAGTTGGTTATTGTATTATCATCATGCCTTCAAAAAAGAGAAAATACAACGCTAGGTTTCCTGCGGTAAGTCCAAATTTCAATTATTTTATCACTTAAGGTCATTTAAATCATTTGTTTTGTATATTTCTAATTTTTTTTTGCTCTATTCGCATTGTTTATTTATAGGGAAGAATAAAGAAGATTATGCAGACGGATGAGGAAGTAGGAAAGGTGGCTCAAGCTGTACCAATCATAATTTATATCCTTTTCAAAAGCTGACCTTAAATTTGGTTCTTTAAAAATATTTATCATAATGTTATATTTACACTTATTTTATAGCTATTTAGTAATGTTGGTCATATGGTTTGAAGTTACTATGTTTATGATGATCTTATGATTTATTTTTTATCATTTACACACTACTGTAGAATAAATAAATACCATTATTCATATATTTTAGTATTTGACAATAACTACATTTGCTTGTGCTATTATTTTCTATAGATATAATCTACTACATTAATCATATCTTTAATTCTTAGAACTACATTAAGTATTCTTATAATTAGCTGTGTTTTTTGTTTGCTAGTAAGTTTATTTAGTAGTTTGAGGGCGGCCAATATTATAAAAAAACTGGACGACAATAGGCTTATATGTTTTGTTCTAAACCTGGCATACTATCAGAATTCCGACATTTTATATATCTGCTTTTGATGAGTTCTGGATGCATGTCAATCTGACATCAACATTTTCTGATCAGAATGTTGTATATACATATATAGGTTGTCTCCATATATTTTGCATTAGATCCAGCACCATCAGAAGTTCACATTAAAACTCACATCTAAGCTGAGACTCGGCGGAGCATAATTTCTGACAGTATGCAGGAGGTTGGTGAGAAATATCTGTCTAGCGTAGAAAGAGTTAGCTAAATTTTATTTTAACATTACAGCCCCTAGAACACAGCGTCCCAGACCTCCACTACTGCAGATGGGCCTTCCAGAACATATATCTGGAGAATTTTATTTTACTAGGTGTTATTATTAATTGATAGTTCTCTTGGGTGTGACCCAAGAGACTTCCTACGAAATGGAGAAAGACAGAAGAAAAAAAAAATCTCTTTAATAAATTCCACATGGTATAAAGTCATTTTGTGTGCAACATTTTCTATAACTCAAGGGGCAAAGTATGCTTGTCGAGTATTTTCTCGAATACCTCAATCTCGCTTGGCATTCCTTGTATGGGTATTCAAGATTAAATTATGAATCAGTCACTGTTTTCTGGTGCATTGTATTGTATAGTTGATAAAGCTAAAATCAATTCTAATACACTTAAAATAACAGTCATATTTGAGTGCCAACTACAATCAAAACAACATGACTAATATTATTTTATGAAATATGATGCCCCAGATTCATCATTTGTCACCCTATAAATAACTTTTTTTATAATTATGAGCCTTGGTGGTTCGGTTAGAATGCTTTCCTCGAATTTAAAATGGTTGTGATTTAAAACCCGACATGTACCAATAAGAACTACACTTTTCTTACATACATTTGTCATAAATTTACATTACTGTCTTTACTCTTTAATATTTGTATTCTCTCAGACAGTATGGCCGTCCTTCTGGTCCCCAAATGCAATTATATCAGCTCTGCACTGATTCTCGACTACCACCTAGCCCTGGAGGCAAAGACAATAAAGTTATGTTAGAGTGGTTAAAGGGTCACAGTGGTTCACTATAAAATGGGCGATAGTTCATGACCAATAATCCCCATACCATTCCATTTCTTACAAGGCTCACTTTGTCAAAGAACTGATGAGAACGACTTCACATGCACATGTAGACAGTCCAGGTCTTCCCAACCCTGACAAACGCTCACGCGTCGCCTACTGTACCTTAACAGAGCTAAGCTTTGAATCGATTTTGACGGAACACTGCCTTGAACAAACCATTATATACTCAATTCAATTTATTTACTTTGAATTTAATTGAGTATACTATTATCTGAACATTACATATAGCCCACTGTGTAGAGTATGAATGGGGGAGGAGGAGACGGCCTTGCATGTACTCTTGGAGTGTTTAACTCTTTTGAATCCCTCTTGCATGTGCATGCAAGGACTGTGCAGTCCAATATGAAGAATGGTGTCTCGGGCTTGCGACCGACAATAGGCTGGCTTAAGAATAGGAGGCCTCCCTTTTTTATTTTATTGCGCGATAATACACTCACCATCCACCATTCTACTTCTCTCCCAACCCAACCGTATGATTCCGTTAATGCTGTCTTGGAAGCTCGTTCCATAAATGTATCTCCTGCAGACCTGCTTAGGCCCAATTCTTTCCAGCAAAGATTTTGCTGGTACCCTCAATTGGTAGAAAATGTATTTACGGCATTAAGCTCGCCTATGTACCTATTACTTTTTTAAATAAAGAATTTATTATTATTATTTATTTTTTATTTATAAAGAAAGATAAATTATTTATAAATTTGATAATATTCCTTGACTATACCAATTTTTTTTATGCACCTCGCACCTTGGAGTTATTTGTGGACTCTTTACTAAGCAAGGCACTGCAGGTGACCACATCACGGAATGCCAAGACCCTTAGCCCGTCTCACATCAAGCAATGCATACTGGCAGAGGCCAGGTTCGATTTCCTTAAGGATATGGTGAGTAGAAATTACAATAACATAAAAACATGTTTTTTTTTTACTATTGAAGACATTTGATACCAGATTTCATTTAATTTTGAAAAGAACATTAATTTCTTAGCTTAGCATTAAAATTCTGGGTGGTTTTTATGGATTCACTGTGTGGGTGCCGGGTCCATCATGTGTAGGAGTGTAAGAGAAGATGTTTTGGGCTTGCAACTGACTATAGACTGATTTACACGATACAGCTGGCTATTGTGGGGATCAATAGATAAATTATAGTATATAGGATTGTGTTTTATTATTAAATAATAATAATAAGGTGGCTCGGTAATAAGAACGCGTTTCTTAAATTCTATAAAGGTCTGTTCAAACTCACCCTGGTTGTACCAATGAGAAATACACATTTTTTTCTTACATTTGTCATAGATTTACAACACCACCGTTCCCGTGCCTCGGGAGAGCACGTTAAGCCGTCAGCCCCGGTTCCACCAATATCAATTGTGGAATCGTTAATAAATTGTCATTAAAAATTGACATGATATGCTCGCCAAGCCGTCTGGCCAGCGTGGCTAGTGTAGAGCAAATTCTCCAGATATATGTTCTGGAAGGCCCATCTCCAATAGTGGAGGTCTAGGACGCTGAGTTCTGGGGCTGTAATAAATAATAATGATGATTATTATTATTACAAATTGCATCATCAACGGTGCAGTAAACTTTTTCTATTAATATCTTTCTCCTAAAGACTCAAATAAATTTTGAAGTATCACAAATAATTTTTTTATCTCGACAAGTGGTGTGGTGGTGGTACATGATGGACCCGTAGTAAAGTTGGCTAATAAAAAATATAAAAAACAAATAGTGTGGTTCCTGACTACCCCGGAAGGTATACGGTTGTGAGCATACTTTACTTTTTTTTCTAATATCTTAGTAGTACTACTAAAATTGATACCTATGTTTAAAATATATATATATATATGATTCGGAAGTTTTTTGCACGGAGCAGCCGAAAGAGGTACTCAGTAGATGTAACCACTATAAAAATATATAATAATATAAGAGATTGCCCAAAACCAGGCCCCAACTTTTTTGCAGCGTGCCTTAACTAAATACAATTCAATAATCATAACAATTAATTGTTTTTTTTTTTAATAATTACAACATCTCTTTTACCCCAGCATTAAAATATAATTTAATTAAATAGTCAATTGGATAAAAATTATGTATGAAATAGTTACAAAGCACTATTTATACGATTAGGTTCTTTATTATGATCAAGTACTTTATTATAGATAAAACACAGGATTTCAAAGTGTTTATAATTCTCAAATCAAATCGGCGGGATCGAATCTATATAATTAACAACGTAAAAAATGATTTTATCAATTGTCGTCATGCTAGGGTAAAATAAATAAAATAAATTACAGACTATTAAATCACAATATATTAACTATCAAATAAAAGAGAAATCATTATGACATGAAAACATTTTATTGGGCCCATTTCTCTAAGAAAAAATCTCATTTGTAACTCAGTGGAACATTCCAGTTTAGTACGGGTACTGTTTATTTTTTTATTAAACGCCTTATTTAAATTCTTCATTATTACTATTTTCAGGTTAAAAATATCCCTGATGTGTCTGCAGCAGAGGAAAAAGAAATTATGAGCGCTGAAAATTCCCCAAACGCCTCAAGGTACAATATATTTTATTTTGTTGTTTGTAGGTTTTATTTGGTAATAAATAACCACCCCAAAGAGTAGATAGAGTAACTAATTGGGAAAAGAGTAGCAACTCAAGCAAAAAACTCTCGTTCACTCGAACACTAGCGTAGCCAGTATTCCTATTCTGTTACTTAAGCGCAAACGTTATATAATGGAATCCGTTAACTATATAAGTATAAAGTTGATATTTGCACGGTCGAAGTCGAGTGCTAATAGAGTTGAGAATTGAATAATATTTTTATGACAATATTTTATTGTTCATTCATACTTGATTTATGCAATAATGAGTTTTTAAAAACACTTTTTTATTATTTTTCCTACTGTAGTTTTTTTTTATATTTTATATTGTGTTATTTTTTATATATTTTTTTAAAATTTGTGTTCTCTATACTGTTTTTAAAATTATTTTTAATGAATGTTAATCATGGATTCACGTATTTACTGATTCATGTATCTAGGTTTTTCAGTCAATAAACGTTTTTATTACTATTATTATTATGACGTAAATAACGAAATCCACTAATAACGTTTGCGACTAAGAACAGAACAGAATAGGGCTCCAGGTAGATGGTAGGATACTCAAAGTATATACCTATTATAGGTATAGCTTCTATATAGGAATTACGAATTTGCGCCGTTTGGGGTCGAGACGATGGGCCCATGGGGACACTCAGCCAAGCGTCTAGCCAAGGAGTTGTCCAAACGGCAAACGGAGAAGTCTGGAGACAGGAAGGCTGGCAATTATTTCTGCCAACGTATTAGCTTAGCTATACAGAGGGGAAATGTTGCCAGTCTTCTTGGGACTATCACTGAAGGGTCGTCTCTAGAGGACATTTTTTACTTATAAATTTATATTGTAATTATTTTATACTGTTTGTATATTACTTCAATGAAGTATCTATGTAATTATAAAAAAAAAAGGAATTACAGTTATTATATCCGAAATTCGATTTTTGAGCTCGCAACCAATGAGCCCCCCCCGGAATGTACCAATGAGAAATACACTTTTCTTACGTACATTTGTCATAGATTTACAACACCACCGTTCCCGTGCCTCGGAGAGCACGTTAAGCCGCCGGTCCCGGTTCCACTAATGCCAACTTGTGGAATCGTTAATAAATTGTCATAAAAAAGGACATCATATCCTCGCCAAGCCGTCTGGCCAGCGTGGCGAGTGTAGGCCAAATTCTCTAGTTCTGGAAGGCCCATCTCCAGCAGTGGAGGTCTAGGACGCTGTGTTCTAGAGTGTGTAATGAACCAATAACTGCGCGAATAAAATGATTGTGCATTTTGTATATATTATGTATATTTTACCTGATACATAGGCAGTTACTAAAAGTTACACAAAAACGACAAAAAAGTCATACTAAACTATTTGATAATATATTTGATAAACGATATTGGACTTTGAAAATTAGTTAGAATATTGATGCTATCAATAGTATCGATCCTATTGACAAACATTTTACGGCCGCGGGATCGTTTCCTCCAAGGAACGTCACTGCTAAATTTCTAAATCATAATTAGTCCAGATTTATTATTTTTTATTTATTTCTTAAGGTACAAAAAACAGTTAACGGACAAAACATTTAACAAAATACAGTGATATAAATAAGTAGTAAGTTTGCCAACCTAACATTTGTACACAGCATGCAGTAAACAATATCTAGAATGAAATACAGAAAGACATTAGTATCTAAATTTAAACATAAAACTAACAATTTGGCATACATATCTTATATATAACTAAAATTATATATATTTATATAAACCCAAAAACAATAATAATATAATAGTAGTAATAATAAGTATTCTTAATAACATTAAATCAAACAATAAAATCAGCATATTTATTGGTTCAGTTTGTGTAAGTGGTGTTTATACGAATTACACACATACATACAGATAAAGCTTATTCACATTGGAATTTTATGTTTCAGGTTCGCTGAAATGACAATTCCTCATCGTGTGACGCGAGAAGACTCGTCAAGCTCTGAACCTCTCGACTCCAGAAGACCTTATACCTTAGAAATAGACGGAACAACACAACACAAAGAAGTCCCACGTACATTAGTTTCCACCGACCCCATAGACCTCACAAAAAAGCAGACCAAACCAAACTTTTACCAAGAAACTTTAAACTTTGACGAATCACCAAGCGTCATAACTATTAACCCAACATATAATAAACCTTCAACCTCACACTCACCATTCCCACAAAGAATAGAAACTCAAAAAACACAGAAAAAAACAGAAGAACCACCAATTTTACTAAATATTGACTTAACGAAATTAGTACCAGAAATTAGAGTAATGGACTCGCCCACTAGTAGAGATAAAAAATTAAATAGGCAAAATTCGAAGCAAAAAATCGAAACGAAAAAAATTGAAGAGTTTAAACCTATAAGCCAACCGATTAATGTTGACCATTTGAATTCTGGTAACCTAGAAATAGACGAAGACTATGATACCTGAGTTTTGTAAATATATAATAGCTTTTTAATTTATTCGTGTTATCGTCGGTTTAGCTATGACACCTCGTAAGATTGTTTTTGTTAAAATCAGAAAATAATAATAATACTTAAATTATGTTTCTAGGATAAATGGCCTACAACACTAACTGCCGGTTTCTCGAGGCTCAACTTAATTATTTCCTAGCTAATGAATATTTAAGTTTTTCTTAAGTCTAATCGGGTTTCACGACGATTTTACATTACATAAGTTTTTCTCAGTTAATATTTTACTTAAAATTTATGACGTTCCTTTTTTGGTGACAAAATAAAATATACATATATAGTACAATATACACATCTATTATTGTTAAGTTTTAGTCTATCTACTGTATAATGTTTTTTTTTTATTGTGCTTACGTTCATATTCTAGTATCTATGTAGGTAATAAGAAATAATTAAAATTAAGAAAATGTTAATGAACAACTATTCTTCGGCTACTTAAGAAAACAGTTGCCAACAATGACTTTTGCCTTGTGAAACGCAAAATTGAGAACTTCCCATACATTTGTATACATAGTTCCCTTCTTAAGTATATCTTAAGCTATGTTTATGAAACGCATTTCTTGCAAATTTAATTAATTATTACTTAAGAAATACTTAAGTACCAAAAATACGTTCGAGAAACTGGCTCTAATTATTATGTTAGCATTGAAATAAACGGTATGTATAGCTCTCAATACATGTTACATGTATTTATCATTTATTTGTACCTCATTTAGTGGTACAGGGTGAGGTGACCATTTCCTCAATCAGAGATAACAAGAGTTCTTCGCGCCATTTTGCGTGGACATGTCAAGTGCAAGTTTTTGTTTTGTAAATTCATTTACTGTGGATATTATTGGTCAAAAGTGGTGTTGTTTTGTTTAATAATGTTCTACAATGTGAATAATTATGGAAAACGATAAATTGGACTTTAAATATGGGGTACAAGTTGCAGTTAATTTTTTGCGGTTTTCCCGCGCTGTCAACTCCCATATTTTACCCGACGTGTTTGAGCAGTGGATGGTTCCGCGAGTGACTCCAAGAAAAGCATCAAATTCTGCACCATCTGGAATTTGATGATGACATCATTAATTCATGAAAAACAAAGATATATTACGTCACACTTGGCTGTATGGGCTAGACCCTTTGCCTTCCCTATCATCTCATTCATCATCCATCGGGAGAAGAGAACCAAAAAAAATAAAAATCAGATAACAAACCAGTTTTCATATGGCTAATTATGATCATGTTAAGAAGCCAACCAAAAATGGTTTGTAATACCTGCGGTAGGTACGTGCAAAAGTTATTGTCAGTTATTCCGCGTGCTCTGGAAATATACTATAGTTAATTCGATTATTTAAAAAATCAAACACGAGTATATCTTTTTTTTAGAAGGAATTTAGAAGTAGATACAAAAATATTAAAATAAATAAGTATGTCCTTAGATTATCACATAGGAGAATATACGGTACGAAAGCATCGCGTGGAACGCACTTTAATCAGTAAATCGGAAAAGTTTGTATTTATCAATTAGCTTCAGTACAATAACATTTTGACATAATTATGGAAAACGATAAATTGCCCTTTAAATATGGGGCACAAGTTGCAGTTTATTTTTTGCGGTTTTCCCGCGCTGTCAACTCCCATATTTTACCCGACGTGTTTGAGCTATAATGCCGCGAGTGACTCTAATAAAAGCATCAATGTCTGCAGCATCTGGAATTTGATGATAACCTCATTAACTCATAAAAAAGAAAGATATATTACGTAATAATTACAATTAATTATATAAATTACATACATGACCGCCTCCGTGGTCTAGTGGTAACAAACGTTGCCGTGAACTCGGGAGGTCGTGGGTTCGATTCCCACCGGGGGCAAGTTGTACATTGTATAATTGGTCTCCGTCTGGGTGTTTATATGTATAATATGTATATATTTACAACAAAAAAAAGTATAATATGTAGTTTATGAACCATCTAGTTTCCGTAACACAAGCCTCGTAGCTTACCACGGATACTAGATGGCGCTGTGTGACCTGTCTGGATATACATATAAGAACTATACTTATACATAAATAAATGTCATAATAAATATATAACATAACAAATAAATATATACCTAAATATAAAATACATATATAAATACGTCAGACTTGGCTGTATGGGCTAGACCCTGTGCCTTCCCTATCACCTCATTCATCATTCATCGGGAGAAGAGAACAAAAAAATAAATAAATAACATTTTGACAATAAATAATAAAGTTCCATATTAATGGATATAAAAATGTCACTCATTTATTACAATAATTGAGACACTTCGGGTGCCGTCGTATTCCAATGGGGTGTATCAGGCAAAGCTTTTTGTAGATGTCGCTAACGGC
Organism: Tinea semifulvella; assembly: GCA_910589645.1. NCBI lineage: Eukaryota > Metazoa > Arthropoda > Insecta > Lepidoptera > Tineidae > Tinea > Tinea semifulvella. The sequence goes on from OU342619.1 coordinate 7,871,673, forward strand.
ACTGGTACCTTGTTTACACCTATTTTTTTATCATTTTTTAAATTTATTTGTAGTTTTACATTTTTATAACAAAAAAAAATATTTTAACTTAACGTTACCTACCTTAAAAGATGAATTAAGTAAGCGAACACCGTCTTTAAAATAAAAAAAGGTAGAATTAATAGAACGGCAATTTTGAGATCACCATATCTTTGCTTTCGCTTGGAAATCTCGATTTGTACACTTAAAAGCTGCTCACTTCGGCATAATATCCAGAAAATAATAAATTTCGTAATAAAAATACAAGTTTTCTATGCAACTGACAGTTATATAAGGTACCATCTATCATGCGCCATCTATCGTGATAAAAAGTTAGTGACACACCCCATTGTGACTTGAGTTGTTCTGATACATTATGCACTATATCTGTAGTAAATTATCTATCGAGTTGTAAGCCGCGCCTTCTACTCTTTTTTTCTATCGCGTTAGTTAACGTTCTCCTTAGCGACATTGGTGATGTAACTTTGAGTGTAGTTTTTCCGCATATTGTAGTAAACAATATAACGCGTATCGTATCTTCTCCTTTTGTTTTAATCAAAGCTTATGTTATAAACATTGTTTGCTTCGCTTACGCTTCCTTAAAGGTAGATAGAACAGTTTTCAGCAAGGAAAATCTGTGATTTATGTTGATTTTGAAATAATGATTCAGTTAATAAAGCAGTTATTGTCTCCTGGAATGTTGATTGGTTTGATGCTATACGAGGTGTCACATCTTGACCGACATTATTTTTTAATGTTAAGTCATTGCCGCCATTTTTTCTGTCATAAAAATCTAAAAACTTTTTTTTGGCTGCTAATTGAGAGTTGTCCTAGGAAATTAAGTCAAAGTCAAAATATCTTTATTCACGTAAACCTATTACAGGCATTTATGAAACGTCATTAATTTAATTATTTTGAATGATTCTACTCCTGCTAGTAGAAGACTAAGCAGCAAAGTGGTCCAATAAGTAAGCTGTTAGCAGAAGACCAGCAGCTTAGCAAATTCCAATGACCTGTTAATGTTTAATCTGACTAAGAAAGGAATCTGCAAGGAAAACTCAGCTATATCAGATTTACAAAATAAAACATACAAAACTGCATCACAACGATCAATTAATAACCTTTTAAATTAAGTTATCAGTACCTATGAGAATACATACCTGGTACAACAGTAACCCACCAGGCAAGTCAGAATTAAGGTAGACTACATGCCTATGTGCAACCCGAAAGTCGACAAAACGCAAAAACCTCTGTTAATTTAAGAACAATAAATTGAACGTGTTCGGCAGAGGTCCCAGGCCCCCACAGCAGCACTAAGTCGTGAGCATTAAGTAGTAAGCTTAAATTAAATAATTTAAAAAACACTCTAGAACGCAGAGTTCTAGATAGCCACTTGCAGAGATTGGCCTTCCAAAACATATTTCTGAAGGTTTACTCGCTTTACTCGCGATGCTGGCCAGACACTTTGGGTTGTGATAGTGAAGACCGTAGCTTCTCCGCATTTAGTCTTCATGAAACCATTGTGCGTGATCTTTACTTCTTTAGCGAAGCCGATCCACACTTCATGGAGAGCACATGAGCGGTCGTCTCCTTCTCTGCCAGTCATCCTCTACACAGTGAGCTATCATGTTCAAAGTGTATAGTGGTGTTGGCTCGGTTGTAAAAACGCTTTCGTTAAATCCCACAAAGTGCGGTTGAAACCCCTCCGGCATGTACCAATGAGAAATACACTTTTCTTACGTACTGCCATCATAGATTTACAACACCAATGTTTCCGTGCCTCGGAGAGCACGTTGAGCCGTCAGTCTCGGTTTCACTAATATTAACTAATGGAATCGTTAATAATTGTCATTAAAAAATTACATCATATCCTCGCCAACCCGTCTGGCCAGGCAGCGTAGTAGGCCAAATTCTCCAGACATATGTTCTCCAAATGTAGAGGTTTAGGACGCTGTGTTCTAGGGGCTGTGAAAAAAAATGTAAAAGTTATGCTAGAACAAATTTAAAAAAAATAAGCGTCGACTTGATTAACCTCCATTAGCTTATTTTTTTTGAAGTCTGTTAAAAATATAAGTAATTTTCAAACTGCTGTTTTAGTTTAATCATTGCAAAATCTACTAACTAGCCTGGGGGAATGGGATTTACCTGGTACAAGGTGTTTACCTTCTGACAGAGGCTGCATTCGCTTTCCGTTACTACTGACAGGTCATGGTGTAACTATTAAAAGGCATACGAGCCGAACGGCGGGGCCGCGAGCACAACTCTATGTTTGGTAGCAGATGACAAGCGTAGCATTGTCTAGCGTTTAAAACAAAGTCTAATAATTGTAGATATAACGATTTATTTAATTTTTGACGTAAAAATTGCGGCAATGAGTTAGGTTGAGATTAATAAAACTTTGCCTAAAATTTCCCATATCGGTCCTGGTTCCACTAATGCCGTTAAAAAAGACTACTCTGGCCAGCGTCATTGAATAGGCTCCAGAAAAAAAAGGTTCTTAATTTTTTATATTAGATATCGCCAATTAAAAGTTAAAACTCATTAAGTACATTAATTGACTATTAAAATAAGCAGGATCACTTTTACCTGGGAAGCAATCGCAAATAGTTGTTCGTATAATTCACAACACAGTTCCAGTACGTGCTTTATAAAGCACAAATTAGGTCATGCGTAGAATACTGTTATCACTTCTGCAGTGGCGGGTGATTCGGATAGTGGACCACATTGTCTAAAATTCTTAGCACAGCTTCGCCGAAATATGACAATATGACTGAGCGTGTTCTACAAGCTATACTACGGTGAGTGTTTAGAAGGGCCCCACAACCTTATCCTTTCTTTTCTATTCCGAAAAGAAACCACTCGCACAGGCTAAAATATGCATATGGAGACCAGACTTACATCTGTCGATGTGGAATGCTCTCTTAGCAAGTTTGTTACCATATTTTTATAACCTGGAGCCCTATTCTGTTCTTCTTCATCTTAAGGTGCCATCTCCTATCGGAGGTCGGCTATCATTAAGGCAATTTTGATTTTGTTGGCCGCTGTCCGGAACAAGGATCTGGTGCTCATCCCGAACCTCTCCCTGAGGTTCTTGAGCCAGGAAGTGCGTCTTCTCCCGGGTCTTCTTCTTCTATTACTGTTACTTTGTCGCAAACGTTATTAGTGGATTTCGTTATTTGCGTCAGAGATTGCGTCATAATTACATAATATTATTCAATTCTCAACTCTATAAGCGCTCGACATTGACAGTGGCGTGCAAATATCAACTTTAATAGCGTGATATATATAAAGTTAACGGATTTCATTGTATAATGTTTGCGACTAATGTACAGAATAGGGCAACTGCAGTCCTTCAAGCGAAGTGTGAAAAAGCACCGGTTTATCAAGATAGGCCGGCATAACGGCTGGTGTCAGTTACTCCCATTCTGCAGTCACATGTGCTAGGTATTAAAAATATATATATATAATATATTGTACTTATGTCACTTAATGAGTTTAACCGACCGACGATTGACGTTTTTATTGTGTTTGTGAATTAATTGTATAATTTTCGACTTTTTATTCAATTTATTTATTCATTCATTTCCACAGCACATCACAGAATATATAGGTTAATTTATAAGTAAGTTTATACATTGGCCTAATGGTGTATCAGGCAAAGCCTTTTGTAGATGTCGCTAGCGGCAATGGTACCTTGTTTTACACCTATGTCGCATAATTTTAAAATGATTTTGTAGTTTTTTTATTTTTATAACAGAAAAATGTATTTTAACTTAACGTTACCTACCTTAAAAAAAGAATTAAGATTATTTTTCATTTAAAATGAAAAAAGGTTTAATTAATAGATCGGATATTTTGAGATCCCCATATCTTTGATTTTGCTTGGAAATCTCGATTTGTACACTTTAAAGCTCAGAAAATAAAAAAAACGTAATAAACATACAAGTTTTTTTTGCAAGTGACAGTTATATTACTACCATATATAGGTACCATCTATCATGCGCCATCTACCGTGATAAAAAGTTAGTGATACACCCCATTAGAAAACATACTTTATTCAGATAAACAATGATTCAGATAAACAATTGTTTTCACAAAAATCAAATAAAGATTTACAAATTGAAATTTAATAAGTCTTGGCCTACAGAAAAGTGCACTCTAACACCATTTCTGCAGGTAGGGAAGCTAAGACTTCTTAAATTTTAATTTCTAATTTGTGGATCTTTAATTTATTTGTTTATTGTGAAATACGGGTGTGAGACGTGCAAAATTACGTTCTCATAAATGTCATTTGGACTATTTGAAATAGGGTTGGATATCTAGGACTGTGTCAAGGTTTTTCGCGCCATTTTGCGTGGACATGTCAAGTGCAAGTTTTTGTTTTGTAAATTAATTTACTGTGGATATTATTGGCCAAAAGTGGTGTTGTTTTGTTTAATAATGTGTTGCAATGTGAATAATTATGGAAAACAATAAATTTGACTTTAAATATGGGGCACAAGTTGCAGTTTATTTTTTGCGGTTTTCCCGCGCTGTCATCTCCCATATTTTACCCGACGTGTTTGGGCTATAATGCCGCGAGTGACTCCAAGTAAAGCATCAAATTCTGCAACATCTGGAATTTGATGATCCCCAACTCGGTTATGAACTCTGTTATGAACATATATTATGCAAATAAATTACGTGTTTAGGACTGATGTATTCTGTACAATGTCCTTTAAAAACAATTAAAAAAAAAAAAAATTGAGCTGCTAACTCACCAGATGAGCTAGAAAAATGAGTATCACTTCAAGATGTAATAATTAAGCGGTTATATACGATGAAAATTAATAAAACGTTATTATTATTGTAGTATATGGTTTAAATAATATTGCATATTTATTACGCAATCACATTTCTCTAATTGCACCTACCTTGCGTCTTTAATGTTCTACAGGTCCCTAAGGTTGGTAGTCAAAGAATGTGTAGCGACATTAAGTCCGCCCCTTGTAAATATATATTGTGCAATAAAGTTTTAATAAATAAATATTTAAAAGTTTCGTTGGCTCAAAATTCTTAGCCGCTCCTCGTATATACCGCATGTAATTGTCAAAAAAGCAAATATTTTTTTAGGCTTCAGTTTGCATTGGTAGAGCCTATTTTTGTAATAAAAAAGTTAACTTGTTTAAAAATATATTATTGTCTGAAAACTGCCTCCGTAGTCTAGCGGTTAAGTCTGTGGATTTAGACTCGGAGGTACCGGGTTCGATTCCTGGTCGGGACACAAAAATATTCATTAATGTAAATAAAAACATTTAATTAATATTTATTTGTGATATTTTTCTTGAGTTTGGCACGCTGGAGACATCGACGAGCTTGCCACTTGTCATGATTGGCCTATAGTAAAGTTGGCTAAATGTGAATCCGCTTATTTATAAGCGTGGTTTCTGACCAAGGGAAACGGTCGTGATGATACTTTACTTTTTCCTGAAAAACAAAACATTATTAATTGATATCGTTCACAGCTGAAAGACGAAATAGAGAGAGAAACAATTACGTAAGTCAACGTTCGCGCGATAAAGGACCTCACGCTACCTACTTGTTTAGGGTCGGTATGAGTTGCGATATTTTTAGGAAAACTTCTCTGTGCCGTAACTTAAGATGTTATTAGTGAATAATTAAAATGAAAAATACGTAATTCTTTAATTTTATTCTAGATTTTAATATAAAAATATTTGCTCTTTAATAAATTCCACGAAGTATATGTGCGAGCGAGACAGATGCAAACACATCCCTTTTTAATACCGATTATTATTTGTACAGTTCGTATTAATAACATTTAACAGTTGCCCTTTATTATATATTTTTTTATATCAAGTAAGATCATGTTTTCACTCTGTATACTTATATCCATTTTCCTAGCATATATCTGGTGGTTAAGAAGCCTTATACTTAAGTGTACGTTTTACCAATTGTTTTGTGTTTTTATTTTGATTGAAAGTTCATTATATGTTTATTGTGGAATGCAGTAAAATGGAGTGCAAGTTGATTTGCTTTGTAAATTATTTTATCGTGGTTATTGTTTAAGAGCTCGCTCAATCCAATATTTTCAATTCTACATTTACAAAAAATAAAATAAATATTAATACTAAGGATAGGGATATAAGTCTCGTTCGCGTGGATTGGTGTCAAGAACGCTGGCTGCATTTTTCCGCTGAATTGCAATACTGATTCTTTGGGCGAAGAAAGAGCCAGCTTGTCACCGGAGGAGACGACAAGACGCGGTGTTATGTCTTTTAAAAACTTTTGTCAATCTTATAAATATAAAATATTATGATAAATGACAAAATAATATAATTAAATGTCCTACGTGATTCGCTTATAATTATTATATTCGGTCAATTAGTAAAATACGGAATAATATAATAATATATTAATATATAAACCCATATGAAAGTAAAAATATCCCCAAAATATAGTTAACTTTATTTCCTAGAAAGTTAATAGACAACAGTACAAAAGTACAGGCTCAGACCTAGGAAATCTTTGAATAGATTGGATTGTGCGAGCGAGAAGGATGCGAAAACGTTGAACTCCGTTTAACAGGTGTCATACTTTATACTATACAGATGTATTGCATAATGGTTTTCCATCGTATTTTATCGGAAATGTTCGTATCTATCAATTACCTTCAGTACAATAACAATTTGACTCTAAATAATAAAGTTCCATATTAATGGATATAATAATATCTTCTTCTCTTAAAAATAAGTTTTTTTTTTAAACTAGTAATGGCAATCGCCACTAAGGCATTTGTACCAACATTTGTACCGTTTGTTAGATTAGTAGACAGAATTATTTTCATAGTTAATTTTAACTGGAAACGGTGAATCACAAACTCTAGAACAAAAAAAGGTTTGGTTAGTATGGTACTTAACAACCCAACACGTTAGGTTATTACACATAAGGACAATACACATGTAAGCAACATAGAGAACTGCAAACTTTTGACACCCGGTCCTGTACGGAGTCCAACTTCCCACCCCAGCGCCAGTCCCACCGGACTGTGTCCCCCACTCCATCCCTCATGCGTAGTGAAAAATCGACTTTATCCGTCCGCATGTCTGTTACTATAATTGATTGACACTTCTGGCGACGTCGTATTCCGATTGAGACCCGAGTTTTCCCGATGGAAGTACATTATGCACTATATCCGTACTACAGTACATTTACTTTTATCTTGAGACTGCTTTTATCCACAAAGTTGTGCGAGGTAAATATCTTTTTAGCAATGGTATATATACTAGCAATTAAAAAGAGCGCTGGATAGTTGTGAGCATCGTAAAGTCATAGACTAATGTATCTATTAAAAAAAAAACAAATTGAAATTGTTTACTAATCTATTTTTTTACTAGGGTTTTATAGTAAAATAATGCTACATAAAAAGTAGATAGAGTCTGGCTAATGAAAGTAGATAATCGATTTGGAAACATTCAAATGGCAACACTGTTGGGACAGTGTCAATTTTTCAATATAGCTGTTGTTCATGGCGCGATGTGATAATTAAGTGCACTGGAGTCTTTCGCGCCATTTTGCGCGGAGATGTCAATTGCAAGGTATTGTTTTGTAAATTAATTTGCTGTGGATATTATTGGTCAAAAGTGCTGTTGTTTTGTTTAATAATGTGCTACAATGTGAATAATTATGGAAAACGATAAATTGGACTTTAAATATGGGGCACAAGTTGCAGTTAATTTTTTGCGGTTTTCATGCGCTGTCAACTCCCATATTTTACCCGACGTGTTTGAGCTATGGTGCCGCGAGTGACTCCAAGAAAAGCATCAAATTCTGCAGCATCTGGAATTTGATGATGACCTCATTAACTCATGAATAAGAAAGTTATATTACGTCAGACTTGGCTGTATGGGCTAGACCCTTTGCCTTCCCTATCATCTCATTCATCATCCATCGGGAGAAGAGAACCAAAAAAAAAAAATTAAGTGCACTGTTGATGGATATTTTCCTTGCATATCTCTGGTAAAAAGGCAGCCTAAGGCACCAAAATTAGGTCTTCTGTAATTATTGTAAGTTAATAGTGGCGTCGAATGTACGAGCTGACCTTCTAAAACCATAACATTCGCGCCATTTTTAACATTAATTTACAAGGACTTTATTTTAGTGCAACTCAGCCTTAGAGCGCGTTCCCACTAGAAGGGAAATTCTCGGGCTGTAGAGATAATGTCGCATGTGATATAATGTCAATTAAAGTATAGGTATTAAAAAATAAAATATTATAATTATGGAAAACGGTAATATGCATAGATTTAGTATATATATAGATTGGCAATGGAATGATTAGGGCGAGACCAAAAATGAAAAACACCGGTGTGCGTGAAATGCGCATGTGTGCGAGACGGATAGTGATGTGCGCGACTTAGATTATCGATAAAGATTGCAACGTTTTCGTGTTGCCTGATTTGACACAGATCTAGCTGCATATAAAGGTAATGTTTGTTTGAGGTAATAAAAATTAAAATACAAAACATGTTGGATTTTTATTTTAAAAAAGTAACAGCATATTAGGTACATTAAACATATAAACAAAATAGCAATTGTGGAACACAAGCTAATATAGGTAAAAAAAAACATCTATAACTTGTGCATGCCATTTTTCCATTTAACCCAAAATTTACCGAAAAAATCTAAATAAATGTGTTCATTCGTTTTTTATATCTACAATATTTTTTTTTTACATTTAGTGAAAATAACATTACTTCGGGAAAATTTGCCAGGAAATGCGAAAAACTGATTAAATTAATTGGGAAACCTAATATTTCATATTTGAAAATTATTTTGCTGCAAACCCCAAATTTCTAAAATTTCTTATCACATATTTTGGTAATGTAACATTTTAATTTACATTATTTAAGGATTTCAACGTTAAATTTTCAATTAAACAATGAAAAATTTATACAATAATTGAAAATATTATATAATAATAAATAGATATCCTTTACTCCAGGATTGTCCTATAGGACAATCTTACTAACCCTACCAGGTAAGGCAAAACTGAAATAAATTACTTGCCCAAGCCCCTTGGGCAACCCGAAAGACGACAAAACGCAAAACGTCTGCTAATTTAAGAACAATAAATTGAACGTGTTCGGCAGAGGTCCCAGGCCCCCACAGCAGCACCCGATCACGGACGTAACGCATGTGCCAGCCATCCCCCCGCTCAACCAGGCCCTTAGGGACGGACCAGGACCCGACACACGTGCCACCACTGCAGTGACCTTCTAAGAAAGGTTTTTGCCATTTATTCTTTACTAAAATATTTTGGGGAAATCTGAAACATTATAAAGTTTAAATTATTTTATAAAAATATTTATAATTTAGTTCAATTAATAGGAGTTGCGCCATTTAGCTACGAAACTCCAAAAATTAAAAAGTAAAATATATAAAAAACATTTTTAAGAATTTAACGAAAATTAATAAGGCTGTATAGGCATAATCCATAGATTATGCATGCTATGCTGCATACAAGGCACAATACCTTTGCCATTTAGCGACATATCGATAACATGTTATCGATATGTGTCAATCTCTACATAAGTGAGGTTAGAAATAGTAGAAATTCACGTATTTGATATTATCTTAAATTGAATTCCTATGCATTCAGAGTATTAATGTAATAAAAGGCGTTTATTTTTCCCCATCTGTTTGTGTATAAAACCTTAGTGGCAGATCTAAAACATTGTATTTAGGCACCTAAATATTTCAATCGTACTTACGTGTTAAATGAATAATTATGCGGTTTTTCTTTCTTAGATGAGTTACATCCAGGTACTACACAAGTCATCATCATCAGCCTGTATCTCTCCACTGCTGGATGTAGGCCTCCCCTAAGGCTCGCCACTTAACGCGATCTTTCGCTACCCTCATCCAACCCCCACCAGCGACCTTCTTTAGGTCATCTGTCCATCTGGCGGGGGGTCGTCCCACTCTGCGTCTTCCCGTACGTGGTCTCCACTCTAGAACCCGTTTGCCCCATCGATCGTCGGTTCTGCGGCAGATGTGTCCGGCCCATTGCCACTTCAGCTTGCTAATTTTAAAAGCTATGTCTGTAACTTTCGTTCTCTGACGAATATCAACGTTTCGAATTCTATCCACCAGAGATACACCAAGCATAGCTCTCTCCATGGCTCGCTGAGCGACCTTGAATTTATGGACCAGACCCACTGTTAGTGTCCACGTCTCTGCTCCGTACGACATTACCGGGAGGACGCACTGGTTAAAGACCTTAGTCTTTAAACATTGTGGTATAGACGATGAGAGGATGTGCCGGAGTTTCCCGAATGCCGCCCATCCTAGCTGAATGCGTCTGTCGGCTTCTTTGCTGAAGTTGGCTGCTCCTAATTGGATAGTCTGCCCGAGGTATACGTAATTTTGCACAACTTCGAGAGTGTCGTTTCCTATGCAGATTGGCTTCGGCTTGACATGATCATTGAACATGACTTTCATCTTGTCTAAGTTCATTTCGAGACCAACCCGCTGGGATGCTACGTTTAAGCCGTTCAGCATTCCGCTAAGATCCGTGAGTGAATTGGCCATAATGACTATGTCATCCGCAAATCGGAGGTGTGAGATGAATTCTCCATTGATGTTTATGCCGCAGTAACTACACAAGTAACCATGACTAATTACGTCTATTAACCTCAAATTTACACTATAAAACCTTAGATTATTACAAATATAAGCGGAATATGTTTTGTTTACAATTACGCCAGCCGCTACAAGCCGCGAACGTGTCTGTGAATGGTCCTGTCTATCTGTCTCGCTCTAACATACGCAATACTGTGCTCTTCCTCTTTTGCATTGCCAATCTAAGTATCCTATATCTATTGTAATATGTGACTATATATATGGGTCATAAGTTGCAGTTTATTTTTTGCGGTTTTCCCGCGCTGCGAACATCCGACGTGTAGAGGCAATATTGACGCAAATTACAGCATAAAATTCTGCAACACTTGGAATTTGATGATCCCCAACAAATATTATAAATAAACTGCTAGTAGGTATATGACTTATTAATTTTGGACAATGTCCTTTAAAAAAAAATGCAGGTAAGCATTGAAGTTAGCGCGGCTTATTACAGGAACGGGGACCGTGCAACAGCGGGGTGAGGCGGAGTGCTCAATCGTCCGAAAATGTGTCGTCTAAGATCGATTACGTCTGTCAGAAGTCAAAATCTTGGGCATTCCGCCTGGCTTTTGACATTTCTGACAGACGTAATCGATCTTAGACGATTCGTTTTTTGACGATTGTGCACTCCACGTCATCCTGCTGATTATTTCAATGTTTGACTTGACAGCAAAGCAAAGATTTCTCGAATCTAGGGTACTGTGTGCTTTTTGTTTTACATTGCGTGTTTTTGCAAGTTTGGCTATAATAACAGGCAAAGAACATCGAAAATTCAGTAAAAAACTACAATAGTTTCGTTTACAAAACTTCACTGTCACACTAGGCATACTGGATCCTTGAGCCACACGGGCGCTGTTGTATATACCAGGAACATCGCTCAGAACCAAATATGCGTTGAATAACCGGCTGGTAGTATAGTAAGCCGCCGAGATCTCGCCTGCCTATGAAACTTCCTCCGCTGTCTGTTCTATTGTCGCTGTATCGTTGGTCGTGGAACAACTGTCGTGTGTCTTCAGGAGTATTTTATTGTACTACAAATAATTGTGTCGTTCAGTTCAATTCCATACAAATAAGCAAGCCGCGATGATTCAAACGAAATAATTTTATCACCACGACCTGGTGAAAACGCGCTCTTGGACTTAAAATAAGTATATGGTGCATATTAACCAACCTCATGAAAAGGCAATAAATTAGAATAATTACATTACAATGAAATAATGTAGAAAGAACAATGGCGAACTACTATTACCTGATCTAATACATATCCTGATCAATAATTTTTGATGCTAAGAAGTTGCAAATTTAGTTCAGGTAAATTCATGTATGGGCTCGCCATTGTTCTTTGGTACAATGAATGTATGGTAGGTAGGATAATATGTTGTAAATAGAATCAAAATACAATTGTGTTATTTTTATTTCTGTCTTTAATTTTCTATTCCTTAACCCACGAGAGATGAATGTCGTATTCTGGTTTAATCGAAATATCTGTCAAAATACATACAAATAAATATACAGAGTAAACTCCATGTAACATCACTCGATTTAACGACAAACTCCCTAAAGCGTCGAAATCAATTGGCTTTGGTTGGTTTATCTTGTCTTCCAATTCTGATTTTTGACAGTTCCTTCAGTGTCGTTATATAGAGTTTACACTGTGTATATACTTATATTTAAAACCTACTGTTACAAAGAAATATATGAATTTGAAATATTATATATCAACTGTCTCTGTGGTCTAGCTGTTAAGTCCGTGGATTTAAACGCGGAGGTACCAGGTTCGATTCCTGGTTGGGGCACAATGAATTCTATGTGATATTTCTCGAGTTTGGCAGTCTAAGAGACATGAGCTTGCCACTTGTCATGATGTGCCTGTAGTAAAGTTGGCTAAATGTGAATTCGAAAAGCGTGGTTTCACAAGGGATGCGGTCGTGAGTTGATTGTTTCGCATGCTTTTCTTTAGTCTGGAATTACCCCTTGTAAAAACTAAGGCCGGTTTCACACGTTGGTGGTTCTAACGTCGGCGATTGGCTGTCGTACTCGTATGTCGGTTTCGTGAAGAGAATCTGCTCCTACGTCCGTGATCGATCCTCCTCCACATGTTTTGACGATTCGCTGTCTTCTTTCAATTACAGATCAAGTACTCGCGTATATACCGCCGAGCGCGAATGTCGTCAACATCTTTCAGTATCAAATTTAATAAATAAGGTACTACATGTATAGGTAAACTGCCTCCGTGGTCTAGCTGTGTCCGTGGATTTAGACTGGGAGGTACCGTATACCTACCAGTACACATTAATTAATATTAAATTTATTTGTGATATTTCTCGAGTTTGGTACACTAGAGCTTACCCTTTGTCATGATTGGCCTACAGTAAGTTGGCTAAATGTGAATCCGCTTCTTAATAAGCGTGGTTTCTGACCAGCCCGAAAGGGAAACGGTCGTGATGTTACAATTTACTGTATCTTTGACATTGGCTCTGGAGGGACAGGGGGCAACTCTAATAGCGTTACGGCAAGTTGCAGAAAGGAAAATAAAAATAATCTATAATCAATATTTTCTTATCATCATCAGCCTGTGTCTCTCCACTGCTGGATATAGGCCTCCCCCCAAGGCTCGCCACTGCACGCGGTCTTTTGCAACACTCATCCAACCCCCACCAGCGACCCTCCTTAGGTCATCCGTCCTTCTGCCGAGGGGTGGTCTCACTCTGCGTCGTCCCGTACGTGGTCTCCACTCCAGAACCCGTTTGCCCCATCGGACGTCGGTTCTGCGGCAGATGTGTCCGGCCCATTGCCACTTCAGCTTGCTAATTTTGAATGCTATGTCAGTAACTTGGTTCTCCGACAAATTTCAACGTTTCGAATTCTATCCATTAGAGAAATACTAAGCATAGCTCTCGTCATAGCGACCTTGAATTTGTGAATCAGACCCACTGTCAGTTTCACGTCTCTGCTACGTACGACATTACGGGTAGGACGCACTGGTTGATGACGTTTGTCTTTAAACACAGTGGTATGGACGATGAGAGGATGTGCCGAAGTTTTCCGAATGCCGCCCATCCTAGCTGAATGCGTCTGTCGGCTTCTTTGCTGAAGTTTGCAGCGCCTAGCTGAATAGTCTGTCCAGGTAGACGTATTCCTGCATAACTTCGAGTGGCATTTCCCACACAGATTGGCCTCGGCTTGACATGGTCATTTTCTCATACGTCAAGTGAATGATTGGCTTGTGATTTTAGCGAATGCTTGCCTCATAGGCATAGGTACGTTAAACATGTTAAAAGAAAATCAGCCATTATGCAACTGACCGTTAATGTATGCTTTCACCTTTAATTCTTAATATCACAAATAAATATTATTAAATGTTATTTTGTCCCGACCAGAAATAATAATAATAATAAATATTTCCAGACAGGTCACACAGTGCCATCTAGTTTCCGTAGTAAGCTACGAGGCTTGTGTTACGAATCGAACCCGAATTAACCGCTAGACCACGGAGGCAGTACAAGCGAAGTAGTAAATTATCGTACGTAAGAAATAAAACCACAATCATATAGAAAAATAATTCATTATAATATTGTATAAATATAAACTAAAACATATCAAACATACAATATCAAAATTTGACACAAGTAAACAATAAGGTTAGTTATTGCGAGTAATGGTTCTCCTCTCCGTAAGATGGCGTTGTACTTAAAAGCCAGTACCATTGGTGCTTTTCCCGTAATTACGTCATAGCTCGTGATTTGGAGATGCCTACTATTGAGGAGTTTGTCGTTGGACTGACTAGACGTATGTTCTATCGGGCTGACACTTCAAGCATCTCCAGAATATAGCTCAGTCTCGTGCACGGCCCCCCAACGGAAGATCACTTCCCAGAGAAGTACTCCTGGAAGAGAGCTAAAGCAGTCGAACCTAGCCCCCTGGGTTCGTGAGCCACACGGGCGCTGTTATACTAGTAACGTGCATGAATTACCGGCGGGTGGTTACCCGGGGAAAACGGGGGAACGTCCCCATCCCCAACCCAGGCCCATTAGGTATCCGGACCTGGACGACCCCACTGTCTGTCTGTCTGGTGCTTTTCCTGTATTTTAAAATCATTGTCTCAACGATATGTTTGCTCGGATGTTTGCGCGTTGCTCAAGACAAGTTCAAATCACTGTTGCTTACTGCCAAGCGTTCTACACCAGTCATATCTGGAGATTGAACACAAGGCGTGCTTTTAACGTGTACAATATAATAATGCATTTAGCTGCCTACTAAAGTTGCCCTGTAGTATTCTGTTACTTAAGCGCCAACTATAGTGGAATTCCTTAAATAACGGAACTGTCAGTGTAAAACGCTATTAATTTTTTTTTTATGTTCACTTCTCCCGATGGATGATGAATGAGGTGATAGGGAAGGCAAAGGCTCTAGCCCATACAGCCAAGTCTGACGTAATATATCTTTCTTTTCTGAGTTAATGAGGTCATCATCAAATTCCAGATGCTGCAGAATTTGATGCTTTTCTTGGAGTCACTCGCGGAACCATCCACTGCTTAAACACGTCGGGATAAATATGGGAGTTGACAGCGCGAGAAAACCGCAAAAAATAAACTGCAACTTGTGCCCCATATTTAAAGTCCAATTTATCGTTTTCCATAATTATTCACATTGTAGCACATTATTAAACAATACAACACCACTTTTGACCAATAATATCCACAGTAAATTAATTTACAAAACAAAAACTTGCACTTGACATGTCCACGCAAAATGGCGCGAAGAACTCAAAACGCTATTAAAATTGGTATTCTCGTATAAAGGTTTCTACTACAGACAACAGCAAAATAACGTTACGATGCGTTCATTTTAAAATATCATCAATTTAACATTTTAACTTTCCACTCACGACATAATAGAACACTCTCGTCTTTTACAAACGTTCGCATCAATATAAAAAAAAAAAAAAATCAAGTCAGATCTCATGGTACCGGCTCTTAAGCTTGCAAAATGTTAGCTTACTTTCTAGATTTTATTAAATAAATGCTGAAATGTATTGGCAAGATTTATAAGGATGAAAATTAACAGCATTTTTAGAATAGTCACGTTATTTATTATATTTAGGGTTAGAGCGAAAACCAACAATTTTTTTAGTAAATTCACTTTTTTACATCAGTCGTACTTATCAGATGTTTTGCGGTAAATCCGCTAAATTAATACAATAAAAAATGCAAATTGTTATTGCTGATTCCACTTACGACAAAGCTCGACTCTGTGCGTATTCAACAGCGATATTTGTTTTAAAAAGTTATTTAACTAATATTATTGTTTTCATCCGAAATTTTGCATATCATGTCTTGGCAAACATAGCGCAAGTCAATTTGACTTATTTAATACAGTGACACTATTAAAAATATACATATATTTAATCTTTATGAAATAATAATTATTAGGTAAATGTATTACTATTATATACCTACAGCATCTATTAACAATTTTCATTACAGTGTTCTAGACACAGCGTCCTAGACCTCTACTGTTGAAGAGAGGGGCCTTCCAGAAAAATCTGGAGAATTTGGCCTACACTCGTCTGGCCTGACGGATTGGCGAGGTTCTGTCATTTTTAATGAAAATTTATTAACGTGACAAGTTGATACTAGTGGAACCGGGACTGACGGCGAAGTGCTCTCCGAGGCACGGTAAACAGTTTTTTTTTTGCGTTTTATCATTCTACTCGAGCGGTCTGTGGGTGACGTATACGCGCCGAGCCTACAACGTCCTGCGCGTGCAATACAACAATGCATTCAGAATGCTGCTGGGACTGCCGAGGCGCTGCAGTGCGAACGGAGGCGCGGACAGATGACTTCTACGCGATCCGCCGCAAGAAAATGGCCTCACTGCTGCAGCGCCTGAGAAGTAGTCACAGCAGTGTTCTGAAAACCATTGCTGCACGGTTTGACTGACCCATCCAAGAACACTGGATGGAGACAGTCATCAGTTGTAATAATTTTGTCGACTTTCGGGTTGCACATAGGCATGTAGTCTACCTTAATTCTGACTTGCCTGGTGGGTTACTGCTGTACCAGGTATTGTATTCTCATAGGTACTGATAACTTAAAGTAAATGGTTATTAATTGATCGTTGTGGTGCAGTTTTGTATATGTTTTATTTTGTAAATCTGATATAGCTGAGTTTTCCTTGCAGATTCCTTTCTTAGTCAGATTAAACATTAACAGGTCACTGGAATTTGCTAAGCTGCTGGTCTTCTGCTAACAGCTTACTTATTGGACCACTTTGCTGTTTAGTCTTCTACTAGCAGGAGTAGAATCATTCAAAATAATTAAATTAATGACGTTTCATAAATGCCTGTAATAGGTTTACGTGAATAAAGATATTTTGACTTTTGACTTTTAATCGAAGTAAATAAGGTACTAACAATAGTAACATAGTTTTAATAATACATTGTTACTAACCACTAACGAGCTCTATATTATTTTTTGAACTTTTGTTTGAAATAAACGTTTTTATTATTATTATTATTAAAGATTCTGGTAAGAACGCGCGGGGAGAGTGTGAGAGAGACATACAGTTCCCGAGTCATTGTCCTCTTTCTCTCGCTGTAATGATGAATATAATGGTTTAAAATCTATGATATTTACCACTTTTGGAATACAATCAAAAAGTTTATATTTAAATAGTTTTTTTTATTTTTTTATACTGGCAAGACATGTGACCTTGCGCCAACCTGATTGTAAGTGGCGTGCGAGGTCAATCAATGTTAGCAACTAGAATCAGAGACTCATGACTGACATCAGTCCCTAACACTATGTCGGCTTGTCTGGGTATAACGGCAATTCGAGCCTGATCCCGAAACGTGGATACATTTTATTCGATTTATCGGCACGAACGATGGATACTTCCCCGCCCCGGCAGACTGGGAATATATATATTATATAATAGTATTTTGTTTTATCTAAAAAAAACTAGAAATAATGGAGATTATAAACTTTTTACAAATCATGATTCGATTATAAACGCAGTGATTCACTCCCCTGTAAAATTAGTGAAATTGACTTGCGAGGTATTGTTTTTGCAACGATTTACAAAATTCCTAATAGCCTAATAATTTAAAACAAGTAGCCAAAATAATTGAGATTTATAATTACTATTTATTATGCTCTGATAAGACACTTATGTATTTAAAATGCAATTTAATTATTGTTAACATTAAAATAAAATTATATAAAGGCCATTCATTAATTACGTAAGACAGTATTTATAAAATTAACTTGCGCAAGATATTAGGAATAAAAAAAAATAAAAAAAATATTATCCTAACTAGGTGTTCGCTTTCTATAGTGGATTATTATAGTGGAGTAATTTGCTGTGGACGGCGAGCAAACTAAAACTAAATTAATATTTATGAACTATACTCACTTTATTTATTGTATTGTTATTTTAATTTTTAAATATATGTAAATGTTTCATAATTGCATGCTGTGTGCACATGCTTTTGGAGATGGTACTGGAACTGTATTGTAAAGATGTGAAATTTGAAAAATGTTTTGTATCCATTTCTGTTGTGTACCTAATAAAAAAAAAAAAACTTTTTGGCCCCCTTCTGTTCAATATAATATTTATTAAGAAAAAATTAATACATATCATTATTATAATACTTTATTGCACTTTACTTAAAAGTAAAAAAGGCGAACTTAAAGCTTAATATGTGAGGTACAATTCGAAGAATAGTTGTGTATGTGTGTTATAGTATTGTGTCGAATATGTCTTCTGGAATCCAAATT
The DNA here is from genome assembly GCA_910589645.1 of Tinea semifulvella. NCBI lineage: Eukaryota > Metazoa > Arthropoda > Insecta > Lepidoptera > Tineidae > Tinea > Tinea semifulvella. Next base: position 7,890,152 of record OU342619.1, read on the forward strand.
TTATTTTCTCACTAAGGCCTCGTTAGTTTTAAGAAATGTTAGCATGAAAATACCACTTTTTTTTTGCACAAGTCGTTCGTTTAATGCTGTTTAACCGTAAAGTAACATCAATAACCGTGTTGAAAGGACGGTTATTGATGTTACTTTTTGACAGATGTCATTAACATGGTTTGTTTACCATTTTTATATAATTTATTATTATATTTGTTTAAAAGGTATTTTAAACGATTTTATGTAATAAATTCAAAGACCATAATAATATCATGTGTGTTGGATGCCATGGTATGATAAAACATGAACGAAAATACTTGTCAATAAGTAGCCTCACCGCTCTTTTATTTAAGAAATGTTTGCATTGTTAAAAAAAGTGGTATTTCTTAACAAAAACGACATTTCGCGCTGGTTTATGAAATTGCTACGAGATGTTGGAAATGCTATGAAACGAACGCGGGGTAACTGAAATTATTTGATTACGATCCAATAAACGTTTTTTAATTTTTAGTGTCTTACGTAATAAATTAATGACCCCTAAGTTACTCGTACATAGCATGATGTTAAAATAATTACAAAATTAGATAAATAAATTAACTATTATGTTAATACTGACAATTAGTGTTTCATTGAAACTTAAATAATAATGATGTATTGGTATGTTATTTACAATATGTATGGCATGTTCAGATATATACAAATGTGGTATAAACTTGTCGCTAAAATATACAAAAAATATAACTATGCAATATACTTAAACTATATTTTTGTAATTTTAAGATATTTTAATAATTTTGCACCCCTCTCGCTTATCTTTACAATATTTTAAAGACTTCTTAAATTCTGAAAACTGTAGTAACTTTTTAGAAAATAAAATTACGGACAATTTAAGACATATCTCCACTTTTATATACAGTGTAAACTCTATATAACGACACTGAAGGAACTGTGCATTTTATGGCGTTATAGAGAGTTGTCTTTAAATGGAGATGGAATCATTGTATGGAAGACAAGCTAAACCAAAAAGCCAATTGATTTCGACGCTTTAGGAGGTTTGTCGTTAAATCGAGTGAGTTTACACTGTACCTAATTGTAGACAGAAAAATAGCAAAAACAACGATTTTCCTCTATTTTACTAAAACAAATTTCTAGGATTCACCGTGCGGGTGACGGGTCCATCGTGTGTGGGTAAGAGATGAGAATATTTATTTATTTAAAAACTTTATTGCACAAAGTACAAAGGCGGAATTAATGCCCGTACACATTCTCTGACAGCCAAACCTTAGGGACAAATTTGAACAAATATAGGTGCAATGAAAGCAATGGTAAAATATACAATTAAAGAATGACTTAACATATATACGTACTTATATAGTTTTATATATGTAATATATTATCAATATACTAAATACTAATACATACTAATAATGAATAATAGTGTATCGGGCTTGCGACCGACAATAGGCTGGTTTGAGAAAAGGAGACCTCCCTTTTTTATTTTATTGCGCGATAATACGCTCACCATCCACCATTCTACTCCTCTCCCTACCCAACCAAATACTGTATGATTCCGTTAATGCCGTCTTGAAAGCTCGTTCCATAAATGTATTGACGGCAGACCTGCTTAGGCCCAATTCTTTCAGTAAGTGATGCAAATATAATGATAATAATATATATCTAAAATGTCCGTAATTTTATTCCCTAGTAAGTTAATAGATTTTTCAAAAGAAATATTAGATTGTGCGAGGGAGAGGGACATAAAAAAATTAAACCTTCTTAACAGGTACCCGCACTCGAGTAATTAATGAACATTTTTTGACCTAGCGTCTACGTGATTGGACCATGAATGGGAGCAACATCGCATCGGTCCCTTCCACTAGCCGCAGAAAACAAATTGTCCAAGATCTGTAGCTGTCAGGCATTCTTAAGTCTTGCTAGTAACTGCTAAAATTATTACAGTATTAATAAAAAATTTAATCACATTATGTGAGGTAGGTATTGATAAAAAAAAATCATTCACGTTTAATAAAAAGTGGTAAGTACTACAATCGAATATTGCTAATGCGCAGGACCTTGTCCAAACTCCATTCCACGAGAACTGAAAAAGCTGTAAACTCACTAAAAATGATATCCACAACAAACTCTCGGAAATATTCGGACAATTTGAGCACAAATATTATTTATAATAAATAAAACATTAATTTAGAAAAATAACTACTTCCACTAATACTTAATTATTATTATACATTAAACCATAGTATTATAGGCTGCACAGGAATTAAACACGGTTTAAATATTATCATAGCAAATGTTCCCTAAATCTTAACTCCTTGTGTCGTATTGTCTTAGTTCTAAGTTCACCCAATGAGTTTTCATGTATGCAAATGGACCAATGCTTATATAGGCTCTCGGCTTAGAATATACAAACGTCTAAAAAAAGGTTAGCTATCGAGCCGTAAGACGGGTCTTCTATGCATTCTGTCTCGCTCGGGTCTCACCGTGACAAATTTTTAGAGTGTATGTATGTCCACACCCCCACCATTGTGCAAAGATTATCTCGGTCGTCGCGTGACCACTGCTTGAGCAGTCTGTCAGGTCTTTGACGAAGCCAGCCTCGCAAGAATTGGAACGGTAGGGGGATTATTGGTCATGTGCCTTTCGATGTTGTGGATGACTCCCTTCTGGCCAGTTCATCGGTCGCGTCATTACCCAGTAAATAACTATGACACTTTATCCATTGTAACGTTAGTGTATTGTCTCTGAAAACTGCCTCCAGGGCTGACTGATTTAAATGCTTTTAAGGGCCAGAAGGACGGCAAAACTGCGGTGATGTGTGACTTTGCTTGTAGTAGTCTATCGGTTCCGCAATTTGTAATAATTTATGGATGGCCCCATAGCTTGTGCGACTTTAAACCAAGTTTAGTAACTGCGTAACTTAGCCCAAGGCACTCAATAGGACGATTTCCAAGGAAGACTTAATTATATTAAACACTAGATTAAAACTATTAAATATTAATATAACTCTAAATTACAATATTTTGGAATGTCTTCTAAAGATTGCAGTCTTTGCGTTTATAATTTCTTAACATATTCGTTTCAAAATGGCGGTTACAGCCGCTATCTTGAATTTTCAAACAAAAACTGGCTTAGATTTTAGCCTTTCCACCTTTAATTTACATTGTGATTTGAGCGCGTAAAAATACTGAGATTTAGTACACCAGACTGACAGTATTGTCACACGCTTAAATCACTAATGGTTGTTTAAATAATGCAACATTAGCTAAAATAAAAACCCAGCGTCATCATTAAAAAATATTTTAGCAGTAAAACAATTCAGCTAAACTCATTTCCTTCGTATAGACTCTCGCAGAACTCCAAAAGCCTTAGAACTGGGCTGATATTGTATGGAAATAAAGACTTGGCAACTAGCCTATTAATCTGGAGTCTTAGCCTGATCAATATGCTCATCGTGTCGTCCAATCCACGCGTGTCATTACTTTGGCAAGTTTCAACAAACTTAGCCCAATTTCTCCGAACATACTTTAAAAACCGAAGTAAATACAACAAATAACATGTCTCGTTGCTCACTAAATAGTCCAATAAAACATCGCTATCGTGTGACACAACAACGAGAAATTCCATAAACGAAGATATTGGATTTAACATCGGTATCAAATCAGGATACATAGAATTTCTGTAAACAATACCAACAGTGATATCAAGCGTGCATACCATGGATTCTATCAAATAATCATCCTGTTCACTGAATAAATGTATCAACATCTTAGTAAAAGGTGTTTCTGGATGAAATTCCATTGTATTCCGAATGAAAAAATCCAATTTCTTCAACACATCTCTTATAGACCGTTCTACAATTTGCATGTCTTGTATTGCATTGTAATCCGATGAATCAATAGAACTATCGGAAGAATCACATCGCATTTCTTTCACTGTAACAGCTATAGATTTAAGCACAAGTAAAGACATACGTTGTAGCATTGTTTTATCAACTTTGCTATGACTTTCGTCATCATCAAGACCATAACTCTGATCAACAAGCTGTATACTAGCTGTAAGCTCAGGACCGAGGCTGTAGTTTCTAAAGACCTCACAGGTGTGACCAATAAACCCGAAAGTTTGACCATTTTTAACCTGCACCTCATTTAACAATCGAAAGTCTTTTACAAAACGAACTATAGAATGAGCTAAAGTACATATTTCTTCAGGCAATATATCCTGCAATGCTAATGTCGAGCCGTAGCATAGAACTTCATTAAATAAGCTTAATAAATGTGTGTAAATTAAACTAGGTAAAGATGTGTTTCTTAACAAATCCACAAAACTCATTAAGTCTGCATAAAATGGCTTAGTATCTATAACGGAAAGGTTAGCTTTCACACTAATAATATTTTCCCAAAGCGAGAAGAATGTTAATATACAATTTTCTGCATTCGGTAAATTCAGGTACATGTTTAGAAGGGATTTCATATGCGAAACTAGGACAGGCCAGTGGTGTTCTAGGGTTTTGATTGTTGTGCATTTTATATGAGACGTGTCAAACGACTCTGAATCTGTTAAAACTATTGTAACGCACCCAGTTTCTGTGACCCTTTCAATCCGAGTTGATGCTGATGAAGGTTCAGAATTATTACTATCACGAGACATAACTTCTTGTTCAATCGGGAAATTCAATACTGGCTCATGAAGAAGACTAGGGTTATCTTCACTTTGATTTGATGTAGACGGAGTGCTGTTTGTTTGAAGGTTAGAAAAGGCATTATTTAACCCTTCGCTATGACTTGGCTGGGTACTACTATGTCCATAACCTATTGTGGAGCGAAACGGGTTATCTTCTTGCACTATAACTGGCCCCGCACTGTTTATATATTGACTTTCTTCCAATGGATGCTGCTCTACATCTTTCCATTCTACTATCCTCTTTATTATATCTAAACTGTAGTTAATTTTCTGTACTGTTATCCTATTAATTCGATCTAAAGAGTAAATGTTCTCGGCTATCTGCTGCAACCAATGTTCATTTGCAGTGTCTTTTGCAACAATTAAAAAACTAGCAAGCACTTTGCTGGCGACAAATGTGATAAATCTACTTTTATGGTCAGACAGATCTATGACTTCTGTTATCCAATCGTGGCGGTTACGTACAAGCATGTCACATGAGTACATCAATCTTGAGCAAATAGTACCAGAATTGTTTTGTTTTAAGTAAACATCGAACATGAGCTGCATGGTTGATAGGAATGTCAAGGAACATGGAACTGGCCATGAATCAATATTTAATTGGCGATCAAATAGATGTGATATTGATTGCTCATTGATCCCACAAAGACATTGTCCAACTAACTGGGTTTGTAACATCCGAAGCTCCGTTAACAAGCTGTTATCTGCTGCATTCCAATTGGACACAGCTGAACAAGATGGAGCCAAATCTACATTAACAGTTTGCAGTCTTATTATCGCAGCGCAGTCCACAGCATCCTCACTGACTGTTCCGCTGTCCGGAGACTCACCATTTCTCACCGTATACTCATCTGAAGGCTCCGTGGGAGGAGTCACAGAGTCAAAGATATCCGCTATAGCATCCTCCGCGGACCGATCACTACCGTCATCAATATCAGGACCATCAATACGCTGCTTTTTCTTCACAGGCTGGTCGGAAGCCATTGCTATGTTCGACTGCTCGTCACAGTTCAAATACAACCGCCAAACCATGAAACAGACTCTTATAACCCGCTATAGAACCAAATCACGCCCAATCTGGAAGCAAAAACGACGTATATTTATACATGACCTTTCGAAACAGCTACTCAATTACGCGCGCTACAAAGCGGATGAAAAATCACTTTTATACACATTTAACTAATATAAAACCACTCGATTACTGTTTTAATAGATCATATATACCAATTAAATAACAATAACAATGCGAGTTTAGCATCTAAATTTATTAAAAGTTCACTTTCCAAAATGTTTTGATGGCACACATACCACAAAAATAAGATGAGGTTGTCTGAGCTTTAATTTCATTAGCTTCCATTGGCACTGTTGTCACTATATAGAATATCATTTTTCTTAGCACTGAAATGTATTTTTACTGTATATTTCTTTCACCTTTACCAAAATATATCCAAAAAAACTTTTATGAATAGAAATTCGACTCCATTACGGATAATATGACGCGCTATCAATACAACAACAAATAATGAAAGAATGTTTATTAAATCTAATTCACAGGTTCTTAGTTTGAATTGTAAATTATTATTTATATATTTTAATATTATTAGATAAATAGTAAATGTAATATGCAATGGATTTCTTAAAATTAATTAATGAATTAGTCAACAACTCAACATAAATTTCACCAATTCCGTTATCAATGTTACCATATAAACAAATTTTATTATAAATTATAACCTTTTTTATATCTATTATAATTATTTCAAATTATATAATATATATATACCTATTTTTATAATTGTAGAAACAATAAAATGATTAATTTCTTTTATATATATTTATTTTTATTATGGCTTCTCTTACGTTTCATTATACGCAATTTATCATAATTTTAATACTCTGATATTAGGGATATCATTATTGTCCTTAATTTTCATGCCTAATTTGGAACGTTAAAACAAAATGGTCTCGGCCGAGCCCTCAGGCTCCCTGTAATTTTTAAAATGTTTGCTTTAAGACCATAAATCGAGCTAAATTCAATGTGATGTTGCAAATTAAACAGGTGAATATCTTGCAGAAATATTGGACTATTTGCGTGACGTGTAAATTATGCCCGAATTCGGTGTTTTTGCATAACAATCGATAGTATAAATTTAGGTTAAGATCTTCGATGGTGTCTAAATCGGTACAATATAAAATTATAAGGAAATATAAGTGATACAGCGAGTTGTAGTGCGCGGACAATTGGTGGTTATTGTTTATTTATAGTGTGTACTATGCGGAAAGGTATCGGATTGTCATCGGCCATCTATAGAAGTCTAGGACGATTTGTTATGCGTATTCTATTTTGTAATATATTTAGATGATTGTGGTTCATTTTTGCGAGTTGCGAAAGTGTAGCACTATTGAATGTCGTGCGTAATCTCAAAAAAAAGGATTGGAAAGCATTGTTTGCTGTTAAAGATTAAGACAATGGTGAAATTTCAAGTGATTTCCGATGTGGAGTATTATGGCCAAACAATACCGTTTTTGTCGCTGTAATAACTTTATTATACCTATTATATTGACAAATAATAGACAGAATGATGTAGTGTATGAATGCTTTTACTTCATACTGTATAGCTTCTAGTATACACATATAGGGTTGCTTTAAAAAACCCTTGATCGGAATCAAGGACTCAATAGGCTAAGCAACCCCCTGTAAACTTGTCATATGTTATGTTGTACTTGTTTAGGTTTTACATAAAAGTTTACTCTTAGTTTGTATTTTTTTTTTTGTGTTGTCTTCTCCCGATGGATGATAATGAGGTGATAGGGAAGGCAAAGGGTCTAGCCAAGTCTGATATAATATGTCTTTCTTTCTTATGAGGTTATCATCAAATTCCAGATGTTGCAGAGTTTGATGCTTTTCGTGATGCATACATTTGTACATATAGAATAAAAAAAATGATATTTTGGATCATTGATACCCTAGAAATAATTTGAAGAATTTTATACTGCACCCTATACTACACACTACTATACTATCACAAGCCAGATACTCCATTGTTCTCCTCACTCGCCAACACACAATGGTCCGGTATCTGAACATTGAATACAAGAATTGCTAAGATATTTGTTCTTTCTCTTCTGTTTTTTTTACTAACTGCACTGTTCTTGTTTGTTTCAGAATCATTCATTATTTGATGGAGGGGATCAATAACAATATGCATGCCTTATTTATATTTAAGAAGTAGATTTTTTAAATTTAGAATCTCATAAGTCATTTAGCAATAATGTTCTAGAATAGTGGAGTATTTAAATATTTAAAAACACATTAAGGCTTGAATGTCAAAGTTTTGAGCCAAGATGTCTGACGATGAAGATTCATCTTCAGAAAGGGCTTTATGCCCTATCAACAATATACCAGGTAAGTTTAATTTTAATAATAAATATTTATTTATTTCAGAATTCAATCCATATTTGTTAGTAACAGTTTAACTTAAAACTATGTTAGTATTGTAATCTCATAGGTACTCATAGCTAAATTTAAAAGGTTATTGATTAATTGTTGTGGTGTAGTTCTGTATATGTTTTATTTTGTAAATCTGATATTACTGAGTTTCCTTGCAGATTTCTTTCTCTGTCATATTAAACATTAATAGGTCACTGGAATCTGCTAAGCTTCTGGTCTTCTACTAACAGCTTGCTCTTTGGACCACTTTGCTGCTTAGTCTCCCTACTAGCAGGAGTAGAATCATTCAAAATAATTCATAAATGCCTGTAATAGGTTTATGTGAATGAAGATATTTTGACTTGGACTTAGGTATACACCTTGAAAAGTAAAAAACAAAAAGTAAAAAATAGTAATAATAGATACTTATTTAAATTAAATATTAAAAAAAAAAAAAAGTAACTTTTACCAATTGGACACAGTTACGCAAAAAGGTGCCAATCCACAATTTTTCAAAAATTTACTAGAATTATTAATTGAATCATTAATGATATCTTTAAAAACGATTCAGAAAAAATACCTTTTTTGACATATTGTAAATGTATTAAACGTTGGACTAACCTAATTTTCAACATTGATGGCGTTTAACGTCAAATGGATTGGATCCTTTTTGCGTAACTACATCCTATTTTCCCCCATTTTCTAAATAAATAGTTTTGATTCTAAACACCAATAATCTAATGTTTTTACAATAAATAATTCTAGGACCAGTTGTAACAGTATATAAAACATACAGTTTCAAGGATATACATATTTATTTTCTATAAATATCATAATTAAATTTTACCTTATTGTAAAGGATAAAATTTTTCCTTATTTACTAATTACCCGACTCAAAGAAGGGCTATGTATTTTTCAGCGTCTATATATAACCAAACGCGTTTGCCGATTTTAATAATTCTCACGTCAATCGATTCGTCACGCCAGTGTCACTGAAGATATGACAATAACCAAATTTCATTAAGGCGACAACCAGACGCCATAATATGGAAAATTTAAACAATAAAGTTGACGAACTATATTAGATAGATAGATAGATAAATTCTTTATTGCACAAAAAAATATAAAAAACATTCCAATGTACATAGGCGAGCTTAATGTCTAGGCATTTTCTAACAGCTAACCTTTGGGAGAGTGAGACATTGAGTGGGGTATAATAACTGCCTCCGTGGTCTAGCGGTTAAGTCAGTGAATTTGTACTCAGAGGTACCGGGTTTGATTCCTGGTCGTGACACAAAAATATTTATTAATGTAATTAAATACATTTAATTTGTGATATTTCTCGAGTTTGGTACGCTGGAGACATCAATGAGCTTGCCACTTGTCATGATTGGCCTATAGAAAGTTGGCTAAATGTGAATCCGCTTCTTTATAAGCGTGGTTTCTGACCACCCCGAAAGGGAAACGGTCGTGATGATAATGATAAGATAAAGATAAAAATTCTTTATTTACATAAATGTTAGTCTAATTTACAGGTCTTATAGTAAACTAACTTAACGTAACAACATTTGCCAAGTAAATTGGCGAGCAAATATATCAAACATTAATAATTTTTTTTTAAACTTTTAAATAAAATATGTCCAAAAACTTACATCTAGGTATTCATACAATATTGTCAGCTTAAACTTTAGGTATTACAATTGTCAAAATATTCTTATAAATTATAAAACATATTTTGTTTTAACCAAATTGTTAATTGATTTTTAAATACATTTTTTCCCAACGATTTTAATTTGTTGGGTAATTTATTATAAGTTCGTATACACATAATAAGGCAATTTTTATTACATTTTGTTTTTTTAGGATTAATATCTACAATAAGATCATAGGGGTTTCTCCTACTTCTAACGCTGAAATCTCCAATCTTTCTAAACATGTCGCTGTGTTTTCTAACAAATAAGCAAACATCCAAAATATAAAGAGATGGAAGTGGCAATAAACCGAGCAATCTAAAAAGTGGTTTGCATGATTCGAACGGTGGGATTCCACAAATTGCTCTAATACACTTTTTTTGCCCAATGATAATAGGTATTTGAGAATCATGTTGAGGTTGCTCTTATCATTTTTTATTTAGAGTGTCAATTTTGAGTCTATAACGATTTAAAGTTGGTTAGCAATTATTATCATTTATAATTAAATTCTAAGTCCTATCTCTACCTATCTACCTATTATAAAGATGCAATAAAGTTTATATAGAAAAGTGTCGTCACGGCGGTATCCCTTTCGAGGTGGTCAGAAACATATATTTTATATTATAACAGACAGCGATAACTAAAAAGTTTATAATAAAAATCCGCCTGTGTAAAAATAATCTTGAATCAAAAAAGGAAAAGAATTAAATAAAAACTAAAAAGACAAAAACAAGCCCAAGGGTGCAGTCGCCAGGAACTATGCAACAGTCGGGACCCATTGTTGGGAGGATCCTGACTGTTAAAGTAGCTTAATACAGAATGAAAACAGTTTGAGAACCACTTGTTTTCTTGTTTACATAATATTTTTAGCTACCTATAGTATATTCTAATTGCTAATGGTCAGTCAAACAATGACCTATGCTCTTTCTTATAGTAAATAACGCCTAATATGGAAACTGACGTAATGTAATATTATACTAATTATCATAATGTGTACTGGAAAATGGGCTATGATTCATTATATGGCATGATACATTCTTTATTACTTCTTTTAAACTCCATAGAATAATAAACGATTTGATTACTGCATTTGTATAATGTATAATCTTTTGTTTGATATTTTATTTTAAATTCTTTATTGCACCAAAACTTAAAATTAGGTACATAGGCGAGTTTAATGCCTGTTAGGCATTCTCTGACAACTAACCTTTGGGATGGTGAGAGATTATGGGCAGGGTGCAACAATCCAATAATATTAGTCTAATTTATAAATACACTACATACCAAGAAATTACATAAACTACATGCAAGTATTATAAACATATATATACATATATATATATATATACACATATACAAATAGACATACACAAACATATTGCGTGCCAAATATTTAATGTGTACTAGATGCAGTGTGCTCCTGCTTATCAAGAAACAAGTTAGTGACCAATTGTTTAAAAACATTGACAGATGGTGCCCGTCTAATGGCCAGTGGTAGTTTGTTCCACTGGCGGGATGCAGACACAGTGAAGGAATCTGAATATCTGCTAGAGGAGTGGGATGGGATTTTGAGTTTATATTGAGATATTGATGTCAGTATTGGAGGGGAACCCATTGGTTCTTTCCTCAGTCTCTGCTAAACCTTACGCCAAGACCAGGGACACTCTTTCGTTTGAGCCTTCGGTGTTTGATGCTGCCAGATCATCTCAGGTCTGAGGCGAGCACATTTGGGTGTGATGCGATACTCAGTTGATATCCGTGGCAGTATGAGGTTATTTCCTCTCTTATAGTTTTCATCTTTGTGAATATATTTGTTTTTAATGTCGACAGGAATGTTAAGCATAAGCCTGAAGGCTTTGCTCTGAAACTGAAACTTTTCCAGGATGTTGATGTTACTATTGCTAGCTATGGGGTTACCCCACAGCTGAATACCATATGTCCAAATTGGTTTAAGGATGGTTTTGTATATAAGGACTTTGTTATTGTCACTTAATTGTGAGTTTCTGCCTATCAACCAAGTAAAAAACAATCTATAGAGCGGCAAATTCTGAATAAGACTGCATTCATACACCATTTTGGGTAAAATGGTTTATAAGACCTTTCTACCCCAAAGCGTCGACATATTTCTAAGTTTGGTATTCAGCTGCTTGCGTTTAGTCCATATATTATGCCATTAAATGAATAATTATTAATCATAAAATCTACTAATTCTAATAGCGACCTTCACTGAATTCTGAATCTACATTTTATATAATAAAGTACACCAACGAAAGCAACGGTGATGGGTTACCTAAATATGTAGGTTATTAATTGATCGTTGTACTGTAATTCTGTATATGTTAGGTTTAGGTCCTTATACATATGAATTTGTCATTTTTATATGGAAAAAGTAAAACGAAAAATAAATAATGAAATTATATATTTACTCAATCGAAGTATGTACCATTATTTTATATGCACTTTAGCCATTTTATAGGTAGTTCATTGATTATTATTCAATCAAAATCAATCAAAATCAAAATAATTTATTTCCGTATGGTTAGCACGTAACACTTGGATATTGTCAATACATACAAGCCAATAAACAAAAAATAATAATAAAAACAAATAAAAAATATTACCATTGACCATGGCTGGACCGAACCTAACATCAATACAATAATTATAACTAAAACATTGTTGCCATAAACGAGGAATTTGTTTTTACTTACAGCTAGATACTTAATATGTGCTGTAAAAAGGCCATGTCAGCTTACAATCTAATAATAATTATGTCCATAAATATAAATATAAATTCGTGGCTGTAAAAAGGCCATGTCAGCTTACAATCTAAAAAATAATTGCTATGTCCAAATTAAACGTATTATATTTGTGTCATAAGCAAGGTAATTATAATAAATAAGGTAACTTAATAACTACTTAATATAAATTCGTGGCTGTAAAAGGGCCGAGTCAGCTTACAATCTAACAATAATAATAAATATTAAATCTTAATACTAGTTCGTGGCTGTATACGGGCCGTGTCATCTTACAATGTAAATAATAATAATATGTCAATTTAACATATAATAGAACATGTATTAAAATAAAAAAAAAATATTTTAAGCCATTAATAATAATAATAAAACTATATATCTTTGTGTCACAAACGACTGTAATTGATTACGATAAAAATGACGATGATTTTTATTAGTTGTAGGTGGACAGCGAGCTCGGCAACTGGAAGCCATGTTTTTGGAGAGGCGAGTCAATAGGCACAGTCTAAGTGTGGAGACGTTACTAGACGTCTTATTGTTACTTTACGACGAATGTTGTAATAGCAGCCTGAGGAGGGAAAAAGCGATTTCTGACTTCATTGAATATGGTAAGTTATACTCAATAAATTATATAAACCTAAAGGCAAAAGTGCTAAACCCTTTAAAACAATTTTAATAGTACCCTCATTCCATAGCTATGCTCTTGCAGTATGTACCGAGAGAGAAAGGATTTCGATATCTCCGTATACAAGTATTTGGATTTGGAGTTAAGCCATTTTTGCACAGCTTATAATATCATATAATTAGATAATAACTTCCTCTGTAGTCTAGCGGTTAAGTTCGTTTAATTTATTTGTAATATTTCTTGAGTCTCGAGTTTGGTACGCTAGAGACATCGACGAGCTTGCCACTTGTCATGACTGGCCTATAGTAAAGTTGGCTAAATGTGAATCCGCTGAATTAAAAAATAAACAGCATGGTTTCTGACTCCCGGAAGTGATACAGTCATGATGTTCCTTTTTTTAAAGACAAAAGTTATCTATAAGTGCGTTCTTCCAGTAATGTCGTATGGTGCTGAAACGTGGACACTGATGGTGGGTCTTGAGCTATGGATAGAGCTATGCAGAAGTTTCAGTTTTTTTTGCGGTTTTCCCGCGCTGTGATCTCATATACCCCACGTGTTGGGGGTGATATTGACACGAATTATGAAATCCATGAAAAGCATCGAATTCTGTGCTACATTTGGAATTTGATGATCCCTGACTCGGTTATGAACATGAATAAATTACAAGTTTTAGACTGATGTATTGAACTTACCGTTCCGTGGGAATCAAATATTCCAAAAGACCACAACATACAAGTCGAATAAATCTTATGATCTCACAGAAGAAATGATTAGGAACGGGTTTAAGACTTAGCTTTACACCGTGAAAGTTGGTGCGAGAGGTGTTCCAGCAAAATCTTAGCATCACTTACTGAAAGAATTGGGCCTAAGCAGGTCTGCTGTCAATAATAAAGGATATAATCTAACACCTGCTTTATTTTTATTTTTGAATTGATCTTCATTGATTTTACTTTTGGTCTCTTTTCATTATTATTTTTTTGAAATAGTTTAATTCTCTCTCTTTTATTTGTAACACTTATTTAACTAAAAAAAAAAACATTTATGGAACGAGCTTCCAAGACGGCATTAACGGAATCATACAATATTTGGTTGGGTAGGGAGAGGAGTAGAATGGTGGATGGTGAGCGTATTATCGCGCAATAAGAAAAAAGGGAGGCCTCCTTTTCTTAAACTAGCCTATTATCGGTCGCAAGCTCGAGACTCCATTCTTCTCATCCCTTACCCATGAAAAATAAATTTGTCTTCTTCCATTGTCCTTTAAAGAAACGAAAAAAAAAACTAAGAAATTTCCGAGGCCTATCTCCATCAGTGAAGATTTAGACTCTGTGTTCTAGAAGATTACTGTTTTATGTGATTGTTTTTTTATTTTCTTTTTCAGTAAAACCTGTAGCTACAGCATTAAAGAGGCTAAGATTATCTCGTGATGATTTTGAGTTAGTAAAAGTGATTGGACGAGGGGCCTTTGGTGAAGTCTGTGTAGTTAAGGCGGCGTTTTTACAGGTAATTATATTATTATTCATATATTTCGGTCGGATTAATTATTGGAACATCCCTAAAATCACGTGTTTTAGGTAAAATTTTGGTCAAACTGAAAAGAATCAATAAATTAATAAATCATAATTTTACCTTCCAAATTTAATTACCCAATACAGTATATTTTAAAATGTTCCTGTACTGTTTTTGACCGACGATGTACAGAGTTACTAGTAATTCGACGTATATCCATCAGGAGCTGATAGGGGGGCAAAAAAGTAAAGTAAATTATCATCACAACCGTTTCCCTTTCGGGGTGCTGACCAATAATTATTAATAATAAATATTTATGTGTCCCGACCAGGAATCGAACCCGGTACCTCCGAGTCTAAATCCACGAAGTACCGCTAGACCACGGAGGCAGGTGCCTAGAATTAAAATAAACTCACCAATTTTACATAATTAAATATAATTTAATAAGTTCAAACACGCTTCGTTCTAAGCTACTTAGTAATGTGAAGTGGTACTATTTGTCGACGTTTTCCTCGCGCACTGCCAGGGTTGCCAACTCTCGAAAGTAGAAGAAGCTTCGACAGTTTTAAGATATAGTTATTTAAAACAATATCTCCGTATAAATCTTTTAATCATTTTTTTAGGGTGCGGACGCAGGAACTAATCAGCTAACAAGTGGTGGCACCATATCTGCCACAACAGGTGAAAGAGTTTACGCTATGAAAATACTCAACAAATGGGAAATGCTTAAGGTAATTTAATGTGTTGTATCATGGTTACATCATCATCATCACATAGTCCTAGACATCACATAGTCACCAGAATTTTCTGGAGATTTTGGTCTACACATTTGGTGATGTCAATTTATTAACGATTCCACCATTAGTTGGTATTAGTGGAACCGAGACCGCTTAACATGCTCTTCGAACGGTGTGTTGTTGTAGATCTATTACAAATGTATTTTCCTCATAGGTACATGGTTAGGATATTAGGGAAAGCATTCTTACAACCGAGCCATCACTGCTATTAACATAGTAAATATTATTAATAAGACCACAACACAAAATCGAACAAATATTTATGATTTCACACAAGAAATGATCAGGTACGGGTTAAAGACTCAGCTTTATGCAGTTATTGCGAGAGAAGTTCCTGCTAAATCTTTGCACCACTTACTGAAAGAATTGGACCTAAGCAGGTCTGCAGGAGATACATTTATGGAATGAGCTTCTTTATTTGTTTGGGTAGGGAGAGGAGTGGAATAGTGAATGTTGAGCGTCTTGCTGCACAATAAAAATGGAGGCCTCCTTTCTAAACCAGCCTATTTTTGGTTGCAAGCCCAAAACACCATTCTTTTCTTCTTCCTTCTACATGATAGACCTGGCACCTGGCAAAGAATGTTAAACTGAAGAAGATATAAATTAGAGATGAAACGGATAGTGGTTTGGCCGGATACCGGTTACCGAATATTCGGCAAGCTACGAGGCCGGAGCGCCGGATATCCGGCAACCGAATATTCGGCCCTTTATCGCGTTACATGACGCGACCAGTTTGATTTGAAATTATTATTACCAACAAATGCAGAAAATTTGGTATTCATTTGCATAATTTGCCACTTGTTAAATTTGAATATTAAGCTAATTATGTCGAGTGATTATTAAAATAAACTGTGTCCATAACGTCGTGTGGTATCATTTTCCTCGTATAAAATAATGAGAATGTTTTGAATATAACTATCCGGCATCCAACCGGATACTGAGTTACTATCCGGTATCTGGCCGGATAGTAAAAATAAGGCTGGATATCAGATAGTTACCGGATATCTGGTTCATCTCTAAAATAAAGTGCTTCTATGGCCCGGTAACTAGTAATGATTCCCGGTAACCCGGTCTAGTAAATACCAACTGTTGTGTATACAAGTGACAGTAATGACAGTTGATATTAACTAGTGGGTAGTATTAAAAAGTGAACATAAGTTGGAACTTTAACAGTGAAGCTGTATCATGCATAATCCTTAATTGTGAGTATATAATAGTGGCGACGAGGACAATTGACAGTGGAATAAGTGCGAAAATAGTGATAAAATAAATAAAAATAAAAAACTTGGGAAAATGGGTATAAAGTTTGGTGAATTTGATATAGCACATGGCTGCTGGCAAAACTATATTGAAAGGTTTTGTTACTGTTTAGAAGCAAATGAAATAGTGGATGATGCAAAGAAAAAGGCGAATTTACTAGCAGTATGTGGTCATGATTTATTTGATTTAATTGTATCCCTGATAACTCCAAATCAAGTAAGTGAGGTTACTTTTTCTACAATTAAGTTAAAGTTAGACAGTCATTTCCACCCAACACCAAATGAAATTGTGCAATCTTATAAATTTCATATGAAAAATCAAACAGAAGGAGAAAAAATTAGAGATTATATCGCTCAGTTAAGAAAGTTAAGTATTCATTGTAATTTTATGGATTTGAACAGAACATTACGGGATAGATTGGTGTGTGGTATCAGGGACAAAGAGATACAAAAAAAGTTACTCCAACAAGCTAAATTAAATTTTGAAGAAGCTTGTCAAATTGCTTTATCACATGAAACAGCAAATACAGATTCTAGTGTCATAGTTGGAGGGGGCCAGGAAAGTACAAGTGTTGAACTGGAAGTACCAATGGAGGTTAACCGTTTAATGACAAAAAATAAAAGCTGTTTTCATTGTGGAAAACCACATAGGGGAGAGTGTAGATTCCGTTGGAGTAAATGTACATTTTGTGGGAAAACAGGCCATATTGAACCTGTTTGTTTCCAGAAGAAACAGAGAAGAAGTACATCAAACTGTAATGGGCTATATGAAGCATGTATCAATAATGTTAAACAAGATAGAGTAAATGCATATATGATTAAAATATCACTAAACAATGTCAGCATAGAGATGGAAGTTGATTCAGGCTGCACCTTTACACTTATAAGTGAAGTAACGGCCAGGAAGATTTGGCGAGGTGGATTACCCAGGTTGAATAACGCAAATGTATCATTAAAAACTTGGACGGAGAGTCGGTTAGACCTAATGGGAGAGACTGTAGTACAAGTAGAGTATAAAAACATAAAGAAAAACTTAAAACTTCTTATAGCTAAAGGAATGGGACCAAGTTTAATTGGTCGAAACTGGTTTTCTGAGTTGGAAATTAGGTTACAAGGAGTTTACAGTATAAAAGTAAATATGAATGACATCTCTACACTACTTGAAAAGTACAAAGAAGTTTTTCAAGAAGGGTTAGGAAAGTATACAGGCCCAATAGTTAACATAACTCCAAGGGAAGGAGCCGTACCAAAATTTCTCAAAAGTAGGCCTATTCCGTATGCACTAAGAGAACGAGTTTTTAAAGAAATTGATAAATTAGTAATGGAAGGAGTCTTAGAGCCTACTCCACATTCAATGTGGGCCACTCCGATAGTGCCTGTGCTCAAACAAAATGGGGGAGTGCGGTTGTGTTGAGACTACAGAGCTACGGTAAACGTTGCCACAGACACCGATACATACCCTCTGCCTACTCTTAATGAAGCATTTGTGCAACTACAAGGGGGGGTCATATTTACTAAAATTGACTTAGATAGAGCCTATACACAAGTGGCTGTAGATGAACAAACATCCAGCCTACTCACATTAAATACGCCTAAGGGGTTATACAAAATGAATCGTTTGGCATTCGGAGTCAAAGCATGTCCGGGTATATTCCAGAGATTAATGTCATCCCTACTAGCAGACCTGACCGGAGTGGCAGTTCTCTTAGATGATATTGTCATATCAGGAAAAAGCATAGAACAACATAACACAAAACTGGAGGCAGTATTACAAAGACTGCAGGAAGCCGGACTGAGAGTTAATAAGACCAAATGTAAGTTTGCAGCAGAAAGTCTAGAGTTCCTGGGATTCATAATTGATGAATATGGAATTCATCCAAGTAATGAAAAAATTGAAGCAATTGAGAAAACACCAGCTCCACGTAATATTAAAGAATTACAAGCTTTTTTGGGATTACTCAATTTTTATGATAGGTTTTTACCGAACAAAGCAACAATAGCTGAACCATTATATAAATTATTAAATAAAGATAGTAGATGGCAATGGAAACAGGAACAAAACCAAGCTTTTGAAATATTAAGAAAAATGTTGTAAAGACACATTAGTACACTATGACGTAGAAAAGAAGCTTATACTATCCTGTGACGCTTCTCAGTATGGGTTAGGAGCAGTACTGGAACATAAAATGAATGATGGTACTGTTAGGCCAATTATGTTTGCATCGAGGACGATGAATGTTCATGAACGTAACTACGCGCAAATAGACAAGGAGGCAGCAGCAATTGTTTTTGGATTAAAAAAGTTTCATCAGTTTATAAGTGGCAGAAAAATAACCATCAAAACTGATCACAAACCATTATTGGGCATATTTGATCCAAAAAAGCCAATACCAAGTATTTTGTCTCCAAGGATGCTAAGATGGGCTTTACTATTAAACTCTTATGACTATAAAATAGAGTATGTGGCCGGAAAGAAAATAGGAAATGCAGACGCACTAAGTCGGTGGCCGTCGCATGATCAAGCATCAGAAGAGGATTATGAAGGTGTACTTCTTATTGAAGAGACACCAGTAGAGCTTAATTTTTCTGCTAAAGAAGTAGCAAAATTAACAAAGAAGGACAAATGTTTGAGCAAAGTCTTATACTGGGTTAGATATGGTTGGCCATCTAAAATTGAAACAGAGTTTAAAGTTTACTGGCAAAAACGAGATGAGTTATCAGTTTTTAAAGATTGTATATTATGGGGCAATAGAGTTGTGCTACCTGAAAAAATAAGAGACTATGTCCTGGAAGAATTACATTACAATCATGATGGTATTGTTATTAGAAAAGCAATGGCCAGAAGCTATTTCTGGTGGCCAGCAATTGATAAACAAATTGAACAAATGATTAAAGATTGTCATACATGTTCCGAAAACAGAAATATGCCTAATAAAGTCACACATCAATGGATAAGGCCTGACAAAGCGTGGTCTAGATTACATGTGGATTATGCAGGACCGTTTCAAGGAAAAAATTTTTTGATTCTTATTGACTCATTCTCAAAGTGGCCCGAGGTAAAAATAGTTCCAGATTTAAGCAGCGATACACTCATAAATGTACTAAGAGAAATTTTTGCGCAACAAGGATTGCCAGACTCTATCGTAAGCGATAATGGTAGAAGTTTCATTTCAGACGAATTTAAAAATTATTTAAAATTAAATAATATTAGACAAATCCTAACAGCACCTTACCACCCAGCATCGAATGGACAAGCAGAGCGTCGGTCCAAACTATTAAAAATAAATTAAGGAAACTATCCTCAGTGCCTTGGCATATTAGGTTACCAACAATATTATATGGATTACGTACCACACCCAATAGTGTTAATGATCGTACTCCAGCCGAACTTTTAAATAACAGGCGTTTTAGAACCAAATTTGATTACCTGAATCCTCTATCATACAAAGATAATGACAAATCAATTAGAAACCATTAATAATAATGAAAAAACAAAAATCAGAATATTTGATATTGGACAGACAGTTTACATAAGAAACTATGGTAAGGGGCCCCGTTGGCTGAGAGGTGTGGTAGAAAAGAGAGTTGGACTTTGTCAATATAAAGTCAAATGGAATGGAAGATTGTTATTAAGACATATTAACCAGATGCAAGACAGTGGGGCAAAGGAAAGAGAGCAAGTGGTCGAGGTAGAGCAGACTCAGAGCAGCGATGAAGAAGATGGGGAGCAACTTGCTATACCACCACAAGACCAGTGGCCAGATATGATTGGCGTGTCTGGACCTGAAGAGATAGTGATGTACAGAGAAAGAGCGGGGACTTCAAAACGCCCACGGGCGTCCTCCTCTTCTTTATCACCACCGCTTAAAAGAATCGCACATCAGGATCCATATGACCTGGAGCCTTTGGATAGCGATGATGAAGAGAGTGATTAGTGTACAAAACATTATCGTTAAATAAATAAATAATATATTTTTAAATTAGTATATAAGTGTATTAAGACTAAATTAGTGTATGAACTATCTTTGGGGAAAGGCATGTTGTGTATACAAGTGACAGTAATGACAGTTGATATTAACTAGTGGGTAGTATTAAAAAGTGAACATAAGTTGGAACTTTAACAGTGAAGCTGTATCATGCATAATCCTTAATTGTGAGTATATAATACCAACCAACAATTAAAAATATTGATTGTTACAGCGAGCCGAAACAGCATGTTTTCAAGAAGAACGCGACGTGCTAGTGTTTGGAGATCGCCGCTGGATAACTAATTTGCATTACTCATTTCAAGATGAAAATAATCTGGTAGGTTTTTTTTTATATTCATTACACAACACAGAGTCCTAGACCTCCACTGTTGGAGATAGGCCTTTATTTTGCCTACATTTGCCACACTACAGCTGGCCCGACAGATTGACGAGGATCAGATGTCAATTTTTAATGACAATTTATTAACAAGTTGGTATTAGTGATTAATAAGTCTTATTTCAAGCGGTGTTATTTTTATATATCACCATAGCAAGCTTACAATATTGGTTTGCATTGAAAGTAAAAATTAGCATTTGACATCGTTGCAAATGGCACATACTTTCAACGAGACCAACAAATAGGCGGTAGGCAGACTGATAGTGGTAATTTGCCCAGTCTGCTGTCCTACAGTCCACCATTTGTGCCGATAAACCCAGTAAAGTGTCCACACGATTCGGGTTCAGGCTCCAATTGTTAACATGCCGAGTCAAGCCTGCATAGTGTTAGGGACTGATGTCAGTCATGAGTGTCTGATTTCAGTTGCTAACATTCATGGACCACGTGCATCACTTACCATCAGGTGGCAAGGTTGTGCTAGTTTAAAAAATATATTTAAAAAACCGGGAACGTTGGATTGTGCACAAGAATGCTAGTATTGTAAATCTATGACAAATGTATGTAAGAGAAGTGTATTTCTCATTGGTACATGCCGTGGTTATTTATTAGTTATGGTTTGCAAATTTTAATAGTCATTATCTGTATCGAGATTTAGTATACATTCATTCATTAATTACAGCCCTAGAACAAAGCGTCCTAGACCTCCACTGCTGGAGATGGGCCTACACTCGCCACGCTGATATGATGACAATTTATTTATTTATTTAAATCTTTATTGCACAAAGTACAAAGGCGGACTTAATGCCGCTAGGCATTCTATGCCAGTCAAACCTTCGGGACAACAAGAGCAATTAAACAATGAAATTTATTAATTAAAATTTATTAATAAATTAATATTTAATAAATTAATTTATTAAAAAAAATATTAACGATTCCACAAGTTGGTATTAGTGCAACCGGGACCGACGGCTTAACGTGCTCTCCGAGGCACGGGAACGGTGGTGTTTTATATAAAGCTGTGATAGATGTACTTAAGAAAAGTGTATTTCTCATTGGTACATGCCGGGGAGGTTTTAACCGACCTTTGTAGGATTTAAGCTACGCGTTCTTACAACCGAGCCACCACTCTCGCGTTTAGTATACATTTATTTGTATATAAGTTATTTTTTCTACTATACGAGTATGTTATCTGTGGTAACCTTTATTTAGCCTAAAATCTCCCACTTTATTTAGCTCAAAATCTCCCACTTTATTTAGCCTAAAATCTCCCACTTTATTTAGCCTAAAATCTCCCATTTTATTTAGCCTAAAATCTTCCACTTTATTTAGCCTAAAATCTCCCACTTTATTTAGCCTGAAATCTCCCACTTTATTTAGCCTAAAATCCCCCAATTTATTTAGCCTAAAATCTCCCACTTTATTTAGCCTAAAATCTCCCATTTTATTTAGCCTAATATCTCCAACTTTATTTAGCCTAAAATCCCCCACTTTATTTAGCCTAAAATATCCCACTTTATTTAGCCTAAAATCCCCCACTTTATTTAGCCCCAAATATCCCACTTTATTTAGCCTAAAATCCCCACTTTATTTAGCCTAAAATCTCCCACTTTATTTAGCCTAAAATCCCCCACTTTATTTAGCCTAAAATATCCCACTTTATTTAGCCTAAAATCCCCACTTTATTTAGCCTAAAATCTCCCACTTTATTTAGCCTAAAATCCCCACTTTAATTAGCCTAAAATCTCCCACTTTATTTAGCCTAAAATCTCCCACTTTATTTAGCCTAAAATCTCCCACTTTATTTAGCCTAAAATCTCCCACTTTATTTAGCCTAAAATCTCCCACTTTATTTAGCCTAAAATCTCCCACTTTATTTAGCCTAAAATCCCCCACTTTATTTAGCCTAAAATCTCCCACTTTATTTATACTGTTTTGTATTAGTTTCCATAATAAATTAATTATATTTCCCCAGTATCTTGTAATGGACTACTATTGCGGCGGCGACCTCTTGACTTTGTTGTCTAAATTCGAAGACCGACTACCAGAAGATATGGCCAAATTCTACCTCGCAGAGATGGTTTTGGCTATACATAGTGTTCACGAACTTAGATATGTTCACAGGTAACTGGGTTTATATTATTACAACAAATAAAAAAAGTAAAGTATCATCACTATCGTTTCCATACTGGGGTGGTCAGAAACCACGCTTATAAAAGCGAATTTACATTTAGTCAACTTTACTGTAGGCCAATCATGACAAGCAAGCTCGTTGATGTCTTTAGCGTACTAAACACGAAAAATGTCACACACAATTAAATATATTATTGTGTCCCGACCAGGAATCGAACCCGGTTCATCTGCGTCTAAATCCATGGACTTAACCGCTAGACCACGAAGGCAGTTTGCTAAATATATATTTTTTTATGCGATACATTATTTTATTCAAATTGTTACTTCGTCTTTTGAAATATCTAAAAAAAACAGTTCCGACCGATAGATACACGCGCGTGGCTACGTAGGAGAAACTGCTGCAGCACCGAAAAATAAGCACACGCGGTGTGACGTCACCGAAACACAAAATTGTAGACGTCTGCCGCCGACCGAGGCAACTGGTGCCCTCCGATGGGTCACAGATCTGGTTTTAATAAGTTCTTGGAATAGTAGTTTGCGGAGAGACACTAGAGTCTCACAAGGTACAATTAGAAACAATCGCAAGACCAAGACCAGCTGTTCTGGAACAAGGCTTGCCAAGCCTTGGTCTGGCTTTGGAAACACTACAAATAAAATATAAATATAAAATAAATAAATATTTCCAGACAGGTCACACAGCGCCATCTAATTTCCGTGGTAAGCTACGAGGCTTGTGTTACGGAAACTAGATGGTTGATAAACTACATATTATACTTTTTTCTTTTATAATATATATATTATACATATAAACACCCAGACCGAGACAAATTATACAATGTACAACTTGCCCCCGGTGGGAATCGAACCCACGACCTCCCGAGTTCACAGCAACGTTTGTTACCACTAGACCACGGAGGCGTTAACAAAGTGTATTTCTAATTGATAACTAATGGGGTTCGAACCGCGACGTTTTTGTGTTTTTAATGTTTACTTGTTTAATTAAATTCTAGAGATATCAAGCCAGATAACGTGTTATTGGATGCAAGTGGACATATTCGGTTGGCTGACTTTGGATCTTGTTTACGACTTGGCGATGACGGAAAGGTACTGAATAAACTCACTTAAAAATAATAGATTTAATAGAACCTATATATATATAAAGGTGAATGTCTGTGTGTACACACAGACAGACATCCCTATGCATTGCAAAACTAGTTGACCGATTGGGATAAAACTTTGGGAATATGTTGTGTGAACATCAGGGAAGGTTTCTGACATATTTTGCATAATAAGTAAATCTTAATATATAAAACAAAGTATAAAAATAACTCTAGAACGGCTGGACAGATTTTTGTGGTTTTTGATTTGTTGGATTTGTCTCTGTCCTGAATAGCAGAATAACTCTTTACAAATATTTAATGACGATTAGGCGGTACGAAGTTTGCCGGGTCAGCTAGTATAGAATTGTGCTTATGTTTAATCATCATCATTATCATAGCCCCTAGAACGCGGAGTGAAGATCTGTTGAAGATGTGCCTTCCAGAGTATATACCATGTGCAATTGTCAAAAAAACAAATATTTTTTAGGCTTTCTGTCATTTGTAGAAACCCTTTTTAAAATAAAAAAATATGTTTTAAAAAATTAATAATAATAATTACCCGAAAAACAAAACACTACTATATATATACCTATAGTGTTATTGAATATCTTTTTTTTTCAAACTACCTGCATTTTATGTATTATTTTATATTTGCTGTTGCGTTTGTTTGATAGTTATATGTACTTTTGGTTTATAGATATTTTTATGTAACTATGTTCACAAATTGTAGGGAATCAACTGGTCTCCATGACGCAAGTTTTCATGGAGGCCAGGGAACCCCATATTTACAGTTTATTTATTTGTACTTAGATTTAAGGCTTTTTTATATTGTACTCTTTATTTTGGTTAATAAATAAATATATATATATATTATCTGATATCATCGATATAATTTTATAGATAAATATAGGTAGGCTGGGGAGTTATTCGCGCTATCGTTGACCTTACTTGATTAGGATCGGATAGTGTTAGGGTCTGATGTCAGTCGGTCCTCGCGCGCCACTTACTATCAGGTGGGCGCAAGGTCACATGTCGTGCTAGTATAAAAAAATATCTTCTTCCTCGTAATGTAAATTAAAAATAATTTTCGTGTATGTAATTGTGTAGAAGTTAAAATGATAATATTTTGTTTTTTTATAAAAAAAAAACAATAAGTTAAGTGTTTTTTTTACAAATTAGTTGTTAATGCGTGGGTTCTAATTCTTTTAATATCAACTTGAATTTGCACGTAAATGTAACGAATAAAGTTTATACTAAACTTTGAATGCCAAAAATATATCATAATATCCATTATTTTAGGCAAAATTATTATCCTTGTAACCCTATAATTTTTCACTTCTGTAAAACTACAAACTGACTTTAGTTCCAGTTTTAGTCGTAGGACTTGAGTGGTTATCCCGACGCTGACAAGACGTTGCTCCGTTTGACAGCTGAAAGGAATAATTGAGTGGAGAAGCCGTTGAAGATATGGGTGTTAGCTTGCATGTTCTGTACCAGTTGGTTCTAGGTTCAGATTTTTTTGTATGAGTGTTGATGTTTATTTTTTAACTGTTAATTTCAGGTCCAAAGTAATGTTGCAGTTGGTACGCCTGATTATATTTCTCCAGAAATCCTTAG
The DNA here is from genome assembly GCA_910589645.1 of Tinea semifulvella. Classification (NCBI taxonomy): domain Eukaryota; kingdom Metazoa; phylum Arthropoda; class Insecta; order Lepidoptera; family Tineidae; genus Tinea; species Tinea semifulvella. The sequence goes on from OU342619.1 coordinate 7,916,117, forward strand.
GGTAAGATTTTTTACTAAAACACACATATTACAAAATATAAAAGTAAAGAATCGGGGTGGTCAAAAACCACGCTTATAAATAAGCGGATTCACATTAAGCCAACTTTACTATAGGCCAATCATGACAAGTGGCAAGCTCGTCGATGTCTCCAGCGTACTAAACTCTAGAAATATCAAAAATGTATTTATTTAAATTAATAAATATTTTCGTGTCCCGACCAGGAATCAAACCCGGTACCTCCGAGTCTAAATCTACGGACTTAACCACTAGACCAAGCTTACAATATTAGTTGTCCCTGAAAGTCAAAATTGGCATTTGACATCATTGCAAATGGCACATACTTTCAACGAGAACAACAAATAGGAGGTAGGCGGACTGATGGTGGTAATTTCCCCAATCTGCCGGGACGGGGAAGTATCCACCGTTGGTGTCGATAAACCCAGTAAAGTGTATCCACACATTTCGGGATTAGACTCGAATTGCCGTCATGTCCATTCAAATAGTTTTTATAATTTTAACGGGTTTTTACGCGATTTACCTTAGAGACATATTTCACCCGACGTTTCAGCCAAGTTGCATTGGCCGTGGTCACGGGTCGAGACCCGTTAAAATTATAAAAACTATTATGAATATGCACGAAAGTTTAAAAAAAAAAAAAATGTCCATTCAAGCCGGCATAGTGTTAAGGACTTATGTCAGTCATGGGTGTCTGTTTCCAGTTGCAAATATTTATGGACTTACCATCAGGTGAGCAATGTCGTGCTAGTATAATAAATAAAAAATAATAAATAAAAAAAATAAAAAAAGAAAAAAAAAGTATAAAAAAGAAAAAAAAAACTCATCCTTTCAACATGCCTGATCCATGCCTTTCCTTATTTAGTATTAAGTACATCGATGTATATAGATAAGCCTATTCAATACAAAACGCACTCTTAAAAACGTGCCGCTTGCTTTGTGTACCTACCAACTTTGGGGGGGCATTTCTCAAGCAAGGATAATGCCACATGCTTTATTCATCGGAAATTATATCACAATGCATACAAAAAGACTAGTTTTTCTCGATATAAATATTAATATTAGGCGCTCTCGACGCTTGCTATCTCGCGACTGTTGGTGCAGCTACATGACTTCGATTGGTTTTACGGGAACGTTTTTATATCAGTGAGGGCCTATCTATATACATCGATGATTAAGTATGACAATGCCAATTTACAGCTGCTATTTATTATTATTTCAATAAATAGATTACTTATAATTTGACGAGGCGGTTTCTACTGTTCCTGACCAGTAATTTTAAAACCATTACCAATTATTGAGTTATTCAGCTGATATTATGTTTTTGTTTTGATCACTAGTAAATATTATTTATTATAAATTATTAGGTAGCTTTATTCGAAGAAAATAAGGTACAATGATTTAAAAAAATAATAACATATTAATTAAACTAAAAACTTACATCTTAAAACATAAATTACTATTAATAAAAATAAACCTAATTAATAAATAAAAATATAACTAAAAACTAAAATGAAGAAAAAACTAAATAAAAAATATTATAAATAATAAATTTGCTCCAAATCGCTGCCAATGGGCAAGGTGCCAAGGATACTGGCAGCATTGCCACGTTGAATGGCAATACTGATCCTTTGGCCCAAATATTGCCCAGCCCTTTTGTCTCCCGAGGTGTTGACGAGCTGTTTTGACAACGCCTTAAAAATTTCGTGTGCACTTGGTCCCCACGGCCCATAAATAAATTATTATATATTATTATTATTATATTATAATGTATCATCATCATTACAGCCCCTAGAACATAGCGTCCTAGACCTCCACTGCTGGAGATGGGCCTTCCAGAACATACATCTGGAGAATTTGGCCTACACACGCTACGCTGGCCAGACGGCTTGGCAAGGATATTATGTCATTTTTTTTTATGACAATTTATTATCGATTCCACAAGTTGGTATTAGTGGAACCGGGACCGACGGCTTAACGTGCTCTCCGAGGCACGGGAACGGTGGTGTGGTAAATCTACGACAAATGTACGAAAGAAAATTGTATTTCTCATTGGTACATGCCGGGGGGCTTAAACCGACCTTTGTAGGATTTAAGGATCGCGTTCTTACAACCGAGCCACCACATTGTATACATTATGTAAATTAAATAAAATTATAAATATCAAATGTAATAAAACTGTTATTACGTGTAAAAATGCTAAAAATATTGCCTATTTACTGAATAAATTATTTGATTTGATTTATTTTTGTTCCTATACATTGCGTATTTTCTACAAATAAGACGTACATAAGAAAAGTGTGCTTTTTGACGGCCTCCGTGGTCTAGTGGTAACAAACGTTGCCGTGAACTCGGGAGGTCGTGGGTTCGATTCCCACCGGGGGCAAGTTGTACATTGTATAATTTGTCTCGGTCTGGGTGTTTATATGTATAATATGTATATATATATAAAAAAAAAAGTATAATATGTAGTTTATCAACCATCTAGTTTCCGTAACACAAGCCTCGTAGCTTACCACGGAAACTAGATGGCGCTGTGTGACCTGTCTGGAAATATTTATCATTGGTACATGCCGGGGTGAAATCCGCGACCTTGTAGGATTTTAAGGAAAGCTTTCTTATAACCGAGCCACCACCGCATGTGATATTTATTAATAAATATTTATTTTTCAGGCAATGGAAGACGGTCAAGGTCGATACGGTCCAGAGTGTGATTGGTGGTCATTAGGTAAAGTATTTTTTATGTACAAACTTCAACTAAAATGTATAAATTAAATATCTCTGTTGCCATTGCATGATAATTTCGGCTATATTGGGTACTTTTATGCGCAATTTTAAAACGCGTTATCCTAGTAGAATAATTATTCCAGCGCATAAAAGTACTCAATATAGCCGAAATTGTTATGCAAGATATATAATGCGAAAGTTGTAGGTAAAAGAGGCCCTGGCAGACCGAGACTCACATATCACGATCAAATAAATAAAACACTGACTGAAGGTGCATTAAAAAGTCTTCGTAACCAAAGGGCATGTATGAAGAGGTTAATGAATGTCGACGAAGCGAAAGAAGTATGTCGTGATCGTGTCAAATGGCGCTCAATTGTCTCTGCCTACCCCGCAAGGGATCTGGCGTGAAGATATGTATGTAATGGCAACAAAGATATTTAATAAGCTTCCAGTTACTATAAGGGAGCTGCCACTAAAACTGTTCAAATTAAGAGTCAAACAAATGCTGGTTAATAAATGTTTTTATTCGACAAAAGAATACCTAGACACTCGAAAAAGTCATGTGACTAAATAAATATTTGTATGCTAGAAATAGCGAAGCATGTGATATAATTACAATAATAATTTACATCTCTGTACCTACCATGTTTCTGACAAATAAATTATTTCATTTAAAATAATTATTCTACTAGGATAACGCGTTTTAAAATTGCAAATATCCCCAAGAGTTTTAAAAAGTTCCGGATGGCTTCTACAAATATCGCTATGTTTGAGCGAAAACCAAATAACTATTTTTTTTTGTAAATTCACTTTTTTACACTAGTCGTTTAAAAAAGTTTTTCTTTTTCCAGTGACAAATCGACTAAGCACTGTGACGCTTACTTAACGGTTTTAGCTGCAAATGTAATTAAGTCAAAGTCAAAATATCTTTATTCACGTAAACTTATTACAGGCATTTATGAAACATCATTAATTTAATTATTTTAAATGATTTTACTCCTGCTAGTAGAAGACTAAGCAGCAAAGTGGTCCAATAAGTAAGCTGTTAGCAGAAGACCAGCAGCTTAGCAAATTCCAGTGACCTGTTAATGTTTAATCTGACTGAGAAAGGAATCTGCAAGGAAAACTCAGCTATATCAGATTTACAAAATAAAACATATACAGAACTGCACCACAACGATCAACTATACAACGACGACTTAAATGTGCATAATATTTTTGTGCAAAAATGGCTAACTTAGATGATTTTCATTCTAACACGAATATACAGCATTTTGTATGTAGATAGAAGGAACAATCATAAATTTAATTTTTGTAAATAAATGACTACAGGAAGTCATTAGAGGTGTGTTACAAATAGCACGAATGCATTATTTTTGTCCAAAGATTCTATTTATTTCCACTGCATTACCTCACAATAATATGCCGTACCTTATATTTGACGCAACATATCCATAGTATGCCTGAAGGGCGGTTTTTTCGTTAGCTACCCCGTCGTTCCGAGACACGATAATAGTAACCTAAGCACGCTTAAAGGTGTTCCGAGACGCGCTTAAACTGTTTTGCCAACGTCACAAATGACATCATTTCTGGCGCTTAGACTGCTCACGATATCGAGGTACGAGGGGCGTTCAAAATATTCTCGGTATTGATACGTTACAACCTCTTTTATATATATATTTGTTACTGGCCGCTAAGATTCATCCATTGACATTAAAAAAAACTAAAATTGGAACCGAGATGTTCTTTTGTTTTTCTGCAATTGCCGAACAAACATGAACACCATGAGCGAATTAACAATTTTAACGAAATTAGAGCACCGATCCGTCATAAAATTCTTGACAAAACAGGGTAAAAATCAAAAAACCATAAAAGAGGAAATGGATTGTGTTTACCGTGAGTCTGCTCCTTCTTTATCTACTATTCAAAAATGGTCAAGCGAATTTAAGCGTGGAAGGGAGAGTATTGAAGATGACCCTAGACCTGGCCGGCCTGTAGTGGCTACCTCACAAGAAAATATTGATAAAGTGGAAAAACTTATATTGGAAGACGGCCGAGTGAAGGTAAAATCTATAGCTCAAGTAACCAATCTCTCTATTGGTACCGTACATGACATTATACATGACCATCTTAATATGTCAAAAGTAAGTGCAAGATGGGTTCCGCGAATGCTGACGCTTCTTCAAAAGGATATGCGTGTGGCTTGCTGTTCAGATTTTATCGACCTGTGTGGTGAAAATCCCGATGAGGTGCTGCAAAAAATAGTTACTGGAGATGAAACCTGGGTTCATCATTATGACCCAGAGAGCAAACAGGAGTCCATGCAGTGGCACATTAAGGGTTCAGCTCATCCCAAGAAGTTCAAGGTAATCCCGTCAGCTGGCAAGGTCATGGCCACAATATTTTGGGATTGTGAAGGAGTTTTGCTTATCGATTATAAAGAAAAAGGTGTAAATATCACAGGGCAGTACTACGCTAACGTTATACGTCAATTAAGAGATGCGATCAAAGAAAAGAGGCGAGGAAAGTTAACCAAAGGTGTTCTGCTTCTGCATGACAACGCCCCTGTCCATACTGCTCATATTGCCAAGGCAGCTATTGTTGAATGTGGGTTTGAAACTGTTACTCATCCACCCTATAGTCCGGACTTAGCCCCAAGCGACTTCTTTTTGTTTCCCAATCTTAAAAAGGATCTGCGTGGAAATAAATTTTCTGACGATGAAGCGTTGAAGACGGCCGTGGAGGAGCATTTTTACACCAAAGATAAAAAATATTTTTATGAGGGATTAAAAAAAATAATTGATCGATCTTATAAGTGTATGAACATAGGGGGGGAGTATATTGAAAAATAAAAATATCAAACTTTTCGTACTTGTTTGTTTTTATCCACATACCGAGAATATTTTGAACGCCCCTCGTAGATCGCTCTGAGCGATGTCACTTGTTTGTCATAATGTCCCGCGCCATTTTCAAGTTAATTTAATATTAGGTTTTCTTTTAAATTATTTAATATTGTAATTTGTTTATACTGTTTCTATATTACAAATCTATAATTAATATTTAAGTAGGAAGTGAAAAAAAAAAGTCTCTATTTAAAAATAACAAAATAAGTTAATAATATTAAACTTTACACATATAAAGATGAATAAACCGAGAGATGTATGTTTGTTAGTATTCATACTTAAAGATGTGGAATCCGTTATTTATCTTCCATACATTAAAAAAAAACTATCATTTTATGAATGAAAATGTGATTTAAACCGTTCCGAATTGATATCACGCTCTGAGCATCCAAATCGTGATATTTGATCAAAATCAAAACATTTATTTTCTACAATACGGTACATATTGTGGCTAGTAGTAGTAGTTTTCCGGCGTATCCTGCCGTCATGCAGCGTGAAAATATTTACATTTATAAAGTATTTTACAGTCAATAGTTTCAACACACCTATACATAAAAATAATAAAAATAAATGGAACAATAAATTACATGTCAATTACCTACTTATATTATGTCAAAGATATATTATGATATTATTTATGATAATAATTTAATTATCCTACTCAAGTACATCACTAAGAAATTCCTTATTTGAATAGTATACCTTTAGTACCAATTTGATTCGGAACGACTGTTAGTACCGTATTCATTCTAAGCGCTCTGAGCTTGATTCGGAATGAGGGGTACATGAGTTAATCGCCACAAAGTGTAGACAAATCTATTTATTTGTGGTGTAACATTATTATTAACTTAAGGTTACCAGCCCTATTTTGTTACTTAAGCGCAAACGCTATATAATGGAATCCGTTAACTAAATATATATTATTAAGGTTGATATTTGCACGGCCGCTGTCAAGGTCAAGCGCTTATAGAGTTGAGAATTGAATAATATTTTGTAAATAACGAAATTCACTAACAACATTTGCGGCTAAGTAACAGATAAGGGCTGCAGACAGAGAATGTGTACATAATATATAAAAAAATTGTTTCTCAGGTGTTTGCATGTACGAGATGTTATTTGGTGAGACGCCATTTTACGCCGAGTCTCTGGTAGAAACGTATGGGAAAATTATGAACCATGCCAGGTGCTTCAGATGTCCACCTGATGATCAACCTGTTAAGGTATACTAGCTTATTACATATCATGAGATTTATTTGTGCACCCGCATATATTTGCTCACTCTCCCAAAGGTTTACTGGTAGAAAATGCTCGCTTATGTACAATGACTGCCTCCGTGGTCTAGTGGTAACAAACGTTGCCGTGGACGCGGGAGGTCGTGGGTTCGATTCCCACCGGGGGCAAGTTGTACATTGTATAATTTGTCTCCGTCTGGGTGTTTATATGTATATATTTACAAAGAAAAAAGTATAATATGTAGTTTATCAACCATCTAGTTTCCGTAACACAAGCCTCGTAGCTTACCACGGAAACTAGATGGCGCTGTGTGACCTGTCTGGAAATATTTATTATTATTATTATTTATTTTGTTCAATAAAGACTTTAAACAAACAAACAAGACACTAGATAATAGAGATAGAGAGTAATTTTGTTTATATCTCAGATTAGCTGACCCGGCGAACTTCGTACCGCCTGACCGTCAATGAATGTCATTATTAATAATAATACTACTCACACTCACTGGGAGAGGTCGATTGACCGTTAAGCGGTAAATGGTTTGACTTGGCTTTATTTCTGTATTCGACTACAGTCAAGCGCAGGAGTCTCAAGAGAAACGACTGAGTAACTATATATATATATATATTATATATATTAAGAGCGCTAGGGAGTTTTAGGCTCCCGTTCGGTACCCTCGGTCGGCACAAATCAGCGTTGATGCGCGCCACCTATCGGACAACAGTAGTAGTTTTGAAATGCGTAGGGAACATACACACAGACATTCATTTTTATATTAATAGATAATATTAATTCGGTATACTTTTAAAATAGTGACAAGTTTAAATTACCAACTTATTGTTACAATTTTAAGTTAATTTTGTCTCACTAAAATAATGAGTAAATAATAAAAGACAATTAAACATCAGGAAATGTTTTTAATGAATTCATCTGTCTACACTTATATAATAACATGGGTTATTTTATATACTTACTTGAAATTTAATAATTCAATTTTACATTAAAAATTTTAATATTTTGATAGAAAATATACAAATACATAATACAGACAAGACATACATTATATTTTTATAGCCATCATTTAATGAATAGTCCATAGGTAATATTTCAGTATGTCAGTCATTAATTAATCAAAAGATTGGTATACTCACATTACTTAAACAGCTTCCTACAACGTGTATAAGTGAATATTGTATGTAGCATAGTTATATATATATATATATATATATATATATATATGTAAGTACTATTAGGATGTAGAAATCTAAGATATACTTTTTATTGTCCCTAAGGTTGGCTGTCAGAGAATGTTTAGCGGCATTAAGCCCGCCCCTTGTACATAGTGCAATAAAAAAAAAAAAAAATAATAATAATATTCCGTTTTACTGAATATTCTGCAGATTTTACCGAACTCGAAGTAAACCAAACTTTAATACCGATATTTTGGTTTTGCTCTAGGTATCTGATGAGGCTACAGACTTGATATGTGGATTAATTTGTTCAGCCGATACGAGGCTCGGAAGAAATGGATTAGCTGATTTTAAGGTATGGTATTATCAAAACCTATTAAGAGCTTTTAACGGCTACCCTCTCGCTCGCACAACATCGCTTCAATTCTTTTAAGATAATATTAATATTATTAAAAATTTACCGATTTATGAAACAAGTTATACGTGAATAATTTAATTTCCAAACAGTATAAATAACTAAAACTACTATAATATTAATTATATACTCTTAGTATATAATATACTATATATGATAAAACAGATGTTGATATTAAATTTAAAAAAAACACCGGAAATAAGAATTATTATTGAAATATATTTAGTTGAGGCACGCTGCAACATAGTTGGAGCCTGTTGCCATTGTTATCCATTGATCTTTTCATCTGTACTGTAATGTCAATACATTGGCTTGTATCCAATCATTATTTTATTTGGTTAATTGTATTTTGTTATTTTCTAGAATCATCCATGGTTTGCCGGTTTAGATTGGGACAATGTACGGGAAATGCAAGCGCCATATGTACCCGATGTGTCTAGTCCAACTGATACTTCTAATTTCGACGTCGACGATACGGATATAAGGTGAGTTATCTTTATTATTATTATTAAATACTTTATTGCACTTTACTATGTACAAAGGCGAACTAAAAGCTATTTCGGCTTTTTCTACCTGCTAACCTTTGGGAGAGTGAGACAGTAGACATGCATATATTCTTATTCTTATATTTTTATATTTTCCTAGATTATCTGAAGCAGTACCTCCTGCAACAGCCTCTAATGCCTTCAGCGGTCTTCACTTGCCTTTCGTTGGCTTCACTTTTACTGCGGGCTGCCGACTGTCTGATGTGGGGGAACCAAGAAGACCACTTAGTCCAGCCAAAAATGCACCCAGTCAGGTAAATACATGGTTATAACACTCCCCAGAATTGTGACATCGATAATATATTATTATTAAAATTCGACTTCACACCCTCGCCAACCCGTCTGGCCAGCCAGGCGAGTGTAGGCCAAATTCCCCAACAATTTCTGTAATATCCCATTTTCAACAGTGGAGTCTAGAATTTGTTAAAATAAAAAACACAATCATAAGTAATCGTAATTATGAGTTGATAGACTCTGTGTGATTTCTAGGCACCATCGAATGCTGGAGATCGTGCGGCATTAAAAGCATTGGAAAGAGAAAACACGTTATTAGCTCAAACAATAGCCGAGTTAAGAGCTGGAACTACCATCGATCAGGGAAGCGGTAAATATGTTTATTTATTTTTATATTATCAAAGCAAGAAGATCCAAAAAATTTAGGTGATGATGACAGTGATTTATACGATTAGGACTATAGCAACATCATGGGTGTTAGTACTCTAGATGAGCATAATTAATAAAAATGCGTATTGTGTTTGTATGGTCAAGTACAAATGGAAAAATATTTTGTGTAATGCATTTTTTTAAATGTAGCAACATTTGTTAATAGCTACCAACATTACGGGAAAGTAACTGCCTCATGAAACATACTATACAAACTTCCTGTTTAATATCCAGGTGTTTTATTTATTTATTTTATTTAAAAACTTTATTGCACAATGTACAAAAGGCGAACCTTAATGCCGTTAGGCATTCTCTGACATCGACCTTGGGAACAAAGGAGATATTAAATAGAAAAATGAGACGGTGCAAAAATAAGAGTTAAAAGTGACAGTTTTTCCTATAACTAATACTTAACCTAATATCATATACATATACTACTTAATATACATCATATATAAACCTACATATACTCATATATACATATTACATACATACATAGATAACTACTTAATAATTAGAATAAACTAAAAAAACATTAAAATAGATACATTTATTAAACCGGGAATGTCATCTGGTCCATCAGCCATTTACGCTGTGACATTAACTTATGGGATAACTTATGCAACTGTTAATTTTTAAAATTATGTATACATACTAGATTTTATCTCCATATTTAGTTTATTTGTTTACTTCCAGAAGATTCATTTCAATTGAAAGAAGAATTTACGGCCTTAACGAAGAGGAATGCCGAGTTAGAAGCACAAATGCGGTGTTACCAACAAATAAATTCCGGGGTAAGTTTATTTAATTAAATTTTTTGGGTGTATGATAATATTATCACAACATAAATCCCTTGCCCACACTATTAAAAAAAATACTGTTTGACCCGTGTAATATGGCCAGCGGAAACCTTCATAGTTTTTTTCGCTTGAAGGACTCCAGGTTATAGAAATGGAGAACACACTGGCTAAGAGAGCATTCTACATTTTCAGCGTGCGACAGATGTAAGAGTTTCCAAAATTATATGTACGCTTAGTGGCTGCATATTTTAGCCTGAATAGGGAAGAAGGGATAAGGTTGTGAAGCTCTTCCGAGCACTCACCGTAGTATTGTTAATGTAGGATGTGAATGGCGAAGCCGGAGCGATTCGAGACTTCTAGAAAGAAAGAAAGAAAATACTTTATTTATCGCAACAATTATGATTGTTACAAAAAAAAAATATGTATGGAATAAATCTAAATGCATAAATGTACCGAAACATAGGCGTGGCTATAAATAGGTCGTCAGCTCAGCATATGCTACAGTCGAGGCTGCAGCGCTGATTTTCAGCTGATGCCTTATGTTGGGTGAGTCACGGGTCGCAGAGATGTACAGTACCATTTACTAAATCGGAAGGAACACTAAATGTACAGTTTACATATATGTTGTAACAAATGAGAATATAATAAATGAATAATATTATGATAAATAATATAAGTCATAGTCAAGAAAAAAACAATAGTATATTAATTAATAGAATGAGATTAGGTAAGTTGCTGTGAAGTCTTTTGTAATATTAACATACCTGCTAAGGACCTTTAGACACTGTAGTGTCGTCCACTATTCAAATCGCCCGCCTAGGCACGATACGAGTATTTGATCAAGATACTTAGCGGAACTATCCCAGAGGTGAGAACTGTATTCCCACGCATGACCTTATTTGTGCTTTATAATGCATAAGTCTGAGTGATAGCGGAAAAAACCGTATCACCTTGTTCAGTAACCCCAGTTTTTTTGACGCTGTTTTTATTATAGTTTCAGTGGTTAAGATCTGAGCGTATTTCATTTCCAAGTATGTTGAAGCTGGGTTGTAGTTCCAGCATGGAGTATGAATAGTATTTTGGGTACTCCACACATAAATTTTGCCTAAGGTTTCCAGTTTCGCCGTGAGGGAACGACGCATCTTCTCTACTTGGTGGTGGCATTTAAATAATTTGTATTTTTTTCCGTTACAGGATGCGTCAGAGAGTTCTCCAGAACTTTTAACGCGAATGCGAGATTTAGATTTCACAGTGACTACTCTGAAGGCTGAAAAAGAAGAATTGCTCAAGGATAAAAATGATTGTCTTGAAAAGCTTAGGTTACAGGTAATATTTTTTTTATATAGCGCAACATGTGACACCAGCCAGGTGGACGATGGTAATGGGTATGCGAGGTCCAAGAATGTAGATCCATTTCTTAAGTCGAGTTCGATTCTCTCCAAATGTGTTTTAAATTGTTATGATTTACTTACGGATGCCTGGAAAAATACTTTAGGTTTTTTATAGGGTCTAAATCGCCTTAAAATCGTTTTTTTTTTAAAGAAAGCATAGGGACAAATATAAGGAAAGGCATGCTATGATGGTTCGGGAATGTCAAAGTCAAAATATCTTTATTCACGTAAACCTATTACAGGCATTTATAAAACGTCATTAATTTAATTCTTTTAAATGATTCTACTCCTGCTAGTAGAAGACTAAGCAGCAAAGTCGTCCAATAAGTAAACTGTTAGCAGAAGACCAGCAGTTTAGCAGATTCCAGTGACCTGTTAATGTTTAATCTGACTGAGAAAGTGTTGAAAGGGCGAAGAAAGGTATGTAATGTGAAAGTTGTGGGTAAAAGAGCCCCTGGCAGACCGAAAATCACATACCACGTTCAAATAAATAAAACACTGGCTGAAGGTGCATTAAAAAGCTAACGTAACAAAAAGGCATGTATGAAGAGGTTGATGAGTGTCGACGAAGCGAAAGAAGCATGTCGTGATCGTGTCAAGTGGCGCTCAATTGTCTCTGCCTACCCCGTAAGGGATCTGGCGTGAAGATATGTATGTATGTTCTTTGTCTTGAAAAGTTGGCAATTACCAGTTAGAACAGAGTTCATAGATGATATATTTTTATTATTTATTTCCAGGATAAAGACTTAAAAGACGCGCTGTCACAGAGAAAGTTGGCGATGACTGAATACAACGAAGTTACGGAACGATTGGCCGAACTCAGGCAACAGAAACAGAAGCTATCTAGACAGGTAAGTTACTTATAAACACAGAATAGACATTCTCATTGACCGCCTCCGTGGTCTAGTGGTAACAAACGTTGCTGTGAACTCGGGAGGTCGTGGGTTCGATTCCCACCGGGGGCAAGTTGTACATTGTATAATTTGTCTCGGTCTGGGTGTTTATATGTATAATATGTATATATTTACAAGAAAAAAAGTATAATATGTAGTTTATCAACCATCTAGTTTCCGTAACACAAGCCTCGTAGCTTACCACGGAAACTAGATGTCGCTGTGTGACCTGTCTGGAAATATTTATTTATTTATTCCATTTCCTAGAAAGCTACATTTCTCAAAAGTACACTGAGATTTGAAAATTCTTCGAAAATATTGAAGTGTGAGCGAGAGAGAAAGCGTACAACCCTCTTAAATAAATATCTATAACATTTACTATAGAATCAGGACCACCACTCAAGTTTTTTTTTTTAAATTGTCTTTAAAGGACATTGTACAGAATACATCAGTCCTAAACACGTAATTTATTTGCATAATATATGTTTATAACAAAGTTCATAACCGAGTTGGGGATCATCAAATTCCAGATGCTGCAGAATTTGATGCTTTACTTGGAGTCACTCGCGGCATTATAGCCCAAACACGTCGTGTAAAATATGAGAGTTGACAGCGCGGGAAAACCGCAAAAAATAAACTGCAACTTATGCCCCATATTTGAAGTCCAATTTATCGTTTCCCATAATTATTCACATTGCAGCACATTATTAAACAAAACAACACCACTTTTGACCAATAATATCCACAGCAAATTAATTTTACAAAACAAAAACTTGCACTTGACATGTCCACGCAAAATGGCGCGAAAAACTGCCACCACTCAAGTCCGATGGCCGTGGCGCTTGTGTAGCATTTTAAAATGATACCAATAGAATGTTTTTTTCCCACATTGATCAATATAATATTCTTCTACTTTTCCCACAACTTCCTCCGTGGTCTAGCGGCTAAGTCGGTGAATTTAGACGCGGAGGTACCGGGTTCGAATCCTGGTCGGGACACAAAAATATTTATTAATGTAAAAAAATATATTTAGTTATTATTTAATTTATTTGTGATATTTCTCTAGTTTGGTACGCTGGAGACATCGACGAGCTTGCCACTTGTCAAGATTGGCCTATAGTAAAGTTGGCTAAATGTAAATTCGCTTATTTATAAGCGTGGTTTCTGACCACCCGAAAGGGAAACGGTCGTGATGATACTTTAATTTACTTTCCCATAATGTAAACTTAAAATTATTTTTGTGTATCGAATCCAATCCAATTGTGCATAAGCTAGACAGAGATTCTCAAACTTATTTCGACTACCGCCCACTTTGACCGAATATAACTAAATAATAGATTCTGTGTATGAAAAATAAATAAAAGAACTATGGTGGCTCGGTTGTAAGAACTTTCCTTAAAATCCTACAAAGGTCGGTTCAAACCCATTGAGTACCAATGAGAATTTTACACTTTTCTTACGTACATTTGTCATAATACTGCCTCGAAAAGCACGTTAAGCCGTCGGTCCCGGTTCCACTAATACGAACTTGTGAAATCGTTAACGACGAGTCTAGACCAAATATATGTTCTGGAAGGCCCATCTCCAGCAGTGGAGGTCTAGGACGCTGTGTTCTAGGGGCTGTAATGATAATAGATCTAATAGGTAGGTTTTAATTTTAATGAATTTTCAAATATAAAGTACCCCACTAAACCATGCCTGGCGTCCAGCGCCCACAAGGGGGCGTTATAGCTCACTTTGAGAAAGACTGAACTAGAATGATAATATGTATATAGATATTTTTAATAAAACAAGAAGATAACAGTGGAAAAAGTCAGTATTTTTTACAAAATAAGTTAGACGTAGCCGCGTGGGTCTTTATAATTTTAATATTTGACATTGTGGATTTCTACATGCTAACTAAGGTTTCCAAACATTCAATTACGGTTTGGCGGTACGAAGTTCGCCGGGTCAGCTAGTATCCTTATAACCCTAATTTTATTTCACTACTGTAAAACTACAAGACAGCTGTGCCCTGTTAGTTCCAGTTTTAGCCTTAGGACTTGTATTGTGGTCCTGACTCTAGGCCCATCATGAGAATAACATGCTTGACAACATGAGAAATATCACAAATAAATTTAACAGTCCTCGATTTTGCCGTCAATAAAAATAATACCTTTCTCTAGGTTCGAGATAAAGAAGAAGAATTGGAAGTGGCAATGCAAAAGATTGATGTTCTGCGTCAGGACATCCGGAGATCAGACAAGGGAAGGCGAGAACTGGAGGGAAGGGTCGACACCGCCATAGCTGAAGCTACCAAGGTATTTATTTAATTTTTGCCCACCTGATGGAAAGCGGTACGCGAGGTCCAAGAATTGGAGCAACTAACGACCGGTATAACCGGTAAAACAGACACAACGTTAACAAGAAACATATTACTATAAAAATAAATGGCGACCAAATAATAAAATGAAAATGAAATAAAATCCAATGAAATAAAATTTTTAGGCATAACGATTGACCAATGTTGCTCTTGGACACAACATATAAATAGTATAACAACTAAAATAAATAGATTTGTCTACGCTTTGTGGCGATTAACTAAAGTAGCTAACGAAAAAACCGCCCTTCAGGCACACCATGGATATGTTGCGTCAAATATAAGGTACGGCATATTATTGTGGGGTAATGCAGTGGAAATAAATAGAATCTTTATTGGACAAAAACAATGCATTCGTGCTATTTGTAACACACCTCCTATGACTTCCTGTCGTCCTTTATTTATAAAACTAAAATTACTGACTGTTCCTTCTATCTATATACTTGAATGCTGTTTATTTGTAAAAAGCCACCCGGAACTTTTTAAAACTCTTGGGGTAATTGCAATTTTAAAACGCGTGATCCTAGTAGAATAATTATTCCAGCTCATAAAAGTACTCAATATAGCCGAAATTGTTATGCAATGGCAACAAAGATATTTTATAAGCTTCCAGTTACTATAAGGGAGCTGCCACTAAAACAAATGCTGGTTAATAAATGTTTTTATTCGACAAAAGAATACCTAGACACTAAGCTCGACAAAGTCATGTGACTAAATAAATATTTGTATGCTAGAAATAGCGAAGCATGTGATATAATTACATATAATAATTTACATCCCTGTACCTACCATGTTTCTGACAAATAAATTATTTCATTTCATAAGTCTCTTCCACTATGCCGGCCTAACAAGATACTAATTTCACACCTTGCTTCAAGGACTCCACTTAAGGGAAACATACTGGCTGGGAGAGCATTCCACATCTTCAGCGTGCGACAGATATAGGAGTCTCCAAATTTATGAGTACGCGTAGGGTAGGGTGGATGCAAATTTGTGTGTTTGGTTCTAATAGAGAAGAAGGGATAATGTTATGGTATAGTTATTAACCGCAATATATACATAAATCATTTATTTATTTATTTAAAAACCTTATTTTTGTATTGTAGGTAAGGTTATGATAAATAAATAACAAATATTAAGGAAAAAATAAATACAATATACTTACAACTAAATTATTAAATTACATATACATACAAAAGGTTTATTTTCCTTTTTTAATTTAACAGGAACGTAAACTTCGCGAAGAAACATTACGGGGTCAGCGTGTGGAGTCTGCCGGACCTCCGGGGAGTGCTGCAGCCGATGTGGCGAGACTACAAGCTGAAGTCGACACGTTGGAGGTATTTAGATTTAACGGTTTTGCATCTCTCTCGTCAATAACTAGACTACCACCAAGGCCGCGTTCGTTTTATAGCATATCCAACATTTCGTAGCAACTTCATAAACCAGCGTGAAATGTCGTTTTTGTTAAGAAATATTTCTAACAATGCTAACATTTCTTAAAAAAAACGAGCGGTGTGGCTACTTTTTGACAAGTAACAAATAATAACAAATCAATTGACAATGTATTTTGGTCTTTGAATTTATTACATAAAATCGTTTAAAATACATTTTAAACGAATATAATATAAACTATAAAGTATACAACAATGTAAACAATCCATTTCTTATGTTAAATGACATCTGTCAAAAAGTAACATCAATAACATGGCACTGACATACGAAATTAGCATCAAATGTTAGAATTTACATTAAACGAACGACTTGTGCTAAAAAAAGTGGTATTTTCATGCTTACATTTCTTAAAACGAACGCGGCCCAAGTGAATATAAACAAAATTAAAACTCTTTTTACAAAATAATGCTTTTTATCAGAATTTTATGACATGCCTTGGACGGAAAATTCATTTAAATAGTTGTATAGTTTTGTGGTCTTATGCCCTCTACTGTATTGTGTTCCTAATGCTTCTTTGTCTACGACGCATATTAATAGCATTATTATTACTTTAAAATTTGTTGTTGTTATATAGGTGAAATATACAAATATATACAAAAATACAATATTTTAAAAGATTATTTATTTGTTATTATGTGAAGCAGTAAGTCTTTCTATTGCAAGAGCCAGAAAGGGACTGACTACAAATAAAACTTTGACCACATTTGTAAAGGAAGGGCAAAGCACGAAAACTAAATGCAAGCCCACCTCGATCCTTGGCGCCGCATCAGACTGGAAAATTCTCATGGATACATTTGAACACCATTATAGGATCCCAGATGAACTAGCTGTATCAGCCTATAGGCCAGACATCTTAGTGTTTTCTCGGAACTTGAAAAAAGTTATCCTTATTGAACTTACCGTTCCGTGGGAATCAAATATTCCAAAAGACCACAACATGAAGTCAAATAAATATTATGATCTCACAGAAGAAATGATCAGGAACGGGTTCAAGACTCAGCTTTACGCAGTGGAAGTTGGTGCAAGAGGAGTTCCAGCAAAATCTTTGCATCACTTACTGAAAGAATTGGGCCTAAGCAGGTCTGCCGTCAATACATTTATGGAACGAGCTTCCAAGATGGCATTAACGGAATCATACAGTATTTGGTTGGGTAGGGAGAGAAGTAGAATGGTGGATGGTGAGCGTATTATCGCGCAATAGAAAAAAAAGGAGGCCTCCTTTTCTTAAACCAGCCAATTGTCGGTCGCAAGCCCGAGACACCATTCTTCTCATCTCTTACCCACACACGATGGACCCGGCACCCGCACGGTGAATCCATGGAATGCTTAGAAATTTGTCTTCAATGAGTACTTTCAAGTAATGTAGTCTATCAACATTTTAGGAAATGAAATTACGGACATTTACGACATATTTAGACTTTCACATACCTATTTTTTAGACAGAAAAATACAAATAATGTCATATGTGTTTTTTTTTCTATTTTACTAAAACTTTATGATTAATATATATCTCTAAAATGTGCGAATATTTATTTCCTAAAAAGTTAATAGACTAAGTTTCTCAAAAGTACACTGAACTTCTATGAAAATATTGGATTGTGTGAGCGAGATGGATTCAAAAGCGTTCTCTCTCGTTCGCGCACTAGAGGTTAAAAGATTTTTTAAGTCTGAGTGTACTTTTGATAAGTAAAGTATCATCACGACTGTATCTGGTGGCTGAAAAGTGCGTACAGGAGACCCGTAACGTTCCTGCGGACCTCCAAAAAAGTTCCTGTCTGGAGGAACTGCAGTTCAAGCGCAGCCGCACTTCATGAGGGCTTAATATGTTTATGTATTAATGTTATGTATATATGTATATAGTATTTAAGTAGGTATATGTTTGTTTATATAGGAATTGCTTATTTTTATGGTATTCATTGGAATAAAAATAATTTCCTAATATCATTTCACTATCCTCGGTCTAATGAAGAAATCTAAATTGTCCCAACGGTCAACGGTCAGATAATGCCTTACGGCATTATGTTCGCCGATTGTAAATTACAATAAAGTTTTTAAATAAATAAATAACTTCTCTGCCATGCATCCCCTACACAGTATATCGCTGTACTCATTTATATATTTATTATTAAAAAGGGTTAATTTATAATTGGTCGCCTGCGTGTCCTGGCAGTTAAGTTTGTAGATTTAGACGCGGAGGTACCGGGTTCGGTTACTGTTTGGGACTTAATAATTTATTTGTGATACATACGAGTTTTTGTACGTTAGAGACATTGACGAGCTTGCCACTTGTCATGGGCCTACAGTAAAGTTGGCCAGAAGGGGTACGGTCGTGATGATAGTTTTGTCGATAATCTCGTCCCTGAATTGTTTTATACATTCTAAAAAGTTAGTCTTTTTTAAAGTAACAGAATTCTTGGTAACCTACCAACGTTTGTAAAACTACCCACTAAATTAATATTTTAATTTAATATATTTTTGTTTGCAGTTACAATACAAAGAGTCGCTAAGTCAACAACAGTTGCGGTATAACAACGAAGTGGCGACACTTAGAGACCAAATACAAGAGGTTGATGCTATAAGAAATGTACTTAGTCGTGAGGTAACGTATCCTTAAATTATTTTGATAGATATATGTCTTACAATATCACTTACAGTATCACAATCTTTTTATCACGATAAATAACGCATGATAGGTGCCTAATATATATTATAATTATCAGTTGTACTTTAATATTTTTCTGATTAAGTCAGAAACGTTCCTTCCTTGTGTAGCTTTATGACCCGGTGGTCTTGCTGAAAAGACCAATCTTGCTTCTTTTTTTTTTTTTTTTGTAATATTTTTAAATCATTCAATCTCACCAAACCATTAAGGTTTGTTGGCGAGAAAGGTCGCTCGTTAGTAACAATTTATGTTTTTAGTGTTTCAGAGGTTACTATTACAATTTTATTTTATTTATGTATTGAATTACAGGTCAATAAAAAACCTTCTTAGGTATTTTTTAACAACTGGCTTAGTCAACTCAGGTTTCTCTGCCAACCAGTGCAGCTCATTCCAGAGTTTAGGAATCATGTATTGTGATGTTCTCTCTCCATAGTAGTTAACAGCTGTGGGTTGCAACAATCTACCCTGAGCTACAGATCTAGTGTTATGATTACTTCGGGCTTTATGCTATGCTATTATTTTCAGAGTAATAACTGTCAAGTGCTATCATATAATTAACTTTTTTGTTCTTAAGAGGCTTAACCACCATCTCAAGAATCGTATCTTGGTCATACCGTCACCATTATCCCTACGCATATATATATTTGGAGACTCTTACATCTTTTACACTGTGTAATACTCTCCCAGCCAGTGTAAATTTCCATTCCCATAATCTGAAGTCCTATAAGCGAAGGCCTCAATAATGGTAAGGACCTATTGTTGGTCCTAGCGTACTGCTTACAGTCTGGCGACGGTACTGACAATTCGAAAAAAAAAAAAAGTATACCATTTGTCACTTTGTTGGTTTAGCCAATCATGTGGCTTATTCTTCTTAGTCTACTGTACGTCTTGGTAGAATGGTCGTGGTCGCGATTTAGACGCTTAACAAGCCGCGGCTTTTCTGGTGTAGGCATGACCCATTGCAGCCTTGACGTGGTTAGTCCACCTAATCGGAGACTTACCACGCATCTTCTTGCCATCGACTTTCCCCTGGACTTCGATTAATGTTTCTCCATGCCGTGACACGTGTCCGAAGTGTTCGAGTCGAGGAAAATCATTGTCTATTCCCAGTACCTCCAGTATGGATTTGTTGGTTGTGAACTCCGTCCATAATATACCCAACATTCTCCGCCAACTCCACATCTCTAGAGCATTAATTTGTTTTTATCTCCATTTCGCATAGGGTCCACGACTCTGCAGTATACAGAAATATTGGAAACAGTAGAGCTGTAACCAGCCGGATTATAACCTGGCTTATAAAATGGCCTTTTGGAATCCAGCTGATAATATGTAATTTAAATGACATAAAACGTGTTGTTTTTTTGTAGTTACAAACATCAAAGGAGAAGTTAGAAAACCGCCGCCTCGAGCAGATGAGCGATAATGAAGACAAACAGATGCTCATCAATGAAAACAGAAAACTTGCCAAAGATTTAGAGGCGGTAAGTTCACCATTTTAAGTATTTTTAGAAGAAGATACATACATACATATCTTCACGCCATATTCTTACGGGGTAGGCAGAGACAATTGAGCGTCGATCGATCACGACATACCTGTTTCGTTTCATCGACATTCATCAACCTCTTCATACATGCCCTTTTATTTCGAAGGCGTTTTATTTCTCCTTCAGCTAGTGTTTTATTTATTTGTTCGTGATATGAGTGTCTTGGTCTGTCAGGGCCTCTTTTTCCCTTTTTTAGAAGAAGAGAGATGACAAATTTCTAAGCATTCTATGGATTTAACATGCTGGGTCCATCGTGTGTGTGGAAAGGGAGAGGAGAAGAGTTGGTTCTCGGCTTGCAACCAACTATAGGCTGGCTCCAAAGAGGCCCCTTTTTTATAATTGCGCAACAAGACGCTCTCCATCCACCATTTTGCTCCTCTCCCACGAAACTAAGGAAACGATTCCACAAGTTGATATTAGTGGAACCGGAACCGACGGTTTAACGTGCTATCCGAGGAACTAGTGGGCCTAAGCAGGTCTGCCGTCAATACATTTATGGAACGAGCTTCCAAGACGGCATTAACGGAATCATACAGTATTTGGTTGGGTAGGGAGAGGAGTAGAATGGTGGATGGTGAGCGTATTATCGCGCAATAAAATAAAAGGAGGCCTCCTTTTCTTAAACCAGCCTATTTATATATATTCTAAACACCATTCTTCTCATCTCTTACCCACACACGATGGACCCGGCACCCGCACGGTGAATC
The DNA here is from genome assembly GCA_910589645.1 of Tinea semifulvella. Taxonomy (NCBI): domain Eukaryota; kingdom Metazoa; phylum Arthropoda; class Insecta; order Lepidoptera; family Tineidae; genus Tinea; species Tinea semifulvella. Next base: position 7,937,620 of record OU342619.1, read on the forward strand.
CATGGAATGCTTAGAAATTTGTCTTCTTCTAAATCTATGATAAATGTTACTTACAACCGAGCCTTAACTTAAAACCTTTCGCCTGATTATTAATTGATGAATAATCATACCATTTTTTTATTAGATGGCAGAAAACGGTAGAAGGTGGCAAGGTGAGAGAAGGCAGTATGAGGCTGAATTAGAGGAGCTGAGGGCTAAACGAGACACCATGCAACATTGGGAGGCACAGGTAAACAATATTTATGTCATTACAGCCCCGTTCAGAGTCCTAGACCACCACAAGACCTAATCTTACCACAATCGCCAATTTCGCTATATATATTTTTTTGTAGTAATATAATTTCATTTTCGATTTATAAAGCGATTTAATTATTATTATTTTTTAAACTAATTTATGTATTTTTTTTTATTAATTGTATAATCATTCTTATTTGCATGTGCTGCTTTGGATTCCAGCGGCCCTATTCTGTTACTTAGTCGCAAACGTTATATAATGGATTCCGTTAACTATATATATATATATATATATATATATATATATATATATATATATATATATAATAGTAGATCAATTATTTAAAATGGCGGAATAGATACATAACTAAAATAAACACAAATAATATTTTAATTTTATTCATTTCTGAGAGCCCTTAAAGACTTTCACATACCTTTTATTCTTTCTTCTTCTTTAAAAAAAAAAATTAAAAATGGCAATCGCCACTAAGAGATACTAAATAATATCGATTAAATAATAAATATAAACAACAAAAACATTATACTTACAAAAAAAAACGAATTAATGGCAACCCTCGAAATTTCCCAATGCGGGAAATGCCTTTTTTTCTCCGAAACAAAAATCCTCGACTATGTCATTGGCAATTTCATGACGATCCTAATCTTAATTAAAATTCAAATATAAATCCGTAACCTACACGTGCCAGTTACAGTACCATCTATCGTGATAAAAATAAAGTGATAACACCCCATTTGAATAAATCAATGTTACCATATTTTTTTAGTAAATTTGATTTCATACAAATTTTAAACTGTTTATTATTTCAGATCGCAGACATCGTACGATGGGTTGCTGATGAGAAGGAGGCGCGCGGCTACCTACAAGCTTTAGCCACTAAAATGACTGAAGAACTCGATTATCTTAAACATGGTATTTTTTATTTTAATTTAATTATTTATTTTATTGAAAATTTACAATGATATACACAATATTTGTACAATTCTATGAGCCAATTACAAATTTCCACTGATAGATTTTACAAAGTTATGTACCTAATGTAACTTAAATAAATGAGAATGATTTTTTAGATTTCACAGCGCGAGTTAACCGCAAAAAATAAACTGCTACTTGTGCCCCATATTTAAAGTCCAATTTATCGTTTTCCCAAATTATTTACATTGTAGCACATTATTAAACAAAACAACACCACTTTTGACTAACAATATCTACAGAAACTTAATTTACAAAACAATAACTTGCACTTGACATGTCCTTGAAAATGGCGCGAAGAACTCCAATGTTTTTTTTTTGAGGCAGTTATGGCATGTGCATTAGTTTTATCTTAATTTTGTTTTTAGCATCATCACCCCGATTGTCAGTCCCCTCGTCACCCCCATCAAGTGTGCCCGCGGCGCCGCACGGCTGGAGGAACCGTCGTTCTCAGAAACTGGACAAAATGGAGATCCTAACACTCCAATCTTCATTACACAGCGAAATACAGGCTAAGCAACAAGTCGGAGAAGAACTTAGCAGGACTAGGGCAGAGCTTTTAGCTAGTCAGAGGTAATATTTAAAAAAAAAACCGTTTAAATTTTTTAAATTCCTCCTAGTTTAGAAAAGAAGTGGTCTGGCGGTGAAGTCCGTGGATTTATTTAGACTCTGAGGTCGATTTCTGTTCGGGACACAATAATTTATTTGTGATATTTCTCGAGGTTGGTACGCTGGAGACATCGACGAGCTTGCCACTTGTCATGATTGGCCTATAGTAAAGTTGGCTAAATGTGAATCCGCTTATTTATAAGCGTGGTTTCTGACCACCCCGGAAGGGAAACGGTCGTGATGATACTTTACTTTCACTTCTAAGAAAAAACAGAGATTACGGATAAAGTATCATCACGACCGTTTTCCTTTCGGGGTGGTCAGAAACCACGCTTATAAATAAGCAAAGACGACAAGCTTGCCTATAGTAAAGTTGGCTAAATGTGAATCCGCTTATTTATAAGCGTGGTTTCTGACCACCCCGGAAGGGAAACGGTCGTGATGATACTTTACTTTCACTTCTAAGAAAAAACAGAGATTACGGATAAAGTATCATCACCACCGTTTTCCTTTCGGGGTGGTCAGAAACCACGCTTATAAATAAGCGGATTCACATTTAGCCAACTTTACTATAGGCCAATCATGACAAGTGGCAAGCTCGTCGATGTCTCCAGCGTACCAAACTCGAGTAATATCACAAATAAATTAAATATTATTTAAATGTATTTATTTACATTAATAAACGAGTCTAAATCCACGGACTTAACCGCTAGACCACGGAGGCAGTTGGAGGACGGATTACGGATCTTGTACTATATTATTATTCATACTTAATTCGCTTTGACAGAGAGCTCCACGATACTCGACAACGGCTAGACTCGCTCGCACACGATATGAAGTGCAAAGAACAACACATCAGAGACATCCAAGCCAAGCTCGATACCCCGCAACAGTCCACCAATTCGTGTGAGTATACAAATTACGCCATTTTAAGACTTATTAAAACTCATTTTCGCTCATCTCTTATTAACACTTTGAAATTGTAACGATTAAAGTTAAGAATGGCTTCGATCAAATAACATACAATCTACATAGAAGAAAAGATTGCCAGTTTTAGCAGCGCTACTGCCGTACCCCAGCGAACTGGTTGAACCCTTTCAGCACGACAAAAAATATTTTGGATATTGAAAGGTTTATTGGTAACTTTAAAATCTTTGAGGTCTAAAGTATCAAGAAAGAAAGAAAGAAAGAAAAATATTTTATTTGCCACATATCAATAAACACAACTTAAACAAATAAAGACTGGTAGTATACACAAGATGTGTGGTGACAAATAGGGAATCAGCTCAGCATGGAGCTGCGACTCTGGGCCACAGCGCTGATTTTCGGCTAATCCCTTGTTAGGAGAGGTGCTAATGGATAATATATACAAATATATAGTGTGGTGTATGTATGTACGCATAAAAAGATAACTAATACATTAAATAAAAATAAAAGATGTATAACAAAATTATCTTAAAAACAAACAATAAAATATAAAGAAGGTATGCTGCTACAGTAGCTGTTGGTATGTCAAAAGAGAGTCTTTATATTTATTTTTAAAAGCAACTGCCGACTGGATATCGTACAGTGGTGGGGGTAGGTTGTTCCATATTTTAGTAGCAGCATACCTAAAGCTCCCACGGAATGCTGAGGTCTTGTGCCGGGGAAGACACAGTAGTTTGTATAAATCGTATAAATAGTGAAAAAAATCCTCCCCTAGCGAATTCCACAAAACCCCTCACATTTGTGCGTCTTATAATGTGCTAGCGCACCATCGTGCGTATGGTAACATAGTGGGAATAAAAACATGTATGTTTTTATTAGTACTTTTAGTTTAATAGAGATAAGAATGATAATGTTTGACTAAGTAGGTAGATGATGTACCAACTAGTCGTATTGAGATCCTTTTAGAGCGGCAAAACAGAACTTGGTGACAGCTAGATTGTTTTGTAATAACGCACGCTTGGTATTGTCCGTGCTGAAAGGGATAAGCTGAATTTAAAAAAATAAATGTCAAAACAGAAAACAGAATTTCGTGACAGCTAGATTGTTTTGTAATAACGCACGCTTGGTATTGTCCGTGCTGAAAGGGATAAGCTGAATTTAAAAAAAAAAATGTTGTCAAAACAGAAAACAGAATTTGGTGACGGCTAGATTGTTTTGTAATAACGCACGCTTGGTATTGTCCGTGCTGAAAGGGATAAGCTGAATTTAAAAAAAAAATGTTGTCAAAACAGAAAACAGAATTTGGTGACAGCTAGATTGTTTTGTAATAACGCACGCTTGGTAATGTCCGTGCTGAAAGGGATAAGCTGAATTTAAAAAAATAAATGTTGTCAAAACAGAAAACAGAATTTGGTGACTTTTCTCTCGTAACTTTTCTGTTTCTCGATTTATGTCGCACAATTTAAAAAACATAAACTTCAACTCACGTAAACATACAATAGAATAAAAGACAACTCTGCATTCGCAACAGCCAAGACTTCATTTTATTACGATTTGATTTTTACAATTTCAGTGTTACCAGTATATTTAATAAAAAAACTTTACTTAAATAAATTATTAAAGCGTAGAGTATAAAACTACATAATAATCTTAATAATTTAAATTGAGATATAATAATATTGGTGAAATAATAAATATAAACAACAAAATTGATTAAATAAGTAGAAATATTATTTTGACCGCCTCCGTGGTCTAGTGGTAACAAACGTTGCCGTGAACTCGGGAGGTCGTGGGTTCGATTCCCACCGGGGGCAAGTTGTACATTGTATAATTTGTCTCGGTCTGGGTGTTTATATGTATAATATGTATATATTTACAAAAAAAAAGTATAATATGTAGTTTATCAACCATCTAGTTTCCGTAACACAAGCCTCGTAGCTTACCACGGAAACTAGATGGCGCTGTGTGACTTGTCTGGAAATATTTATTTTATTTATTATTAGTACCCTACAAACCAAGAATTAATGTTAACCCTCGATTTTTCCCAATGCGGAACAAGTTCAATGTATAAAACAGAATAGCCCCTGTCGTCGATTGAACCAACTGACGCCTGACCTTCAAAATTAAATTGGCATATTCAACGCACATTTTAACTTTAATCGTTACATTTACGTAAGTTCATTTTAATGCAATTCAGCCTAAGGCTTATGCTGCGATAACATTGCATACGAATTTCTATTATCAGTATGATAAGCACTTGCTTTTTGCTACTTTATGGTACAACAACCAATTTGTGGAATCGTTATTAAATTGTCTTTAAGACGTCCTATTCCCGCCAACCCGTCTGGCCAGCGTGGCAAGTGTAGGCCAAATTCTCCAGATTTATGTTTTGGAACTATACACCTATCGAACATACCACAGTGTTTGAAGACAAAAGTTTTCAACCAGTGTGTTCTTCCAGTAATGTCGTATGGAGCAGAGACGTGGACACTGACGGTGGGTCTAATACATAAGTTCAAGGTCGCTCAGCGAGCTATGGAGAGAGCTATGCTCGGGATTTCTCTGGAGGATAAAGTTACCGACATAGCTTTCAAAATTAGCAAGTTGAAGTGGCAATGGGCTGGACACGTCTGTCGCAGAATCGATGAACGATGGAGTAAACGGGTCCTACAGTGGAGACCATGTACTGGAAGACGCAGAGTGAGACAGTCGCTGGTGGGGGATGAATGAGGGTGGCAGAAGATCGTGTAAAATGGCGAGCCTTGGGGGAGGCCTATATCCAGCAGTGGAGAGACACAGGCTGATGATGATGATGATGTTTAGGAAAGCCTATCTCCAACAGTGGAAGTCCAGGACTATGTGTTCTAGGGGCTGTGATATTAATGTGATGAACTTAAAAATTAGCTTTCAAAAGATCACTTTAATAATCAAATAGGAAACATTGATGTGTCAATATCCTAACAATGAAAATCTGTATTTTTAACTACGTTAATGTAAAATTTTGGCGCCTTTTTTTTTCTATATCAGCACGAAATGTGACCTGTCGCACACCTTATGGTAAGTGGCGCGCGAGGTCCATGAATGTCAGTAACTGGAACACTATGCCAGCTCGACTGGGCATGACGGCAATTCGAGCCTGATCCTGAAACGTGTGGATACACTTTACTGGGTTTATCGGCACGAACGGTGGATACTTCCCCGCCCCGGCAGACTGGGCCAATTACCACCATCAGTCCGCCTACCACCTATTTGTTGTTCTCGTTGAAAGTATGTGCCATTTGCAATGATGTCAAATGCCAATTTTTACTTTCAAGTAGAACTAATATTGAAAGCTTGTCATATTGATATTTATATATAAAAATAACACCGCTTGAAACAAGACTTACATAAATGCTTTTAAGTAATATAGATTAATAATCAAATTAAAACTAACCTAATTATTTATTATTGTATTGTTTATTTATGTTTTATTTATATATCACACAAACACATGATAATAAGTTTATTTAGTGCACCTTTTCTTTCTTTTTTTATTACATGTTGCACATGCCCATCCAAAAATCCAAATTTAATCACGAAACCAAAATATTTACCGACAATAATACCGCCATGCTTTTGAAAAAATGGACTCCGACCGCCAACAAAGTCAAACGTCGTTCGCGTCGAAAAAAACGCAAATAAAACTTAAAAAATTCCACTCACGCATTTATTATTGTGGCATTTTTTTTTTAAATTATATTTTATGTCTTAATTATTTGTTAACCTGTATTGTGTATAATTATTATATATTGTAGTTCGCGAATGGTTGAGGCCATATCTACCGTTGTTCATCGGTTTCACATCTTGCATTTGGGGCGTTGCAATATTTGTCTACCATCAAATATATGATTAAAATTAATTTGCCACCTTTAAGGGAATAATAATGAGATTTTTCTAGCAATTAATGCTATTTTATTTAATATCCTAAAAAGGTTATAGTTTTGTATACTAGCACGACATTTAAATTTGCGCCCACCTGTTGGTAAATGGCGCGTAAGGCCCATGAATGTCAGCAACTGGAATCAGACACTCATGACTGACATCTGTCCCTAACACTATGCCGGCTTGACTAGATGCCTTATTACACAGGTTATAGGAAAGTGGAAACGCAGAGGCTTTCACATTCCACATCTTTATTGTGTGACAGATGTATGAGACCACAAATTTATATGTACGAGAAGGGATGGTGAATACTATATGTGGGTGCATATTCTGACTTAATGCGTGGGGTTCGATTGCTAAATGGATAGAAAGGAATTAGGTTATAGAGTTCTTCAGAGCACTCACCATAGCCGGTAGAACACGCTCAGAGAAGCCACATCTTGGCGAAGCTGCAGGGATTCGAGAGTTCCAGAAATTGTGGTCCACAATTCGAATAGCTCGCCTCTGTAGGGACATTGAGATCATCTGTGAGGTTGGTGGTAACATCCCAACCTATGGTGTGTCGAACCCTGGCATATACCAATGAGAAATACATTTCTTACATACATTTTCACATCAGCTCCCTTGCTAGGTAGGCAGAAACAATTGAGCGCCATTTGTAACGATCTATACATACTTGAATAATAAATATATTTTTGAAGTTCATAATCGTTTCAAGGCGTATATACTTGTCAATATATCCCTTGCTGGTGGTAACCATTTATCAAGTTGTCTCTTTCACACTAATGTTTGTTAGAGCAATACAGAAAGCTTAAGTTGATTGACTACGATGGATTTTGTAAATAAACAGTGAATCTCTGTTGTATATTTCGTTCAATCGTTTATTAGTCAGTTTAATTTGTCGCTTTTACCAACTTAACATTCACTATTACTTGTTTAAGAGGATTTAGCGCTTTGAATCCATCTCGCTTGCACAATCTTACATTTTCAAAGATGGTACAAGACTGAGGTCCGGATTAATAGTCGTTGCTCCGCCAGTGCTTAGGTTGTCAAAGTGACAGTTTTTACTCTAACCCCCCCCCATGAAGTTGTTTGATTCCATTTCTCTAAAAGTACACTCAAGACTTAAAACATCTTTAAAATATGGAATTGTGCGAGCGAGAGGCAAGCACAAGCGTTGAACCCTCTTAAGTTCAATCATTATATTAGATCTGTTAATTGATTTCGTATACTAATAAGGCTTTTTACATGTGCATTAGGTTTGTTCACCGTCACGTGACCTAATATGGCCGACCGAATACCTATTTTTTTCAGTTGGTGACTGAATACAGTTAAAAACTCTCAAGATCAAATCTGTTGAGTATGATTTAAAAAATTTAGGTTTTTAAATTAACTAAAATAGGCTGGTTGGTGAAAACGACAAATTAATAATGGTTTTAGTCAAACTTAAATCAGATCTGATAATAAGAATCTTTATTGTTTTTTTATTACTTGTTAATATCACCAAAGGTGTTTTTAACAAATCTAGTCGCCATTTTGTTGGTGTTTTTTATTAAAGATATTTTTTACCAAAGATAGTTTATAGCCTCAACCATTTTACTAGTCATTTTATTACTAATTATTTCCGGTATTTTTTTATTGTTTTATTATCCAGTGACCGCACAATACAGGGTTTTTTTTTTTAAATTTGTTTTGTTAAAATATTATAGATGTCAAATATTTACTTTTATTCTAAATTTATTTATTTATAATTCCATCTACACAGATATGTAATAATAAGATTAACGAAAGTATAAGTCTTAAATTTTCTCTGAAAACAGGTAAAAGGTAATAATAATAATAAAATTGTTTATTCACACAAATTGTAATATATACAAAGATGTACATAGGCGAGAATAATACTATTAAAGTATTTTCTACCAGCTAACCTTTGGTAGAGATATTATGGATTTTTAGTCGCTACACTCTTGGCAGAGAGGTCGTGGTCGTCACTTCAAAGTTTTTTTTTTTTAATCCTTTTGTTCTCTTCGTGAGGCTTCTCCTCTCTTCTCTTCTTCATTTCTTTGTTTGTAGGATTTCGGCCCTTGATGTTGCTATTTTATACAACACCTAAGTCCGAGATCATAGGTATGTTCGTTAGAAGGTGCTACTGACAGTTTATGGTAGTTTTGCTCACGCTCACCCTTCCACACTCCTATGACACTTTTTTTTTTTCTATTGAGTGTTAGCGGCTTAACAAACCGTCGCCACTCCTCTTGAACTGCAGCCTTCCTAGCGCCCTCATGTAGTGGGTGATCCATTGCTGCTTTAACCTGGTTTTATTAAATTAAATCTTTTCCCTGAACTACCACACGCTCAATGGATGTATCTCTATCTCCACGCCGTGACACGTGTCTGAAGAAAGTGAGAATGCGTTATTCCCACTTCCTCCAGGATGAACTTGTTGGTTCGGAACTCCGTCCATGATATGCCTAACATTATCCGCCAACACCACTTTTCTAGAGCATCAATCCGTTTTATTTATGTTTGGTGCATGGTCCACATCTCTGCAGCGTACAGGAAAATAGGGAATACAGTAATTATGGGTACAGAGAAATAAAAATTAAATGAAATATTAAAATATAAATGAGAGAGAAAAATGCTATGGATGCATAGTATTAAGTAAATTAAAGTGTAAATAAAAACATAATATACTTATGTAATAAATGATAATAATAAATTTAAACATTTGACATATATATATTTTTATTTTTTTTATATTGCTTAAGTTATAGAACAGTTTAAAATGCATTTATTTGTTAATGGTCTATAGTTTATTGTGATTGGTTAATTATAATTGGAGCGGCGCTGGCTTGGTTGTAAGAACGCTTTCCTTCAAATCCGGCATGTACCAATAAGAAATACACTTTTCTTACGTACATTTGTCATAGATTTACAACATCACCGGTTCTCTCGGGAATTTATAAATTGTCATTAAAAATCGACAGCAGATCTTCGCCAACCCGTCTGGCCAGCGTGGCAAGTGTAGGCCAAATTTTCCAGATATATGTTCTGAAAGGCCCATCTCCAACAGTGGAAGCCTAGGAGTTAGGGGGGTGTAATGAATTAAATAATGTAAGGTTTCAGATTAAAATAATTCTACAAAAGATGTGTCCCTGATAGCTAAACTAATAGCCTTTCAACTATTAAATATATTTACCAGAAATAAATATCTTGCTGTTCTGGCCTAAAGCATGTTTTTTTTTTATTAGGAAAACTTATGGTTTAAAAATTTTAATTAAACATAAATATAAACACTTAAATCACTAAAAAGTTTCCATAGAAACAACAGACACGGCACTAAAGTATTTTCTTTAAGAAACAGTCTATAGTATAGAAACACATTTTTGAAAATTTTATAAAACAATAAACATAACAATATTAACCAATCATAATAAACTTGATGATTCAGGAGATGAATTATAACTTGTTCCACTATCTAAGATCATTAGACTTGATTTTTTAGTTAAAATTTAATCGTCAAATATGATCGTTCTGTGGTAGTTATAATTACCCTCTTGGTTTATTATGTACTTTTGTTGTAAGATTCCCATTTTAGTATTATTTATAATTTATCTTTTTATTTTAATATATCAATATTTACCTAATTGTATAAATATGTCCATGGTTGATGTAAATATTTATTAAACTTTTTTTGTTGCACATTTATTTGTTTTTTTATTATATATATATTTATTAGAAGTATAGATTAATAAATATCCTTAAAAATAAAAGAAACACGTGTATAGTTAGCAAAAGGTACGCTTAAAATATCGATACTAATATTATAAATTAGAAAATAAGTTTTGTCTGTGTGTAAGAATGTATGTTTGTCTCGCTTTCTTTAAATCGATATTTGAAGTACTTTTTATTTTATTGACGTTTCAAATCAGTAAGTTTCCCTGCCGCACCCTGTATATACGAGTACCAAATAATTAAATTTGGTATTTTATTTCTTAGAATCCTCGCCAACCCGTCTAGCCAGCGTGGCGAGTGTAGGCCAAATTCTCCAGACATATATCTGGAAGGCCCATCACAAGTGGGGATTTAGGACTACGTGTTCTAGGGGCTGCAATGAATGATAAAAAGTCAGGAAAATCGTCCTTAGGTTTCATTAGTATAACAACAACATAATAATAATAATAATTATTATTATTTATTATTATTAAAAATATTAGTACGTAAAGAAAAAGGTGCTTAAACTTAACTATAATATACACAGCGTCAAAGCCTATCATAACAGCACAGCGCAGCGCCAAGTAGATCAACCCACAGCAGTACACTATGCGGCCATTTTGTATGTTCTTGTTCTCAGATTATAACAACCATGGTCAAGATTTAGATTGCTAATTCTCGCCTAAGGATACGAGTTTGGTATAGACATCAACAAGCTTGTTACTGGTCATGGTTGCCCTATATAGTAGCCCAAATGTGAAACTGTTCAAAAAAATATTTTTTTTGTTACTACCCTCAAGGGATATTTTTTTACTTTACTTTTAGTTGTGAATAAGTGTAGAAATGTACCTTTTGCTGACTAATTAGCAAATATTTGTATGTAAATTATTTATTATAAATGTTATGAGGTGGTATTGTTTTGTGCAAGCAGCGAGGCAAGTTTCAGGGAAAGCGCCATGTTGGAGCGGGAAGGAAGAAAATGGTTCGTTTTGATTTTATAAAAGTTTTTCTTGTACGTCCCTCTTGTTAGATAGCATTGTGATTTGTCCTCAGCCTGTGGTTTGAATGCTCGATATATCGCTCTCTCTCTCTTAACCCATATGTACTCAGTGGGTTAATAACGACCCACGCTATAATTTGTGTTTTGACTATACTTTTTTTTTACGCACATAGACAGGAATTAAAAAAGTGCAATGTTAATAAAAATGCACAATATGTGCTGCACCTGATAATATTTATTTGCATAAATATAAACTATATACAAATAAATATTGTAAATAAATATCTATTAACATAAGCATATTGTATGCCCATAATATGGGCAGATTGCATCATCATGACATGTACATACAACTGTAATAAGCAATCTATACAATAAAGAATTTTGAATTTGATAGTAAGAGGCGCGCGAGGTTCTTGAATGTTATCAACTGAAATCAGAGACTCATGACTGACATCGGTACCTAACACTATGTCGGCTTGATTGAATGACGGCAATTCGAGCCTGATCTAACCCTGATGACGTGTGAATATTTTTTTTTTTTTTTTTAATAAAATATATCCTTAATCAATTACATTATTACTCGGATACAAACGTAATATTTATTGTGCATTCAAAACATGGGCTTTGTTTTCTGTTCTGTTAAAAATAAAAAAATAAATTAATACAAACTTAAAAATAAAAATTAAATGAAATATTAAAATATAAAGCTGCCTCCGTGGTCTAGCGGTTATGTCCGTGGATTTAGACTCGGAGGTACCGGATTCGATTCCTGGTCGGGACACAAAACTATTTAATAATGTAAATAAATACATTTAATTAATATTTAATTTATTTGTGATCTTTCTTGAGTTTGGTACGCTCGCGCTGGAGACATCGACGAGCTTGCCACTTGTCATGATTGGGCTATAGTAAAGTTGGCTAAACGTGAACCCGCCTATTTATAAGCGTGGTTTCTGACCACCCCGAAAGGGAAACGGTCGTGATGATACAAAAAAAAACATTAATTTGTGGTTAATTATCAAGGTTGTGATTTAGAGATCGTAATGATTTTTAAAAACTATTTTTTCATTACAAAAATGCAAATTTTAACATATTAATTATTATTTTGTGTTTGTAACTAGATTAAATGACCACAGAACAGAAAATATTTTGTTAATTTACTAAGCGAAGGGTGTAGTTTTGTCCTTGTGCATTGATTTGTTAAAGTTATTTGTAAATATGAGCAAGTGTGAAGGAAATTTTTTTTTTTCATTTCTCTAACTTTATCACTGTTTTCTTGGTTGTAACTTATTTATTTAAATTAAGTCTGTTTAACGCTTGTGCTCTCGCTCGCACAATACAGCATTTTAAAAAGAATATTCGTGTTCATGAGTTTACTTTATCGAAAATAAAATTACGGACATTTTAAGACACATTTCCACTTTTATATACATAATTTTAGACAGTGAAAATAGCAGAAAAAACGATTTTACTATAACAATCTGTGGTCTAGCGGTTAAGTTCGTGGATTTAGACTCGGCAGGTACCGGGTTCGATTCCTGGTCGGCACACAATCATATTTATTAATGTAAAATTGAAAGGATGAGCGATGAAAGATTGACGAGCCAGATATATAATGCGAAAGTTGTGGGTAAAAGAGGCCCTGGCAGACCGAGACTCACATATCACGATCAAATAAATAAAACACTGACTGAAGGTGCATTAAAAAGTCTTCGTAACCAAAGGGCATGTATGAAGAGGTTAATGAATGTCGACGAAGCGAAAGAGGTATGTCGTGATCGTGTCAAATGGCGCTCAATTGTCTCTGCCTACCCCGCAAGGGATCTGGCGTGATGATATGTATGTATGTATGTATGTAAATATTTAATATTAATTGATATTTATTTTAGTTGTGTTATTTCTCGAGTTTGGTACGCTGGAGACATCGACGAGCTTGCCACTTGACATGATTGGCCTATAGTAAAGTTGGCTAAATGTGAATCCTCTTCTCCCCGTGAGATCCTGGGGACAGAAGCGTAACCAGCAGTTACTAACGACATTTAGAAATAGACTGCCCCACAGGTGCCACAGATCCTACAGTGGTCCCTTCCCCGGCGGCTCACGTTGCCGAGGTAAAACAAGGAACCAGCTTAATGAGGATAACCCCGGATTATTCCACCCCAAAGGCGAAGATGACTACTTCTCTCCTTTATAAGCGTGGTTTCTGACTAGCCTAAACGGGAAACGGTCGTGATGATACTTAACTTTTTTTTTATTAAAACAAATCTATGATTAATTCAAGTTCTCTAAAATGTCCGTAATTTTATTTCCTAGAAAGTAAGTAGACTACATTTCCCAAAAGTATACTTGAGACTTAAATAATCTTTAAAAATGCTGTATTGTGCGAGCGAGATGGATGCAAAAGCGATAAAGGCTCTTAAATTTTGTCGTATTCTTTTTGTGTTTTTAAGAATAAATATAATCGAAAAACAGTGATTAATATAAACTGAATTGGCCAAAAATATTTAAAATAGAAATAGCACTATGTAAATTGCTTTGCTTTTGCTTTGAGCTTCATGCAATGATTTGATTACAGTAACACACACATTACATAAAAAATCATACCTTATTAAATATATTTCAGATTTAATAGGTATTCATTAAAATAATTAAAAATCCCTTTAAAATATAATTAAGAGGAAATAATTTGTTCGCGAACCGTTCGCGAGCCAACGTTAATTGAAAAATATATTATGTTACAAAAATTTGTAGTCATCAAATCTCCTTTTAGTTTACAATCTATTTTTTTAATTATATGCATAATTATTTCTCAATTCAATTTTGTACATGTCACAGATTTACATATAGTGTAGAGATGTAGAATGCTCTTCCAGCCTCTGTGTTTCCACTTTCCTATAACCTGGAGTCCTTCAAGCAAAGTGTGAAAAGGCATCTAGTCAAGCCGGCATAGTGTTAGTGACTGATGTCGGATATAGTGCCTGATTCCAGTTGCAAACATTCATGGACCATGCGCGCCACTTACCATCAGGTCGAAAAAAAAAAAAACAATAAAACGCGTACTCAAAACATTGCAGTTAATTGGCAAGAAATGTTTTTTTTTATGATGAATGTTTTGTTTTCCCTAACACTTGTTTGTATCCATAGGTTCTGACTAATCGGTTGTTTTCTACCCCTTCCAATTAGCAACCACTATGTTATATGTATAGTTTATAGATTCGTATAGTCAAATAGTTATTTATGTTGTATATTTACATATAAATGCAACTTAAAATTGAAGGTGACTATGACAAAGAGAGATCAATTGATGTTTACCCTGCAAGAGAGCCAGAGCGTAAATATATTAAAAATAAGTCGAGTCATTCTTTTTGCGGCATTTTATTTTATATGTAAAAATACAATGTTATGTTATAATAATTTTTGTGTACTGTCTATTGTTAAATTAATTATTGTTAAGCCGGTTTCACATTGATCGTAATAAGTTCGTCTCGTGTTCGTGAACATTCAACATCATCTATCGCTGTCCCGATAAATTAACTATTACCTATGAGTATAATATAATAAGCATCAATCTTAAGTACCTACGAGTTTTACATGAAAGTCCTAATCATACTTGTAATATAATTTATTTTTTTAGTGTTAAAATGTTCATATCTACGAAAACAGTGGCTGAAAATATTCAAACGTTCGCGTTCTGTTCGTTTCGACAAATGTGCCCCCGGCTTTAACCATGTGCATGTTTTCTTTACTAAAGCGGTGACGTCATTATTACCTGAATTTTTCGTGGTTTTGGTCCTGGTATTGGGTTTTGTGTTTTTTCCTATTTATCTTGTTTATTTATTTTCTCTAAATTCCCTTCGGGTTTGTAACAAGTATATGAATTATTTGACAACTAAACAGTTACAATTGTTGTGTTTTGTTAATTTATTTTTGTATATTTTTCAGTTTTGGACCGGCCTCCATCTCAAATAAGTTATTTAGAACAATTTCTGAAAGACAGCGTCCAAGAAAGGCATTACGACAATGTCGCATCTATTAATAATGAAAAGGTATGTTAAATTAAATTATCAATATATGCCATAAAGTCTATTTAAGACCACTCCATTTAACGACAAATAATCATAATCAATTAAAATTATATATATTTTTTAAAAACTTTATTGCACTATGTACAAAGGCGGACTTAATGCCGCTAGGCATTCTCTGACAGCCAAACTTTTAGGACATTTAGACAGGATAGGTGGTAGGTGCAATTAAAAATTAGGTGAAATTTAAATAAAATATAAATATATACATACTAATATCTACATACAATTTACATACTAATACATAAATAAGTCATACTATAGATATACTAATATAACATAAATAAAACTATTTACATGATGAGGAGAGTGTGACAAAATTAATAATGTGATGATGCTGCTGCTATTATGCTGATATTAAGGAAACTTGACCGCCTCCGTGGTCTAGTGGTAACAAACGTTGCCGTGAACTCGGGAGGTCGTGGGTTCGATTCCCACCGGAGCCAAGTTGTACATTGTATAATTTGTCTCGGTCTGGGTGTTTATATGTATAATATGTATATTTTACAAAAAAAAAAGTATAATATGTAGTTTATCAACCATCTAGTTTCCGTAACAGAAGCCTCGTAGCTTACCACGGAAATGAGATGGCGCTGTGTGACCTGTCTGGAAATATTTATTATTATTATTAAAATATAATATAGAATATTTTTTTACAATAAGGTCCTATGATGAAAAACAAACTAAAACAAAAAAAAACCCTATTTTAAATATAAATCGTATCCGCGCGGCATGGTGGCAAGAACGCTCGCCGCGTATCCTCGCTGAATCGCTATGCTGATTCTCTGGGCGAGGAAAGAACCAGCCCTCTTGTCTCCAGAGCAGACAATTAGACGAGGGGTGATGTTTTTTAAAAACGTTTTAGCGCTTGGACCACACGAGCCTTGAAAAACCTTTGAAAATTATGGATTGTGCGAACGAGAGGGATACAAAATTGTTCAACGCTGTGTCGTCATATAAGAGTTTATACTGCATTTGTTATTTTTGCTTTTCATCAAATACTATTATGGAATTTAAAATGTTAATTATAAATTGTGACTAATATTTTATTTTTGTTGTAAAATTGATGCTTTCATTGTGCTATATAGTTATTTTTGATTTTGCTGTAATTTTATGCTTTGTAACTCTAGTTATTTTTATAGCGGCCATCTTAGTTCTATAACATTTAATTTTTTAAATATATAAAAAATGCGTTTATTTTGGAATAGTACTCGTAGGTGTTAGTAACATACACATTGCTTATTCTATATTAGTAAAAAGAGAACATTATTTTTTTTATATTTGCCTTACCCTTCTGAGGCACTGGGCACATACATGTGAGTATGTACCCAGTGCCCCATGATAGGGCAATCTGTCTTCTCTTAAGATGATGTTGCCGCTCCCTCGTAGGTTGTGCATCAACGACGCGACTCGTTTCTTTTATAACTAAGGGTTACACCTAACGTCGTAATCGATTTTTTCGATCATCATTTCTTTTTTTCGCGCCCGACTTCGCTTTAAATATCCGAGTCGTGACATAAAATAACTACAGTTACATAATGTTGTTAACATGTATTTTTACTTTTATTTTCTGCTTACCCACGCCGTCGCGCTTATTTTGCACAGATGCAGTATTATCGATACAGAAATGTTCCGCAATGTTGTAATTCTAAGGTATTTTTATTTTATTTTCATTTGATTGCGCATGATGCTTTTTGAAATAATATATTTGTTATTTTATTTTTTTTTTTTAAATATGTCTGTGGCCCTATTCTGTTAATTAGTCGCAAACGTTATTATAATGTAATCCGTTAACTATATATATATTACGCTATTAAAGTTGATATTTGCACGGCCGCTGTCAAGGTCGAGCGCTCATAGAGTTGAGAATTGCATAATATTTTGTAATTTTGAAATGACGAAATCCACTAATAACGTTTGCGAGTGAGTAACAGAATACGGCCGCTGGACAAGACTAAGGTCATGTTCAAAAACCATGTCATGCCGAGGCCAATCTGTGTGGGATAAGCCAATCTCGAAGTTGTGCAGCACGTCTATCTTGAACAGACTATTCATCTAGGCGTTGCATACTTCAGCTAAAAAGCCGACAGACGCATTCGGCTAGGATGGGCGGCATTCGGGAAACTTCGCATCCTCTCGTCCATACCACAGTGTTTGAAGACAGTCTTCAACATGTGCGTCCTCCCCGTAATGTCGTATGGAGCAGAGACATGGACACTGACTGTGGGTCTGGTCCACAAAATCAAGGTCGCTAAGCGAGCTATTTCTAAGCTGAAGTGGCACATCGGCTGCAGAACCGACGACCGATGGGGGAAACTGGTTCTAGAGTGGAGACCACGTACGGGACGATCCCCCGCCAGATGGAAGGATGACCAGAAGGTCGTTGGTGGGAGTTGGATGAGGGTTGCAAAAGACCGCGTGCAGTGGCGAGCCTTGGGGGTAGACCTACATCCAACAGTGGAGAGACACAAGCTGATGATGAAGCATACAATTTATTTTTTCTTTAATATGCTATGCTGCATGTAACATTGGTCAACCAATATCAAGCAAGTTCATAAGTTATACCTACTTAATTTAGTCATATAATACTTCGAAATATAAATGGTTAAAGTTGTCAGACAGCCATACACAATACAGTAACTTATATAAAATAACACTAAATATATTTTAAATGCATTTAGATGGAACTAGAATATTTTCATGTAACCTTGAAACAGCGTCACTTTTAATTAACACAAAATGCATGTTGTAATGATTCTACGATATCACTTTTGTTAGTCAATTGTTAAAAAACATGGGTTTTTGTTTAATGTGTATCAAAAATAATCCTAAGGCTAATTAAATACTTATGCATGTTACCTACTTTACTATTATATACATATTACATTTTAATCTGGAACAAAAAAGTAGAGCATGCGTTAGGGTGGGTCAAAATACACTTTTTTGTATGAATTCTAATAGCGATACCATGTAGTCATTTGGGATTAGTATGACGTGTGTATTTTATTTATTATTTTTATTTATATTATTATCTTATATATTATCATTTACACTTTTTTGTATCAATTGTAATATCGATACCATGTAGTCATTTGGGATTAGTATGACGTGTGTAATTTATTTATTATTTTTATTTATATTATTATCTTATATATTATCATTTACACTTTTTTGTATCAATTGTAATATCGATACCATGTAGTCATTTGGGATTAGTATGACGTGTGTAATTTATTTATTATTTTTATTTATATTATTATCTTATATATTATCATTTACACTTTTTTGTATGAATTCTAATAGCGATAACATGTAGTCATTTGGGATTAGTATGACGTGTGTATTTTTTTATTATTTTATTTATATTATTATCTTATATATTATCATTTATACTTTTTTGTATCAATTCTAATAGCGATACCATGTAGTCATTTGGGATTAGTATGACGTGTGTATTTTATTTATTATTTTTATTTATATTATTATCATATATCTCCGTGACGCCTCGTTGTCCGCTTGGGATCGGCAGCGCTCTCCGGTTCCCCGTCTTCAGGCTCTCCGAGGGAAGGTACTCCTACGTTCCGCCAACGGATGCATAAAGAGTGATAGGGCTACTTTGTATATTTATATATACTGCCCAGTGGTCTAGCGGTTAAGTCCGTGGATTCAGACTCGGAGGTACCGGGTTCGATTCCTGGTCGGGACACAATAATACCTATTTAATTATTTAAATAAATATATTTAATTTATTTGTGATGTATCTCGAGTTTGGTACGCTAGAGACATTGACGAGCTTGCCACTTGTCATGATTGGCCTATAGTAAAGTTGGCTAAGTGTGAATCCGCTTCTTTATAGCGTGGTTCCTGACCACACAGCAAGGTATACGGTAATAAAGTAAATCTAAGCAAAAATTACAACACAATACAACATAATGCAACCACAATCAAGCAACACAATTCCAAGGATCAAATTTGGTTAAACAGCAATTCAGTTTCCAGTCCCAGCCAGAGACACGAACACGGGACAGTAGGTGGGGTGCGTCGATTTTACCGCTGATTAATTTATATAGAAACATACTAACCACTTATCCAGCAATTGCCTTCGATCTTGTAATGAGGCGAAAATAAATAATATATGTTGTAGATGGGCCATCACCAGCAGTCTTTATTCGAGGGTATGTGATGATGATGTTCTACTAGATCTTCTCAGTGGAGGTCAAACACTCATATTTCAAGATATTTCCTCTACTCAACATTTCCTTCCAGCTGTCAAACAATGTCTAATTAAATTTAATATTATACATTATTATTATGGAGTTCTTCGCGCCATTTTGCGTGGACATGTCAAGTGCAAGTTTTTGTTTTGTAAATTAATTTACTGTGGATATTATTTGTCAAAAGTGGTGTTGTTTTGTTTAATAATGTGCTACAATGTGAATAATTATGGAAAACGATAAATTGGACTTTATATATGGGGCACAAGTTGCAGTTTATTTTTTACGGTTTTCCCGCGCTGTCAACTCCCATATTTTACCCGACGTGTTTGAGCTATGGTGTGCGCAAATGACTCCAAGAAAAGCATCAAATTCTGCAGCATCTGAAAGTTGATGATATCATTAACTCATAGAAAAGAAAGATATATTACGTCAGACTTCGCTGTATGGGCTAGACCCTTTGCCTTCCCTATCACCTCATTCATCATCGAGAAGAGAACAAACAACAACAACATTATTATTATTTGACATAAGACAATTTATTTGATTAACCCCGCCTTCGTTTTATATCATTTCCAACATTTCGTAGCAACTTCATAAACCAGCGCGAAATGTCGTTTTTGTTAACAAATACCACTTTTTTTTAACAATGCTAACATTTCTTAAATAAAACGAGCGGTGAGGCTACTTCTTGACAAGTATTTTCGTTCATGTTTTATCATACCATGGCATCCAACACAATGTGTGTGTGTTATTATTATGGTCTTTAAAATAAATTTGAAAACATAAAATCGTTTAAAATAACTTTTTAACAAATATAATAGAAAACTATAAAGTATATAACAATGTAAATTTTTATGTATCCTTTATGGTTCTATTAAAAAAGAAAAAAGAATATAATTTTATTTTAGAAATCATATTTATATGTTATATTTTGTAAATTTGTTAGTTTTTGTTAAATTTATTTTGTTTGAAAGAAGAAGGATGACAACCGTGACGATAAAGATTGATGATGAAACTCTAGAACAAGTAAATGAAATTATATATCTGGGCAGTGTTTTCACTGCGGATGGGAGTACGATAGGGACGTTGAAAGAAGAGTGAACGCGGGAAATAGTGTTAACGGTGCCCTGGGGTCACTGATCGGCAGTCGAAATGTCAGTGACAAAGCTCGGCTCGCCATACACAATGCCATGTTGGTACCAACACTGATGTATGGAAGCGAAACGTGGATATGTCAGAATACGCATGAGAGTAGGGTTAATGCAGTAGAAATGCGGTCGTTGCGGCGGATATGTGGCGTCACTTTGGCGGACCGCATACGTAACGTCGAAATACGGAAAAGGGTTGGTATGAAGGAAAGCATAGGGACAAAAATAAGGAAAAGCATGCTACGATGGTTCGGGCATGTTGAAAGGATGAGCGATGAAAGATTGACGAACCAGATATATAATGCGAAAGTTGTGGGTAAAAGAGGCCCTGGCAGACCGAGACTCACATATCACGATCAAATAAATAAAACACTGACTGAAGGTGCATTACAAAGTCTTCGTAACCAAAGGGCATGTATGAAGAGGTTAATGAATGTCGACGAAGCGAAAGAGGTATGTCGTGATCGTGTCAAATGGCGCTCAATTGTCTCTGCCTACCCCGCAAGGGATCTGGCGTGAAGATATGTATGTATGTATTTTGTTTGTTATAACAGTAATAAGTTTTTAATTTCTTCTTTTTATATTGGTGAATGCTGTGACACCTAATTGGTACATATATTAGATAAGTTATAATTATACTATGTTATGTGTGTGATAATATATGTACTGCTCTGTGTACTACATAAATAAATAAACCATTTCATATGTTAATGACATCTGTCAAAAAGTAACATCAATAACCACACGCACAGGTCAGAATATGCACCCACATACCGTAGTCACTATCCCTTCGCGTACCTATAAATTTGGTGACTCATACATCTGTCGCACAATAAAGATGTGGAATGCTCTTCCAGCCTCTGTGTTTCCACTTTCCTATAACCTGGAGTCCTTCAAGCGAAGTGTGAAAAGGCATCTAGTCAAGCCGGCATAGTGTTAGGGACTGATGTCGGATATAAGGGTCTGATTTCAGTTGCTAACATTCATGGACCCTGCGCGCCACTTACCATCAGGTGGGCGCAGGGTCACATGTCGTGCTAGTATAAAAAAAATAAAATAATAACCCTTCTTTCAACACGGTACTGACATACGAAATTAGCATCAAATGTTAGAATTTTCATTAAACGAACGACTTGTGCTAAAAAAAGTGGTATTTTCATGGTAACATTTCTTAAAACGAACGCGGCCTAAGACAACGCCCCTTTACAGCTGCATCCAACCTTAGTTTATATAAACCAATATACGAGTATATTTATTATTTTATTTATTTATTTAGGAATTCTTACAGCTAATTTATACATATATAGGAGAAAATAGTAATACGATAAAGCCAATAATAAGAGTTCGCTGACAGATACAATAAAAGTAAGCAAAGATAACAATGATAATAAATTTAAAAATAAAAATGAATACAATAGTACAAGAATTACGAAGGAATAGGCATTACATCAATAACAGAATAACTACAACAGAAATAAACAAACATATATACACACACATACACATAGGCATACATAAACTTGAAAATATAAAACTATTCTAATCCCTCGAAGTACTCACCGCCAACACCCGCCTAATCATCGTCGTACTAGTATTGAAGAGATCGATGTCGACACTGAGCTCATTAAACATTTTACCCGCCCTATCGAAAAATGCATTGCGTCTGTAATTGGTGCTACGGCCTGGGTTGGGCAGGAGTGCGGGCCGCCCCACTGTCCTCGTTGGTACTCTCAAAGTGATTTTACCTAAGTGCTCGGGGCAGTCCACAGTCCACAACACCAACTAGATACGTTATATCCGCAATGCTACGGCGGACTTCAAGTGGCAATAGGTGATGTCTTTTACAGCGTTGGCCATAGCCAGTGTCATACACCTTAGTTTTATACTGTAAGTATCTGAGAAAACGCTTTTGAATAGACTTAATTCGCGTAATGTAAACAGCGTATCTGGGATTCCATAATTGAGATGCATATTCCAGGATACTGCGCACGTAAAAGCAATATAAGATTTTATGAAATGAAATGAAAATATTTATTTGTATGAAATATGGTATGAAAACACAGGTGGTTGTTAAGTTTTGGCTCGACACATTTCGCCATTTCTGGCATACAAAATTTTATTTTAAAAACTAAACTTATATCTAACATAAATATAACACAAAAAATAATAATGAAAAAATAAGACACAAAAAATAATAATAAAGAACACAAAATAACCCAAATAATATTAAATAAAAAATACCAAGTCTATTTTGCTCTTATATGAGCTGGTCGCAGTTCAGGTAGTCCTTGGTCGCGTAAAAACATTTCAGGACAAGTAAATTTTTAACCCTAATTTTAAATAATTTCGTAGGTAGTTCCCTAATATTCAGTGGTAGTTTATTGAACAATTTAATGGAAGTTAGGCAGCAGCTTCTGCTGTGCCAGCTACTTTTACTAACTGGTAGAACTAGCCTACTGGAATACCTGGTTTTAAACTTACATGTTTCACTCAATGTCTTAAACAAATAAGAATGACTTTTAACAAGACTTTAATTAATTTTATTCTTTTAAAATTAGCACATGATCTCATAATGCATATAGTAATCCAAGTGCATATAGTAGCAGACTGTTCCTTGCTTTCTCGTATCCGGCTATTTTTCTGTATATTAATTACATTGCATATGACAAAAGTGTAAACTTCAAGTGGCAAATCCAAGTGTACCAGGTTAAGGCTGACCTTTAAAATAAAACTGTCGGCTCGGCTTTATTTTAACTTCAATTGTAACTGTTACAGAAACTTAATTTTCGTTTGACAGCTGGAAGGCAATGTTGAGTGGAGGAGGCGTTAAGCAAAGGTCTTAGAAAATGGGTGTGAGACTGGTGTTGGGACTTTAAGAGTTGATGAATAAAATAAAACAATTATAACAAGGTTAATATTTATTTAGCTGTACCAGTCTTCACAATCCCACCTGCACAGTGGCTCGATCGAATCTCAAGATGAAATGGACCAGGTGCGAGCTTCTTCGCCGGCCAGCAGCAAAAGTGATGCTAGCGAAATGTCTACGGTAATATATTTACATACTTGCTGTTTCACTTGAACATTGCACGTGTTTTTTTTTTTTTTTTGC
This sequence comes from Tinea semifulvella, assembly GCA_910589645.1. Taxonomy (NCBI): domain Eukaryota; kingdom Metazoa; phylum Arthropoda; class Insecta; order Lepidoptera; family Tineidae; genus Tinea; species Tinea semifulvella. The sequence goes on from OU342619.1 coordinate 7,961,575, forward strand.
ACTAGGTATACAGGCGAACTTAATGCCACTAGCCATTCTTACTAGTAAACCGTAGTGATAATTTAGAGCATTTGTTGTGTGAGGCAGGTGCTAAATATAATAGAAGAAGCATTTAAGTCCAAAAAAAAAACTGCTTCCGTGGTCCAGCGGTTAAGTACGTGGATTTAGACTCGGAGGTACCGAGTTCGATTACTGGTTGGGACACAAAAATATTTATTAATGTATTTGTGATTTTTCTCGAGTTTAGTACGCTGGAAACATCGACGAGCTTGCCACTTGTCATGATTGGCCTATAGTAAAGTTGGCTAAATGTGAATCCGCTTATTTATAAGCGTGGTTTCTGACCACCCCGGGAAGTAAACGGTCGTGATGATACTTTACTTTATAACTAAACACTAATTAGTCGATATAATAAATAAGATGCCGCCCAGTCTTCAGTTCTGATTAATAGTCAATTGTAAGCATAGGGACAAAAATAAGGAAAGGCATGCTCGATGGTTCGGGCATGTTGAAAGGATGAGCGAAGAAAGATTGACGAACCAGATATATAATGCGAAAGTTGTGGGTGAAAGAGGCCCTGGCAGACCGAGACTCACATATCACTATCAAAAAAAAAAATCAACAACCTTTCGTACGGAGTGGACGTGTCGACTATTGCCGAAGTAATATTATTAATTTCAATAGAAACTACACTTTAAAGTGATTCTTAAGTCTTTAACGTTAGAGTTTAAATTCCATCATCCGATATCCGGCCGCGGAATTAAAATTGTGAGTATTATTTGTCTCGCTAATACCAAGAACTTCGGTTGCGTCGTGTCGCGCTGCCATAGATTAGGAATTCAGAGCCGACATCTTATCTTCGTGTACGACTACATGATGCTGCGTTCGCCGAACAAGGAATATGGTTCTAACCCTGAACTCTCCGAGACTTCTCAATACAATAAACCTATCTTGCGTAAGCGAAAATACAATAGTGATAAAGACGATATGAAGGATGCGTTTCAAACATTCTCCAAGAATATGACGGACATGATGAATACTATGAAGAAAGACTTAGACTCAAACATAGCACAAATAAATAAGTCACTTACTGACGTCATTAAAGAGGATCTTAACAAATTAACTCTATCGACAGCAGAAATGCAATCGCAAATTAGCTGCGTTCGCGAGGATTACACAGAAATAAAAACTTTAATGTACAAACTTGATAGTAAATACAATGACATGTACAAAGACGTCCAAACTTTACAAGCATCTGTTCAATTTAACAATGATCAACAAGAAGATCTTCAAAGTAAGTTAAAAACGCTGACGAATCGGGTCGATAAGATGAGCAATATGGAAACGGAATTGACTGAAATAAGGATTGAAAATAAGCATTTGAAATCAGAGATAAATATAAATAATCAAAGAGACCGATTATTGAATCTCGAATTTGTAGGCATTCCGGAAATGAGAAACGAAAACTTGAATGACTTTATTATTAGCATCGGTAGACTCACTGGCTTTGAAATCTCAATTAATGATATTGTACACATTAATAGAGTGACACCAAGATTCAGCACTCAGGGTCGACCAAGAGTCATTGTAGCCAAATTCGGCACGCGTCTAATGAGAGATAATATATTATCTAAAATGCGTAAAACCAGAATTACTACTAACGACTTGCTTATACCTGGAGAACCAAAATGTGTGTACACTAATGAACATTTGACTCCTTATAACAAACAACTATTGAACAAGTGTAAGGAAATAGCTAAGACTAAGGAATATCAATATGTATGGACAAAAAACTGCAGATTATTTGTCAGGAAGAACGATACTGCGCCATTGCTACAAATAAAAGAGGAAGAAGACTTAAAGAAGATCGTCTAATTAAGTTTAATTTATTTTTTTACTTTCACTTAACTATTTTTTTCTATATTGTTTCTATATTTATATTTTTTAAAGCGCGGAAAATAAAACACCATAAAATTACAAACAAACCTCATATAATAAATAATAGAATCGCCTATTCTGTGATTGCTTACTCTTTGGTCACAACACGAACTCGCAAAAAACTCAACCTTAAACTATCCATTCTCTCAATACAGGTGCGACAATTATGGATTAAAAAAATCTCACTTATTTACTCATATATAGGAATAAATGTGCGGTTTTGCAGTTATTGTTTATTGAATTATCAATTTATATACACAATGAAAGTCTTAAAAACAAACTATGCGTTTGTATTAATTAATCACATCTATATTATATTATTTGCTGTAACTTGCGATAGTGCACCTGTATCGAGCGCATCATTTGTCGAGTGCATATTTACGCATTTTTTTGTACAAAAACCTAAAACTATGAAGGTGCAGATGTTGAACTACCCTCTTCCTAATTATTATTTGGTAGGAATTTACAACAATATAATTATTGGTTTTTTTCTTCAAATATGCCATGTAATCATAATTGCGATAACAAGAATAAATTTTAAAACTATATCAGAGTCTGGCTTTCTAATTTATAATCTGTATTCTTATAATATAATAAATAAATTCAATTTGTACAATTATACGATTTTTAATGCGGTGAATTATTTGACCTACTCATTATTAATTTTGTATAATCTATTGTTGTCCTTTTACTTTTGTCAATGTTTAAATTTTGTTATTTTTGACTTATTGTCACAATTATTTAAAAATAATCTTTTAACCGAGTTATTGTGCATTTTAAACATTGTAAATTGTGTTATACGTATTAAGCTTTTAGTAGGTAATATATCACGGAGGGCAAATTAACTATATACTACCAGAATGTAACCGGCCTTAGAACTAAAACCCTAGACTTTTCTCAGAGTATACAGGCAAATGACTACGACATAGTGATGATTACCGAAACATGGCTTTACAGCGGTATACTGGACGGTGAACTATGCGACAATCGTTACGATGTATTTCGTCTAGACCGGGATCTCACTGCGTGCCACAAAAAGACTGGAGGGGGCGTAATGTTGTTAGTACGACGATCGTTGGGCGCTACTCGTAGTGTAGGTGTAGGTACACCCTCCGCATCGACTGAGATGTTATGGCTAACTATACCGGCACGCGCGCTTGGTTCCCGGACAGACTTACATATTGGTTTGGTTTACGTGCCGCCCGACCCTCGTCGGCTACCGGATACCACGTACGACATATTAAAGTCAACCACGGCTCTGGCAACCACAAATCCAAACCATAATTATTTACTTTTAGGCGACTTTAATTTACCTAATATTAAGTGGTCGGCCAGTGGTCCTACGCATCTTAAAAGGGGTTCGATCGAAGTCCAAAATGCTGGTCTTAGTTTAATACAAAATCTGTCTCTTATAGGCCTAACACAATATAACATCTTAAAAAATATCAAAGAAAATACACTAGACCTCGCCTTCTCAAACCTACCCTTAGAAATTACAGCCTGTACACATCCACTTCTCAAAGAATGTTCTTTTCACCCTTCCATGGTCATTGAGGTTCTCGACATTAATATTTCTTATATGAAAGAATTGGTAGTACCAATTTATAATTTTAATAAGGCCGACTATGTTAGTATTAACAATGAATTAAATGTAATAAACTGGACCCGAGATTTGAACCGCGGCAGTGTAGACGAAGCGACAGAATTACTTTACAGCCTTATTAATAAATGTATTATGAATCATGTACCGAAAAATTCTAAATCAAACGCAGCTAAATATCCCATTTGGTACAGTAACGCTTTAGTTAAAATTATTAAAGAAAAATCCAAGGCTCACTCCAGGTGGAAGAAATACGGTAACTTGCTGGATTACGACGAATTCTCCTTATTACGTAATAGGCAACGACGAATACAAAATAACTGTTTTAAAAAATATACTGGACACATGGAAACTCTAATAAAGTCTAAACCTAAATTGCTTTGGTCGTACATAAAAGCTACACGTGGTGGTTCATCTTACCCAAAATTGTTGACGTACGGTAACAAAAAATACACGGATGGACAGGAAATATGTAATGCATTTAATAGCTTCTTCTTGAGCGTATTTGGGAATCCAATTTCTGACTACCCAAGGTCTCATATAATGGAAAGCAACCACGACATTGTATCCAATATTTCGTTTAGCCTCTCAGCCGTGGAAAAAGCCCTGTGTAGTCTGGACGTAAGTAAAGGCAAGGGCAGTGATGGCATACCTCCAATATTTTGGAAAACTTGTTGTAAGTCACTAGCTCTTCCAATATCTATAATTTTTAACAGATCTGTCAACGAGGGAATATTTCCAAATGTTTGGAGGTCTGCTCACATTGTACCGATACACAAAAAGGGTTCTAAATCTATGATCACTAATTATAGGGGCATATCTATCTTAAACCCAGTGGCCAAATTATTCGAAAAAATCATCTATGATGTAATCTATCCAGTTATATCAAAGGGTATATCTGAGATGCAACACGGTTTTCTTAGAAGGCGTTCTGTAGTTACCAACTTGTCATGCTTTACCAACTATGTCTTGAGGAATATGGATCGCGGTGGACAGGTTGACGTGGTCTATACTGATTTTGAGAAGGCGTTTGACCGTGTGGACCACGTCATCCTGATCCGCAAACTGGAAGAACTCGGCATTCATGGCAATTTACTGAGATGGATTAAATCTTATATTATGAACCGTTCACAGGCAGTGGTTGTGGGCGGTTACAGATCGGATTATATTGCTATCCCGACTGGTGTTCCCCAGGGATCCCATCTTGGACCCTTATTTTACAATGCCTACATATACGACATCTCAAAATGTTTTAAACACACAAAACACTTGTTATACGCTGACGATAAGAAAATTTACACCGTTATACGTAAGTCCCAAGACTGTGTGAATATGCAAAGCGACCTGGACAGACTATGTGATTACTACGCGAAGAATCGTATAAGCGTCAATACTTCAAAATGCCAATGTATTAGTTTTTCGCGGAAACAGAGCACGATTAAATATACCTATAGCTTCCACGGTTTACCTATTGAAAGGACTAACGTTGTGCGTGATCTCGGTGTATACTTAGACTCCAAAATGTTACTAGCCGAACACATTGATAAAATATCCGAGAGGGCATTTAGAAATCTTGGTTTTGTGATGCGCATATGTAAGCCGTTTAAAGATCCCACTGTCATCAAATCAGTTTATTTTGCCTATGTCCGTAGCGTGCTCGAATACGCAAGTTCAATCTGGTCGCCCCAATATATAATTCATAAAGATCAACTTGAACGTATTCAGAGAAAGTTTGTCAAGCATTTGAACTACCGCGTGCGTAGCTCGTCAGAGTCATATAAGATTGGCTGCAGACAACACCATTTACTAACTTTGGAAGAGCGTCGTCAAGTTACAGATATGTGTTTGCTTCAGGATATTATCCGTGGACGATTAGACTGCACCGAGCTTGTGGAGAGTGTGTCATTTAATGCTAGTCGTCAACGTACACGCCACACGCCGATGCTATGCACGCCTTTTAATTCAAGTAATTATGCTAGTAACGCTGTTATGACACGAATTGTTCGTAGTTATAATAACTTATTTAAAGATATTGACCTATTTACTGCTTCTAAATCTAGCCTTAAAAAGGACTTGTACATGCACATTACATCTGTGGACTAAAGATGGCTTGGGTTTGTTGTCTTCCTTTCTTGTTTGTTTATATGAATAGACAGGTGACAGCGTTCCTGGTTGGATTTGTTTCGCAGATTGAGTGGATGGATTAATGTTGTTTTCGACTTTCTCATATGCACATTTAATGTTGTTACCAAATTATAGGTATGTTTTATTATTATTATACTTCTTCTCTATATATATATATATATATATATATTTTAATTATTTTTTGGAAATTTTCCGTGCTTTATAAAATTATGTTGTAATAAACTATTAAAACATTTATGTACCTATTTTGTATAGTAAGTAGTTAAACTCCACTACGTACTATGTTTATATAGCGAAACCTGTAATTGACCTTACTCCATAAATTGTACCATACTATTATTAAGCATATTGTAACGTTGTTGGTTTCTTAATAAATAAATAAATAAATAAATAAATAACACACTGGCCGAAGGTAAATTAAAAAGCCTTCGTAACAAAAGGGCATGTATGAAGAGGTTGATGAATGTCGACGAAGCGAAAGAGGTATGTTGTGATCGTGTCAAATGGCGTTCTGCCTACCCCGCAAGGGATTTGGCGTGAAGTATGTATGTATGTAGGCACGACCTCATGCTTACATCTGACTTAATCCGGCTCTTAAATATTGACAATATCAGGAATAATTTATTCAAATTTTATTCATATTAAAGATATTAAACAATAATGATAATACATTTAAAAACAATAGTCTACCTCACATCAATCAATCAACAATCTGACTTAATCCGGCCCTTAAATATTGACAATATCAGGAATAATTTATTCAAATTTTATTCATATTAAAGATATTAAACAATAATGATAATACATTCAAAAACAATAGTCTACCTCACATCAATCAATCAACATTTGCACAGTTTCATAATAGCTTTGGCCCTAAAGCCATTCAGCTATTATTAATGTGTTACCTCGCACAGCAATTAATACATAACTAAATCCAGGTTATAATATTTTTATTTTGTTTTATTTTTATTTTTCAGGATCCGTCACTATGCCCTTCGGTGCCAGGCAAACAGAAACTGCATCAATTCCTCGTGCGAACATTTAGTAGTCCTACCAAATGTAACCACTGTACTTCACTCATGGTATGTCTGAAGCAATTACCTTCGTAATGTTACAGATTATTGCAGTTGTTTCAATCAGGCTGGAAGAGAACTGCAACTTCTAACCCATATATAGAGTCAAATTTATAATTTTCCATAATTATTCACATTGTAGCACATTACTAAATAAGACAACACCACTTTTGACTACCAATATCCACAGTAAAGTATTTTACAAAACAATAAATTTGAACTTAACATGTCCGTGCAAAAGGCGGGAATTTCCCTCCAGAAGATGGTTGATTTACTTAATTTTGTAGTTTCTCGTGGCGCGTCTTATAGTGTGTGATGCGTCAAATCAATAATCTATAATATTTTTTTTCTAACAGATCGGATTAACCCGTCAAGGCGTGGTTTGTGAGACTTGTGGTCTCGCTGTCCATACTAGATGCTGTGGTCGGGTTCCTCCGAGATGTCCGCTTCCTCCAGAAAGGACCAGGAGACCTCTGGGGATAGACCCGGCCAGAGGACAGGGGACAGCTTATGAAGGTTATGTCAAGGTCAGTCAAAATCATAAAAATGATACTTTTATAAAGTGGAAGAAACACGATTTATAAGTGAAACTAAATAAATAAATATATAATAAATAAATAAAAACTTATATATTTATTTATTATTTAATTTATTTGTTCTCGAGTTTGGTACGCTGGAGACATCGTCACCTTGCCACTTGTCATGATTGGCCTATAGTAAAGTTAATGTGAATCTGCTTCTTTATAAGCGTGGATTCTGACCACCCTTGAAGGGAATCGGTTGTGATGATACTTTACTTTTACTTTATTTTTATCATTTTTTATCACATGTAATTTTTTTAATTTTTTTTTATTTCAGGTACCAAAGCCAGGAGGTGTGAAAAAGGGTTGGATGCGGCAGTTTGTTGTTGTTTGCGATTTTAAACTCTTCCTCTATGATATTTCCCAAGATAGGTAAGTTTATATTTTATCATTTGAACAAGACACTCACCATCCACTATTCTGCTCCTCTCCCTTCTTGTTCTTCTTAATATTATATTATCTTAATATCTTAAGATATTCTTAATATCTTCTTCTATCGGAGGTCGGCTATCATTAAGGCGATTTTGATTTTGTTGGCCGCTGTCCGGAACAAGGATCTGGTGCTCATCCCGAACTACTCCCTGAGGATATTGAGCCAGGAAGTACGTCTTCTCCCCGGTCTTCTGGAGCCTTGTATCTTGCCTTGCATGACGAGCTGCAGCAAGCTATACTTTTTCCTTTGTCCCAAGTACTCCAACTTCCTTCGCTTTACCATTTTCAGTAGTTCCCCTCCCTACCCAACCAAATACTGTATGTTGTGGCCTACCACATCCCTAGTCCTTGAATCGCCTGATACCACGTCCTTCCCTACACTTATCCAAACAACTAATCGTGTGCCTCGGCCCTCGTCTTACAATCGTCAAATGTCATTTTGACGCGTCGAGTCGAGAACATTCCCTAGAAGTTGAATAAAAAGTCCGGTTTAAAATCTCCGCGTTCTTCTTCTACCGAAACACGGACCAAGACACATCAAGCAGCAAGTTTAGTTACTTACAAAGTGAACTCAGTGTATTCGAAAACCGGCTAGGTTCCAATCCTGGTCAGTCCTTCCTTTTCTACCTGTGTTAGGCTAAATCAGCGGGCTCTTGCATTCCAGAACTATTCTGATGCTCAGACCCGGCCTGAGGACGGAGTGAGCAATCAACTTATTCCTCATAAAATTCTAACATTCTACCACTGTATAAATGTATTTACGACAGACCTGACTAGTCCCAATTTATTTTCTAGTTTCTAAACCAATATTGTATGTGTAGGAATGCTTTACCATCGGTGTGCGTGTCTCAAGTGATGGATATGCGAGATCCGGAGTTTAGCGTCAGTTCTGTCAAAGACTCTGACGTCATACACGCCAGTAAAAGAGATATACCATGCATTTTTAGGGTAAGTGTTTCAATATATTAAGTTAAGAGGGTTCATTCCATCCATTATTAGTCGCCATAACTTACTTATTATATATATATACGACTATATATGTATTTTATATTTAGATATATATTTATTTGTTTATTTAGGATAATTATGAGTAAATAGACTCTGAATAATTTCTAGGCACCATCGAATGCTGGAGATCGTGCGGCATTAAAAGCATTGGAAAGAGAAAACACATTATTTGCTCTCTGTTAAATTGTATGACGCTCCATAAATACCTGTAATACTCGTAGGCTAACGTGAATAAAGATATTTTGATTTTGACTTTGACTTTGCTCTTCTAGATATCAACATCGCAACTCGAAGGTGGTAAGCGATCTCACACACTAATGTTAGCGGAGTCAGAATCGGAGAAAACCAAATGGGTGGTGGCATTAAGCGAACTACATAGGATATTGAAACGAAACAATCTGCCTGATAAATCTGTAAGTACTTTGAATAATTCTATAAAAAGCTGCAGTATATTTCTTTCGTGGTCTAGCGGTTAAATCCGAAATGCAAAGGTACCTGGTTCGCAATAATAGGCCTATAGGCCAGACATTTTAGTGTGTTCTCGGAACTTGAAAAAAGTTATCCTTATTGAACTTACCGTTCCGTGGGAATCAAATATTCCAAAACCACAACATGAAGTCGAATAAATATTATGATCTCACAGAAGAAATGATCAGGAACGGGTTCAAGACTCAGCTTTACGCAGTGGAAGTTGGTGCAACAGGAGTTCCAGCAAAATCTTTGCATCACTTACTGAAAGAATTGGGCCTAAGCAGGTCTGCCGTCAATACATTTATGGAACGAGCTTCCAAGACGGCATTAACGGAATCATACAGTATTTGGTTGGGTAGGGAGAGGAGTAGAATGGTGGATGGTGAGCGTATTATCGCGCAATAAAAAAAAAGGAGGCTTCCTTTTCTTATACCAGCCTATTGTCGGTCGCAAGCCCAAAACACCATTCATCTCATCTGAATCACGGTGAATCCATGTAATGCTTAGAAATTTGTCTTCTTCACCAGCGTTCCTGTGCCGGGTCGGTTCCGGTTCCACTAATATTAATTAGTAAAATCGTTAACTTCCACTGAGTAAAGCTGAGTCTTGAACCAAAAAAATATATTCCAGGCATACAGCGCCTGTGTATTACTGGACGCATCTGCAGCATCAGCTGTGCGAAACGCTCAGTGCGCCTGCATAGTGGAGGGGTCTCGGTTCGTCATCGGGGGGGAGTCCGGACTCGCCTTACTGGATCTGGAGAGGGGAGAGGTCACCCCCAGGAGACATCCGGCCAGCGTCGTCAGGGCCTGCTATATCGCTGCAGAACAACTACTAGGTAAGTAGGGAATACTATATGTATATTTATATATAAAACAAAGTCGGGTTTGTTAAAACACTTATAACTCGAGAATATGGAAGTTCACAGCGCGGGAAAACTGCAAAAAATTAACTGCAACTTGTGCCCCATATTTTTTCCAATTTATCGTTTTCCATAATTATTCACATTGTAGCACATTATTAAACAAAACAACACCACTTTTGAACAATATTATCCACAGTAAATTAATTTACAAAACAAAAACTTGCACTTGACATGTCCACGCAAAATCGCGCAAAGAACTCCCCAAGCTTTTTAAATATAGAATAAATGACAAAGAACCAATAGACTTAATTTAAAAAAAAACAACAATTGTCAAAGAGATTGGTCCCACTTTTACGCCGTGAAATTGTCTGTGATTTGTTTTTAAAATTGTTCTGTGTATGATCAATTATACATATTTGTATTATTATTAATAATGACATTCATTGACTGTCAGGCGGTAGTAATGCAAAAAAAATATATCGGCAATTAACTTCAACTTAGGTTCAAAAAACAAGATAATTGACAAATGGGGAATCTACTAGGCTAAAATGCTACAAATTAACTTTTTTTATTTTATTTACAACAATGTTTTAGTCGAAGATGATGGTATAGCTGATAAGATGGGTCCACAGATAGTAGCTGCTGATTATTTTATAATCTAAATAATAATAAACTATGGAGAAAAAATGTATTGACAATATCCAAGTGTTGTTGTGACAACCAAAGGAAATAAATGATTTGATTTGATATTTTTTTCTCACAATATGACAGTAAGATAATCTAAATATATGCTGTAAGTGTGTTCAGGGAGGGTGATAGTTGATTGTTGTGAATATAATGAATATTTGTTTTGTGTTTTACAGTTGTAATAGCGGGTCGTAGTCGACACGTGCGTTTGGTTCCGATACGCGCGTTGGAATGTGCGGAGGTGGAGTGTGTGAAGTTAGCCGAAGCTAAGGGTGCTTCAGAAATAGCTTGCGGGGAAATAAGCCCGGGTACTTACGGATTCGCTGTTGTGTGCAAAAGACAGGTATGTCATTAAACTATTATTACTACAATAAGATTGCGAAGAAATCTTAGAATTTTGTGCCTGTTATACTCAATATTAAATGAACCTAATACTCCTATATACCTAAAACAATTCTTCTCATTCCTCAGCTCCTTTCACGACAGAACTCTTCGATCTTCACAAAACTCCGTCCTTTCTATCCCTTCCCATCACTCTAACTTTGTCTCAAAGTCTTTCGTAGTCGCAGCGTCATCCCTTTGGAACAGCCTTCCAGTCAGTATTCGTCAAGCACCGAATAGAGCCACCTTTAAGAGGCTTGTGTTTACACATTTAATTAAGTCCCAATAAATAATACTATTTTAATGTGTGTTTTTAGTTTATTCTAATTATTATGTAGTTGTATGTGTATGTATGTATTATGTATATATGAGTATATGTAGGTTTATATATGATGTATATTAAGTAGTATAGGTATTTGATATTAGGTTAAGTATTAGTTATAGCAAAAACTGTCTCTTTTAACTCTTATTTTTGCACCGTCTCATATTTCTATTTGATATTTCCTTTGTCCCCAAGGTCGACTGTCAGAGAATGCCTAACGGCATTAAGCTTCACCTTTTGTACTTTTGTGCAATAAAGTTTTTAAATAAATAATCAAAATAAATACTTTACTAATGGTATAATATATATTAATAGTAATATAATTGTATTTATATGTATATAGATTTATTTATTATTATTATATATATGTGCACCTACCTTACATTTGAAATGATCCATATTATCCCTAAGGTTGGCTGTCAGATAATGTCTAGCGGCATTGAGTCCGCCCCTTGTATAACGTGCAATAAAGATTTAAATAAATAAATACTACTTTATTATTAATATATTTTCTTCCTGCCTCCGCGGTCTAGCGGTTAAGTCCGTGGATTTAGACTCGGAGGCACCGGGTTCGATTCCTGGTCGGGACACAATAATAATATTTGTTAATTTTAAATTTGAATAATATTTAATTTATTTGTGATATTTCTCGAGTTTGGTACGCTGGAGACATCGACGAGCTTGCCACTTGTCATGATTGGCCTATAGTAGAGTTGGCTAAATGTTAATCCGCTTCTATATAAGCGTGGTTTCTGACCACCCCGCAAGGGATATGGTCGTGATGATACTCTTTACTTCTATATTTTCTTAACAAAACAGCACAAAATGTTAAGCAAAATAAAATGTCGATCTATAAAAACTTCTTCATAAATAAAGTCGATTGTTACTTTAAATCTAATCTGTAATATCGATCGAGCGCCTGATAGTCCATGGCCGGCAGTCTCGACAGATCTTAGCGATTTCGGTCGGTAAGTCATAAAAAAATGTTGCCACTTACAAAATCAAAAAGCTGATTTGGTCAGCTTGGATATCTTCAAGCGGGGTAGGCAGAGACATTTAAGTGCTATTTGTCGCGGTCACGACATACCTCTTTCGCTTCTTCGACATTAATCAAACTCTGAAAGGTTAATAAAAAAAGTCCACCTTAAATTGCTAAGTTAGCGATGGCTATATAATGTCAAAAGTGATGTCCCTGGAAAAAGTCGATGGCAAGAGGATGCATGAAAGGTCTTCGATAAGATGTACTGACCAGGTGAAGACTGCATTGGATCATGCACCAGGATAGCTGCGGAACGATAGGAGATGCGACGGATTGTTGGCACTCAAATGCCGACCACGACTGCTTAAAGTAAAATAAACTAATTGTATAGTGTCTTACCCTAGTCTGGCCAGCGTGACGAGTATAGTCCAAATTCTTCAGATATATATATGTTATTGAAGGTCAACAATATAGGTCGAGAGCTGCAATCATGATAGTGTAGTATTTATTTATTTTTTCCAGAACGCATACATAGTCCACGTGTACGAAATCCTCCGCACCGCCACTCGGCGTAGAAGAGTTGCTGAACTCAGAGCGCCTTCTCCAGTAGTCTCTATACAACTCCGGGAGGGGGCGCTGCTGTTAGGATACCGAGGGGGGTTCGCACGACACGCCCTGCCTAGGAGAACTGCTTCAGACCAACCTGCAGTCTGTAAGTAATAAATTAGTATATAAATATAAATATTTCCAGACAGGTCACACAGCGCCATTTAATTTCCGTGGTAAGCTACGAGGCTTGTGTTACGGAAACTAGTTGGTTGATAAACTACATATTATACTTTTTTTCTTTGTAAATATATACATATTATACATATAAACACCCAGACCGAGACAAATTATACAATGTACAACTTGCCCCGGTGGGAATCGGTACCCACGACCTCCCGAGTTAACGGCAACGTTTGTTACCACTAGACCACGGAGGCGGTCAAATTAGTATATCAGTATTTAATCGAATGTCACTTCATTTCTATATATAGGTCCCTGAGACTTCCCATTTGCAAGCTATATTTTTCCACTCTCGTCCAACCGTCACGACCGTTTCTTTTCGGTGTGGTCAGAAACCACGCTTATAAATAATTTCTTAATATCATTTCACTATCCTCGATCTAATAAAGAAATCTCAATTGTCCCAACGGTCAACGGTCAGAGAACGCCCATTATGTTCGCCGATTATAAACCAGCGTACCAAACTCGAGAAATATCACAAATAAATTAAATTTAAATTGTATTTATTTACATTAAAAAATATTATTGTGTCACGGACAATAAATGCACGGACTTAACCGCTAGACCACGGAGGCAGTCTTTAAAGATGGAGATAGACAGAGCTTGTCTGATCACCAGTGGCAGTTCCACTGACGAGCAGCCGGGACAGTAAGAGAATCTGAATATCTGCTGGAAGTGTGTAGGGATAGATGTTTTAAGAAACAACCCTTTTAAGGAGCTTCGATACTAAATACAATGATAATGTTGAAATGAAATTATTTATTTGCATAGAACATGGTAATAGTAAATATTAATAGTAAGTTAGTTCTGCACATTCAGCCATTTCTGGCACACAAATTTGGTTAAACATTATTTACAATGTAAAATTCGTTGACAGCATTAGTCCACCCGGACAACCAGGTGCAAGTGTTTCTGTCTCACTCTGGCGCGCGGGGACTAGGTGTGGCCCCCGCGGGTCAGGGCTCCAGTCTGCTCGTCTTCTCCACACTGGCTATATATGTTGATGCAAGAGGACTCAGAGCAAGAGATACTGAACTTATGTATACCCATCAGCCTAATTATCATGGTGAGTTTTATTTGCATTTCAAAGCTATCTTTAAGGTAATAATTGGAGATAAACGTATATCCGGTTACTACTTTTGATTGAAAAAATATAAAAAATGTTTGTATATCTACTATACTTAATTATATAATCTTTATACGCCCATGGGCAAATCATAGTGTACCCAATTTATATTCAATGTACCATTGTATATAAAACCTATTATAAATAATAATTGGAATTTGAATTATTTGAACTATATATATATAGATTGATGAAAGCCCAATCTAAAATTGCCTTACATGTATGTTTTATATAATATATATATATATATATAATATTGAGCTTATTTTAAGTGTCTTAATTATGTTATATTTTTTACAGCTATCAACGATACCCACCTTCTAATATTTACGAATACACATATAGATATATACGAAATTGAATCCGGAGAGTGGGTGCAGACTATTAATATACGTGAGTATATATTTTTAATATTAATAGTAATACAGCAGCCCTATTCCATTACTTTAGTCGCAAACGTTATTAGTTATTTTTTTGCGTCCATGCATATATGAACTCTAATAGCGTCATATATATTGATATATATGTATATAGTTAACGGATTCCATTATATAACGTTGGCGCTTAAGTAAGAGAATAGGGCTACAGGATTGGTTAATAAATTGGGCCGAGTGACTGAATGACTATAACCGCAAACCGGCTAACCAAATAGTTTAAATTCGCCATTAGTCACAGAATTTAAGTATACTTCAAAGAATGAAAAAATATTCAATAAATAATACTATTAATATCTACAAATTAAAAAACCTAATTTAAATATAAATCGTAAATAAATATAAAACTGCCTCCGTGGTCTAGCGGTTAAGTCCTTAGACTCGGAGGTACCGGGTTCAATTCCTGGTCGGGACACAAAAATATTTATTAATGTATATAAGTATTAATATTTAATTTATTTGTGATATTTCTTGAGTTTGGTACGCTGGAGACATCGACGAGCTTGCCACTTGTCATGATTGGCCTATAGTAAAGTTGGCTAAATGTGAATCCGCTTCTTTATAAGCGTGGTTTCTGATCACCCCGAAAGGGAAACGTTTAAAGAAAGTTTCATGAATACTACCTTTTTAAGGTAAAAACTTAACACTTTCTAGCGACTTAAGAATGTTTTTTATTTTTTTATAGCCAACGCCCGTCCATTAGAACCATCAGGTTGGTTGTGCTCTGCTCCGGCGACCACTAATGCAGAACACGCTCCCCTTATACTGTATCTACGACCATTGCTTACACGTAAGTATTATCATTTATAATTTATTGCATTAAATTATTTAAAACTAAAATTGCATACTGCCACTCTTTTTTTTACTGTTTATATTTAGATTCACGTGCGAGTGTAATTTCATATTTTATTTCTTTATAAGCTCTATTGCACAAAAAACTTTAATTTTTATTAAAAAAAAAATCTAAGGCATCCAACTGCCTCCGTGGTCTAGCGGTTAAGTCCGTGGATTTAGACTCGGAGGTACCGGGTTCGATTCCTGGTCGGCACACAAAAATATTTATTAATGTAAATAAATACATTTAATTAATATCTAAATGTGAATCCGCTTCTTTATAAGCGTGGTTTCTGACCACCCCGAAAGGGAAACGGTCGTGATGACACTATACTTTACTTTTATGTATGTATTTATAAATTACTATTATAGCATCTGTTCATTTAAGTATCTTTTATATCATGTTTGCGTTATTACTCTATCCTTGTTTTTATTTTTATATCCAGTTTTTTTTTCCTTTCCATAGTATTTGTGTTTAACTTCAATTATGTATAAAATATTTTTGGCTCTCATTGTCTTCTTATTGTTATTAATTTGTTACACAGATGTTCAAACTTGTCACGTGCCGGCAAAGCCTTCAAAGGGGCCCCTTAGTGGTTCATATTATTTATTAGTTTTCAATTTTAGTATCTTGCAAGCCCGAGTGACAATTTTGTTTATCTGTGATATTGTTTGTGTATGTTGACTGTTTGTTGCCTAAATAAATGAAAATAAAATAAATAAATTTACTTTACAATGTCAATTATGTGTGTCGTTTTGTTAATGTAATATCTGGTCTATTGTAATGTATTGTTTTATTATTATTATTATTACTTCCCTGTCCCGGCAGGCTGGGGAAATCACCACCATCAGTCCGCCTACTACCTTAGCGCTATGGGATAATAATGATTTAATAAAATGCGTGTGAAGCCGACCAAGATTTATAGCTATAATTATATTTGTTTTTTGACAGAGGGTCCATTGGTGGTTGAGCCAGCTGTACATTACGGTACTAAGCGGAGGTTTACTGTGAGGGAGCAATCTCATCAGGCACTAGAGGCTCATAGTCGATTGTAAGTATAATTTTGGAGATTTATGGCCGCATTCGTTTTAAGAAATGTTAGCATGAAGATATCACTTTTTTTAGCACAAGTCGTTCGTTAATTGAAAATTCTAACATTTGATGCTAATTTCGTATGTCAGTACCGTGTTGAAAGGAGGGTTATTATTGTTACTTTTTGACAGATGTCATTTAACATTAGAAATGGTTTGTTGTATACTTTATAGTTTATATTATATTTGTTTAAAATGTATTTTAAACGATTCTATGAAATAATTTCAAAGACCATAATACATTGTCAATTGATTTGTTATTATTTGTTACTTGTCAAAAAGTAGCCTCACCGCTCGTTTTTTTTAAAGGAATGTAAGCATTGTTAAAAAAGTGGTATTTCTTAACAAAAACGACATTTCACGCTGGTTTATGAAGTTGCTACGAAATGTTGAAAATGCTATAAAACGAACGCGGCCTATGTAAGTTCTAAATTCAAATTCGTTCGGGTTACAGGGTTTTACAAATACTGGTGGATAGTTTACGTCACTCTATGATCTGCGTTAAATATTTGTTTTATACCTACTTACTTATAAAATACAACGTTATATAAATATACTACGTTAGATTGGAAATGCAAAAGAGATATGCATAGTTTAGCGCATATTAGAGCGAGATAGACAGTCGAAAACATTCGTCTTGTTCCGAATCATGATTAGAGCGCTTAGAATGGATATGATACTGACAGTCGTTCCGAATCGAATCGAGACGTTAACGAGCTTACCACTTGTCATATAGTAAATTTGGCTAAATGTGAATCAGCTTTCTTAAAAAGCGGGGTTTCTGACCACCCCGGAAGAGATACGATCGTGATGTTTTTTTTTTTACTTTACCCTAAATTTATTTATCCTTGTGATGTAGGTCTGAACGTCGTTCCCGCCTTATCTCCGCCCCCTCCAACTTCGCCCATGTCTCCCACATGGGGCCTGGAGATGGAATTCGGTCCCAAAAACTACTAGATCTACCCACCACCCTACACACAGCTGATAATGTACAGGTAAATTAAATATATATTCCTCATATTTCTTGACATTTGTCTTAGAGAAATAGGTCCAAAAAAATGTTCTCGTACCATAATAATAAAAACCATTAATAATACCTACAATTTGGTAACAACAATTAATTTATAATAATATAAATATATAAATAAATATAAATATTTCCAGACAGGTCACACAGCGCCATCTAGTTTCCGTGGTAAGCTACGAGGCTTGTGTTACGGAAACTAGATGGTTGATAAACTACATATTATACTTTTTTTTTGTAAATATATACACCCAGGCCGAGACAAATTATACAATGTACAACTTGCCCCCGGTGGGAATCGAACCGACGACCTCCCGAGTTCACGGCAACGTTTGTTACCACTAGACCACGGAGGCGGTCGTATTTATAATAATAAATAAATAAATATTTCCAGAGAGGTCACACAGCGCCATCTAGTTTCCGTGGTAAGCTACGAGGCTTGTGTTACGGAAACTAGATGGTTGATAAACTACATATTATACTTTTTTTTTTGTAAATATATACACATTATACATATAAACACCCAGGCCGAGACAAATTATACAATGTACAACTTGCCCCCGGTGGGAATCGAACCCACGACCTCCCGAGTTCACGGCAACGTTTGTTACCACTATACCACGGAGGCGGCATATTTGCATATGAGGAAGTTAAAATCAAAATTATTTTATTGTGGATCATAGGTTTTTGAATAAGTACATTATTTATGGTGGTCGCTATGTCCATTGGACATACAATAATTATATACACAACAATAAAAAATAATTTTACAATGTTGGTGATGGGTGAGGGCATGCTAACTGTTCCTTAGTTTCGGTAGTTAAGTTTCGGAAAGATAGTCTGCTACGCTGTAATAGGGTTTCTTAGAAGTCAACAACAACATTTATTTATCCACTCTATCTGCGAACCAAATCCAACCAGGAACGTGCAAGTGCATCTGCATTCACATAAACAAACAAGCTAACTTCAATCCACAAATTATATTTTATTGCTGGGGTAAAGCAGATTCTAAATACAAAATAAAGGTATGATTATTGAATTCTGTTTTGGCACGCTGCAGCAAAGTTGGGGCCTGCTTTTGGGCAATCTCTTTTATCCTTTATAGCCTTAAACATATTTCGTTTGAGAATCCATCACCGTTCCATTCTTAGCGTATTTTATTTTATATATTTTTTTTTTCATTATTATTATTATATATTTTTCGGACGTAATTTTTATTTCAGTTTATGTTTAATAATTTGTTATTTATGGTTGTATTTAATGTTAAATTTATGTTAAATTCGATTCAAAATGTAGTTTACTTGTAGATCAGATTATAAATGTAATTTAAACGGTGAAATTCTTTGGTTTGGCATGTAAATTTTTAATTGTATTGCTGTTTTGGATTTTCTTAATAAATAGTTGAATTTATTCGAATATCCGGTTTTTTTCTTTGTTTAGATGTACAGCAGTCGTGACAGTAGCAAGCGTACGTCTCCATTGACTGTGCATGGAACTGGATCTTACAACGGGTCCTGGAGAAGTCGGCCTCGAGAGCAACCTCCTGCGGCTCCCGACCACGTGTCCCCCTCGCACACCGACACACACAGGTCTATATAAAAATACCTTAATTATCATTAACTGCGATTAGACTGACATGCTTCTAGCGGTCATTGAATTGTGTTACTAGAGCCCATTAACTTCTCGATTTAGTTGTCTAACTATTTTGAAAACAGCGGGGTGAGGCGAAGTGCACAATCGTATTAAAACGTATCGTTTATACGTATCGATCACGTTTGTCAGAAATGTCAAAAGCTTCTTAGACGATACGTATTCGCACGATTGTGCACTCAGCCTCACGTCGCCTTTTTTTTTTAAAGACGGTGAATTGATAAATTCAATCACCTCAGCCTGAAGGGCCACCGCCTCCTAAGGAGACCTCTTTTTCACTGTTGGCCCTGCGTGCCTTAATAGCTAAGTCTGAGTCATCGTCACAGGGAGCCAATATGGCGATTACAGTGCCTGAACGATGACTCTCGTTTCGTGTTTGGCATATGGCGGTCAAACTTTACGAACATCAACAAATGTTGAACCCTCCTCCTTAGTTACCCCACTTTTAAGGATCGTGTTATATTAAATCAGTTTTTATTTTTTATAAGTGGCAACATTTTATTATGACTTACGAACCAAAATTGAATATTACTACCAGATTATGATAACTCACCTTCTGTTAAGATGCGGATGTATGAAGTACACCTGAAAAGTTAATTTCTGGAATGGATTTGTCCAGAATTGTCAAATGTTATATTTTTCCAGGTCTCTAGGTGGGGGATCCCTTGGCAGTGGGTCCTTGTTGGAGAGGTCCATCACGCCCCTCTCTCTGGGAAGCATGAGCTCGCTACATGACGTGCTCAAGGTCAACTATGTAAGTATTCTTTACTCTCTTATTACTCTTTAAAAAAAGAAAGAAACAAAAATATTTTATTTGTCACATTGACAAAAAAAGTAAACTTAAAATTAAATCGCATTGAGCTGCGACGCCGTAAGAGTCACAGCACTGATTTTCGGCTAATCCCTTAATATACAAGCATAAATGTGTCGAGGCTCTGGTACAGAACTACAATAATGAATAATAAACAATCATAATAAATGCATATTCATGAATGACACATTACGTCATTATAGTATAATATATATACACATACATATATACATATACACATATACAAGTGAATAAGAACAACAAAAAAGAACAGAATTTCATACAAATATCAATATAGTGCTGTTTTTTACCCGACAGCGCGACGCTAAAAAGGGTTAAATGTTTATTAGCCTATGTATGTATGTATACAGTATGTAATAGTATGTATGTTCAGTTACCCTTAAAAATACTTATGTTTGTTCCTAAACGCGTGGTCTCATTTTAATGATTATCGCCAATCGATTCCTTTTAATCATTTGAGTGTCACTAAAGATATGACATTAATCAAATTTCAGTAACACGAAAACTAGACGCCATATTGTGGAAAATAATAAAATGAAAATCATTGAAGTTTAATTTATGAAATGATAAATAATCATTAATGAAATTGTATCAAAAAATATTAGAAAAAAGATATTTACAAAAAATACCTATATAAATATAATAAAAAATGTCCTCAAGAAATTCAACATTAGAGAAGACTGGCAACATTCCCCTCTGTATAGCGAGGCTTATACGTTGGCAGAAATAATTGCCAGCCTTCCTGTCTTTAACATTTCTCTCGTCAGCCGATTGGACAACTCCTTGGCCAGGCCGTTGGCTGTCATGTTTTTTTATTTAAATTGGTTAAATGCGTCAAATTGTTTGCTAAACGACAATATTCCTCTCGTTTCAAGAAACGATATTAGTAACCTAAGCATGCTTAAGCATTCCGAGATGTGCATAAACTGTATTGTCAAAGCTTTCTGACGTCACAAATGACAACATTCCTCGCGCTCAGACTGATCACGATCGCTCTGAGCGCTGTCAGTTGTTTGTCATTATGTCGTGCGCCATTTTCAAGTTTATTTAATATGAGTTTTTCTTTTTAATTATTTAATATTGTAATTCGTGTATACTGGTTGTATATTACTTAAAAACAAATCTATAATTCATATTTAAGTAAATAAAAAAATGTCTGTAACATGGCAAGTTGTTTTAGAAGACAAAACTAACTTAATAATATTAAATGTTACACATATAAAGCTGAAAAAGTCGAGAGAGTTGTGTTTGTTAGTATTCATATTCAAAGATGTGGAATCCGCAATTTATATTTTATACATTCAAAAAATAATGGTTAAGATTAATAAATTAAATTTAGACCGTTCCGAACGATTTGGAACAACTGTCTGTATCATATTCATTCTAAGCGCTCTGAGCATGATTTGGAACAAGGAGAACGTATTCGCGCGCTGGCATCAAGTTGCGACACGTTTTAAGCTTGGATTGTATACATAGTTCTTATACCTGAATGATTCCAGCAGGTAGGCACCGAGCTGGGGTCGGGGATGCACTCCGAAGACAGTAGTTGTGGCGCCTCTCCTCCACACCATACACACAATATGGACCCTGAGTGGTAAGGATCTCTTTTTCATCATCATCACAGCCCCTGAAACACGAGTCCTGAACCTCCACTGCTAGCGATGGGCCTTTCAGAACATAAAGAGGGAGAATTCAGTCTACACTTGTCAGACGGCTTGGCAAGGGTCCGATGTCAATTTTAATAATATTAGAAAATAAAGTATAACACTTTGTAAAAAACTAAATTAAAGTATCATCACGAACGTTTCCCTTTCGGGGTGATCAGAAACCACTATTAAATAAGCGGATTCACATTTAGCCAACTTTACTATAGGCCAATCATGACAAGTGGCAAGCTCGTCGATGTCTCCAGCGTACCAAACTCGAGAAATATCACAAATAAATTAAATGTATTTATTTACATTAATAAATATTTTTGTGTCCCGACCAGAAATCGAACCTGGTACCTCCGAGTCTAAATCCACAGATGAAGGATTTTTTACTTTTATTACAGCCCCTAGATCACAGCGTCCTAGACGTCCACTGTTGGAGATGGGCCTTCCAGAACTGAAGAATTTGGCCTACACTCGCCACGCTGGCCAGACGGCTTGGCGAGGATATGATGTCAACTTTTTATGACAATTTATTAACGATTCCACAAGTTGGTATTAGTGGAACTGGGACCGACGGCTTAACGTGCTCTCCGAGACACGGGAACGGTGGTGTTGTAAATCTATGACAAATCTGTGGTGTCAAGGAAAAAGGGGATAAGTACATAACTTGAACTTTTCACTAGAGGCAAATTAAGAAAACAACTCATTGTTATAAATAGAAAAATTTAATTTACGTTATGTTCAATTTCATCAGTCGTATACTTTACGTACGAGTCGACTCATCTCACTATGACTGATTTATTGACGGTAAATGCGCGATACTGAAATAACGCTTTTTTCTTATTTATACATCTTAATGTTACGACTAGCCTCTTTATGTACTTAGGCGTGTACAAATAAACTATACAATTTATAGACTCATCTCCTTATTGCATTGACGCATATGAATGTATTGAACCAATAGGTGCAAAAATCTATTTTTTTAACTCATTTCCTTTTTCCTTGACACCACAGAAATGTACGTAAGAAAAGTGTATTTCTCATTGTTACATGTCGGGTGGGTTTGAACCGACCTTTGTAGGATTTAAGGTACGCGTTCTTACAACCGAGCCACCACCGCGCCTGAAGGACCTGTAGCTATAGCAAAGTTGGCTAAATCTGAATCTGCGTCTTTAAAAGCGTGGTTTCTTACCACATCGAAAGGAATACGGTTGCTTTCATTTTTATCAGATATTATCTCGCTTTTGTTCATTCGAATTCCTATTATACAATAATAATAATAATAACGTTTATTGAGCTTTCTTATTGGTACCTATATACAAAGTTAAGTAAACGATATATAAAATATTCCTTGAATTTTATATTTTAAGCATACAAACATTTTTGATTGAATGCAAACCACAAGGACAGGCAATTTTAAGATGGTCCCTGACTCCTAACCAAGATAACTTGTGTCCTAGGATGTCAGTCAGTTCCATATTGACTAATACTCACAGCCTCAGATAGCCAGCTCAAAAGGTATGATAATAAAAAAAAAATAAAAAAAAAACAAAAAAAAATAAAAAAAAAATGTTTTTTAATCTTTTTTTTTTTCAGAACTTGAAGCATTCTGCCAAATAATGCCGAAGAAGGAGGCTCCAAGAACCGTTACCATGGTTACTAGGTTATTATTAATTAACTATACCCTGTTCGATATAGCTTCATTCTTTTGACAGATGATTTAACTGAGAGATTTAACTGAACATAATTATTGTTATTGACATCAATCATAATATCAATAATAATATAATTCTTCATTGCACACAAAATATAAAATGCAGTAGTCCTATTCTGTTAGTCGCAAACGTTATATAATGGAATTCGTTAATATATATATATCACGCTGCAAACTGCCTCCGTGGTCTAGCTGTTAAGTCCGTGGATTTAGACACGGAGGCACCGGGTTCGATTCCTGGTCGGGACACAAAAATATTTATTAATGTAAATACATTTAATTAATATTTAACTTATGTGTGATATTTTTTGAGTTTGGTACGCTGGAGACATCGACGAGCTTGCCACTTGTCGTGATTGACCTATAGTAAAGTTGGCTAAATGTGAATCCGCATATTTATAAGCGTGGTTTCTGACCACCCCGAAAGGGAAACGGTCGTGATGGTACTTTATTTTTTTTAAATAAGCATATGTCAGAAGAATCAAGTTATATTCAGAAGGTTTAACGGTTTTGCATCCCTCTCACTCGCACAATCCAATATTTTCAAAGATTTTTCATGTCTTGAGTGTAGTTTTAATAAATGTTTTTTTATTAACTAACTCTAAACTGCCTCCGTGGTCTAGCGGTTAAGTTTGTGGATTTGGAGTCGGAGTTACCGGGTTCGATTCCTGGTTGGGACACAATAATATTTATTAATTTTAAAAAATAAATTTAATTTGTGATATTTCTCGAGTTTGGTACGCTGGAGACATCGACGAGCTTGCCACTTGTCATGATTGGCCTATAGTAAAGTTGGCTAAATTTGAATCCGCTTCTTAAAAAAAGCATTGATTTTGGCTATCCGCTCGTGATGATAATTTACTTTTAGACAGATAATTATAGCATAAACATTTTCGTCTCTCAAAATTTCACTCAGACTTATGCAAGAGGTATGCAAAAGCGTAAAGCTATCTTTAACAAGTATAGTATATTTGTCACAATTATTTATAGAATATACAGCCAAATCCGATATCCTATCTATCTTTGTTTTAGCTTACTGGAGTATGAATTTCGAAATTCGTTTCATTATATCAAACGCAAAATACATACTCCATTACGTAAGAATCAATCAGATGTAATATATTTTAAATATAGCTGTTCCTAAAAATAAATATTCGCTATTAACTAAAAATACAATATACAGTGTAAACTCCATGTAACGTCACTCGATTTAACGACAAATTCCCTAAAGCGTCGAAATCAATCGTCTTTGGTTGGTTTAGCTTGTCTTCCAATTCTGATTTTTCTTCTCTCCATTTAACGACAACTCTCTATAACGCCATAAAATGCAGTCCCTCAGTGTCGTTTTTGTAACACTGTAGTTTTTTTTTCTATTGTACAAAGTCATATATAGCTGAACTGCTTTTTTTTGCACCCAATGGGGTGTATCACTAACTTTTTATCACGATAGATGGCGCATGATAAACGGTACCCAATAGAACTGTCAGTTGCATATAAAACTTGTATTTTTATTACGAAATTTATCATTTATTGGTTTTATTGCCGAAGTGAGCAGCTTTTAAGTGTGCAAATCGAGATTTCCAAGCAAAATCAAAAAATGGTGATCTCAAAATTGCCGTTCTATTAATTAAACCTTTTTTCTTTTTAAAGACGGTGTTCGCTTTCCTAATTCGTCTTTTAAGGTAGGT
This sequence comes from Tinea semifulvella, assembly GCA_910589645.1. NCBI lineage: Eukaryota > Metazoa > Arthropoda > Insecta > Lepidoptera > Tineidae > Tinea > Tinea semifulvella. Next base: position 7,986,892 of record OU342619.1, read on the forward strand.
AACGTTAAGTTAAAATTATTTTTTTGTTATAAAGATAAAATAAGTACAAAAACATTTAAAAAATGATCCGTCATAGGGGTAAACAAGGTACCAGTGCCGCTAGCGACATCTACAATAAGCTTTGCCTGATACACCCCATTACGCAATGTTTTTTTTTAAATTCAGAATTGGAAGACAAGCTAAACCAACCAAAGACGATTGATTTCGACGCTTTAGGGAGTTTGTCGTTAAATCGAGTGACGTTACATGGAGTTCACACTGTACTTTTCCCAAGAAACCATATATCGGAATTTTAATGCTTTTTTTTATAATTTAATTTTTCACGGTTTTTAATATATGTATGTAAAAATAAGTGAGACACTGCCTTTTAGATGTTGTCTTTATAAATAATAATAATAAAAAAAAAACATAAAATGTAATTATTGAAATTACGCATTTATTTATTTAGCTTTTTTTAAGCTTTGTTAGAATAAAAAATTGACAATATACATAAATACATAATGATATGTAATAATTAGCTATTTTAATTTATGATCTTATATTTTATTTTAAATTAAAATTAATGTTTTTTCTATAAATGGCTATTCAAAGAGATTATTTTAATTTTAAAATATTTTAGGTATTCAATTTATTTATACACAAATAACTTGGCGGCACTATAATATTTTTATGTGAATATATGCCTCGTGCCCACTCATTTTCTTACCTTGTGGTTAATCTGCCTAAAAAACCCAATTAAATATAATAAACTAATAAATATATTTACACGTGTACATCACATTTTATTGATTTATGGTTATATTATATTTTTAATATTAACACTAAAGTTTAAGTTTTAATTATTTTAATTTAACGTTCTAGTCTGATTCGATTTATGACGTGTAATGTAATGAAAATGCAATTACTTTATTAATTTACTCTGTACAGGTGTATCGTTTGAAAGTGGCACAGTGGTGTATACAGTGCACAGTTTTAGGCTGCGTTCGTTTTGAGAAATGTTAGCATGAAAATACCACTTTTTTTAGCACAAGTCGTTCGTTTAATGAAGATTCTAACATTTGATGCTAATTTCGTATGTCATTACCGTGTTGAAAGGAGGGTTATTGATGTTACTTTTTGACAGATGTCATTTAACATAAGAAATGATTTGTTTACATTGTTGTATACTTTATATTATATTTGTTTTATAATGTATTTTAAACGATTTTATGTAATAAATTTAAAGACCATAATACATTGTCAATTGATTTGTTATTATTTGTTACTTGTCATACTTGTCAAAAAGTAGCCTCACCGCTCGTTTTTTTTAACAAATGTTAGCATTTCTTAACAAAAACGACATTTCACGCTGGTTTATGAAGTTGCTACGAAATGTTGGAAATGCTATAAAACGAACGCGGCCTTAATATAATTCTTCCATAAGCCGGCTCGAAGGACCAAAAAATGTGTGGGGGAGATTTCCGACTCCCTCACGGGGTGGTAGATGAGTGGTCTCTATATGGTCGAGGGTTTGTTGACGAGCAAGCTCCGTGGAGTCCAAATACAGAAGCAGAATGTAATAGGTGTTAGACGGACTCATGGTAGTAATTTGCCCAGTCTGCCGGGGCGGGGAAGTATCCACCGTTCGTGCCGATAAATCCAGTAAAGTGTATCCACACGTTTCGGAATCAGGCTCGAATTGTCGTCATGCTCAGTCAAGTATTAGAGACTGATGTCAGACATGAGTGTCTGATTACAGTTGCTAAGATTCATGGACCTTGCGCGCCACTTACAATCAGGTAAGGACTTAGCGCAAGGTCACATGTCGTGCTAGTGTATAAAAAAAAGAAGCGCTTACCACTTCCAGCAGCAGCTGAAGCTGAACCCAGGGTTCCAGAAGAAGACCAGCTCTTCTGGTGCTAAAACTCATTTTACACAAAACTATCCAAGTAACAGTTTCGACACTACATGCAACTGTTGTCACTTTTAAAGATATATCTTTTATTTTTTAGGTAAAGACTTTTAATATAGTAAATTATTACAATTTATACGAATAACTGTTCTCGTAGTAACTATAAACTATAAAAACAGTTAATAATGCTTAGAAGCTGTTAGTAGAAGACCAGCAGCTTAGCTGATTATATTTGTTTGTTAGTAACCTGCTATAGCTGTATTGCAAATTATTTTATAATAAAACATGTGGCAGACAGACTGGTGGTGGTAATTTGTGTCTGATTCCAGTTGCTGACATTCATGGACCTTGCACGTACATTTACTAGCAGGTGGGGGCAAGGTCACATGTCGACCTAGTATTAATAAAAAAAGGGGGTCGTTTTAGGAGGGAATGACGATTTTACGGCCGTAAAAAGACCTCCTTATTATAATTTTTTTTCAGCCTGTCAACTGTTTTATTATAAAATAATCTGCAATACAGCTATAGCAGGTTAATAACAAACCCTGTATATTGTAATAATTTAATATAATAATAGTATTTAACAAATAAATATATTTCTTATTTTGCAACATAATATTAAAATAATAACTAAATAACATATGCTGTACGCATTATGAATATATTTTAGTTTTAAGTTTTTCTTAAATAATACGATTAAATTAATAAATGAATTATCCAAAGATATTTCTTTGCGCTTTTATTTTATGCAAATTTATATTACCTTTTTGGGAAAATTATTAATAAACTTTCTGTGTTGTTCCATTACTATCTAATTGCCTGTTTTTCTAAACTACTTAATATTTTCCTAGCTAATGAATTAAGTTTTTCTTCAGTTAAATCGTACTCCACGAACAAATTACACAATACTTAAGTTTATTTAGTAAAAAATAGACACATATTGTTTAAAATTATAGGATGTTTGTTTTATGGTGCAGAAAACAGTTTTAAAAACTCTTATTGCTTTGTGAAACGCAAAATTAATAACTTCCCATACATTTGTTTTAAATGACAGTTCCCTTCTTAATTATTTCTTAAGATAAGTTTGTGAAACTCATTTCTTGCAAAACTTGGTTATTTTTTACTTAAGAAATAATTAAGTACCAAAAATACGTTTCAGAATCTGACTGTTTATCATCTTAATTATTTGGTAATTTATATCAAAAATTAATTTATATACATCATTATAAATCCCATTATCATTATTATAAAATCGTCATTATAAAACACTACTTCCTTCAGTTCTTTAGCATATTTTTGGAGAATTTAGCCTACTCTCGCCATACTGGCCAGCGGGTGGGTTGGCGAGGGTTTTATTTACAATGTATTCAACATCAAAATTTACTGTGTTCAATTTAAAAGTTGATTAAAGGAATTATGAGATTATATTTTTTGATGTATTTTTTTAGTTCGATTCAAAAAGTCAATTGGTAGAAATATATGTATGTAAGGATAAAAACATTGGCTTTATTAAAACCTAATAATACTTCAAAATTGTTATGATGTATAACTTTAGTGAGTAAGAATTTGATATGCTTTAAACATACGTTCTGTCATAGTATTTAAAATAACCAATCAGATGGCCGTAAACTGACGCGACAATTTACAGCTTTCTCATTGGTTGAGAAGGTTACATAGCAAGATGTTTAACGGCCAAATCCAATATAACCCATATTTTGCTGGAGATATGTGTCGAATGTTATATGGAATAAATGATAGGTATATCTGGCGTGATGTGGCGATATGTATGTAAGCATGTATTCTTGATATAGCCTTTAACAACACGCCACTTTCGCTGCTATCCAAATTCTGACGTATCTCGACCAATTACTGATCCGCTCTCCTTCTAGTGTTTTGACATTAAAAATATTAGTCATTCAAAACAGCCCCTAGACCTCGCCTTTTTGATGGTCTCATCCATGTGCTTATTAAATTTCATTGACTGGTCCATCTCTACGCCGAGATCGCGGATCGATGGTACCTCTTTGAGATGCGAGTTGCCAATAGTGTAATCAAATGACGTAGATTTCAAATGCTAACATTTTGTGGTGTTGAGTGTCATGCTATTGGAATCGCACCACTTTGCAATCTCTTCAACATCTCTTTGTAACAAAGCACAATCTTCAGAGTTTTAAATCTCTCTAAAAAAATTAAATCGTCAGCATAAAAAAAGCGCGTCAGAGAATTGAACATTCCTTGAGCGTCATTGATAAATACAACGAAAAGAAGAGGCCCAAGATGTGATCCCTGTGGTACACCTGAAGATATCGGGAATGCCCCCGAGCGATAGCCGCAGGATACCACAAGCTGTGATCTGTTTTTAAGGTAACTCTCAAACCAACGAAGAAGTGACCCATGAATTCCGAGTAGCGACAGTTTTCTCAACAAAATGTCATGGTCCACAACATCAAACGCCTTACTGAAATCAGTGTAGACAGCGTGAACCTCGTATCCCTTATCCAAACTCCTCATTATTTTGTTGGTAAACAAGGTCAAATTCGTTGAGGTTGACCTTTTTGGCAAGAAACTGTGCTGTTCCTGAATAATGTGGGGTTTGATATACCAATATATCTTCTTCACCAAAATACATTCCAAGATCTTCGTCAACGTACACGGAATTGATATAGGACGGTAACTATTCACATTAGACATATCTCCAGACTTAGGAATTGGAACAACATGTGCGACCTTCCATTTATCTGGAATTTTCCGAGTTGTAGTAAGAGATTATATATAATATGCAGAGATTTAGAGAGGCTGTGAGCATATTTCTTCAGGAATAGATGTTTTGTCAGAACGTATGTCTAAGAGCGATGGTAAATATATTATATTTCCTCAAGCGAAGTTCTATTTAATAATTAGAAATGTAACAAACAATTAAATGTACATTTTTGTTTCATGTAGGGCCGAAATTTTCATGCAATGGCAACAAAGATATTTAATAAGCTTCCTGATTAAATTAAACTGCCTCCGTGGTCTAGCGGTTAAGTCCGTGGATTTAGACTTGGACTCGATTCCTGGTCAGGACACAAAAATATTTATTAATGTAAATAAATACATTTTATTAATTTATAAATTTATGCTAAAATTAAAAATAAACTAAACAAAACCTTAAATGAAATAAACTTAAAGATAAACCTAATTAATATAAAAACTAAATGCTTACAAATATCTTGATTATAATCTACATGTCATCGAATCCAGGAGAAGATGAACCCAATGTTCCGAGGAGGCGACGTTGCCTCGTTGGATGGCAACACTGATCCTCTGAATAAGATATTCCCTACTCAGAGGATCACCTGTTGACGCTCGGATGGCAACGCTTATGTCGCATATTAAAGATTTAGCGTCCTCAGACCAAGGGCCCATCGTCTCTACGGCAAATGGCACAAAATGGTAACGGTTTGCCAACTCTATGTACTTATTACGTTTACCATTTGCAGCCAATTCAGCCGCTGCACCTGCTCGTTTTTGTTTTAATTAATATATAATTTATTTGTGATATTTCTCGAGTTTGGTACGCTGGAGACATCGACGAGCTTGCCACTTGTCATGATTGGCCTATAGTAAAGTTGGCTAAATGTGAATCCGCTTATAAGCGTGGTTTCTGACCACTACGAAAGGGAAACGGTCGTGATGGTACTTTACTTTACTTTTTTCTGATTCAATTATGAGTCAAACAAATGCTGGTTAATATTTTTATTCGACAAAAGAAGACACTAAACCTGTTAATTTTTACTTGAGTAATAAATAATTGTAATTTGGTACTTAAGTACCACAAATACATATACAAAATATAATCTAAAGCAAAAAAAAAATCAAGCCATGTTAGGGACTGATGTCAGTCAGTGCTCAGTAAAAAATAAAAAATATAATTCCGGCCCTATATGTACAAAATTATTTAAATTAAGAATTTTATACCAACTTAAAGAAAATATGGCTTCCATAGACAAACAATATAACCAATAAATAGCTTTTGTATTGTTAAAAATAGTTACTATACACAAATTTGATGTAAATTATTTTAAACTGCCTTCATGGTCGTTAAGAATTAATTTAATTCGTTAAGAAGGCTGGGTTGCACCATAAATTTAATAGTTACTATTACAGGGACTCCTGTGTATAGTAACTATTAAAGTTAAAAATGACGTCAAATGTAGACCTCCAAAATTTATCTAGAACATTTGACGCCATTTTTAACTTTAATCGTAACAATTGGGTGTATCAGGCAAAGCTTTTTGTAGATGTCGATAGCGGCACTGGTACCTTGTTTACACCTATAACTGATCATTTTTTAAATGTTTTTTATTTTTATAACACAAATATGAATTTTAACTTAACGCACTGAATATTATGCCGAAGTGAGCAGCTTTTAAGTGTACAAATCGATATTTCCAAGCGAAATCAAAGATATGGCGATCTCAAAATTACCGTTCTATTAATAAAACCTTTTTTCTTTTTAAAGACGGTGTGCGCTATCTTAATTCGTATTTTAAGGTACGTAATGTTAATTTAAAATACATTTTTCTGTTATAAAAATAATAAACTATAAAAATATTAAAAAATGATGCTATATAGGTGTAAAACAAGGTACCATTGCCGCTAGCGACATTTACAAAAAGCTTTGCCTGATTGGGTGTCCATTATAAATAATTTTACGCAATCACAAGTGCTTTTTAATAATTAGGTGCCATGAAGCCAAAAAATAGTAAATAATCGTATCTCCCCCATTTCTAATTTTAATAATTTTCAACAAGTTTATGAAGCTGACATCGTTACTGGCGGCGGCGCAACGTAAAATAAACTAAATAACGTAGACGTAATTCAATAATGAACGTCGTTTAAAAAACAATATACGTTTTAGACAATTGTCAACAAAATTTGGTCTGTTGGTAGGCTTGTCAATGGATGGCTTAAATCGCTAAGTTAGCGACACTGCCGGCCCTGGTTTAGTGAAATGTCTCTACTCAAGTTTTAATTTGCTCTCTCTTGTGGACTAAGACAGATTGAGATAAATGTTTAAATGAATTGGAAGACAAATTCCTAAGCATTCCATGGATTCACCGTGCGGGTGCCGGGTTTATCGTGTGTGGGTAAGAGATGAGAAGAATGGTGTCTCGGGCTTGCGACCGATAATACGCTCACCATCCACCATTCTACTTCTCTCCCTACCCAACTATATAGACTTTTTTATTACGAAATTTATTACTAAGTCTAGTTAGAACCGGTTTACAAATCGCCACTAAATTATTATTGTCTAATCTACGTTTTTATTTGTTTTCTTACCATAAGTCGTAACTACATAATTATTGCCAAGTCGAACTTCCTTAATCCAAATTTAATTATTATAAATTTCCTAGTTTTGAGTATCCTCCTCCTCCTCCTCCTTAGTCGGTACCCCACTGATGGGGATCGTGACTCCGTCGCAGACGCAGCTCATCCACCAGCCGTCTCCAACGGTTTCGGTCCTCGGCGTAGTGGATGGCCTGGTGTACAGGGATGTTCAGGTGGTCAGTCACCTGACTGGACCATCGCTTGGGGCTTCTCCCTCTTGTTCTTTTACCGTCTACCTTGCCCGTGATTAGAAGTTTTTCTAGATTATCGTCTTCTCTTCTTGCAATGTGGCCAAAGTATTGCAGAATTCGGGCAAAGCAGACGGTAGAGTCTTTGCTCCCTGGTCAGCTTAAGCTCTTCGAGCACAGAGATGTTAGTACGTCGTGCGGTCCAAGGAATTGTGAGCAAACGACGCCAGCACCACATCTCAAACGCATCAATCCTCGCTCTATCCTCGGTTTTTATGGTCCATGTCTCCGAACCGTACAGAAATATGGAGAAGACAAGTGTTTTGAGTATCAAAACAAATAAAAACGTTACCTTTTGTATAATTGAGACTGCCAGAAACAATGCTAAATAATATACCAGTATTGTAAACAACAAGATATTGATATAATTCCCTATAAAACACAAATAATTACTTGTCGCCAATATATGATGTGTTCGACTTCATTACAGCCCCCAGTGTGCTTAGTGTAACATCCAAGTTTCGGAAAACGTAACTGCTGTAGTTACGTTTTTTTATTTTACATTGCGTGTTATTGCAAGTTTGGCTATAATAACAGGCAATGAACATCGAAAATTCAATAACAAAACTCTACTACTATAGTTGCGTTTACGAAACTTCACTGTCACACTAGGCATACAGAACGCAGCGTCCTAGACCTCCACTTTTGGAGATGGCCTTCCAGAACATATATCTGGAGAATTTGGCCTACACTCGCCAAGCTAGTCAGACGTGTTGGCGAGGATCTGATGTCAATTTTTAATGACAATTTATTATCGATTTCACAATTTGGTATTAGTGGAACCGGGACGAAAGCTTAACGTGCTCTCCTCCGAGGCAAGGTAACGGTTGTGTTCAAAATTTATGACAAATGTACGTAAGAAAATTGTATTTCTCATTGGTACATGCCGGGTGGTTTTGAACCGACCTTTGTAGGATTTAAAGAAATCGTTCTTACAACTGAGCCACCACCGCGCCTTGAAAACATATAAAGCGGATTTTTGTACAATAACCAAAGACAAACGCCAAGTCGAACGACTGTTAAAGCGAAGAAAAGCGCTTAAAGCGACAAGTTTTTATTTGCTAAAAAACACATGGTTACAAATTCATATAAGTATATAATATATTTTACTCAAAAATGCATGTAATGTGGTCATTATTTTGACAACCTTGTTTGAGCAAAGTCGACCTTGCCGTTCTGTTTCAAGGAGCAGCCGGCAAAGTTTTGCTGGTCTCTAACAGGCCGGCAAAGACATTTCCGGCCGCTATTTCGACGTTTTAAAAAATCAAATGTTCCTACGGTCTCGGCCTTTATCTCAGCTCGTCCATCAAGTGCTGCACGCTGACCTCGCTGTGTCGGCCTGGAGCTGCGCTGTCGGTCATCATCAGCGCGACCAGCAAAGTAGTCATTATAGACCGCGGCAGTAATGCACTAATACCTGCTGATTTAGAGCGGTGATGGCCCGGTTGTAAGAACGCTTTTCATATATTTTTACTTGCTTGAAAGAGAATGAAAACTCAAGTCGACCGTCTTTCAAAACGAAATAAATTAAAAAGGCAACAATTCAAACACAGGAATGATTTAAGAAGGTTGTTGTTAAGCTTTGCTCTCGCTCGCACCCTCCAACATTTACAAATTTCTCTAAAATAAAAAACTGTCAGTTTCAATTATGTAAATTATTTATATGTAGCGGTCTTTTCCTATTATTTAATGCTCCTAAGTACTCTCCTATGTTTTTTTGTAATATATTAACTAATAATCAATTATATGAAATTTCAATTCTTATTTTTGTGTAAATAAACACTCGACGATGTAATTTGTTGTTTTATTTTGCAATCAATCAGTCCCACAAACCTTCCAAACAAAGCCGTTCGGAAATAAAAATAATTTAACCTCTTGAATATTTTCTTCCTTAAGATAAATACAGCAATCTAAAGTAAAATATATTTCACAGGTTGGATCATTCTAATTTTCTTGGCTTCCCTTCCTCCTTGCGTCGTTTTCCTCAATACTGAGGGGTCGTTCCCTCATTAGATCACTTGTCCCGGACGATGCTATGCCATCCGGGTCTGCCCACTTGGCATAAATACCGGCAAAAACAGGAAGCCAAAATGAGTTAACCACGGGCTATGTTCAACTTGGTGAATTGGTACTATACATGCAGAGCAATAGAAAAAAACGTAACCGCCAGTCAATATTTTAGACTACAGGCGTTTGCACTATTTGAAAAAAAAATAAGCACTCGCATAAAATGGATGACGTAAATTACGTCTAATCCCGCGTTAGTCTTTATTTGGTTATTCCACAGAGATGACAAAAACTTAAAGCGTTTGGAAAAACAGAAAGCAAAAGCAGCTTGTTGATCGCGGCCAAGACATGACATTGAACTTTCATTTTCAACGTACTTTACGCGATAATATAGCCTAACTTAATAGGTGCTAGACGGACTGATGGTGGTAATTTTCCCAGTCTGCCGGGGCGGGGAAGTATCCACCGTTCGTGTCGAAAAACCCGGTAAAGGGTACGTTTCGGCACCAGGCTCGAAATGCCGTCCTGCCTAGTCAAGCCGGCATAGTGTTAGGGACCGATGTCAGTCATGAGTGTCTGATTCGACTTGCTAACATTCATGGTAATTGCGCGCCACTTAGTGTAGTTTTAAAAAAAATATCTATACGCAATGCAAATTGAAAAACGTACCTAACTACAGCACGTTTTCTGAACACGGGTAGTAGATGGGGGGGGGGGAAAAAAACAGTTATAAATCATTTAATTTTATTAGCAAATAACTAATTGAGCTTGTGAATTTCTTACTAAACTCCACTCACTCAAACCTGAGCATAGGACTTAAGGCCTTAGCACCGACAATAGATCACAAATATGTCGAATAGCTGTAATCATAAACAAATATGAATAATATCGTGTTTAGGACTGATGTATTCGGTACCATGTCCTTAAAAAAAACTGGAACGAAATCAACAAAATACGGGGCAAAGTTTTAGACACCTTAATTTCATTGCAATATTTTTTTGTGAACGATTTTATTTCAATTAATTATTATTTCATCGGTAAAGTACATTTTTATTTGGATTTTATTGTTTATTTATATATATATAAGGTATATTTTCCTGCAATAAATAACAGCAAAATTGTGTTAGTCTTTAAAACTTGACATTTTAGAATATTAATTCTGCTCAGGCTATTTAATTAAATTTATGTTATCTAATAATAATTTTAATATTAATAATATATTATTATTTTACATATAAGATTAACTAATGCTGCGGTCCAAAATGCGAATACGTAAGCTTCACGGTCTCAAATCGTTCCTGTGCTATTTAACGCAGCCAAATGTAATAATTTAGTTTAATGCATCGTTAGTGCTTGTGTTTGCATTTTGGATCCTATGTACAGGTTGTCCCATAATTTAATGTCTAAGAAAATGGCGATAGGCCAGTTATCAGAAAAAAAAAAACTTTTTTAATACGGTAGTGGCTTGGTTTTCAGAACGCTTTTCTTAAAACCCTACAACGGTCGGCATGTACCAATGAGAAATATACTTTTCTTAAGTACAATTTGTCATGGATTTACAACACTACCGTTCCCGTGCTTTGGAGAACACGTTAAACGGTCACTCCCGGTTTCACTAATACCAACTTGTGGAGTTGTTAATAAATTGTCATCAGACCTTCGCTAACTTGTCGAGAGTGTTTGTAGGCCAAAATCTCCAGAAATTTTCGGGAAAGCCAATCGCCAACAGTCGAGGTCTGGGAATTTCTAGGGGCTGTGATCTGTTTTAACACTATTATCTATCTAGCTAACATTACTTGTGCGAAATTGCGTCATTTGTATTTCAATAAGTGCATTAATCATATCGCGTCATGGCCATTTAATTTAAATAAATATAATGACATAAATACTAATGGAGCAATTTGCCATAAATTGACTATGGTGTTGCTAGATGAATAATAGTATTAAAACGATAGTGGAGCATTATTACCACCTAGGACCAAGTTACGTACCTTTAAAATTATAGGTATTCGAAGGCCGGTTGCAGAAAGGATGATTAAAATAATTCATGATCAACATTTTAATATACGCCACGTGATTGGTAGTTAGCTTGTCTCGTTCGTTATTTTATTAATATATTATTATTATTAATTTCCACTCTCGTTGATTTATGGGACAACCTGTATGTTCGAAATTTGAGGTCTTATCACCAAAAGCAAGTAGTTACATTAATAGACATATTTGACAATCCAATTTAAAAATCTAGTTGTCCAAATTCTGGAGATAGTTCTACTAGTTGAATAAATAAAGATTTCAACTCTGCAAACGTCGAAAACATTGTTTCAATCTCTTGATTATAATAATAATAATTTGGAATAAACTAATTTTAGTTTAGTTTAAGATTTTTTTTTGTTGTGTTATCTTCTCACGTGGAAGAATTAGGTGACAGGGAAGGCAAAGGGTCTAGCCCATACAGCCAAGTCTGAATATATATTTCTTTTTATGAGTTAATGAGGTTCATCATCAAAATCCAGAATCTGCAGAATTTGATGCTTTTCTTGGAGTCATTCGTGGCATTATAGCCCAAACACGTCGGGTATAATATGGGAGTTCACAGCGCGGGAAAACCGCAAAAAAAAAACTGCAAATTATGCACCATGTTTAAATTCCAATTTATCGTTTTCCATAACTAATCACATTGTAGCACTTTATTAAACAAAACAACACAACTTTTGACTAATAATATCCACAGTAAAGTAATTTACAATACAAAAACTTGCACTTGACATGTCCGCGCAGGACTCCAAAGTTTTTTTTTAAAGCCTAGATGATACTATTTGCCAGTTCGAGACGTTATGCCGGAGAGAGATCCGCAACCTCTTTGGTTTGAAGGAAAGCATTTTCCATTTGAATTTACTAGATTTTTAAATTATAAAGCCGTATTACTACAAAATAATTTTGTATAAGGTTAAATTAATAAAAATAAATGCACTTGTAAATATATATTTAAAACGTAATGTTAACGGAAAAGTTATTAAAAAAAAAAAACAAAAAAAAAAATTTGTTGAATATATTATAAGTAAAAGTAAAGTATCATCACGACCGTATCCATTGCGGGGTGGTCAGAAACCACGCGTTTCTAAAGCAACCGTCGATGTCTCCAGCGTATAAAACTCGAGAACCCGGTACCGGTAAAACGTAATAAATTGAAAGCAGCATATAGTCGGTCGCAAGCCCGAGACACTCTTCTCTTTTGTCTATCCCACACCCAGCAACCGTACGGTGAATCCATGGAATGCTAAGAAAATTGATTTCTTTATTTGAGTGGGAAAAAAATGTCACAAAACTAAAAATCTAGGTTTTGAGCATGTGGAGGATATGGACCCGGCACCCGCACGGTGAATCCATGGCATGCAAAGAAATTTATTATATCTTTTCTATTTGTGAGGAAACAATGCGACAAGGCTAAAGAACCAGGGCTTTAAGCACGTGGAGGACATTGACCCGGCACCCGCACGGTGAATCTATTATAAGAAATAATTTTCTCCTGAGATAACATCTCTTATTTAACTACTCAAGTCAGAAAAAAATGGCGGCAAAGTGCTTTAAAAAACAAAAAATAAATTACACTGAGATTGTAAAACAAAAAAATAATACTTCCACATAATTAGAATTATAAAAAAAACTTTAAAGATTAATTCTATAATTACATTAATACAAAACGTAATTCCCAGTTTATGAAACAACGATTAAAATAATCAATGCTTAGCATTTTGTTATACGATTAATTATGTGATTGGTATATCGTGTCCTAATGAGTTTTACTTCATTATAAACCAATCACGAATGAGTTAAGAGGGTAACTCAAAATTGTTAAAGAGTTTTAAGTTCTGAGGTACTATTGAGAAATGTAGTCCAAATTTACTATAGGGAATAAATATACGGCCATTTTGGACATATTTTAGCACGAAAACTAAATGTAAGCCCATCTTGATCCTTGGCGCAACATCACACTGAAAAATTCTCATGGATACATTTGAACACCATTATAGAATCCCAGATGAACTAGCTGTATCAGCCTATAGGCCAAACATCTTAGTGTTTTCTCGGAACTTGAAAAAAGTTATCCTTAACTCAGCGTTCCGTGGGAATCAAATATTCCAAAAGACCACAACATGAAGTCGAATAAATATTATGATCTCACAGAAGAAATGATCAGGAACGGGTTCAAGACTCAGCTTTACGCAGTGGAAGTTGGTGCAAGAGGAGTTCCAGCAAAATCTTTGCATCACTGAAAGAATTGGGCCTAAATGGAATCATACAGTATTTGGTTGGGTAGGGAGAGAAAAAAGGAAGGCCTCCTTTTCTTAAACCAGGCTATTGTCGGTCGCAAGCCCGACACACCATTCTTCTCATCTCTTACCCACACACAATGGACCCGGCACCCGCACGGTGAATCCATGGAATGCTTAGAAATTTCTCTTCTCTCTTTTAGATATAAATAGCAAATACATACATTAATAACGATTTGCCTCTAATTTACAAATTTAGATTAATCCTAAATGTCCGTAATTTTATTTCCTAGGAAGTTGATGAGACTACATTTTTCCAAAAGTAAACGAGTGGATTGTGCGAAAGAGAGGGTTGCAAAAGCACTAAACCCTCTTAAAACTTGATATTGATTGAAACACATAAGATAATGGATATATTCATCCAGATGATAAATTAAACCAGGCCTTGGATAAGCAAAACTAGGCCTTGGGTAAGCATAACTAGGCCTGTGGTTAGCAAAACATTTAATAGAGACATAAAAGGCCATAGTGTTATAATTTAGTCAGCCTTTCTTGGCCTTCTCTTCCTAACTTCAGCGTTATTTCCGTCAGTCTTCTCGTCTTTATCCTTCTGCTCTTCTTTCTTCTCTTCTTCCTCAACTTCTGATGACTGGAAAGTAATAATCTTATTAGTTTTATTTTATATATACTAGCACGATATGTGACCTTAAACCCACCTGGTGGCGCACAAGGTCATCCAGGTTAGCAATTGGAATCAGACACTCATGACTAACATCAGTCCCTAACACTTTGCCGGCTTGACTGGGCATGACGGCCATCCGAGTCTGATCCCGAAACGTGCGGATACAGTTTATTGGGCTTATCGGCACGAACGGTGGATACTTCCCCGGCCCGGGCAGACTGGGGAAATTACCATCATCAGTCTGCCTACCACATAATAGTGCTCTGAAGAGATCCATAACCTTTATCCCTTCTTCTCTATTCCGCAACCGAACCACTCGCACAGGCCAAAATATGCATCCACATACCTTACCCACTATCCCTACGCGTACGTATAAATTTGGAGACTGGTGGAAGCGAGAGGAGTTCCAGCAAAATCTTTGCATCACTTACGGAAAGAATTGGGCCTAAGCAGGTCTGCAGGAGATACATTTATGTAACGAGCTTCCAAGACAGTATTAATGGAATCATACAGTATTTGGTTGGGTAGGGAGAGAAGTAGAATGGTGGATGGTGAGCGTATTATCATGCAATAAAATAAAAAAGGGAGGGCTCCTTTTCTTAAACCAGCCTATTGTCGGTCGCAAGCCCGAGACACCATTCTTCTCATCTCTTACTCACACACGATGGACCCCGCACCCACACGGTGAATCCATGGAATGCTTAGAAATTTGTCTTCTCTTCTGTCGCACGCTAAAGATGTGGAATGCTCTCCCAAGTTATGGGTTTTATGGTAGGTTACTGATGTCGGTCGTCTGAGCCTGGCGTCGGTTGCTCCCATCCTTGGACCTCGCAAAACACCTACAATCACGTGGGCGCGATTTCACATGTCTTGCACAGTATTAAAAAAACAATCTAAATGACTATTTAAATAATGAAAATATCTTTATTTCTCGGCCTACTATTAAAATTTTATATTTTTTGATGTAGACGTTGCAAATTTAGAGTATCATCAAGACCGTTTCCCTTTCGGGGTGGTCAGAAACCACGCTTTTAAATAAGCGGATTCACATTTAGCCAACTTTACTATAGGCTAATTATGACAAGTGGCAAGCTCGTCGATGTCTCCAGCGTACCAAACTCGAGAAATATCACAAATAAATTTTATATTAAATAAATGTATTTATTTACATTAATAAATTTCTTTACTGCCTTCGTGGTCTAGCGATTAAGTCCGTGGATTTAGACTTGGAGGGAGGGAGAGTCCAGCACATCCGGGTGTGATCCGAGTCTCAGTTGATACCCGGGGCTGTATGAGGTTATTTCTGTCTTATAATTATAACCTCTTCCGTCTCTAAATTGTTTGCTGTCGTGACCGTAAATCTATGGAATTAATTACCTCAGGATACCAGACAAGCTTCTAGTCGTGCTATATTCAAGAATAATTGTACAAATACTATCTTTAACTTTAACTGATTTTTTTTTACTTCTATTGTACTGCCTCCGTGGTCTAGCTCAACGTCCGTGGATTTAGACTCGGAGGTACCGGGTTCGATTCCTGGTCGGGACACAAAAATATTTATTAATGTAAATAAAGACATTTAATTAATATAAAAATTATTTGTGATATTTCTCGAGTTTGGTCGCGCTGGAGACATCGACGAGCTTGCCACTTGTCATGATTGGCCATAGTAAAGTTGGCTAAATGTGAATCCGCTTTATAGGCGTGGTTTCTGACCACCCCGAAAGGGAAACAGTCGTGATGATACTTTCCTTTAATTTAAATTTCTTTAAATACTTACATCAGAAGGTGAATTCCTTTCAGCATCGCTGTCGTGTGTCGCATCATCCAAAATGTCCTCATTCATTAACTCCTACAAAACATTACAAATATTACTATAACAGCTTAAGGTTTGAATCCCGGCATATACCAGTGAGAAATTCATTTTCTTATGTACATTTATAATAGATTTACAACCCAACCATTCTACTTATCGAAGAGCACGTTAAGCCGTCTCCCGGTTCCACTATTACGAATTTGTGGAATCTTTATTAAATTGTCATTCAAATTGACAATCTCCAACAGTGGAGGTCTGAACTCTATGTTTCTCACAAACGATGAAACCCGGCACCCGCACGGTGAATACATGAAATACTTCTTTCTTCTTCACCACCGTTCCCGTGAGGAAGAGAGAGCATGTTCTTTACGTCTTCCGGTTCCATTAATTTGTGTTCATCATGACATCAGACCCTCGCCAACCTGCCTGGCCAGCGTGGCGAGTGTAGGCCAAATTCTCCAGTTCTGGAAGGCCCATCTCCAGGACGCTGTGTTTATTCACGAGGACTTACAGATGAAAACTTAAATTTACTTAAAAACTTAATTGCACTATGTACAAAGGCGGACTTAATGCCGCTAGGCATTCTCTGACAGCCAAACCTTTAGGACATTAGGACAGTTTTCGTAAAATAACAATTTATAAAACAAATACATAAAAATAATACTTACTATTATATATACAAATACGTAAATAGGTTATATATTATACGGAACAGGTTCAAGACTCAGCTTTACGCAGTGGAAGTTGGTGCGAGAGGAGTTCCAGCAAAATCTTTGCATCACTTACTGAAAGAATTGGGCCTAAGCAGGTCTGCAGGAGATACATTTATGAAACGAGCTTCCAAGACGGCATTAACGGAATCATACAGTATTTGGTTGGGTAGGGAGAGAAGTAGAATGGTGGATGGTGAGCGTATTATCGAACAATAAAAAAAAAGGGAGGCCCTCCTTTTCTTAAACCAGCCTACGGTAAATCCATGGAATGCTTAGAAATTTGTCTTCTTCCATATGTATATATAAAATAATACATATAAAATAAAACTACTCATGTGATGAAGGAAGCGGGACAAAAGTAGACGTCGCGTCGTCGCTCGTTGTGAAAGTGAGAATGAAATGAGTGGCAACACAATAGTAAAGTATCATCATCACGACCGTTTCCCTTTCGGGGTGGTCAGAAACCACGCTTATATAAAAGCGGATTCACATTTAGCCAACTTTACTATAGGCCAATCGTGACAAGTGGCAAGCTCGTCGATGTCTACAGCGTACCAAACTCGAGAAATATCACAAATAAATTAAATAATAATTAAATGTATTTTTTACATTAATAAATATTTTTGTGTCCCGACCAGGAATCGAACCCGGTACCTCCGAGTCTAAATCCACGGACTTAACCGCTAGACCACGGAGGCAGTACAATAGAAGTAAAAAAAAATAAGTTAAAGTTAAAGATAGTATTTGTACACCCAATTCTTGAAAATAACACAACTAGAAACTTGTCTGATATCCTGAGGTAATTCATTCCATAGATTTGCGGTCACGACAGCAAACGATTTAGAGACGAAAGAGGTGAGAACTATAACAGAGGAAATAACCTCATACAGCCACGGGTATTAACTGAGACTTGAATCACACCCGAATGTGCTGGACTCAGACCTGAGAGGATCCGGCAGCATCACACACCGTAGGCTCAAGCGAAAGAGTGACTGAGGAAGGAACCAATACAGATAGACATATCAAACAAAAGAGTGGCCCATTGTACCTGTACAGATTGCCACGAATGCAATAAGTAATCAGAGAAAAAAAAAAGTTTTAATAATATCATAAACACACTTCAAGTACCGTCGCTATGTACTCCTCGAGCGGAGTGACACAACTGAAAGGAATAGTTCAAATCAAATAATCTTATTTTTTGCCCAGGTGTAACCGAGGCTATATTTGCTAATGATACAGCTATACTTGCCTCAAACAAGTGTCCAGTGGAGGCCTCAAGAATACTGCAAAACATCCTAAACGACATTCAGAAATGGCTTGAAAAATGGAAAATTAGCGCTAGTGCTACAAAATCGGTGCATGTGACCTTCACGCTAAGAAAATAATATATCTGGGTAACAACTCACTTCCACACAGCAACTCGGTCAAATACCTGGGTATGCAGTATGCATACACTTCGAAAAAACATAAAGATACAAAAAAAAAAGAAATCAACATTAGACACAAAGGACTATACTGGTTACTCAATAGAAACTCCAAACTGTCTATTGACAACAAAATGTTGATATACACATCAGTAATCAAACCTATCTGGACCTATGGTATTCCTCTCTGGGGAACAGCCTGCGATTCCAATATCATGCCAATACAAAGAACACAATATAAAATACTAAAAAGCATTGCAAATACACCATGGTACATCAAAATGTCTGAGCTGCATGAATGCCTGGCTATAAACACGATAAAGGATGAAATCAAATTATCTAACAACAGATACAGGACAAGGCTGGAGAATCATCCTAACCAGCTAGCAGTTGACCTCACTATCCCTCAAGAAGTCAGGCGTCTAAAAAGCTACGTCTAGAAACAGACAGCCAGCAAGATTCTAGCTGCTGAGCAAAAAAGGAGATGATCTACATGTCATACTACACAAATCATCTGCTTAAAGTTTATGACTGATTGCAAGATTAACAAAGAAAAAAAAAACAATTATACATGAGCTTCAATCAGGGGCCTGAACAAGGGTCTCTGGGACGCCTGGATCTCTGGACGCCCTGCACTTCCGGTCGCAAACAATATTGCAAAACATTAGGCGCTTGCAGATAAAAATACTATTAACTAATTTTTTATTTCAATACCTAGGTACTTAATATTACAAATTATATAAAAAGAGAAGGTTTAAATGAGTTTAGTGTGGGTGTGTGTATGAGTGCGTGTTTTGTGTGAGTGTGCATTAAGGTTTTTTTTTTTTTTTGTAGGAAGCTGATTGAATTTGATGCTGTGATGAATGATTGAAAAAAAAAAACCATTTATTACTTACATTGTCATCATCGGATTTGTCCTTGGCATCTCCTTTAGCTCGATCTACTTCAGCTTGCGAGACAGGGACCTTCAGGGACGACCGTTTGGGCGGGTACAACATGTCAATCACACACACTAGTACCTGAAAATGTAAAGTATTATAATGACCGTCAAGTTTAGGGGTGGTCAGACATCCTCTCACCATCTTTACTGTTAGTGTTGCCTAATCAATATTATGATCTCATAGAAGAAATGATCAGGAACAAGTTCAAGCTTTACGCAGTGGAAGTTGGTGCGAGAAGAATTTCAGCAAAATCTTTGCACCACATCTGAAAGAATTGTGCATCCATTTTCGAAGATCTGCACATGTCCTTAATTCTCTTTACAACATTCTCTACAATCCCCAAGCTCCTCTATACCTTAAGACTCGTTTCCAATTTCTTGGAGACAGTCACAACCTTCCTCTTCGGTCTGCTTCTAACAATCAGCTCAAAATTCCCTGTCACCCTTCTAGCAGATATTCAGATTCTTTTACTGTTTTCACTGCTCGAGAGTGTAACAAGCTTCCACTAGTCATTAGACGGGTGCCTTCAATAAATGTGTTTAAAAATCTACTTGTTGCTCGCTTTTTAAATAAACAAAATAATTTGTCATGATAACTACAAGTACCTATGCATTATAATATTTATTTTCTTAATATATTATCGTAAATGATTATACGTATGTAATATAATATGAGTACCTATCTATTAGTTGTGTTTATATATTCATACATAATATATATTTATGTTTATTATATATATAATTTTAATTATATATCATGTAAATATTTATGTAATAGTATTTAATTATTCTTAAGTAATTGTATGTATCTAAATGCACCCGCAATCCTTATTTTGTGCAATAAAGTGTTTATAAATTAAATAAGCAGGTCTGCGGGGGATACATTTATGGAAAGAGCTGTGGTCAGTAACCACACTCTTTAAGGAGTGAGTTTGTATTTAGCCAACTTTACTATAGGCCCATTATCAAGAGGCAAGCTCGTCAATGTCTTTAGCATACAAGAGAAATGTCATAAATTACATATTTGTTTCTCGACCAGGAATAAAACCCAACACCTCCGCTTTCTATGATCTATACCATGGAGCCAGTCGGAAATATGGGTTCTTATAACCGAGCCAGAACCACTCTTATTATAGCTGTATAGGGTAATAAAAAATTGAAATAAAACTTACCAATCCAAGCATAGCTCCTATGAAGATTGTGGCAATTGCAAAAATTAGGTAAGAACCCCAAGTGGGCAACCCATACGTCTCCAAAAGGGCAGTGTGAATGCTCTGAAATAATATAATAAATTCAAATCAAAATCAAAAATTATAATATTTTTGTACTATTTGTACATACATTCCTCGCCAAGCTGCCAAGTGTAGGCCAAATTCTCCAGATATATGTTCTGGAAGGCCCATCTCCAGCAGTGAAGGTCTAGGATGCTGTGTTTTAGGGGCTGTAATGATGTACATAAATATCTTCACGCCAGATCCCTTGCAGGGTAGGAAGACATACCTCTTCATCAACATTCATCAACCTCTTCATACATGCCCTCTTGTTACGAAAGCTTTTTAATGTACTATTGCTGTGTACTAACTAATACACAGTGTAAGCTCCATGTAACGTCACTCGATTTAACGACAAACTCCCTAAAGCGTCGAAATCAATTGTCTTTGGTTGGTTTAGCTTGTCTTCCAATTCTGATTTTTCTTCTCTCCATTTAACGACAACTCTCTATAACGCCATAAAATGCACAGTCCCTTCAGTGTCGTTATATCCCTTTCAGCACGGACAATACAAAAAACTAGCTGTCTCCAAATTTTGTTTCGCCGGCCGCGATAGTTCGTGCACTTGTCTAGCTACTTAGTAATAAAATCTTATTAAATTGTTCTAGTAAAGAAAAAAACATGCATAATTGGATTTTATTTCCATTATATTAACCAACATATTAATTAAATGTATATATTTACATTAATAAATATTTTTGTGTCCCGACCAGGAATCGAATCCGGTACCTCCGAGTCTAAATCCACGGACTTAACCGCTAGACCACGGAGGAGTTTACTTTTTTAAATTGACCTAAATTGTAACCTTAATAATTCAAAAATGCCTATATAACTGAATATACATAATTTAGCCCAAATCCCTATATAAGATGAATCATTCTTTGTTTTCTCTAGTAATGAATGTGACTCACCCTAAGTCCTTGGCTAAGTTTGAAGAAATTGGCCACCAGACTCATTTGCACAGAGTCGGGTGCCTTCCAGCTGGGTATTGGCTCAGTTTGTTTCCAACGACCTTGGCCAATGTACTCCATCATAGAATCTACATCCCGAGGTCCTTTGTATTGACGAAATTCGCCGGATTTTACACTGAAATTAATCAAGTCAGTTGTAAGAATGCTTTCCTTAAAATCCAAAAAAGATTGCCGTAGAAATTTGTCATCAGGTAGATAAATATCACCATGGCAAGCTTACTTTTTTCTCCCTAAAAGTAAAAAAATCATCAAACATCATATTCATTACAGCCCCTAGAACACAGCGTCCTAGACCTCCACTGCTGGAGATGGGCCTTCCAGAACTGGAGAATTTGGCCTACACTCGCCACGCTGGCCAGACGGCTTGGCGAGGATATGATGACAATTTATTAACGATTCCATAAGTTGGTATTAGTGGAACCGGGAACAACGGCTTAACATGCTCTCCGAGGCACGGGAATGGTGGTGTTGTAAATCTATGATAAATGTACGTAAGAAAAGTGTATTTATCATTGGTACATGCCGGGTGTAGGATTTAAGGTACGCGTTCTTACAACCGAGCCACCACTGCGCCAAACATCATTTATTGCAAATGGCACATACTTTTAACGAGAACACTCCGCCTACCACCAATTTGTGTGGTAGGCGGAGTGATAGTGGTAATTTGCCAAGTCTACCGGGCGGGGAACGCGTCGGGATCAGGCTCGAATTGCCGTCATGCCCAGTAAAGCTAGCATAGTGTTAGGGACTGTCAGTCAAGAGTGTCCGATTCCAGTTGCTAACATTCATGGACCTTGCGCGCCACCTACCATCAGTTGGGCGCAAGGACACATGACGTGCTTGTATAAAAATACAACATTATTACAGCCCCTAGAACACAGAGTTCCAGACCTCCACTAGCCACAAGACGAGTTGAAATTTTTGATTCCTCAAGTTAGTGGAACCGGGACCAACGGCTTAACATGCTCTCTGAGGCACAGGAACGGTAGTGTTGTAAATCTATGAGAAAAGTACATAATATTCTTCAATTGATGCAACTGGTATTAATGAAAGCAGACCATTCAAAATGTAAATAAAAAAAGACGATTTTTTCGGAAATAATTTTAAAATAATGGTCACCATAAACCCAGCCTAAAAGCTCTACGTTCACAATCAACGATAGGCTCACATTAGTAGATAACATAGATGACTCGTATATGTAAGTTATTATATATTTAAAGGAATTTATTTTCCAGTATTAATATAAATTTAAGAAGTTTGAAAAAAAAGTTCTGATTTTGTTTTGTAAATTAATTTACTGTGGATATTGTTAGTTGAAGGTGGTGTTGGTTTGTTTAATATTGTGCTACAATGTGAATTATTTGGGAAAACAATAAATTAGACAAGTTGCAGTTTTCCCGCGCTGTGACTCCCATATTATTATACCCAACGTGTTAGGGCTATAATGCTGCGAATCACTCCAAGCATCAAATTCTGCAACAACTGGAATTTGATGATAACTTCATTAACTCATTAAATTAATGATATACTTGTATATTACGTCAGATTTGGCTGTATGGGCTAGACCCTTTGCCTTCCCTATCATCTCATTCATCATCCATCAGAAGAAGACACAACAAGAAAAAAAAAGCCTCTAGATGATGTACAATAGCATAGTGGGCGTTTATTATTTGCATTTTTTCAGTAAAATTTTGGTATGCAGCTTCTAAGTCTGGGTCTGAAAATACATTGGCGATTCGATCGTAAAAAATATACTTACTGGAATATAGTAGGCAGAGCTGTGACGACAAAACGTCCACTTAGTCCGGGGGCTTGTGTTACATCTACTGCAGCAGTTTTTACGTTAGGTAACTTCTGAGAGGTTCGGATGGACAATTCTCTCCATGCCGGCTGTAGGGCAGTGCATGCTGGGCACCAGGGTGCGTAACTGTAAAAAAAAGTAAAAAAAATAATGAACTGCACAGGTTTGATTATAGGCTACTACTAGTGTGTGTAGGTAGGGTACGTAAGCGATTTAGTCTAACTAATTTATGCATGTGCCGGGTCTGTCATGTGTGGGTAAGAGATGATAAGAATGGTGTCCCCGACAATTTTATAAAGGTGGCTTCCTTTTTGTATTTTATTGCGAAACAACACTTTCATTATCCACCATTCTACTCCTCTTCCTACCCAACCAATACTGTATGATTCCGTTAATGCCATCTTGGAACGTCTTTCCATAAATGTATTGACAGCAGACCTTCTTAGGCCTAATTATTTCAGTAAGTGGTGCTGGAACTCCTCTCGCACTAACTTCCACTGCATAAAGCTGCTTGATCATTATGTCTATAAGATAAATTATATAAAGACCCATTAAAATTATAAAAACTATGATCATTTATATTCACACCTATATACATGTTTATTGGCCCTGAGACAAAATGTAAATAATGAGACCAGTGGTTCCTAAACTTCTACAAAGAAAATGTACAGGTAAAATTTAAAAAACTATTATGAGCATGTTCTCATATGAAATTCTTAGTTTGTTTTGCTTGTTTTTTGTTACCGATAACAATTGAAAGTTAAACTTTGTTTATTTATTGTAGTATCTCCAAACTGACATCATATTGAAAAATATACTCAATGAGTCATAGCTCATAAGTATAAAGGCTTTAAATAACTACCAATAGCCAAGACAACACCTACAAAATGCATTGTTAGCATCCCACATGGAAAATTTAAATTTTAAATTATCTGCCTAGTAGCTGTTTAACCCGACTTTGCCTGAGTAAATATATATTATATAGTAAAGGATCAGCATTGCTATTCAATGTGTCAATCCCTTGCACTTTGCCCATTGGCAGCGATTTGGAGCAAATTTTTTATTTATAATTATTTTATTATATTTGGTTTTTAGCTGTATTTTAATTTAATTAATAATTTAGTTTTTTTTTTAAATAATTGTAGGTACCTCACTTCCTTTGAATAAAGGAAAACTATTGACATGCATAGTAATCGGCAAAAGAGATTTCTAGTGTCTTTGGGGTCACATGTTGTGTTCAATAATGGCCTTTGTCCATCTAAATAACATACCTATCAAATTTAATTAAGTTTAGTAGTGTGATCTAATTAAAATAATATTAGGATTGCATTGTACTCTCTAGTCTTGTGAGAAGGTGGTATTGCTATCATCAGCATCGCTTTCGAAACTATGTTATTATTGATTTGATACATAATAAAAACTATTATTATAACTAAAGATATTTAAACAAAATATTATTTAACAAATGTAGTGTTAACGAAACCCAAGTAAACATTACCGCGAGTAAACTGGCATTCCTAATAGCAGTTTAATTGGATTATATACGAGTTAAGAAGAATTAATCAGACAGACAGATAAATTGCTGTGAGGTCACCAATGTGGTCAGATCATGATGTTATATAGCCTATGCAATTAGATGAACCTATAAGCTATATTACTGCAAAGTTTCATCAAAATCTGTTCAGTACTTTTAGCGTGAAAGAGTAATCGGGTTTATAATTTTAGTTTTCGTACTAATATTTAGGCATTAATTAGCTGGTAAATAGTGTTTTCAATGTTTCTCGTTAACTCTAGGGATAGGTGTACGACCTTGAAAATGGGTATTGAACTCAAAAATCTGATGTTTGACAAATCGTTTGTCATCCAGAGAAACGGTAATAAAACACGACATTAGACAAACAATTAGACCAAATTTAAAAGCAAAGTAATTGTTAAATTATGCGCAAAGGTATGTTATTGCTGTTAAAATTATACATGAACCATACGGACACGTTTTTTATATTAAAAAATAAAACCCGGCGCGCGGTCGGTAAAGTGCTTACAATTCCACCATCCATTCTCCATCGAGGATCTGTTTCCAATTATCTTCATTCAAATCATGTACGCTACTATCTACATTAGATGAACCGCACAATACAATTGAAAAATATAGAAAAATCTGCAAAAACTGCAGGGTCTTTTGTACGCGCGCCATGTCTGTTTTTTTACTACTGGTGTTGCATGCATTAAAAAACCTTTCAATACAAATTGTGTTGCAAGTAATAATAATTATTTTATAAAAAATATTAATTATCTTATTTATATTTTCTATTTATAACTATTAAATAAATAATAAAATAATATACATTTGCATTTTTTTTTAAAGAAAAATAATATTTAAACCGCCAACTATCGGTGAATAATAGAATTATACGCAATATGATTTGCTATTATAACGTTAGATGGCGCTAAACAATTTACAAGTAACAAAAGTCAATCTTTGCAGATCTGTGTATATGCCGTTGATCGACTTAAAAGCAACGCAAATCTAAGCTCGTTTTTTTTACTGAATTTTGTATATAGTGAATGAAAACCAGAGAGCGACGCCATGTCGAACGACTTTTAAAGCGAGAAACGTAAAAAAAAATCGCTTAAAGAGACAAGTCATACATAGGGATAATAGTAGAGAACTCAGTTGTTTTAATTTTATTTATTTAATGGTAAACAAACCATTTTATATGTTAATAAATATTTCAACATGGTACCTACTGACATACGAAATTAGCATTAAATGTTAGAATTTTCATTAAACGAACGACTTGTGCTAAAAGTGGTATTTTTATGCTAATATTTCTTAAAACGAGCGCGGCCCTACTACCAATCAAATCTCGACCACGATCACTTTGCCAAGAGTTTAGCGACTTCGCAAGAGATACGGTCGTGATGATACTTCACCTACCTATAGTGATGGACACAAGAATCGATAATGTCTTATCGATAGTGCGGTGTAGTTTTGCATTCGCTACATTTGTACGGATTCCTTGTCCTCGACTGTCGCACGGCTTCGGCTAATATCGACCCGACAATTTCAACATATAGATACAAGTATAAAAATTGTATAGAATATTTGAGAGAGAATGTTCTTCTGGTACCATTTTTGATGACAGGATTTCAATATTTAAATAATTTATTTGTTATAAGTTGTGGTTGTTTGTTGATCATGTCATTCCGATAACAATTTGCGTGGGTAACTCCTTTCTCGAAGTTGTGCAAAAATACGTCTACCTTGGCCAGACTATCCAACAGCAAGGAAGCTGACAGGCGCATTCAACTAGGATGGGCTGCATTCGGGAAGTTACGCCACAGCTTGTTATCAAACTACCCAGTATTGTCGTACGGAGCAGAAACGTGGACACTGACAGTGGGTCTGGTCCACAAGTTTAAGGTCGCTCAGCGGGCTATGGAGAGAGCTATGCTCGGTATTTCTCTGATGGATGGAGTCCGACATGTAGATATCCGCCAGAAAACCAAAGTTACTGACATAACCTTCAAAATTAGTATGTTGAAGTATCAATAGGCCGGACACGTCATGGAGTAGACGGGTTCTGGAGTGCAGACCACGCACAGGAAAACGTAGAGTGAGAAGACCCCCTGCCACATCGACGGATGACCTAAAAAAGGTCGCTGGTGGGGGTTGAATGAGAGTGGCAAAAATCGTGCGAAATTACCCCCCTTGGGAAAGGCCTACATCCAGCAGTGAAGAGACATAGGCTGATGATGATGATGATGTGGTTCTTTGTTATTTTTTACTTATTTATTACTAAGGTGGTAGACCACTTTTTTGGTCGACTGTACGTACTCCCACGTCGCTTCTTCTACCTAGAATCTAATTTTACTATCTATCTACATTTCTTGACGTTTGTCAATATAAAAGGCCACACGAATAGATCGTTGGTGAATGGTATAAATTGTGTTTTTTAATTTTTAATCACGATTGATATGTATGTCATAGTATGGATACGTCCGGAGTCTTAATTTTCTTTATGGCATTTTCGAAAACTCGTGTCCAGTTCCTTGCAGTCACAATCTTACTGTTCCCTCCAAGGGCGTACCCAGGATTTCAGCTAGGAGGGGGCAGCTCATACCTGTTTCGAGAAGATGGTCGGTCGGGTATATTGAAACAAAAAATCATGAAAATTGACTGGAAAAAGTACTGTCGAGTGTCGTCCGTAACTAGATAGCTGGCGCTAGATGCTGTTTTCTCCAAATTATATTCGGCTTTAATCCTTGATGGCTCTGATTATCTCGTCGGGAACTCGGGAGCGGAAACTACGAGATGCGACGGTTTCGCGGGAGATTTAAATTATATTGCGTCGCTAACAGTATACTATATCGAATGTTGTAGAATGTAGAATATTTAATTATAGATAAAAAATATTAAATCAAAATATCTGACTGAAAAGATGTTTTGTTTCCAACACTTCGTTTTGCGCAGAGTAGGTAACACGTTTTTAATTCCCACTTGCCGGGAAAATTGACGTTTATTTTATCTTCTCCCCCCCCCCCCCTGCCCCTACCTGGGTACGCCTTTGGTTCCCTCTACTATAAACAATCAACTCACACTTCAAAGAGATATTCAGATTCTTTCACTCAAACAAAGCAATACACTGGCGCTTTCGACTTGAATTCCATAGAAAACTGTCAGTTTCTTTCGAGCAAATCGAGAAGACATGCATGTTGAAGGCGCGAAAATCGGTTCCTTGGTCTTGGTCTTGCAATGTTAATCTTGATCTCGCAAGACTCCTGCTCTAACTGGAAATTATAAACGAGTATTCGTTTCTAAGGCCGCGTTCGTTTTATAGCATTTACAACATTTCGTAGCAACTTCATAGACCATTTATAAACCCACGTGAAATGTCGTTTTTCTTAAGAAATACCACTTGTTTTAATTGTTCCAAGGCTCATTGACGTTGGCAGTTTTTCTCCCAAAAATTAGGTTTCAAAGGGGAAATGCTGCTAGTGTATTGGGCACCATGCTACAAGACAGCGATTTGGAGGAGCTATTTTTTTTTGTAAGTATGTATTTTTATTTTCTATGTATTATTATTATTTTTTAGGTTAAAATTAGATTTTCTTTTAATATAGTTTATTTAATATTGTAATTATTTTATATTGTTTGTATATTACTTCGAATAAAGTACTTGTTTTAACAATACTAACATTTCTTTATAAAAAAAACGAGCGGTGAGGCTACTTTTTGACAACATTTTCAAACAAACACAAATTATAACAATTCAATTGACCATTGAATTTATTACATAAAATCGTTTAAAATACATTTTAAATAAATATAATATAAACTATAACGTATACAACAATGTAAACAAACCATTTATGTTAAATGACATCTGTCAAAAAGTAACATCAATAACCCTCCTTTCAACACGGTACTGACATACGAAACTAGCATCAAACGTTAGAATTTTCATTAAACGAACGACTTGTGCTGAAAAAAAGTGGTATTTTCATGCTAACATTTCTTAAAACTAACGCGGCCTAATTGTAGTAAGGAAACATTGTGAGCCTCTAGTTTCTGTCCCTCGAGAACTACACTGGTCTGATTAACTTAAAATGGAATGGTTACAAATCTTGTTGACCTACTCGTACATGTATCGAAAATTGTATTCAAAGTAACAAAAACTAACATTAACTTTACATGATCAATACTTTAACAGAGCGATAATATCTTTTGGAGATATTTTACGCAGACAGACCATAGATATAGAATATGTCTATGAGACAGACAGACAGACACTAGTCATTTACAAGGGTTCTAATTTTATCAACCCTAAAAAGGATAGACACGACCCAGTTATTTTTTTTTTGTTATAAGTTTTTAACTCAATAAATCTCTTTATCTCAAATATTAACGGTCATGCACCTTACAATCCCTGCTCACATCTCCCAAAGGTTAGCTGTTAGAAAATGTTTTTAGACATTAAGCTCGCCTATGTAGGTACTGTAAAATGTATAATAATAAGTGTTATCTTTTAATGTAACATAGTTATTATTACATTATTATCTCAGTGTTTAAACATAAGTTAAGAATGATTAGCAATATGGTTTTGTAAAGTAGGTGGCGTTGTATACGAACGTAGTCGTGTGCTGATTTCTGATTGGTTCAATAACGATGTTACGAGTCGCTTTATGAATGGCGCGAATCATATCGCGCCAGATTACAAGAACACAGCAGACGAGTCGGTCGTTGCGCGCCTTTAAAATAGTGAAGGTTGTAAATAATTATTGGAAATGGAAATAAATCATACAACATTGAAGACTGGTTTAATTTGAGAAATTAGTCCTAACATAAGTAAACTGTATAATGTATTCTGTGCAATACAGAATTTATCTATCTATCTATTATTTAAAAATAAAACCCCTAATCTCAAAAAAAAAAAAAAAAATATCAACTTTAGACATCGATGACTTTAGGAAATAAAATCATAGCAATAGTCTTGCGAGACTGACGCTGAAGACTGCGCAAGACCAATCAAGACGGTTAGTCTTCTTGGTTCTTCAAGTCAATATGTTGCTGCAGATAAAATGCAAGACCTTCTGGATCTCCTTCCTGCGTGGTTGGACAAGTGGCGCATGTCAATCAATGTCGGCAAAACTGCTGCATTGGTGACGTCTAGATGCCGGCTGCCTCCACCATTACAGCTTCGGGGACAGGACATCGAGTGGACTCCCACCGTCAAATACCTGGGCTGCATCATCAACAGGACGTTAACAATGGGTGAGATGGCCTGCCATGCCGTGAATCAGGCGAAGGCGGCCCGAGCCATGTTACGTCCTGTAATGAACTCCAGTTTGCCGCTCAGGTTGAAGGTGCGGATCTACAAGATGTTCATCCGTTCCCGACTTACTTATGCTGCGCCAGCTTGGCATCACCTTCTGGCCAAAACCAACAGGGACAAGATCCAGAGTCAGCAGAACATATCGCTCAGGGTGGTATCCAGAGCGCCGTGGTTCGTGCGAAATTCTGTAATTGCGAGAGATCTGGAGATGCCTACTATCAAGGCATTTGTTGTCGGCCTAGCTAAACGTATGTTTTACCGGGCTGACAACGGATCCTACAAGCATCTTCAGGATATCGCTCCTACTTTCGCACGGCCCCCGGAGGGGAGGCCACTACCTAGGGAGGCGCTCTTGGAGAAGAACTAAAGTAGACAAATCTAGGAGTCTAGATTCGTGAGCCACAAGGGCGGTGTTGTAGTAGGAACAGCGCCCAGCACCAAAGGTGCGTTGAATCACCGGTGGGTAGTGAGCCACCGAGATCCTGCCGGGGAAAACGGGAGTTTATCCCATCCCCAACCCAGGCCCATTGAACATCCGGGCCTGGATGACTCCGCTGTCTGTCTGTCTGTCTTCTTGACCCATCAAGTTATTATATTTAATGTCGTTGTTATTACTATTTATACTTGCATATGAAATATTTTTTATTAATGTTAATTATAGTAATATAGTTAATTATAGTTATATTTATGTATTACGTAGATAGTATTTTACAGGTGTTCGAATAGCGATTTTATTAAGATTTGATTTCTACGCGAACACTGAGTTAATGTCTGTGTTTATTATTAAGAAATATTTTGAACGCTCGCGATGTGTATTATTTATTTTAACTCATCCATATTATTCATACGCATGCCACATCAAAAAGTTAAGCATTAAAATAAATAAATAGATATCGATCAAATCCCGTCCGTTTGACAGTTGTCAAACATCACAAAATATTTTACGCGCGCGCGGGATGTATTGTTCCCCGCTCTAGTTTATTTTGAATATCGAACGCGTCGCACTGTCTATGACGAATGTTTTTTTTCTATTTTGTGACAGGCCTCGATATGGAGTCTTTGATTATTTTATTTAGTCTATGATTGTTTGTTGCACTTCGCGTATCTTGTGATCAAAGTGTGGTATGGATGAAGTGACCATACGCCCAGTTTT
Organism: Tinea semifulvella; assembly: GCA_910589645.1. NCBI lineage: Eukaryota > Metazoa > Arthropoda > Insecta > Lepidoptera > Tineidae > Tinea > Tinea semifulvella. The sequence goes on from OU342619.1 coordinate 8,018,289, forward strand.
GAATAGGATCGTCCGTTTTGTATGTCCTTGGATTGTTATATTTTATAAATTCTTAAATATTATTTCGGCTTTGCATATTTATAATAGTTTTATTCGCCCTAGGAAGTGAAAATAAATACGATTTTAGCGTTAAAACTATTGGTTACTAAAATTGACAAATAACATTTGAAGACCCTGCTCTACGCCCCAACCAAATAGCAAATTAGTAAAGTGCGTATTATACGAAATGTCTTTAAAATTAACGGACGAGACATCTCAATAGAATAACAGATTATTTCATTAAAATTATTTAAATGTATGGTTTATCATATTTCGGGTTAACTCGGTTTCAAACTGGCTACAGAAAACTCCCATCTAACTCAACTCCTTTCCAACTCATATTTTAATTGTTGTTATGTTTAAATATCTATTTTAAGATTATATTTAAATTGAGCAAGTCAACCAAGAATTTCGATTGGTATGTAATTTTATTTTATTTAACATTAGCGGAATTAAAACCCAGGCCTTAAGCCTCGTGCTGTCAATATCAAATGGACAGTAATTTCTTGACATATTTATTAAGCATGAGTTCATGATTAGATGTGACAATGCGGTGTCACATGTCATATGTCATATGTAATAGTGCTAATTTGCCTAGTCTGCCGGGGCGGGGAGTATCCATTCGTGCTGATAAACTTTGTAAAGTGTATTCACACGTTTCCGCATCAGGCTTGAATTGCCGTCATTAAGCCGGCATAGTTTTAGGTACTGATGTCAGTCATGAGTGTCTGATACCAGTTGCTGACATTCATGCGCGCCACTTACCATCAGGTGGGCGCAAGATCACATGTTATGCTCGTATAAAAAATAAAAATAAAATAAAAAATGTATTATCGATATGAAGTGAAGTAAAATAAAACGAAAAGAATTGAAATGTGGTAAAATGAGATGAAATAAAATATCGTATATTTACACAATAAATACGGTACCTACTCGTCATAATGTATAATTGTACCTCCATAATCATTACACTATCCTCGATCTAATAAAGAAATCTCACATGTCCCAACGGTCAACGGCCTTACGGCATTACGAGTATGTTTACTGATAGTAAATTATTTTATTTTGTCCCGTTTGTAAGCAATATTTATGGTCATGTTAAAGTGGGATATGGTAGCCATTGTGGAATGATGTCTAAGATAGTTGCATTTTTTTGTGCATGACGTTGCGTGTTTGGTTGCTATGCCATTGTTTGACAAACAGTAGGTTTGTTACTGTATGGTAGCGGAATAAAGTTGTCATATCATTTCGAGTGTTTATCTAGGTTCATAATACTACTGTTTGAGACTGCAGCTTGGGAACAGAACATCAAATGGACTCCGAATATAGAAGAAGCGAATTGACATTTTTTTTTTTTGGTTCTCTTCTCCCGATGGATGATGAATGAGATGATAGGTAAGGCAAAGGGTCTAGCCCATACAGCCAAGTCTAACGTAATATATCTTTTTTTTTAATGAGTTAATGAGGTTATCATCAAATTCCAGATGCTGTTGAATTTGATGCTTTTCTTGGAGTCACTCACGGCACCATAACTCAAACACGTCGGGTTAAATATGGGAGTTGACAGCGCGGGAAAACCACAAAAAATAAACTGCAACTTGTGCCCCATATTTAATGTCCAATTTATCGTTTTCCATAATTATTCACATTGTAGCACATTATTAAACACCCCACTTTTGATCAATAATATCTACAGTAAATTAATTTACAAAACAAAAACTTGCACTTGACATGTCCAAGCAAAATGGCGCGAAGAACTCTCGACTCTTACCTCCTTTTTGACTGAAATTTGTGAATTTTGGAGGAAACGTACCTTAAAACCTCCTTGAAGCTTATTTATGTTATTTCTAACCAAACAAATTGTCAAAACATTCAATTCTAATTTTGTAACAAATATACAAATAGTTTTCGTGACACGTTAATATTCATAATAATATGAAAGAGACAGGCTTTTAGATATCAAAGTTATAGAGCGTGAAGTAATTCTGACAAAATTAATATTAAGAATACTTGAACGAAATTTTCAATGTTGCCAGATTTTTTTTTCACTGATAAATAATAATATATAAAATGGTTACATTTATGCCTTTCGAAGTTTGGAGAGTTTACAACTAACCCTGTGTTTGACTTGACGCTTTAAGTGTTTTTTTTTCACTTTATTTCGCTCGCTAAAATCTTTCGACTTGGCGTTGCTCTAATGCAGTTTTTATACATTATAACCAAAATTCGGTTAAAAAAAGCTGCTTTGCTTACAAATCGACATAGCATAAGAATACCAATTTCGAAGATTCCTGATGGAACCCGTTTGACAGCTGGAAGAAACAATTAAGTGGAGGAGCCACTTCTGCTCCACATTTCCTTCCAGCTGTCAAACCTATACATATAGGCTTAGTTCGGCTGCAAATGTCTGTTTTCCTGTACCATAGGTAATGCATAATGAAATATGTTATTGTTTTCATATCTTGAAAAAACCTGAATAAAGATATTATTAATATTATTAAACGAAAATTAAGTCTGTAATTATAATATGGCCAAAATATCGGTAATTTTATTGCCTATAAAGCTAAAATTATTGAAAAATATTGGATTGTGCGAGTGAGAGGGATGCAAAGTAACGCTTTTAACTTTAAACATAAGCTTTATAATATATGTCTACGAATAAATTAGTCATTATTATTTGAAAATTTAATATTTTGTTACGTAAACAAAAATATAATGGCATTAAGCCATCCCGATGTCAGAGCCGGCGACAAGATTTCAAATCGAACTGTCAAATTTCAACCGAAATACGACACACATGTCAAATTGTTTTTTTTTTTTTATAATTCGGTTTCAGTTTGTTCGGCCAGCTACAGTTGTCACATTAGACGAGTGTGTTTCGATATTTAACACATTGACACCGGCTGATAATCTTTAAGAGCTTGTACTTGTGTCTTTTTAGTCCTAATCTTATTCTGCTGATATGAATAAAATTAAAAATTTAATCGGTTTTTATTTGTCAAAAAAAAATATATGTATGTAACATAATAAATATAAAATAAACTTAAAAATAAAACAAGGCTATAATATGACAAAAGATTCTATGGTTCATAAAATGGCGTTGAAAGCAGGATTCCAACAACTTCAATATGTCCGTTTCCCTTTCGGAGTGGTCAGAAACCACGCTTATAAATAAGCGGATTCACATTTAGCCAACTTCACTATAGGCCAATCATGACAAGTGGCAAGCTCGTCGATGTCTCCAGCGCACCGTCAATTAGTAGAACAGTAATAATAATAAACAAATAATTAAAATAAAATAAATTAAGAATCAGGTACCAATCAGTTCTTCTTAACTTATGCATTCGCTATGTATTTGGCTTGCGTAAGTATGATCATGTTTCTTAATTTCGTAAAGAGTTAAAGTGGCTCAATATCCGAAATCACAGGTCTGCACATAGTCTTTCGTTTCTTTACGGCATCCTTTACAATCCCAAAGCACCGTCTTACCGCCCTACTTAAAATCCCTCCCCACTCTTCCAGCAGATATTCAGTTTTCATTCCTTTATAGTATCAGCAGTTCGCCAGTGGAACAAGTTTCCTTTAATTGTAAGACAGGCACCACCTCTAAAAATATTTAAAGACGAGCTATATCGTAGTACTTACTTCAGAAACAGAATAAAACGTCATAGCGCACTCCGTACCTAAATATATTTATATTTATGTATAATTTAAATATCTATTTCTTAGTTTATACATACATATGATTATGTATGTATAATAAATACATTATATATTATGTTGTGTATTTGTTAGTAACAAATTATTACTTAAATATCAAATGTCTTCGTAACCTGTCTGCACCCGCTTATAACAGATCTTAATCACAAAGGTTAGTTGGTAGAAAATGCATTTACGTTATTAAGATTACTATACTCACTTATTTTGGTTTTGTACAATAAATAATTTATTATTATTATTACCTAGACAGTAGTGCTTCACAAGCAGCCATGCTGAACACATTTTAATGAAAGTTGGTAAAGATGTAACTACGCGTCTCGAACGGGGCAGTGGAAGATTATTCCCTATTTTTGTAGCGACATGCTTGACGCAACTTCGATATGTTTTTTTCCGATTGTTAATAAGAGGATACAAGGTTCTATTAACATACAGTTTATAAAGCTGAAAACAACCCAGTATAAAAATAATTTTACATAAATTCCGCAACAAAACTCGCACAGGCAAATTATGCAGTCACTAAGCGTAGCCAATATCTACGCGTATTATATGCCGGTCTACTTGTAGAATGGAACGAACTAAGGAGCGGGTGATCGGGAAAAGTTAGAACTAGTTCCGCTAGTAATTCGTTTTTATTGTAGTAATATTTAAATTGGGATTTGCTAGGGGTTTGCAATTAGTAGTCATAGAGACTGTCAAATAGAGACATATATATATATATATATAGGTTATAGCTGTCCAAAATATACTAACAAATAAGATAAGATAAGATAAAAATATATTTATTGACAAAAAAACAAATTTACAAGTGAAACATATTACAGTGATCTCCACACTCTTGGAGTCATGTGGTGATCTTGTAACTACATAATAAATATAGAAGAAAAGTAAATAAATAGTAAAAAAAATGTTTGTTAATATAATTTAATTACCACAGTTTCCCATTATTTTTTTCAGCCCTTATTACGTCTCGTATAAGCCGTGACCAAAAGCGAAGTTAGATTTTTTATCTCGCGCCTTCTCTTATATGAAAAATTATAGTGCTTATCCAAAAATTTAAAGAATAAATTAATAAATGCTACCTACTCTTAACTTATTTTTTAAATCGATGGTCATGGTCGTCGAAAAATAATCCTTTTAAACGTAGTCTCTTATCGAAGTCGGAAAAAATTAAATAAAACAAAAAATGTGGGCGTTTGTTCTTTACCTTTGTCGATTGGGTGATTATATAAAAAAAATCTTAAGTACGTAAGCTGCATTATTAACCTTAAACCTATCGAAATTATTTAAGTAAATTACAACGTTTAGTCCATGTAAAAATACCTTTCCAAAATTAGGTTCTTTTCACTTAGGTCACACTTTTAACATAAGTATTTATTAAGAATATATTTCTTTTTTTTAAATATAACCATATTTTTAAGAACTGCCTCCGTGGTCTAGAGGTTAAGTTCGTTGATTTTAGACTCGAAGATACCAGGTTCTATTGCTGGTCAGGACACAAAAATATTCATTAATGTATATAAAACATTTAATTAATATTTAATTTATTTGTGATATTTCTCGAGTTTGGTACGCTGGATACATCGACGAGCTTGCCACTTGTCATGATTGTGCGTCCTATAGTAAAGTTGGCTAAATGTGAATACGCTTATTTATAAGCGTGGTTTCTGACCACCCCGAAAGGGAAACGGTCGTGATGATACTTTTTACATATTTTTAAGAAAGATAATTAAGCCATTTTCATTAACGTGGCGAGTGTAATCCAAAGTATTCAGAAATATGTTCTGGATGGCCCATCTCCAGCAATGAAGGTCTAGGACTCCGTGTTCTGGGGGCTCTAATGATAATTTATTTAGGTACTACCTAAAACATAATTTACATCGTATTATGTAAATTGCGTTACAATATTAAAATATTTATACACGCTAAATTACTACTGTAGATTCTTTAAATCACAATAAGTAGATACCTATGACTCTTTTACGAAGAATAGTTGTAATTATACAACACAATCACAAAGCAACAATGATATTGACATAAGAATATATTTAAATTTGAGTGATGTAAATGGACTGATTTTTCAACAAAAGACTCCAGATTGCATAGAAAATTTTGGCAAATCATTGCGAGATGATAAATTCAATGATCGATAGATCATTCACACGCTAGATCGCGACAGGTGGCACTGCGCAAGTGTAACGTCAAAAATGACATTTAAAATCCAAACAATTGACACTTTTTTTGACATTCTTAACTCAAAATAGTAGGATTGATGTCGATAAAATGGTTTGAAGCCTTCGATTTATTTGATTCTGACACCTTCTGTTTTCGTCGAAATTCCGATTTCGTTGACGTTTTGTTTATTGTAACATTTATTTATTTTTGGTTACTGACAACCCCACAAGGTATTACGGTCATGGTGATTCTTTACTTTATTATAGGTATATAGACCAAAAACTTATTTAAATGTAGATACGTATTAAATATAAGCAGTCAGGTTTTGTTTCAGCTGTAAATGTTTGTTTTTATGAGATATTTTTTTCTCATAATATTTCGCACATTTTTTTTCCGAATGGAATCGGTCGTACAGGCATTAGAATAACTTTTTTCCTAATTTAAATTTGGAAGCTCGCATTTCAGTGTGGCCATGTCTAAAATGCGTTTGTCTTGTAATCCTTGGGGACTTGGATTTAAAATTTCATTCTTTTTATCGAGGCAGTGGGCCTATTTCATACAGCCTTACCTGTGGTCGTGGATTATATTTTTTTATTATCAATTATCTTTTTATAGTCATGGTGGCGTATGGGAATCGAATAAGTGACCCCTTTTTTACTGGTCTCAGATTTCTAGGATAATGGAACATTCCTATCTGATGAGGTCTCCAGTTCGATTCTCAAGTTGTCATTTGAGGTTGACAGGTTGATAGGATTTGAGTATAGGCAAGTTTTCTTGAAAATAATATTTGACTATAACCCGGTTTCAGAAAGGGTAATTAAAATAATCTACGTTTAACAGTTTGTTATACGCTACGCGATTGGGAGCTTGTCGCTTTGTTTTTGAGGCATTCAACACATGGTGTAATAAGCCTTTCTTATCACAGCTTTTAAAATATAGAAGACAGAGTCCTAGATGTCCACGAGATGGACCTTTGGAGAATGTAGCCTGCTGCTGCTGGAGAGACGGTCTAGTGAGGATCTGCATGTTATTTTTTGTTTGAAAAGTTCTTATTATAGGTGCCCTGGTGGCTCGGTTGCAAGTACGCTTTCTTTACCATCCTACACTTTACATCCACCACTGTTCCCGTGCCTCGGGGATCACGTTAAGCTTTCGATTTGGTAAAATTGACATCAGATCCACTCACCACGTTGGCTAAACTCTCCAGATATACGAGTATGTTCTGGAAGGCCCATCGCCAATAGTGGAGTTCTACGCTAAAAGACGCTTTCTAAATAACTGAATAAAGTTCGTGGATTTAGACTCGGAGGTACCGGGTTCGATTCCTGGTCGGGACACAAAAATATTTATTAATGTAAATAAATAATATTTAATTTATTTGTGATATTTCCCGAGTTTGGTACACTTGAGACGTCGACGAGCTTGCCACTTGTCATGATTGGCCTATAGTAAAGTTGGCTAAATGTGAATCCGCTTATTTATAAGCGTGGTTTCTGACCACCCCGAAAGGGAAACGGTCGTGATGATACTTTACTGAATAAATAAGGCTTCCACCATTTTGCACACGTAAAGTGCAAGTTTTATTGGATATTGTTAGTTTTTTTATTTGTGAATATAATATAATATACAATCTGCGACCCGTGACTCACCCAACATAAGGCATCAGCTGAAAATCAGCGCTGCAGCCTCGGCTGTAGCATATGCTGAGCTGACCACCTTTTTATCGCCACACCTGTATGTATGTTTCGGTATATAGAATACATTTAGATTTATTCCTTGCATATTTATTTTTTTGTAACCATTGTAATTGTTGCGATAAATAAAGTATTTTCTTTCTTTCTTTGAATAAACATGGAAAACAATATCACACTATACTTACGTAGTGCATCTCTATATAATCTGTGACTATACTATAAATATACATACATACAAGTTGCAGTTTTTAATTTAGAGAAGTTGGCCTTAATAGGCCAAATATAATTATTGTTAGTTTACAGCCAACGTGCCTTAATGTAATCAAATAGTTATCGATATATTTTATTCATTCTACTCGATCGAATCTAATAGAAGTTACTCTCAAATTACGTGGGAACAGGATTTTTTATCCTCTGCCAATAAATACAACACAAGACAAGGCTTTGACGACGACATCTATTCAGCCGACCTTTTGGCTAATAAATAGTTCCTATTTTTTGTTGCCAAGTTGGTATTGCTGGTTTTCGTACCGTTTTTGTTTGTGTGTAAACAGGTGTTGAAATGTCAAATGCCAATCAATTTTATTTATTGAAAAGGAAGTGGGGATGTTACAAAAAACTATTGCAAATACAAATACTTACATTATAGAATAATTTTCCGTCAATGATTTACGACAATTCTTCTATTACTATTAACTAGTTGTTAAACCCGGCTTTGTCCGTGTAAACGGCGACACGAAATTAATTTAGTTGCGATTTATTGCTATATCTCCTAAGGTACTCATTTAATTTGCATGGTGTAAAGGGAAAAAATAATCTTTATGATATACTTAAGCCAACTAACGCATTTAAAATGATAAGGATTAATACCGCACTTGTGTAAATAGCTTTCCAATTACCGCTTTATAATTGACTATTATTTAAAGTGTAAAAATGGATATAGTATGTTATCCTTAAAAGAAAGACATATGCCATCGTGGACTTTTCTGTAGACCTATATAAGATACACAATTCCACCATACATTATTTTGTTATAATTCAAAGGGCATTCAAAGCAGCGTGTGCGCGGTGGTGGCTCGGTTGTAAGAACGCGATCCTTAAATCCTAAAAAGGTCGGTTCAAACCCACCCGGCATGTACCAATGAGAAATACAATTTTCTTACGTACATTTGTCGTAGATTTACAACACCACCGTTCCCGTGCCTCGGAGAGCACGTTAAGCCGTCGGTCCCCGTTCCACTAATACCAACTTGTGGAATCGTTAATAAATTGTCATAAAAAAATGACATCATATCCTCGCCAAGCCGTCTGGCCAGCGTGGCGAGTGTAGGCCAAATTCTCCAGATGTATGTTCTGGAAGGCCCATCTCCAGCAATGGAGGTCTAGGACGCTGTGTTCTAGGGGCTGCAATGATGAATGATGAAGCAGTGTTTTCGTTGAAAGCTCCCAGACGGCTTAAATTTTCCGACACCTCCAACAAATATCGTTAATGTATACAAAAACTTATTAAATTATGTACTAAAACCTTCCTCGAGAACCAGTCTATCCATTGGTAAAAAAAGAATGACAATCGGTGCAGTGGTTTTTGAGTTAGTTGTGAACAAACAGACAGACGCGGCGGAGTTTGTTTTATAATATGTAGTGATAATGATGAAGTGATGATAGTGATAGTGAAGTGATGGTGAAGTGATAGTGATGATAGTGAAATGATAGTGATTATTCTATCTATTTGGTTATGCTTACCTTCATTGTAAATGTAAGTTTATTATTCTTTGAGTGTTATTTTGTACCAAGTTTGTTTGTTTAGCAATGTAGAGTACCTATAATAAATTGGCTTCTAAAACTGAATTATTTAGTTACCGAAAAGTTGTTAGAAATCATAATATAAATTTAAAAAATCATATAATAAATTTCTATTTACTTAAATAGGTAAATATTAAAAATAATAATTTAATAATAAATAAATATTATACTTATATGTATATTGTTTACTTTACTTATATATAAATATATATTGTAATCTTAATATGAAACTGAAATTATATATGAGTATATATGTATATACCTAATTATAAATACTTATAAAATAAATAACAATTTAAACGCATAGCTAAATAAAAGAAGAAAAAAAAAAAAAACAATAATATATCTTACATATTTATATAATCACATTACACTACACTACATTACACTTTACTACATTACACTACACCCAATAAGTATTCATTAATATTAAGTTTGAGTCAGAGGAACCTGGAGTGCTTTAACACAGACTAAGCTTTCGCTTAGTTTAGTTTTGCCTCCAGGCTCCTACACAAATGTTTCTAAAATATTGTTACTAATATTAAGCTTGTGGGAGAAAATAAATACCTTTTTTATTTTTTTATTTATATATATAATGAACATGGATTTACGATATATGTGTATGTCGTATGCGATATTTTTTTTCTGTGTATTTTTTCGATGGCTATTTCTAAAATTGTAACCATTCAAAATTACCATTTTGCTGGACTCCCACCGTCAAATACCTGGGCTGCATCATCAACAGGACGTTAACAATGGGTGAGATGGCCTGCCATGCCGTGAATCAGGCGAAGGCGGCCCGAGCCATGTTACAACACCACCGTTCCCGTGCCTCGGAGAGCACGTTAAGCCGTCGGTCCCCGTTCCACTAATACCAACTTGTGGAATCGTTAATAAATTGTCATAAAAAAATGACATCATATCCTCGCCAAGCCGTCTGGCCAGCGTGGCGAGTGTAGGCCAAATTCTCCAGATGTATGTTCTGGAAGGCCCATCTCCAGCAATGGAGGTCTAGGACGCTGTGTTCTAGGGGCTGTAATGATGAATGATGAAGCAGCGTTTTCGTTGAAAGCTCCCAGACGGCTTAAATTTTCCGACACCTCCAACAAATATCGTTAATGTATACAAAAACTTATTAAATTATGTACTAAAACCTTCCTCGAGAACCACTCTATCCATTGGTAAAAAAAGAATGACAATCGGTGCAGTGGTTTTTGAGTTAGTTGTGAACAAACAGACAGACGCGGCGGAGTTTGTTTTATAATATGTAGTGATAATGATGAAGTGATGATAGTGATAGTGAAGTGATGGTGAAGTGATAGTGATGATAGTGAAATGATAGTGATTATTCTATCTATTTGGTTATGCTTACCTTCATTGTAAATGTAAGTTTATTATTCTTTGTGTGTTATTTTGTACCAAGTTTGTTTGTTTAGCAATGTAGAGTACCTATAATAAATTGGCTCCTAAAACTGAATTATTTAGATACCGAAAAGTTGTTAGAAATCATAATATAAATTTAAAAAATCATATAATAAATTTCTATTTACTTAAATAGGTAAATATTAAAAATAATAATTTAATAATAAATAAATATTATACTTATATGTATATTGTTTACTTTACTTATATATAAATATATATTGTAATCTTAATATGAAACTGAAATTATATATGAGTATATATGTATATACCTAATTATAAATACTTATAAAATAAATAACAATTTAAACGCATAGCTAAATAAAAGAAGAAAAAAAAAAAAAAACAATAATATATCTTACATATTTATATAATCACATTACACTACACTACATTACACTTTACTACATTACACTACACCCAATAAGTATTCATTAATATTAAGTTTGAGTCAGAGGAACCTGGAGTGCTTTAACACAGACTAAGCTTTCGCTTAGTTTAGTTTTGCCTCCAGGCTCCTACACAAATGTTTCTAAAATATTGTTACTAATATTAAGCTTGTGGGAGAAAATAAATACCTTTTTTATTTTTTTATTTATATATATAATGAACATGGATTTACGATATATGTGTATGTCGTATGCGATATTTTTTTTTCTGTGTATTTTTTCGATGGCTATTTCTAAAATTGTAACCATTCAAAATTACCTTTTTGCTGGACTCCCACCGTCAAATACCTGGGCTGCATCATCAACAGGACGTTAACAATGGGTGAGATGGCCTGCCATGCCGTGAATCAGGCGAAGGCGGCCCGAGCCATGTTACGTCCTGTAATGAACTCCAGTTTGCCGCTCAGGTTGAAGGTGCGGATCTACAAGATGTTCATCCGTTCCCGACTTACTTATGCTGCGCCAGCTTGGCATCACCTTCTGGCCAAAACCAACAGGGACAAGATCCAGAGTCAGCAGAACATATCGCTCAGGGTGGTATCCAGAGCGCCGTGGTTCGTGCGAAATTCTGTAATTGCGAGAGATCTGGAGATGCCTACTATCGAGGCATTTGTTGTCGGCCTAGCTAAACGTATGTTTTACCGGGCTGACAACGGATCCTACAAGCATCTTCAGGATATCGCTCCTACTTTCGCACGGCCCCCGGAGGGGGGGCCACTACCTAGGGAGGCGCTCTTGGAGATGAACTAAAGTAGACAAATCTAGGAGACTAGATTCGTGAGCCACAAGGGCGGTGTTGTAGTAGGAACAGCGCCCAGCACCAAAGGTGCGTTGAATCACCGGTGGGTAGTTAGCCGCCGAGATCCTGCCGGGGAAAACGGGAGTTTATCCCATCCCCAACCCAGGCCCATTGAACATCCGGGCCTGGATGACTCCGCTGTCTGTCTGGTTTTACAACTTGTGTTCTCTTCTTCCGAGGTGATAGGGAAGGCAAAGGGTCTAGCCCATACAGCCAAGTCTGACGTAATATATCTTTCTTTTTTATGAGTTAATGAGGTCATCATCAAACGCCAGATGTTGCAGAATTTGATGCTTTTCTTAAAGTCACTCGCGGTATTATAGCCCAACACGTCGGGTCGGGTATAATATGGGAGTTCACAGCGCGGGAAAACCGCAAAAAATAAACTCCTTTTTGTACCCCATATTTAAAGTCAAATTTATCGTTTTTCATAATTATTCACATTGAAGCACATTATTAAACAAACAAAACCACTTTTGACTAACAATATCCACAGTCAATTCATTTAGAAAACAAAAAACTTGTACATGATGCCAAAAAAAAAGCAGAGTCCACGCGAATGTCTCTCCTTTTTTTTTACTAGGGATTCTAGTGCAGCTGGAGCCCAAGATACAAGACGAAAATTCCTCATTTGAATTGTGTAGTGTCAATTTTGTATGGTTTGTACATCAAGTAATTTTAATATCCTAATAATTCACTATTGTAACTAATTTCTACTGTAATTATGATTAATATAATTAATTATATTATTTATTTATAATAGCTATTTTAGCATAAATATATTATATATTATTATTTGTAATGTTCACTTTGCTACTACGAGTAAATAAGCTGTCCAAAGCAGGCTTGTACAAATATTTATAACCAATATTAATGTGGTTATAAAACTGGAGCAATATCAGAAATTATGATAAAACGGTTACTTCCTATTGACATAAAAATTCCTAATTTAAACTATTCCAGAGCGTTGGCGGTAAAAGAACCATAAAGTTTTTTTCACCGGCTCCCAGGCCATGGTCCTTTGTCATGCATCCTGTTCTTTTCAGCCAGACCTTTTTAAGAAAGAAATTTATTATGTGTACTTTTTGGGCATGACCAGTAGCAGTTTTTAATTGTGAATTATGAGGTTATATTTTATAAGTTTTTTTCGACAATCGGAAGGTCATTGTTATTTTTATAGATGGATTATTTTGTTAAAGTATTTTTTAGACGCCCAACTTCTCTTTCTTTAAATGTAAACTTTAAATAAAGGAATCGTTTAACGAACGGACACTTTTAATTTTAACCGCTATGGAAGTTGATATTCGTATATTTTGTTATAAAATTGCTTCTTCATAATAAATGTTTATTTTAAAATAGTGAATTTGTATGAAGAAGCAAACGACATCTCCGACATAATATAGTTTATTCACCCATGACCTGATCATAAGGTAGTCTGCCAAGAACACTTGTGCAGCATTTCCCCGCTGCACAGCAATGCTGATTTGTTGTGTAGTTTAACGGTTAAATCCGTGGGTTTGATTCCTGGTCGGGACACAATAATTTATTTAATTTATTTGTGATATTTCTCAAGTTTGGTGCGCTGGAGACATCGACGAGCTTGCCACTTGTCATAATAGGCCTATAGTAAAGTTGGCCAAATGTGATTCCGCTATTTAAAAAAAAAAGAATCAAGGTTTCTGACCACACCGGAAGGGATTATATATGTAACAATATAATATTATACTTGATGTTAACTCGCGCATTTCTAATGATAAAACTGTCAGTGAATTAGGAATCTACTATTTTGACAATTTCGTTCTTGCTTATAGAAACAGACTACGGCTATAGGTCACTTTTGGATTAATCGCGTGAAAAAAGAATTATTTTTTTTTAAATTGGGGCGGATGTTGTTCCTATGTCGGACGATTTTCTATCACTTCCTTGTTGGCTTTTGGGATTACACGTTTCGCCCGATTTATAACTTGGTTGCGTGTAGTGTTAACTGTTATCTACTAAACAGAAGTTATGCCACTGGACATCATCATCACGACCGTATCCCTTGCGGGGTGGCCATAAACCACGCTTATAAACAAACGGATTTATGAGCTATGTTTCATCTACCTCGCTGGTGCAGTGCTAGCGAGATGTTCTGCACAGGCCGCACTCCGGGCTGGGCCGCGCTAACGCGACAGAGAACAGCGGGCGTCAGATCACACGAATTTAACGCAAGCAATTAAATAATATCAGCTGTGCGTGACTGGCCGGATAGTCCACTGCACCAACTATGGCGAGACTATCATAGTCCCAGTATAGATATTTGATTTTGGTTTTATTTATATCTTATTTTATTTTATATACTTAGTTATACTTTTAATATTAGTTTTAATAATTGGATTGTATTTAATTATGTAAAATCGATCTGGAAAAATAAACGTTATTATTATTATTTAGCCAACTTTACTATAGGCCAACCATGGCAAGTAGCAAACTTGAAGTTTGCTCGAGAAATATCACAAATAAATTAATTATGTTTTATTATAAAATAAGTTAACAATACAGAATTTAATACTTTAAAAATAGTTTTCAATGTAATAAACTATATACATTAAAATCTAAATTGAAACGAAAAAAAAAAACTTAGAACAAAAAATATTTTACCTACTTAATTTTTTTTTTTTTTTTCATTCTAAATAATGTTTTTATTCGAAGTAAGATACACAAATACAAACAATAAATATAAATTAAAAGTTACCTAAATAATAAAATTAAAAATAAACTAAACAAAACCTTAAATTAAATAAACTAAAAGATAAACCTAATTAATATAAAAACAATCTGTCTTCTCACTAACTGCCCTTTTAAGATGATGTTGCCGCTCCCTCGTAATCTGTGCATCAACTATTAATTAAATTGATTTATTTACACTAATACATATTATTGTGTTGTGTCCCGACCGGGAATCGAACCCGGTATCTCCTTGTCTAAATCCCCGGACTTAACCGCTAGACCACGGAGGCAGTAGTTGACGTTAGGTTAGGTTAGCAACTAATGCCCGATCTTATATATTTTTTAATTATTATTTTTTACTTAAAAAGTATGAAAACCATAAAGCAACGCTAAGTCGAACGACTTTTAAAGTCAAACACAGGGATACTCGTCATACACACACACACACAGACTAAAAAAAACTTTCGAATTTATAATAAAAAGTAGTATGGATTCGTAGTCGAGTTTTTTACATTCCCCTTTCAAACAAAAAGTCACAATTAAAAAGTATTTTTCACCAGCACACCTGGCAAAGTTAAAAAGGACCTGAAAATAAATCGCCCATTCTTCCCGGCAAAATTATAAATTGGCAATGGAGCGTGCTACTTAATCCATGGTTTTCTTTTTTTTAAGGCATTGAGTTTTTGTGTTTCTTGTTTTTTAAATCGTGGCAAGGTTGCGAGGCACGGATTTACGTCAACGGATCTTTCTCAGATATTTTGGCCGGTAAAGGTTGTATAGTTATGAATGTAGCCAGATAAAATGGCAGATTACGTCTGATTTGGGTCTCAGGTTGGGGAACGAGTGGAGTTTTTTTACAATTTGTAACAAAACGTATGTTATATTGTTGAAATATCGACGGGTGGTGATTATTTTGATACTTTTATTGTAAAATTGCGTGACATTTTTGCAAATCTTGCTAATAATTATTACTTATCCTACCTGTAGTCAATTTCTGTTTTATTTATTATTCTTCTATTTATAATATATAAGAAAGACATCGTTACAGCTGTATAACATAAAATAACAAATAAAAACTTCAATTTCGATTCAAATTCGAGTACAATATAATCACGCCTTCAGGATGATGATTGGGCTCCCTCGTTGGTGCAGTGCATCAGCGATGTTTGCGTACGCGCACACAGATGATTTATACTCAGTATTGCGGAAACGAGTCGCGTCATTGATGGACAGAGTACGAGGGAGCGGCAACATCATCTTAAGGGCAGTTAGTGAGAAGCCAGATTGCCCTATCATGGGGTACTGGGTACATACTCACATGCATGTACCCAGTACCTCAGGAGGGATGGGAAAAATATATAGTAAATGTCATCTTTTTTACTAATATAGAATAAGCAATACTATGTTACTAACCCCTATGGATACTATTCCGAAATAAACGCATTTTATTTTATTTATTTTATTCAATTATTTATTTAGTAGTATTATTTGATGTATTAATAAACAATAACAATTTTAATAAAAAATAAACTAAAACAAAAACAAAAAAATCCTACTTACAAAACCTATTATATTTATATTTATGGACATAATTATTATTAGATTGTAAGCTGACATGGCCTTTTTACAACCACGAATTTAATATTAAGTATCTAGCTGTAAGTAAAAATAAATTCCTCGTTTATAAAATAAATAAATAAATAAAATAAAATAAAATGCGTTTTTTCGGAATAGTATCCATAGTATGATAGGGCAATCTGGCTTCTTACTAACTGCCCTCAAGATGATGTTGCCGCTCCCTCTTACTCTGTGCATCAACGACGCAACAATTTATGGCAACAATGTTTTAGTTATAATTATTGTATTGATGTTGGGTTTGGTCCAGCCATGGCAATGGTAATATTTTTTATTTGTTTTTTATTTTTTATTTCTTAGCTTATATGTATTGACAATATCGTGTTACGTAAATAATAAATATTTCCAGATAGGTCACACAGCGCCATCTAATTTCCGTGGTAAGCTACGAGGCTTGTGTTACGGAAACTAGATGGTTGATAAACTACATATTATACTTTTTTTTTGTAAATATATACATATTATACATATAAACACCCAGACCGAGACAAATTATACAATGTACAACTTGCCCCTGGTGGGAATCGAACCCACGACCTCCCGAGTTCACCGCGTTTGTTACCACTAGACCACGGAGGCGGTCACGTACTAACCATACGGAAATAAATTATTTGATTTTGATTTGATATAAATCGTATCCTCGCGTCATGGTGGCAAGAACGTTGGCCGCATTTTCTCGCTGAATGCTGATTCTCTGAGCGAGGAAAGAACCAGCCCTCTTGTCACTAGAGCAGACAATTAGACGAGGGGTGAAGGACCTGAAGGGTCGTCTCTAGAGGACATTTTTTACTTATAGTTTATTTTTTATTAGTTTTAGTTTATATTTATTTTATTTTTTACTTTTAAGTAGTTTTAACTATTTATACTGTTTGGAAATTAAATAACTATCTCTTTTAAAGCTCATTGGAAGCAGCTAGACATAAAAAAATGGTTTTCACCAAATACCTATTGAAAAGATATTTGCGCGTCAGTACAGCCGCGTGAATTTTTTTTTTTCTCCCTTTCATAATTAGTCTTTAATGAATACGTCAATACCTATACAGAAAAGCGCGGGAACTATTGTCTTGAAATTTTTCACATTTTCCAATTACAATGTCCTACCTCTAATGAGCATTAGAGTCTAAGAACGACCTTCAGTGAACGGTTATCCGAATAAAATCCAAAACTGAGTGTAACTTATTAAAGAGCAAATAATTTTATATTACAATCTAGAATAAAAATAAAGAATTACACGTATTTTTTATTTTTATTACAAAATTTAATAAATAAATAAAAGTAAAGTATAGTAAAGTATCATCACGACCGTTTTCCTTTCGGGGTGGTCAGAAACCACGCTTATAAATAAGCGGATTCACATTTAGCCTGTAGTAACAGGCCAATCATGACAAGTGGCAAGCTCGTCGATGTCTCCAGCGTACCAAACTCGAGCAATATCACAAATAAATTAAATATTATTTAAATGTATTTATTTACATTAATAAATATTTTTGTGTCCCGACCAGGAATCGAACCCGGTACCCACGAGTCTAAATCCACGGTTCGATTCCTGGTCGGATTAATTAATATTTAATTTATTTGTGATATTTCTCGAATTTGGTACGCTGGAGACATCGACGAGCTTGCCACTTGTCATGATTGGCCTATAGTAAAGTTGGCTAAACGTGAATTCGCTTATTTATAAGCGTGGTATGTGACCACCCCGAAAGGGAAACGGTCGTGATGAAACTTTTCCTTTTTTTACATATAAAACATACAGACAAATTCTCTTACATATTAGTATGGATTGGTTAGCAGAAGCGAAAAGGGGTGCGTTCAAAAAAACAAAACGATAGATTGTCGAAGCGATACCAGAGACAATGGCATTTGTGAACGGGAGCTATAGACTATAGACACAATTGAATATGGCGCGCGGCTAACACGCGGGTGGCACGCGCTAACGGCAAAGTGCCGCACAAATTGAGTGCTCCAATTACGATATCATATTTCCACAGATATTCCAAATACAGGATGTTTTGCTTTATAATGAAAAAAGTTGTGTTACGAACTCGCGCAAAAACTTTAAATACTAGAGCCTCTGGATATATTTAAATCCTATTTTTGACTGCCTCCGTGGTCTAGCGGTTAAGTCCGTGGATTAGGACTAGGATTAGGACACAATAAATAATAAATAAATTATTTAATTTATCACATCGACATCGACCAGCTTGCCACTTGTCACGATGGGCCCATAGTAAATGGCTAAATGTGAATCCGCTTCATTAAAAAAAGCGTGGTTTCTGACTACCCCGGAAGGGATACGATAAATATTATTACGAAATCATTTATAAAGAAATAGTTAAGATATTTAGTATGTAGATTATGATTTGTTTTTTATGTATTATAAATATTTTGCACTATTTTTATTAATGAATAATATAAGTTGAAAACTGCTTAAATAATAATAAATAAATAACATAATAAGTACACCTAATAGAATAAAACTTAAAATAAAAATGTCCCATCAGAGACGTCGTCGTAGCGTAACGTAACGTAGCGAGGCAAAGTTGGCAGAAACAATTGCTAGCGTTCCTTTCTTCCTATCCTTTTGAGAACTTATTGATTAGACGCGTGGCTCATGGTCCCTTCGTCTTGACCCCAAACGGCGAAAAATCGTAACCTGTACCAAGGTTGGTTTATCGACGCAGCTTGAGGTTGTCCGGAAAAACCACCGCAACTTCCCGTGCCTGACAAGGTCGCCTGGATGGAGCTCTACGCACATACACGTCGCATCCCGCACCAGAGACCGTAGACAAGGAAATCCGTGGTGTCCGAGATGATCGATATGACTAATATTTAAAAAATCAATTTAAAAAAAAAACTCAATCAGCGCAAATTAAAATCTTTGCATAACGGAACCCGAAGTGTCAATCAATATTAAATGAGTGACATTTTCATATCCTTTTTTTTTTTTAATTTATTTAAGTATATGGTACAGAATACATAAGTCCTAAACAAATCATATCCATTAATATGGAACTTTATTATTTAGTGTCATATTTCAAAATGAAAAATGTTATTGTATAATATAGAGATGTTACAACCATCCTAAGAAAGAAAAAGCACGATAAACGAGTACGAACTTTACCGATAAAATACGATATAAAACCATTATGCATAACATCTGTACATATTTAGGGCCGGAAAGTCACCATTTCCTAACTACCTTTTTTAACTTTAAGGCCGCCTTACCCGGTTGCCATTTATTAATAATAAAGTTTGTTACCAAAGTATACATATATAAGTAAATACCTACGGTCAGGAGAACCCAACTTATAAATTTATCTACCATAATTGATATATTGTATCCAACACTCTGTATTCAGCTATTTTTCCCGCCAATTTGCACGAGGTCACGTGACCAAAAATGGCGTCGTCGTAAAATCGAATAAATCAAGAGGATTGGTGGCTAATCGGCTGCCGAGGGCGGGTAAACATCCGAATTATATTACTTACTTACTACGATATGCTTGCTATTAAATAATGATTAGATATTCATTGGAAATGGCCCTTCTGATATTAGTTATTAATATTTTAGTTTTAGGCTAGAATTTAATTCAAACTTTATCGTAGTAAATAAATCAATGATGTGTTTTTTAATCTCACTTTTTCAGTCCACTCTCATCATTCCGGATTTATTTAAAATTTATTTTGTCGTTGTCGCCACAAATTTATGTGGGGAGATCCCCTGTGAAAAACATAAGACAAGCAACTACCAGATCTTTGTTTAAAAAAACTCGTATAAGTATCTACGTGACTCCAAGAAAAGCATCAAATTCTGCAACTTCTAGAATTTGATAATAACCTCATTAACTCATAAAAATAAAGATACATGTATTACGCCAGACTTGGCTGTATGGGCTAGACCCGTTGCCTTCCCTATCACCTCATTCATCATCCATCAGGAGAAGGTAACACAACACACAAATGTCCGCATTGTTTGTACTTCGTGCAATAAAGTCATAAATAAATAAAAAAAACAAATTTTAACGCGTTTATATCCCTCTCACTTGCACAATTCTATATTAAAAAAAAAAAAAGTCTTAGTGAATTTTTATCTACAACTTATTAAAAGAAATAGAATTAAATAGGTACCTTCCTATAAACTAAATCTAATAAAAAGACTTGCAACATTTCCCCTCTGTATAGCGATTCTCCTGGCTCCAGATTTCTCCGTCTGCCGTTTGCACAACTCCTTGGCCGAGCGCTTGGCTGAGAGTCCCTATTGGTCTAATTGTCTCGACCCCAAACGGCGCAAACTCGTAACCTGTACTAAGGTTGGTGTATTTGTATTCTGCACATTCAACTATAATAGATATAGATTATGTCTTCTTCTTGGAATTTAATCTAAGTTTTAAACGAATAAAAAACAATTCAATTGTAAAATATCCTCAAATAATCCTAAAATCAATAGGTAATTTTGGTTTTTTGCTTTTACCAACAAAAGTAAGAATAAGATAAAAGGAAGACAAATTGAAAAGTCGGGTCTCCATAATCGAATATCCGGTATTCGAATACATCAAAAGATTTCACCAATTTAATTCGATAAATGGTTGGAAAATTACCAAACAAGCAGAATTGGCACTTCCCTTCGCTTTACACGAAAATGTCATTAGGCCATTTTGATTTTCAAACGTGTTGGTAAAAAATGCCCGCGAAATTCGAATTTCAAAGTTAAGCGCTTAAAGAATTTTCTCGAAGTTTCCTTATAGTTCGATGGTGGAATTTTCACAGCGATTTATGCTGAATTTATTTAAATTGTCATTTTCGTACTATATCATAAACGCCAAAGTTTGTAAGATTGGTTGTTACAACACTTTTATGGAACCAGCTTCCAAGGAAATCATACAGTATATTGTTGGGCAATAAACAAAAAGGAGGCCTTCTTTGTAAACTAGCCTATAGTCTTTAAAACACACGATGGACCCGGCACGAATGAATCCATGGAATGGTTTAAAATTTACAAATAGCCTGTAATAGTTTTTTTTTTTTATTTATTTTTTATTTTACACAGGATTACAAACAATCGTACAGATTTTACAAACAATATTAATATCTGCACAACCAGCTTCAGTAATCCAAATGTTAAAATAAATAAATGTAACCCATGAGTTGTTTTGAAACCATAATAATAATATAAAAAAACACCTATTTGTTACAGTAATATCTACCGTTCCAATCCTTTTAGCATAACTACTAGATATATACCATTTTAATTATCTCTTTCTTCTAAAGTTAACATTTGTAAGACCTGGTTTCTGTAAGAGACAGGCGACAATGCAAAGAGATCGACACAATGAAAGAGATCATTATAGAATTGAAGAATTCGCCTTAGTGGCATACGTTTGGCCTGCGTTAGTTCGGCAATATTTAACTGCAAATAGACGGTGGGGGTATAGTTCACGAATACGTACGGAGCTACTGGGAATGAGGTAACTGATTAGATTTACTATCTGTCAGGTTTACGTGAATAAAGATATTTTGACTTCGACAGTTGTTTCCATAAGTTAAAAATCACATTAAAAATAAATTAATGCAAAAAGGCTATTATACTGTTAATGACTATATTAACGATAAAAAAGCTTGGGTATAAAATTATAGCATTTTAATACGTCTCGTAGTTTGACAATGCCTCTGTACGGCAGCTAATAAGTATTATAATTCATTTATTACACAATTTGTATTTAGTTATAGTCTAGTTTAGTATGACAATGCCTCTTTACAGCAGCTATTATCTTAACTGACATTTACATTTATATTTATATTTTTATAATTGTGTCTGTCTTAGCTTATAGTATGACAATGCCTCTTTACAGCAAAATTATATCGTTTTATATCAATATTGTAAAAATTGACGTGTAAAAAAGCAGAATACATATCTTTTTGTCCTATGCCTACTTGCAAAATAAACGAATTTCAAGCGGTGTATTTTTATATAAATATCACCATGGCAAGCTTACAATATTATTTAGTTCTCCTTGAAAGTAAAAAATGGCATTTGACATCATTGCAAATGGCACATACTTTCAACGAGAACAACAAGGTGCTAGGCGAACTGGTGATGGTAATTTTCCCAGTCTGCAGGGGTGGGGAAGTATCCACCGTCCGTGCCGATAAACCCAGTAAAGTGTATCCACACGTTTCGGAATCAGGCTGGAATTGCCGTCATCCCAAGTCAAGCCGGCATAGTGTTAGAGTCTGTTGTCAGTGTGGAATCAGTTGCTAACATTCATGGACCTCGTGGCCTATTTTTACCATCAGGAAAAAAAAATAACTGGTCGAATCCGGGTCAGACAGCTAGTTATATTCATAAATTACAAAAGAAAAAAGGAAAATGGCACTGGATTCGATTTACTGCCAAGTTTAACCGTCTCAAAAAGTGAATATATTGCATTATTTTCGCTCGAGTTTGCGTCACGTGGGGGGATGGTTCTTTGATCTGTTTCATATCATTCAATATTACATTATGGATTATTAGAAACTCATTTACTTTTGGTTAAGTATTAAACAGTAGTTTGGTTAGCGCATATCGATATTTAGGTCGAAGCTTGTAAAATTCAATTCAATTAAATTCGTTTTAAAAAAAAAGTTAAAAATTCTTTATTTGCATAAATGTTAGTCTAATTTACAGGTCAGGTAAACTAACTTAACGTAACAACATTTTCCAAGTAAGTTGGTGAGTAAATATATCAAACATTTATATAAATTTTAAAATTTTAAATTCATACATTATTGTCAGCTTAAACTTTAGGTATTACAATTGTCAAAATATTCTTTTAAATTATAAAACATATTTTCTTTTAACAAAATCTTTAAAAACATTTTTTTCCAACAATTTTAATTTGTTAGCTAATTTATTATAAGGGCGTATACACATAATTAGGCAATTTTGACGTGACAACGTCTTATAAATTGGTTTGCCGGGTGACACTTCAAGAAACTGCGTTACGCTCCGCTCACGTTATGCGCTCACAATGAGAGCGAGTCAGAGGCACGCGTCCCTTCCACTCGGGCATGGTTAGCCCGCCTAAGAGCGAGAGAGACAGACATAAAAAGTGAAAGACATTGACTTGACATTTTCTAGGCACATTACAGCAGAAACACTTCCTTTCATTTCATATTTCTCCTATCATCGCCCTATCCTCAACAAAATCACTCAGATAGGAACAAGTTAAGTTGTAGTAAACGCTGTTTCATTGTACGCAAATGTATTGCAAGTTATTGTATGTATATTTGTATATAAATACGTATGTATGTGTAAAGGTAAAAATAAAATTTTGTTAATATGAAATTCAGTGCGAGATTCTTTGTATAAATTAATGTTTTAAATATAATTCTTTGTATAAATAAATGTTTTAAATTGTTACTATTATTTCATCCTTCTTCCTACTATACGAATGAATATTCACATTAAAATTATTTTACTACTCAAAGTCGTTGTCACGTAAAACTTTCGCCCGTATACCGACTTTACAGGCAACCAATTTTTTATTACATTTAGTTTTCTTAAGATTTATATCTACAATAAGATCATTTTTCTTTTTGCAAGTAGGTATAGGACAAAAGGAGATGTATTCCTCACCTTTTCACGTATTTTTTTTACAATATCAATATAAATTTACATCATCAAACATAACAGAACCTAGAACACAGCGTCCTAGACCTTCACTGCTGGAGATGGGCGTTCCAGAACATACATATATCTGGAGAATTTGGTCTACACTCGCCACGCTAGCCAGACGGCTTGAATAAGTGGCTGCCAATTCGTTGTCGTAGAAATCTCCGAATTCTTTGTCTGCTTTTCTCTATACTGAATAAGCCTGCGACACCGAAATACCTCAAGAGCAAATTTGCTTTTTTTTTCTCTTCATGATAGGTCGTTGCGATCATCGCATAACTCTACCCTTGCTATTCCCTCTCATCACACTAGTTTTATGTCCGACTCCTTTGCAGTTGCTGCCGCAAATCTGTGGAACAACCTACCCTTAGATATCCGACAGGCGCCAAATAGAACATTATTTAAAGAGATGGTTTTCACTTAAATAGATCCCAACAACTGTAAGTATGTATATATGTATATATTATTTATTATAAGTATATTAGTGTTTAGTATATTAATATTATTTACTAGTAAGTAGTTTAGTTTTAGTAGTATTTTAATTTCTCCCTTATATTATGTTCTATAATTTGCGCGAACCTTCCACATATACAATGTTCGTAATGTCCATAAGGTTGACCGAGTAAGAATGTCTAGCGGCATTAGGTCCGCCTTTGTGCATAGTCCAAAAAGTTTTAAATAAATAAATAAATATTAGTGTTACCGGGACCAACGACGGCTTAACGTACTCTCCGAGGCACGGGAACGTTGTAAATCAAATGTACCTAAGAAAGGTGTATGCGAGGCTAATACGTTGGCAGAAATAATTGCCAGCCTTTCTGTCTCCAGACCTTTCCGTCAGCCGCATTGATATAATAAATTCGTCATGATCGACAGTGACGGATCTGCTATATTTAAAATTTTCATGACGGCCATTCAAAGTTAAATAACTGTTTTTTTGTCACTTCTTTTTTAAGTTAATACTAGTCTTATAATAAGTGCAAACCTTCTAGATTTCATTTTGGAGCCCTTTCTAACATTTGCACTATAAATTACAGACCACAAACAATATAAAACTATACTTATATAAAAACAGATTCTTTTAAATCCAACACTGTTCTACGATCATAACGAATTGTACCTACCTTAGTAATATAAGGACAGAAAATACAAATTGTTTATTAACACAAAAGTTAGTACGTTATGGTGAACCCTGTCTTCTGCAACAGGAGACAGTGTCTTCCAAAAATGATCATACAAAAAAATACGAAAAAGAGGTTACACAAATAGCAAGTAAAGTATAGTATGTGAGTGTGTGTGTGTGTATGTGTGTGTGTGTTTGTGTGTAGAGGAGGCTGAGGGGACTGAGGTAAGGAGGAGAAGAAAGAGGGAGTGTATAGATATAAAATGTTAGGGATTTTATAATTCTGTTTAAGAAGAAGACAAACTAAGCATTCCATGGATTCACCGTGCTGGTGCCGGATTTATCGTGTGTGGGTAAGAGATGAGAAGAAAGGTGTCTCGGGCTTGCGACCGACAATAGGCTGGTTTAAGAAATTTATTTTATTGCGCGATAATACGCTCACCATCCAACATTCTACTTCTCTCCCTACCCAACCAAATACTGTATGATTCCGTTAATGCCTTCTTGGAAGCTCTTTCCATAAAAGTATTAATATACACCTATCGTTCTGATACGGAATAATGGTAACCTAAGCACGCTTAAAGGTGTTCCGATACGCGCTTAAACTGTTTTGCCAAAGCTGTGTGACGTCACAAACGACATCATTTCTCGCGCTTAGACTGCTCACGATATCGAGGTAGATCGCTCTGAGCGCTGTCAGTTTTTTGTCGTTATGTCGCGCGCCATTTTCAAGTTTATTTAATATTAGGTTTTCTTTTAAATTATTAAATATTGTAATTCGTTTATACTGTTTGTATGTTACTTCTAAAACAAATCTATAATTAATATTAAAGTAGGAAGTGGAAAAAAACATGTCTGTAACACGGCAATTTATTTTAAAAGATCAAAATAAGTTAATAATATTAAACTTTACACATATAAAGATGAATAAACCGAGAGATGTATATTTGTTAGTATTCATACTCAAAGATGTGGAATCCGCAATTTATCTTGCATACATAAAAAAAACTAACATTTTATGAATGAAAATGTGATTTCGACCGTTCCGAATTGATATCACGCTCTGAGCATCCAAATCGCGATATTTGATTCGGAACGACGCACGGTCAGTGTCATAAACGTTCTAAGCGCTCTGAGCGCGATTCGGAATGAGCGGACAGTGTAAACTATATAACGACACTGAAGGGACTGTGCATTTTATGGCGAAATAGAGAGTTGTCATTAAAAGGAGAGAAGAAATTAATAAAACTAATAATAGTTGATTATATTTTTCCTTTTCTTCGCTAGTTTACATTATGTCATGTCATAATTTCTTCGATACTGTCATAACGCTCTATAACCTAATTCCTTCCTCTCCATTCCGCAACCAAACCACACGCACAGGTCAGAATATGCACCCACACACCGTAGTCACTATCCCTTCGCGTACCTTTAAATTTGGTGACTCATACATCTGTCGCACAATAAAGATGTGGAATGCTCTTCCAGCCTCTGTGTTTCCACTTTCCTATAACCTGGAGTCCTTCAAGCGAAGTGTGAAAAGGCATCTAGTCAAGCCGGCATAGTGTTAGGGACTGATGTCGGATATAAGGGTCTGATTCCAGTTGCTAACATTCATGGACCCTGCGCGCCACTTACCATCAGGTGGGCGCAGGGTCACATGTCGTGCTAGTATAAAAAAATAAAATAAAAAAAAATAACAATAAATAGCAAGTGCAAAACCTGCGGTAAAATCTATTAGCAATGTAATAAAAAACCTCGAGAGCCCTCGAGTGCGCATGGGGCCGTAAGAAACACTTTCATGCAGCCAAATGTCCAATATTATTTGTAATGCCGCCCCCTCGCAACCATAGACTAGAGACCCCCTTTCATACGAAACTCCTTACATGTTAAAGAATCCATAAATAATAGAGTTGACGTGTGCGGATTGTATTACCGTGATATTCGGGTGGATATCAGTTTTGGATATTTATATTTTGTCAAATGATTTAATTTTATTCGAATGGGTAAAATGAATAAAAAAAATAATGGGTTAAAAAATAAATAAAAAAATAAAAAATGAAACTTTTTTTTAAGTTTCTCAACGGCGTCAACTGTTAAAGATAGGCCATCCAGAATATATCTGGAGAATTAGGTTTACACTCGCCACGCTCTGCTGGACTTTATTTCACTGAAAAGCTAGAATCTAAATCACTTCACCTGTGTCACTGGATGTAGTCCTGATTCAACCTGACCAGCGACATTCTTTAGATCATCCGTCCATCTGTCTTCACTAACCCGTTTGCCCCATCGTTTGTCGGTGCTGCGGCTGATGTGTCCGTTTCATTGCCACTTCAGCTTGCCCAGTCTATTCGTGGGTTTCAAAGAACATCTGTGTCAAATTTTATCAAAATCGGTTTAGTGATAAAGACATGAAGGCGAATTAAACAGACGTGATCCCAATATAAAGTCATACCTATAGGTAGCTGTGGGTTACAAGGAACATCTCTGCCGAATTTTATGTATAGCTGTGCTGCAAGTGTTCTTGCAAAATTGAGCAAAGTCATGCTACAATGGTTCGGGTGTATTGTAAGGATGAGCGAATAAAGATTGACGAACCAGGTATATAATGCGGAAGTTGTATGTAAAAGAGGCCCTGGCAGAACGAGATTCACATATCACGATCAAATAAATAAAACACTGGCTGAAATTGCATTAAAAAGCTTTCGTAACATAAGTTCAAGTACAAAGAGGTTGATGAATGTCGACGAAGCGAAAGAGATATGTCGTGATCATGACAAATGGCGCCTAATAGCCTCACTCAGATATGTATGTACATGTCAGTCCATTTTTTTTTCAAATCTATGGCCACCATAACCGCACCCCTTGTAATCGCTCCTTGTCTATTGGTGCTCATTGCACTCGTCTTAATACCACCATTGTCTATGGTACGGATTTATTATTCATTTCGCTAATACATTACCCCGATTGTTACAACACTATTAATTTCTAATGGAGATTATTTTTACCCATAAAATAGAAAAAAAAAATAAGTGGAGTCCTTTGCGCCAATTTTTGCGCAGACAAGTCGAGTGCAAGTTTTAATTTTTCAACTTGTGGTGGATATTAGTGGTGTTGTTTGTTAAAAACAAGAAAGAAAATAATTAATCATCGATGATTAAATAAACGTTTAACATTTATCGTGATTGTTTTAATTAAAAAGGTGACAAGCCAACTACCAATCACCTGGCGTATAATCATAATCATCAGCCTTCATGGTCTTGCGGTTACGTCCGTGGATTTAGACGTTGACGTAGGGTTTGATTCCTGGTCGCAACACAACAATTTATTTAATTTATTTGTGATATTTCTCGAGTTGGTACGCTAGAGACATCGTCCGCTATTTTAAAAAGCGTGGTTTTGTACTGGTCTAATACGGTGGTGATGATACGTTTTTTTTTTTATTCATTTTGGAAAACTAATAAATATTATACAGTTAATTCACTAAGAACTATTAAAAATGACCGCCTCCGTAGTCTAGTGGTAACAAACGTTGCCGTGAACTCGGGAGGTCGTGGATTCGATTCCCACCGGGGGCAAGTTGTACATTGTATAATTTGTCTCGGTCTGGGTGTTTATATGTATAATATGTAAATATTTACAAAAAAAAAAGTATAATATGTAGTTTATCAACCATCTAGTTTCCGTAACACAAGCCTCGTAGCTTACCACGGAAATTAGATGGCGCTGTGTGACCTGTCTGGAAATATTTATTATTATTATTAAAGGTTTTCACATATAAATTTAAAGTTAAGCATTAAAGAGCAAGAGAAGAAAACGTTACTGCATTACCATTATTGTGAAAAAAGTATAGAAAATATCCATTTCCTAACATATTTTAACATGATAGACAAAATAACTTGTTATGTATAGTTTCTGCGGTGCGTAGATGTTTTTTATCCTAAATATGGAAACTGTTAATTGGCTTTATTGTAATTTAAATATTAACACAAAAATGTATCATAGCTGTAAGTTACCCAAATATAAATAAATAAATAAATTATTGTTATCTGTTTATTTATAGGTCAAGAGAAAGGCCTTCAACCAGTGCGTTCCCCTGGTAATAAATTTAGTAAGTCTTGTTTCAAGCGATGTTATTTTATTAATATGATAATGGCAAACTTACAATATTAGTTCTTCCTGAAAGTCAAAGTCAAAGTCAAAATATCTTTATTCACGTAAACCTATTACAGGCATTTGTGAAACGTCATTAATTTAATTATTTTGAATGATTCTACTCCTGCTAGTAGAAGACTAAGCAGCAAAGTGGTCCAATAAGTAAGCTGTTAGCAGAAGACCAGCAGCAAGTAAAAATTGTCATTTGACATCATTGCAAAAGGCACATAATTTCAACGATAACAGCAAATAGGTGGTAGGCGGATTGATGGTGGTAATTTGCCAAATCCACAGTTCGTGCCGATAAACCCATTAAAGTGTATATCCTATATACAAGTTTCGGGATCGGCTCGAATTGCCGTCATGCCCAGTCAATCAATCATAGATGTTAGTCATGAGTGTCTGATTCCAGTTGTTAGCATTTCATGGATCTCGTGCGCCATTTACTATCATTTGAGCGCAAAGTCACATGTTGTGCGAGTATAGAAAAAAAGAGTAATGGACACGCTGACGGTTTTTCTCCGGAGGCAGCAAGGACGCCTATCAATTGTTACCGCCTCCGTGGTCTAGTGGTAACAAACGTTGCCGTGAACTCGGGAGGTCGTGGGTTCGATTCCCACCGGGGGCAAGTTGTACATTGTATAATTTGTCTCGGCCTGGGTGTTTATATGTATATTTAAAAAAAAAAAAGTATAATATGTAGTTTATCAACCATCTAGTTTCCGTAACACAAGCCTCGTAGCTTACCACGGAAATTAGATGGCGCGGTGTGACCTGTCTGGAAATATTTATTTTTATTTATTAGTCGTATTAAACGTATTTAGGCAATGTCACATAATTCGACACTTGACATCACTCTAAAACAAAAAACTCAAACTTCAAAAACCATAGACAATAGAGTTATCGATACAGCAAACAATTTTCGCGGTCTTTTTCAATAATAGAACACAACATTTGTTTGAACGCCACTCGAGGCACTGGAGAGGCCACATGCAGCCAAGTTTATTAAATATTTCCATTCTGCCAAAGTTTTTATTATTTTCAAGAGTTAAATATTGGATTTTTGACTTTGGGAAGTGAATGGCGCGTTCAGATATTCGTCTAATATAAAATGAGATATTTGAAGATTCCCTCATTTCAATAATATATAGCATTTACTCTTAGGGACGGTAATTCAACATTCATTGGTATGTACGCTATTTATACAAATATCTGTATTTAGGGAGACTTAAGTCGATGTGGTAAGTTACCGGTCCTTGTGCACCAGAGTGTCTCCAATCTGGAACCCGTAATTCATCATTCATCACAGGCCGTAGAACACATGATCCTAGATCTTAACTGTTTAAGTGGGCCTTCGGCAGGATTTGGCTAGCCAGGCTGGCCAGACGGGTTGGCAATACAACTTCATTATCATTTCAGCGTGACCTTCACTGTTGGAGATGGGCCTTCGACGGGTTGTCAAGGATCTACAGTCTTTTTTAATGACATTTTATTAACTGTTTTACAAGTTGGTATTAGTGAAACCGGGACCGACGGCTTAACGTGCTCTCCGAGGCATAAGAAAGGTGGTGTTGTAAATCTATGACAAACGTACGTAAGAAAAGTGTATGTCTCATTGGTACATGCAGGGGGCGTTTGAACCCACCATTGTAGGATATAAGGAAAGACTATGCAAGACAACGATTGAGATCTTGTTTGACAAACACCCTCAAACGTGTGTGTCAATCACGACGGCAATTTACATTTTCTTCAAACGCATCAAACACGTAGATTGTTTGACAAACATATCGAACAAGGCTGCACATTATCAAATTGTTTGACAAACTTTACAGTTTACAGGGGACTTTAGACTATATAAATAATTATGACCTCAAAGTTGACCATTTACTTGTATGAAACATCTGTTATTTATTTATGTTTTTTTTCCTATTTTTTCTTATATTTATCTCTTAATAACTGCTTCCGTTGTCTAGCGGTTAAGTCCGTGGATTTAGACCTGGAGGTACCTGGCTCGATTTCTGGTCAGGACACAGTAATATTTATTAATTTAATAAATAAATTAAATTCTTTATTTTTATTTTTCTATTTCCCGAGTGAGCTACGCTGGCCTATAGTAAAGTTGGCTAAATATGAACCCACTTCTTTATAAGCGTGGTTTCTGACCACCCCGAAAAGGATACGGTCGTGATGATACTTTAGGTTAATATTTATTAAATAAATCCACGTGTAACTGTGATCATGATAAAATGAACAAGGTAAGATAGGTATAATGAAAACTCGGTGAAAACTCCACAAGATATATACATATATATGTGTAGGTATATTATATGTAGCTACAGTTCGCCCGAAGAGAGCGTAGGTATAGCTTTCTTAGTACAAATATATACCTATACGAATGGATGGGTTATTCTTGACACTATATATTTTGTATCTAAGTACTTCGAATAAATATATTATATTTTGATCTTTTTGTACTTTGATATCCTATTTCTAAAGCAGTCCTAACTGTATCTGTAATTGTAACAATTAAAGTAGATACAGATATAGTGCATAATGTATTTCCATCGGATAAACTCGGATTTCAGTCGGAATACGACGGCACCCGAAGTGTCAATCAATTTTTGTATTAAATGAGTGTCATATGGAACTTTATTATTTAGTGTCAAATGGTACTGAAGCTAAATGAGAGAGCATAATAAATACAAACATTTACGATTAAATACGATGGAAAACTATTATGCAGTACATTGTGCTTTATTC
Organism: Tinea semifulvella; assembly: GCA_910589645.1. Taxonomy (NCBI): domain Eukaryota; kingdom Metazoa; phylum Arthropoda; class Insecta; order Lepidoptera; family Tineidae; genus Tinea; species Tinea semifulvella. Next base: position 8,050,423 of record OU342619.1, read on the forward strand.
AAATTACAATAAATTAAATAATATAAACAATATTAAATAAACTATAAATTTATTATATTTTTTTTGTTTAAATTTAGATTTTGTTTTAATACAAACTACTTCTAATAAAAATTTAAAGAAAAAGTTTTTAAAAGACATAACACCGCGTCTTGTTGTCTCCTCCGTTGACAAGAGATCTGGCTCTTTCTTTGCCCAATACTGATTGTATTGCAATTCAGCGGGGAAATGCAGCCAGCGTTCTTGCCACCATTCCACGCGGACGGGACTTATATCCCTATCCTTAATATTAATTTTATTTTATATGTTGTAAATATTTATTTCGAATAAATGTATATTTCTATAAATAAAAACTTGCTCCAAATCACTATAATTAAAGTTAAAAATGGCATCGATTGTAGGTACTTGGCTGAAAGCTCAAATCAATCAATCAAAATAAAACTGATACATACGGCCACCATTTTAACTTTAAGCGTTACATTAACTGTGACTTTATTTTGGTGAAACACACTTTTCTTACGTACAAATATAATTTACAACACCATCGTTCCCATGCCTCGGAGGGCACGTTAAGCCGTCAGTCCTGGTTCCACTAATACCAACTTGTGGAATTTTTAAATTATATAATTATATATTCTTTAAAATTATATATTCTTTAACAGTGTAGGTCTAGGAATCTGTATTCTAGGGGCTGTTATGATCCTTGTTTACGTAAAACATAATTAAAAAAAAACATCAATATCTCTTGGAGCATGGTCATTTGCCTTGATTTTCTATACGGTGATGTTTCACATTTAGCCAACTTTAGATACTAAGTACCTTATAGAGAAATATGAACTCTAATAGCGGTAGCATTGACAGTGTTTGTTTGGTTAAGTTTCTTTTATTTTATTTTATAATTACTTTGCTAAGCTGGGTCAGCTGAGCACTTTTCTGCTTAGTCTTCCACTAGCAGGAGTAGAATCATTCAAAATAATTAAATTAATGACGTTTGATAAATAGGTTTACGTGCATAAAGATATTTTGACTTTGACTTTATATTTATTACAGCTACGTGGCGTAGTCGACGAATGATTATAGTATTATTTTTTTGACATCTCTGAAAAAGCTTATTCTAATTTCTAGCTTATGTAGTGTTACCCAAAGCAATGCAAGATTGCATAGCTGGGCATTAACTCGTTAATCCGTTAATCTTTAATTAACGAAGTTAACATTTTGATTAACGGGTTAACTTTTTAAAATGTTAACGGACACGTTAACTTCCGTTAATATGCAGAAGTCCGTTAATCGTTAATCCAATGCCACTATTTACGGCACGGCACCGCTGTGTGGCGCGAAAAACAGGTTCAGACAAGTATGAAACGACAAGTGCCGGGCGCGGCGGCGCGTGAGACAAAAACAAAACTAGATATATTTTGCCGGCGCGTGCGAGTAAGAAAACTGCGAAGTACTAGCGCCATTGCTTAGAGTGACGAGTGTTGTGTTTGTTGTTATTATAAATTACTGTCAGTGATAATTTGCGTGTTAATAAAGAAGAGTGCAGTGTAATTAGTTAGATAGAAAAGTGTACTGTGCAGTGTAGTAATTAAAACTATATCATGGAAGACATGGAATAAAAGACACCAAAATAAAAGTTCATGTATCAAGCCTGAATAATTTGAAGCAACATGTAAGAAGGGTACATGAGTACATACAGTTTGAAGAGATTGTTAAGACGGGCTCTAACCGAGGCAAGACAAAAAAAAGAGAACTCATTCTGACAATATTATATATTAACTGTTAACTTCCAAAACCTAAACCAACAGGTTTTATAAGTTCACTAACGCAACGATATAAAAATGCAATTTTACACATATTAACGGATTAACGATTAACATTAACTTCCGTTAATTCTTCCGAAATGTAACGCTTTAACGTTTAACGAAGCTAACTTTTTTTGTAGCGGATTAACGATTAACGAAGTTAACTATTTGATTAACGGTGCCCAGCTATGACAATAACATATACAAGTATGATATAAAACTTTAAAATATTGCACCTAAAGGTACGATTTTTTCTTAAATTCAATTATTTTCAATTTAAAGGCTCTCACTTTCAGTTACAGCCGTTCACAATAAGTAATGCAATAGCATAAAGTACCTAATAGAAAATAAAATTGAAGTTTTTTAAACAATTTATTGTTTTGGGAATAGACCTCGTTACACGCAGCAGCCGGCGAGGACCGCGAGCCAAAGCGTGCGGGGGGAGATAAGCGGCTTAACTCCGCAACAGAGAGAGACGGCTGTATTGAATCACACGTTTTAGAACGAGACGGCATTACTTCACTATATACATCTGCGACTATAACAGAATACGTCTGAATTCCAAATTCAAAATCTACAACCTCGCAACTTCCAGTCTTACTCAGAGAATTTTCGTTCTTATATCTGAGTCAATTGATATAGCTAAGGGCGATATTCCTTTGATTATCATTTGGTTGTTATTTGTTTTTAAACGTGTGTTATAAAATAAAAATATATTTCGGAGCAATATCTCGGCGGTACAAGTTTGTATTTACTTATAGATAGGTATGAGAAGATGACAGTACATTTTACTCCTGTAGCATAGCACGGGCTGTGAGATAAGGCAAGCCACGAGAAAAAGCCTGTCTTTTCACGGATGAAATGTCAAAAAGTGACATTTAAGTTTAGGGATAAAGAAAATTGAATGAGTAAGATTGCTATTGTATACGCCAAATTTATCAATTTTGGGGAATCGAGCAAGGTTATGCAATGAAAATAAAATTAGAAAGCTTGACTTGAAAGCCCGTGCTACGCGGCAAAAACAAAACCTAATTTAAAAAATAAAGGACCAAATCTTTCTATATTTGGTTAACAAGCATCCATGGCCGGGAAATTAATTATAGAAAAGGCAGCTTCGTTTTACATAATTTATCTATTTCAGAATAGAAAACTCTATAGCATAGATTTCGTGGCTGAAGGACTAGTATCCTATACCTATAAATTATGTAACAATATTAAGAATTCTTCGCGCCATTTCGCACGAAAATGACAAATTCAAGTCTTTGTTTTGTACTATAGTTACTTTATTGTGGATTTTGTTAAAGTGTAGCGTAGTTTTGTTTAATAATGTGCTACAATGTGAATAATTATGGAAAACGATAAATTGGACTCTTTATACTTACTCGTATGGGGCACAAGTTGCAGATCATCATTTGCGGTTTTCCCGCGTTATAATTCCCATATATCGGACGTGTTTCGGCGATATTATAATGCGGCGAGAAACTACAAGAAAAGCATTAAATTTTGTAACATCTGGAAGGAAAGAGAAATATATTAGGTACGACTGAAATTGGCTGTATGGGCTAGACCCTTTGCCTTCCCTCTTCCCTTCCATCTCATTTTTTTTCAGTTTTCTTTGTCCATGTTAGAAACTGTAATCAGACACTCGTGACTGACATCAGTCCGTAACACTATGCCGGCTTGATTCCAGGTTATAGGAAAGTGTAAACACAGACGCTTGAAGAGTAATCCACATATATTGTGCGACAGATGTATGAGGCCCCAAATTTATACGTAAGCATTCCATGGATTCACCGTGCGGGTGCCGCCGGGTCCATCGTGTGTGGGTAAGAGATGACAAGACTGGTATCTCGAGCTTGCGACCGACAATAGGCTGGTTTAAAAAAAGGACTATATTATATATAGTATCAGCATCACGACCGTTTTCCTTTCGGAGTGATCAGAAACCACGCTTATAAGCAGATTCATATTTAGCCAACTTTACTATAGGCCAATCATGACAAGTGGTAAGCTCGTCGATGTCTCCAGCGTACCAAACTCGAGAAATATCACAAATAAATTAAATATTAATTAAATGTATTTATTTACATTAATAAATATTTTTGTGTCCCGACCAGGAAGCAACCGCTAGACCACGGAGGCAGTTATATTAAATATATATATCTGTATATCTACTCTGTATATACATACATATCTTTGATCCTATCTAACAATAACTTAAACTAGAACCCGTGGTTTCTGACCACGATTATACTTTACTTTTATACCAACCTATAGTCATGTGAGTGTATTGAATAATGAATGGCGTTGGCTTCGGCGACTGAACTATCGGGTTACGGGCGTTGTCCTCTGATGACCGGGAAATATAGGAAAAAAAACCCGGGATACTGAACAAGTAAGTTAATATAAATATCGCCATGACAAGCTCACAATATTAGTTATCCTTGAAAGTAAAAAAATGGCATTTGACATCATTGCAACTGGCACAACTATCAACGAGAACAACAAATAGGTGGTAGGACTGATGAATATTAAATAAATTTAAATAAAATTTAAATAAAATAAGCTTAATACACTCTCTGCTATATTTATTTCTCTCATTATAGTCATCATATAGTGGGTACTTATATTATTTTTATGTATATTCATAGAACGTATGTATGTAGTTTTATTTGTATGTATTTGTGTATGTATTAGTATGTAATTAAGTATTTATTCACTAGTATATATTGAAGTCTAATATTTTCGATTAGTTTTGATAGCACCTCCCTTATCTTGTCGTAACTGCTTTAGTTGTCCCAAAGGTTTGACCAGTATAGAATGTCTAGCGGCCTTTGTACTTTGTTCAATAAAGTTTGTAATAAATAAATAAATAAAATTAATACAAAGGATAGGGATATAAGTCCCGTCCGCGTGGAATGGTGGCAAGAACGCTGGCTGCATTTCCCCGCTGAATTGCAATACTGATTCTTTGGGCGAAGAAAGAGCCAGCCCTCTTGTCACCGGAAGAGACGACAAGACGCGGTGCTATGTCTTTTAAAAACTATTTTGCGCTTGGACTCTGCGCCCAGAGTTTCTACAGCAAACGGCACAAATATTGTAATCTTTTAATATACTTACATACTTGAGCTGCTTGCCGGATATTATTTGTGATATTTCCCGAGTTTGGTACGCTGGAGACATCGACGGGCTTGCCACTTGTCATGATTGGCCTATAGTAAAGTTGGCTAAATGTGAATCCCATTATTTCTAAGCCTGGTTTCTGACCACCCCGAAAGGAAAACGGTCGTGATGATACTTTACTACTACTAACTTTTTTTAGTTGTAAAAGAATCTATTAACGAACGGACATCTCACTGTTAGCCGTTATAAATTGCCGTTGTAATTTTGATACATACATACATATCTTAACGCCAGATAACTTGCGTGGTAGGCAGAGACAATTGAGCGCCATTTGACACGATCACAACATACCTCTTTCGCTTCGTCGACATTCATTAACCTCTTCATACATGCCCTTTTGTTACGAAAGCTTTTTAATGTGCCTTCAGCTAGTGTTTTATTTATTTGATCGTGATATGTGAGTCTCGGTCTGGTAGGGCCTCTTTCACCCACAACTTTCGCATTATATATCTGGTTCGCCAATCTTTCTTCGCTCATCCTTTCAACATGCCCGAACCATCGTAGCATGCCTTTCCTTATTTTTGTCCCTATGCTTTCTTTTATACCTATATTATACTTATATATTATTAATTTTGATGATAAATTTATATAACTTCAGCGCTTAAATTAACATACTAGAGTTAATGTGTTAGGGCCAATTAATAGGTGGTAAATTGCCCAGTCTGCCGGACGGGGAAGTATTCACCGTTCGTGCTGATAACCCAGTAAAGTATATCCGCACGTTTCGGGATCAGGCTCGAATTGCCGTCATGCCCAGTCAATGCATGGTGTTAGGGACTGATGTCAGTCATCAGTGTCTGATTTCAGTTGCTAACATTTCTGAACCTTGCGTGCCACTTACCTTTGATGATAAATTTATATAACTTCAGCGCTTAAATTAACATACTAGAGTTAATGTGTTAGGGCCAATTAATAGGTGGTAAATTGCCCAGTCTGCCGGACGGGAAAGTATTCACCGTTCGTGCTGATAACCCAGTAAAGTATATCCGCACGTTTCGGGATCAGGCTCGAATTGCCGTCATGCCCAGTCAATGCATGGTGTTAGGGACTGATGTCAGTCATCAGTGTCTGATTTCAGTTGCTTACATTTCTGAACCTTGCGCGCCACTTACCATCATGTGGTATTATAGGGGGAGCAGGGTGACATGACGTACTAGTATAAAAAAAATATGGGTGTTTTCTACAAGCTTGAGAACTTTAAATAATAATACAAGCCGAAAATGTTGTTGAAATGTTTCTTTTATTATTATAATCTGGTAGATAATTTCATGGCATTTATTATTTCAATATGTTTTTCGGCATTATGTCAGCCGCGGCTACGAGTTGCTTTCCATTTGATCTTTCCAATTTTTACTACTTTTTCATATATTGGCCGTATGGCGTCAATGGTGGCTTAAGTATTGGTTACAGATAAGATTAAGCTTAAGCCAAGGTTGTAAAAAAATATGTAAAAAAATCTATGTAGTCGAAGGATAAAGGCCAACGAGTTAGAACGGCGACGAATCGACATTTCGGCGCCGAATCGACATTTCGGCGTCTTCTTCAACACTTTGCACTGACAGAAATATTCTCTTCAGTACGCACATTTCTTTGTGTTGTTGAGTGCGAAAACGATCAATAACTACACGAATTGCTTGCTCACTAGGCCGATTATGTTGATTGTAAAATAGACGAAGTGATCTATAAACTTCGTGAACATTACAATTTTTTTTTTTTTTTTTTTTTTTTTTTTTTGTAATTTAGTTATTTATTCGAAGTTAATAAAATTAAAAGTACATTAAATATAAATTAAAAACTACCTAAATAATAAAATTAAAAATAAACTAACCTATAAATAAAAAATGTCCTCTAGAGACGTCCCATCCGAGATAGTCCCAAGGAGACTGGCAACATTTCCCCTCTGTATAGCGAGGCTAATACGTTGGCAAAAATAATTGCCAGCCTTCCTGTCTCCAGACCTTTCTGTCAGCCGCCTTGACAACTCCTTGGCCAAGCGCCTCGCTGACGGTCCCCATGGGCCCATCGTCTCGACCCCAAACGGCACAAATTCGTAACCGATACCAAGGTTGGCGTATTTGCGCAATTTGAGGTTCTCCGCAGAAAACGCCGCTTTCCCCGCGCCTGACGAGGTCGCCTGGATGTGAGATGGAGCTAATGTGTCTACACACGTCGCATCCCACACCAGAGATTTGCCAAGTTTCCACGGCCCAACAGTCATTCCGTCGGGTCTCTTGCCATCGCTCCGCACAATCCCAGATGGTTCTAAGATTGCGGGTACACCAGCAGTGACAAGAGCCCTTATTATTATTATTATTATTAGATTATTTATTAAATTATTTTTTTTCAATTTTTTTTTTCCAACTAGACTCTCCTAAACCTATGTCTCTTTTTCATTTCCTCACTATCCTCAATTGCAGCAACATCATATTTCAATTCCCTCATCATGTAAGTAGTTTTATTTTATATTATTGTTTATTTATGATGTACTTTATGATTAAATATGTGTGTATATTGCGTATTTATGTATTTGTATTAGTATGTAATATTGTTATGTATGTATTAATACTGTTAAGAATAACTTAATTATTGATTGCACCTACTATCTATACTGTCTAAATGTCCTTAGGTTTTGGCTGTCAGAGAATGCCTAGCGGCATTAAGTCCGCCTTTGTACATAGTGCAATAAAGTTTTCAAATAAATAAAATAATTTTCAATAATTTGAAAGCTTTATTCTGGCGTTCAACGATTCATGATGAATTGCCAAACCTTTCTGAACAGAAATATCAACAAAGTTGCATCAGGGGGTGGAACTTAAGCAATTGACAAATTTCGGATCACATAGAAAGTGTCGCCGCGAATGTATGTTCCTTATGCATTTCAAAACTACTTGACCGATTATGATGAAACTTTAGGAATATGTTGTGTGAACATCGGCGAAGGTTTCCGACATAGTCCTACTGTTGTCCGATAGGTGGCGCGCATCAGCGCTGATTTGTGGGGCATACCGACCGAGGGTACCGAACGGGAGCCTAAAACTTCATATATAGTTACTAAGTCGTTGCTCTTGAGACTCCTGCGCGAGCCCACTCTGCGCTTGACTGTCGTCAAATACAGAAATAAAGTCAAGTTATTAATTTACCGCTTAACGGTCAATCAACCTCTCCCAGTTAGTGTGAGTAGTATTATTATTAATAATGAGATTCATTGACTGTCAGGCCGTACGAAGTTCGCCGGGCCAGATACACACATCAAAAGTGTCTAGGGATCAACATATATTTTTGCAATAACTTTTCTCCTGATTGATATTCATTAAAATTTTCTTTAAGGATTGATCAAATAAAATGTTTTCGTTTGTCTACAGTAACGATAAACCAAGTCACCTTTGCATTAGTAAAAAAAATTGCCATTTTCCTAATAAAGGGATTTTTGACATTTGAACCACTAACATTAAAGTTCGAAAAAAAGACTGAAATAACAGTTTTTTTTTTAATTTTATTGGGTAACTTAAACAATTAATAATCCGTGTTTCTACCGCGAACACTAACAACACAAGAACATCGGTTTGGCATACTCAAAATGAGTTCATCCAAATCACGCTGTGGAATGGCCGCCCATGTTCGTTGCAACAACAAAAAAAGGTCTTCTTGCGACTGGATACCCTCCATATTCGGCAGAGCTCTTCTCTGAAGAATATCCCATGCATGCTCAATCGGGTTCAAGTCTGGCGACTGAGCAGGCCAGGGCAGGACATTGATGTTAGCTGCGGCGAGAGTCTGTCTTACAACTCTTGCGGTGTGCGGTCGTGCATTATCATGCATTAACTGAAATAAGGGACCGATATGCACTTGTAGAGGAACGATGACGTCTGATACAACCGTCTCAGCATAAATTTGAGCGTTGAGGTTGCCTCTGATCCAAATCAACTCAGTTCTTCCGCCGATCGAAATACCCGCCCATACCATGATGGTTCCACCACTATAAGGATGGACTTCCTGGCAGGATTTTAATCGCTGTTGGCGTCCAGGGGTTCTCCAGTGTCGTATACGTCTTGTATCCGGCCTCATACCAAAACGAGACTCATCAGAAAAGCACACGAAACGCCATTGTTCTTCTGTCCAATTTCTGTGTTCAAGAGCCCATTGATATCGAGTCCTACGATTGTGCATTGCTATAGGTGGTACCCGTAGCGGTCTTCGGGAATGAAGGTTCACTTCATGCAAGCGGTTTCTGACTGTTTGGTCGCTAATTAAGTTCCCTGAAGAGCGATGAAGGCTCACGGCTAACATCATGGCGGTTATTGTTGGAGTTCTTCGAGCTGTGATTTGAATGTATCGGTCTTGTCTCCGTGTGGTGCAGCGATACCGTCCTCCATGGCGCTCAGCCACGGTACCAGTGGTTCGGTAACGTGTCCAAAGTCGACTGATAACACTCTGACTTGTATTCAGAGCTAAAGCCACAGTACGTTGCCGGGAACCAGCTTCTATCATTCCCACGGCTCTGATCATTTCTTCCCTGCTTAAATGACGTCGCCGCTCCATAATAACGTTGGTTTTAATCAGTAGTAGGGAAACAGTAGCACTAATAATGTCTTCAATGCGTCTTATGTTTTTATAGGGAAAATATTGACAGCTGATTTTCATCTTTTACTCGAATTTGATTGACAGTTCCTGTTTTAAATTATGAAATGCACCAAAAAGGATCCATATAAATTTATAAAATCATAAATTTATTACAAAGCCACATCTCAATCACAAGAAATCCGCATAAACATGCTTGATCCCTAGACTTTTTTGATGTGTGTAGTTATTAATAAAGCAGACAGGTATAAAAATAAAAATACAAAAACCATTTTTGATCGTATATATTCGCATTTTAATTAATTATAAACTAATTAATACACTGGAGACACTTAAGTTGTAGCTAAATACTAGAGTTAGCCTAACTATGTTCAAATCTTATACCAAATAATTATAAATTACAAAAAAAAATAGCGTCTTATATAATTTTCAATTATACTTATTTAAATCGTTTCTTTTTCGTCGATTTTATTTTCTTTTTGAAAATATTATAAAAGTGTTTTAAAGTAAACTAATTATCACGCGGGGTGGTTAGAAACCACGCTAAAAGAGCTAAGGTCACAGCACACATATCAACTCAGACAGGAATGTTTGCGAGTAGGTATCAACTTTTTTTGTAAGAAACTCCCTACCGCAACACACACTAATAGGAATCGTAACGTAATCATGAGACAAGCTCTGAATCGCGCTGTCGTCCGCGCGCTTACAGCTCGACGTCCCCGCGCTTACGGTTCGACGTCCCCGCGCTTACGACTCGTCATCCGCGCGCTTACGACTCGTCATCCGCGCGCTTACAGCTCGTCGTCCGCACGCTTACGGCTCGTCGTCCCCGCGCTTATTAACCTGCGTGGTTTTGTCAGATTTCGGGTTGAACTATTCGGGTAGTCTATCTTAATTACCAGGTATTGTAATCTCATACGTACTTATAGCTGGTCTTCTGCTAACAGTTTAAGTCACTTTGCTGCTTAAGTCTTCCACTAGCAGGAAGAATCATTCAAAATAATTTAATTAATGACGTGACAGAAATTCCTGTTTTACGTTTACGCCGTAGCCGAGTTGACGTACTGGAGCTGCTGATCCGCTTTGCCTACGTTAGGTTGACGCCTGGTTGACGGCGAGGCGATACAGTGACGATCCCTATCCGAATTGATATCTGTGCTGTGATCTTTAGACAACTTTGCTATAGGCCCACAAGACACCAACGCTAGAGAAGAGAAATGTCACAAATAAATAAATTATTTTTGTGTTTTCAACCGGGAATCGAACCCGGCACCTCTGCGTTTAAATCTACGGCCTTAACCGACAGTCAAAAGTGTATTTTATTTATATAATGCTATGGTATTTAATTACTAATAAAAAATACAAATGCTAAATTCGTCTGTTCAGGTAAATAATATTTTAAATTCACAATTATTCATATTTCACTAGAAAAAATACGTAATAAATAAATAATTTAATTTCATTGTCGATTGTTGATTGTCAATTAATAAGAAAAAAAATGTAAATAATTTTATCATTATATTTTTACTTAATTAATATTTAAAATCACTTTGCATTTGTCAAAATTACAGCATTTTTTTTATTATTATTATTTTACAATTAATCTAAATTCTGAGTCCGTACTCAGTACTCACCATCTCTTAAAGAATCTAATATTAATATTACCTTATGTAAAATAAAATAAGGTGAAATTAATATTGATATAAATGATAATATTGCAAGATTAATAAAAAAAATCGAAGCCATTTTTTTTTAAAGGACATTGTACAGAATACATAAGTCCTAAACACAAGATTTATTGTTTTAAGTTGATAACTGAGTTGGGAATCATCAAATTCCAAGTGTTACAAAATTTTATGCTTTTGGAGTCATTTGTAGCAATACACGTCGGAAATATGGGAGTTCACAGAGCGGGAAAACCTTGTTTCTTTTTGTTTTGTAAATTATGTGGATATTGTTAGTCAAAAGTCGTGTTATGTTGTTTAATAATGTGCTACAATGTAAATAATTATATAAAACGATAAATTTTACTACAAGTACTAACAGCTTTGAATGGTCTTAAGTTAGACTAACATGTTATTCTATTGATAGAAACAAAAAACTATTCCTAAAAAACTATAGGTATTTTGGATTATCCATAGAAATTGGCTATTTTAAAATTAACAGTTTGTATGAAGAAACCATTTTTTTTGTCATTTTCGACATATGGTTTCTTAGGAAAAATTGTTTGTTCTATCAATAGAATCACATAGTAGTCTAACGTAAGACCATTCTCGTAGTAAAATTTATCGTTTTATATAATTATTCACATTGTAGCACATTATTAAACAAAATATCACGACTTTTGACTAACAATATCCACAGTAAAGTAATTTACAAAACAAAAAACTTAAGACTTTATATGTCCGAGCAAAAGAGAATTAACCCTAAAACTCATTTTTAATAGAAAATCTCCAAACTCATGAATTTGGCTTCCATTTTTTTTTAATTAAAGCAGCGATATGAGCAGGTCTTTCGTATTGAAGACCCAAAAAACGTGCCAAGCCCAAATTCTTAAAGAAATATTAATTTAGGAGAAAAAACTATGTTTCAAAATAATTTTTTTGCATAAAAAAGTAAGAATTTTTACTTTTCCAAACAAAAAAGTAGTTATTCATATCCCAAGCAATAACAAATAAATTCGGGTTTGGCTGTAAATGCTACTTTAGATGAAATATTTGTGACAATGCAAATTGAAGCCTATATTAATAATACATTTACAATATACAATCTGAACACTTTTGACATTTACAAAAAAAAAACTTTTACCCTTAAAATTCGATATTTACAATAATTACTTTAAACTAAAATTTAATCTAACTTAATCTAGTTATAGGTTTATATCTCATTTTGATATGACTTGGGATTATTTTTTACATAGGAAGTGTTTAAAATATAAAATTATAATTAAATGTGGGTAGTTTTACAAATTACAACTAAAATGTATACTGGCAGAGTGATTCAATGCTAAAATATTTCATATCTGAAAGTATTTAGTTTCATTATGCTACTGAAGATGGGCCAAAACTGAAGTAATAGAATCTGGCCTTCGCTCTTTTTTATAGGCAAAGGGATCTAGCCGATACAGCCATGACTGTCGTAAAATATTTTTTCATTTTTATTTTGGTATTTATAATACCTAATTCTAGATGCTTTTATTATAGCCCAAACACGTCGGGGCTTACAACTGCAATTTCTGTCCTATATATGTCAAATTTATCGTTTTCTATAAGTATTCACATTATTAAACAAAACAACACTATTATTGACTAACAATATCCATAGTTAAGTAATTTACAAAACAAAAACTTGCACTTGACATATCTGTGCAAAATGGCGGGAGGTACTCCTTTAGGTAAATATGTAAAAATGTTAATCATGTATATACAAGTCTGAAGTTTAACAATAATAATTGATTTTTATTTGTTTAGGGAACATAGCCCATACAGCCTAACATAAGTGTAATAAAATTATTTTTGACAGTAAGTAGTTTTTTTTTTAATTTTCCGAGTATTTATTAGGCGTTGGAAACTAGTCCCGTGCCCTAAAATCTTTAAATTTTAGAATGTAAATCACTCTACGCTATACTATAGGTACACCACTTCGATGCTCATTTAGGCCTAATTTATTTACTTCGTTGATATTTTTTACAATCACACTTTTTTTAAAATTGTTTTCAAACATTTAAAACACAAGATTTAAGTTTTGGTTTACGGTCGAACACAAATATTGTATTTATTCTTTCTGGAGTACGAACCTTGATACTTCTATAGAGCAAACGTCGAATTTAATTGTATGGAAATGTGAAAATTCGAACACCAAACACAACAAAAGATTACTAACTGATGATTTCCGAAAGGATGAGTCAAATATATTTAACAATTTTATATATGTCACGTGATTGGTAGTTAGCTTGTCATTTTGTTATTTTAGCCAATCACGTGTCTTGTAATAAAATATTATAAATGTAATTCATCCATTTAAATAGGTACCAGCTAATAAAAATTAAAAAGTTATAAAGTATGGATAAGTATTTTTAGCCACGGTGGCCAATATGGTTTAATATTAGTATCACTCCACGATCCACTATTGGTGAATATTGTCCTCGTGCATCTTGATGGTGAAGCCTCAAACAACCAATCTATAAAATAATTTCTGTGTGTATTTATGTTCCCTATGCATTTCAAAACTACTTGACCGATCGGGATGAAACTTTGGGAATATGTTGTGTGAACATCGGCGAAGGTTTCTGACATAGTACTACTGTTTTCCGATAGGTGGCGCGAATCAGCGCTGATTTGTGGGGCATACCGGCCGAGGGTACATTCATTGACTCTCAGACGGTACGAAGTTCGCCGGGTCAGCTAGAACTTAAAAAAAGATACTAAAATCAAATTATACTATAATATTATGTCGCTTTATTTAAAAAACAGCTTTTTCAATAAAATACGACTTTTATGGTTTATTAAATAGTTTTTTTTTGTACAGATAATAATAATGTACAGTATTTTATATATAATATTTTGTATTTTAAATATATAGCGTGTGACTTTGTATGGTAAGAGTAGTATAGAGTTAGTATATATATTAGTTATATATTTTAGTATCTATTGTATTATTGAGTATTGGTTGATTAGGACTGCTTTTTACTACCAGAGATGGGTGAGAAAAATATTTACCAATCGATCATGAAGTGATACTATTAGTGGATATTTTTCTAGCGCACAGCTTATGTTCCTCGCACATAGTAAAGAAAAGGCCTTAGTAATGTTTTTTGAATTATTATTTTGTTTTAATATTCTGGATCAATTTACGTTCTATAATTTTAATTAATTATTAGAATATGGAATGATTGATTAATTAAATTAATGACTGGAATGTTTTTTTTTTAAATAAAAAAATGCGTGTTATAGACTTTTTGAAAAGTTACAGAAATGCACGCCATTTCTTTTTATGTATGAGTATTTTTTTAATGTCATTGAAAAATCCTTCAAATTGAGTTATTTTTCGACATTAATTTTTGAAAATTAACGTTTAAAATTACTTGTAACTGAACAAGTCAGCAACAGAACTGCTTTAACTAGATTACTTAAATGTTACGAAAATAATTAAAGTATTTAAGTTCCTGACTGTACTTAAGGGGGTTTTAGACGATTACCATACAGATAAAATACAAAATTTTATTTGATCAAATTTTCATATTTTAGGAATAATTATATTTTATTTACTACAATAGAATCAGTATTATTAAGAAACATATTATTACATACTTATTTATTCAAAATTCTGCCTTTAAGAGAGAGATTGCAGCCAAAAAAGTATGTAATTTGCGTGTTTTTTTTGAAATGATTGATAGATTTAAAAAAATATCTATATGCAAATAACAAGTTGATTTAATTAAAAATATATTGTAATTATTAATTGAGTTTAAATGTTTTGGGATTTTTATCCACCTAAGATGACTTAAAAAATAATTGAGCGCGAGGTAAATATCCAGCAGATAAATTTGGGATAATTAAGTGATACTATTGGTGTACATTTTCCTCGTGCACATCTTATTTAACTCGCATATCTCTGGTCGATAAGAAACCTTTAGATTTTATAGTACACACAAACAATAAACTAAAAATCTATAATATATAAAAAAATGTTTCGAATGTTATTTGTATGGAAAAGGCCTAAAATATTTCCCTCAGATGGTTATGAAGGTTAAATATAAACTATTGTTAAAATTATTCTCTTAAGTATAAACAAATAGGAGACGACACTGCGAAATAATTTTACAAAAGTTTTTTTAAGTTTTCAAAAGAAATGCTAGAATTTTTCAAATAAGATTGTAATCAACAGCCCATAGAGCACATAGTCCTTGACCCTGAGAACATATTTCTGGAAATTTCACCAAGACAGACGGTTGGTGCTGTAAATCTATGACAAATGTACGTGAGACACTTTAGAAAGAAAAATCTCATTGGTACATGCCAGGGTTCAAACACGACCTTTGGATTAAAGGACAGCGTTCCAACAACGCTTAAGGATTTGATAAAATCTTATTTGAAAATTAATACCATTTCTGCTTTAATACAGCTGTTTTACTTTCAAATGACATTTAATTACTTATTTGCAAAAAAACAAATTCTAAATATTTCTTTTTATTTAACAAGAACAATTTTTCTAAGAATTTTTAAATTTAAATTAAAATTTAATTGAAATACGACTTAAGGCAAATTAATGCAAACATTGCGAAACGCCTTATTTGAGGGTATATTTTGAAATTCTATTTATAGACCAAATTTGATTAATTTGCTTAATTTACCTGCGATGTTTTACGACGTTTTGTATTATTAAAAAATGAAAAAATAAATAAACCAATGCTAGTTTTATTCGTAAATAAACCATGCATTGATTTATATTCTTCAGTTATAATTATTTTTTGACGCAAAAATAAAATAAAATTCCAAAATTTATCCTTCTATTAAATTATGATATGCGGCCAAACCCACTATTTTATCTTTGATTTTGCTCACATTGACGTTATCTGTTATTTTGTTGATCTACAGTAAGCAAAATATAAAGCTAATAGAATATTGTGTTTGGCCTATAATAATAGTATAGTACACATTAACTATGAGACTAGAAACTCACTAAACCATATTGATTCCGTATTTCTCGGGTGCGAAATAGCTGTTGCTTGCGTTGGAAAAGTTTGTTATTTGGGATGCTTGAAGCATACTTAGATGTGACTGGGATTGGTTTTCTGGTGATTCTGGGCCTGAAGAGAGGATGTTGTGGTGCGAAGACCAGGCTGGCGGGGAAGGGTTGCTAAAACTAACTTGGTTGTACAATTGGTTACCGTTGCTGGAGAGGTTATGTGAATGATGGCCAGCGTGGCTCTGGTTCACTGACGCTCCGTTGAAGTACTCCATCTGTTAAAGAAATTCTATATTAGTATCTGCCTCTTATACCTTTTATTTTATGTAACCAATCATTAACCTATTGGTTTTTACTTATTTATTATTATTATTATTATTACCACTATTAATTTCAATCTAACTATTATATTTTAGTGTTATTTCTGTTTTTAAATGTATTGCCTAATACATTTACATAATATAATAATGATATAAAATCTCTTTGGCTTGTGGACAATAGTGGACTATTGATTTATATGTTTTATATAATAAACTGTGTTTTTTTTAAATAATAAAATAGTCTTATTGTCCTACATATGTATTTTCATATATTCTTAGTAACAATTTTGTGTTTGCAAAATCTAATTTATATATTTTTTTAGCTACACGATTAGCTTATATCATACATTTATGATTTGCGTTTAAACTAGATGTTTGTAAGTTTTAGTGAGAGGCTTTTTTCAATTACATATTTGAAAAAGTAATTCGTTTCAATCTTGTTTTGTTACGTCTAGTAACGACCACGCTAAATATAGGTAAGAATTTATTTAATTTAAAAAAAAACTAGTGTAATTTATTGTTTAGACTTGACATAATCGACCTTTTAGAAAAAAAGTATAATATTATGTATAATTTGGTTAACCTAGATATTCCTTTCAAATAAAGAAGAATTTAACAGTATATTTAACAAAGAATCTTTACGTATCTTACCTGACTGGGATAGTACGGAGAATTGTAAGCCCCTTGTCCGTATCCCTGATGATGATGTGTCGACGAGTAGCTCCTAATGTAATCAGAACTTCCGGGCCAATGGAAACTATTGTAGCTATCTGGATGGTACACGTTCCCTGGCCCATTGATGCTTTGGGGAGTGATAGGAGGGGAAGGAGTCGTCATTATACTTGAGTTGGAACCTAAAGGAGTCAGGTTACCAGTCAACCGAGAGCTGTACTGTTCTTTAGCAAGGCTACTACTGAATTTATCAGCGTAATCCAACTTGTTATAATCCAAACGCTTTGGACTACTATAGTGCTCCTGTTTTGGAGTAACCCCGTAACCGTGAACGCCTGAAATCGTATCCGAAGGCGATCCATCCTTCCCACTACTTAACCTTAAAGCATCGTTGGAATAATGATGACTGACAGCTAAGCTGCTCTTGTTTAACGGAGACGATTCGTAGCTCGAAGGGTTCGTTTCCTTCTTACAGATAACGTTAATAGGCGGGCTTACTGAAGTTGTAGGGGTTATGGGAAGGTTGGGGGATGACGTGCTGATGCTAGAGGAATTCTGAGTAGTCGTTAAACTCGTTGATGCTGAGCTTAGGCCTTTAGAAGTCTTTGCTGAGGAACTGGAGGAGTTTTTAATTGAGTTTTGAGTCGTGATTGACGAGCTTTTGGATGAGGATGAGGATTTGCTGGTGATTTGAGTGTTCGTTTGCTGTTGCAATTGCTGTCTGCATTTCGCTCGGCGATTCTTGAACCAGACCTGTTGGCAAATGGACAATGGTTAGCATGTAAATTATTAGTATACTTAAATTACAGTTAATTACTACCAAGTAAGATTAAAGATTTTAAAGTCGCATTTGAAGTACTGAAGTAAAATTTGAGATTCTTAATGGATTTTCGAAAGTCCTGTCCAAAAATATTACTCTAAATCTTAATTGCTACTTTGGTAAGTAGGTGAACTAATTTATTCAACTTAGGGCAAAACACAAGTTTTCTGAAATAAAGGTATTGTTTTGTAACATTGGTACCTCTAAGATGTAAAATAGGTACCTCTCTGAAATGGAGGAGCCTAGGTTTGCCATATTGATCAAACATTAATTGAAAAAAAAATAACCTGAATTTGCTATTAGGTATATGATTAAAACTGTATGTGATTGTGATTACGGTGGCTATTCCGCACTTAGTCTCTATTGGAACATTGTACGTGACCTTTACTCCTTCAACGGAGTCATCCATTAGAACTTTTAACACATATTATACTGTCTCACTCTCCCAAAGGTTAGCTGGTAGAAAAAGCCTAAATGGTTTTAAGTTCGCCTTTGTACATACTTTTAAGTTAAAGTGCAATAAAGTATTTTAATAATAATAATAAAAAGAACTGTATATTGAACTAGTGCACTTTACGAATAACGTCAACACGAAAATTGAAACGGAAGTTTCTGCAACCACTGCCATATTGTTAGTAAATAAACATGTCAGCTGTAATTGAGTATATTTATGATATCCATTAGTTATATTTGCTGTGTAGATTAGACGTGATATATAGCGACCGCGACAATGGGCCATAACCCTCTTGTTTAAGCAAAACTTTACTTACGAGGGTGTTGCAATGAATTCCTGCCATTGACATAACATATAATTTATATTTACAATGTTAGTTTATATTGGAAGTCAACGAACAAAAGTTATCACTTAAAATTTCCAAATCTGTCGTAGAACCGACTCAGGCTGATGTTTTCCAAATGTCGAAATAATTAATTCCGTTGCGCATTATTTTGATTTTGCTATATCTCCTAAGGTATTCAGTTTATTTGCATAGTGTAAAGGGAAAAATCAATCTTTATGAAATACTCAAGCCAACTAACGTATTTAAAATGATAAGGATTAATACCGTATATGTGTAAATAGCTTTCCAATTACCGCTTTTTAATTGCCCATTTTTTCAAAGTATTAAAATGGATACACCTAGTATGTTATCCTTAAGAGAGATGTCTCTTAAGGATAACATACTAATAACATACTAGGTGTATCCATTTATATATTTATTTATTAGATTAAAATTATTGAATAATTATTATACATCATTATTATTATTTGACATAAGACAATGTTTTTAATAAGTACAACGCCCCTTTACAGCTGCATCCAACCTTAGTTTATATAATCAATATTATACGACTATATAGTAGCAGACTGTTCCTTGCTTTCTCGTATCCGGCTATTTTTCTGTGTCATTGTATTAATTACATTGTACATACAAAATTGTAAACTTTGACAAATCCAAGTGTTCCCAGAAACAAGGTTCTTATGGATAATTAATAAACAATAAACAATATGACATGGCGGAATTTTTCCACTATACATTATTTTGTTATATGTCAAAGGGTTTAGGCAGCGTTTTCGTTGAAAGCTCCCAGACGGCTTATTTTTTTCCGACACCTCCAACAAATATCGGTAATGTATACATAAACTTAACAAATTATATACTAAAACCTTTCTCGAGAAACACTCTATCCATTGGTGAAAACTGCATAAAAATGGTGCAGTAGTTTTTGAGTTTATCGCGAACAGTCAGACAGACAGACGCGGCGGAGGACGTTGTTTTGGCCACTAACAAGAGCTAATCAGAAAAGTGTATAGCTAATAAGTAGCGTGTAAATCATTTCATCTGTTGGCCCTAAACAACCGTGCCGTAAATAAATTTATTTGTGCCGTTATAGGTCCTTGCTTCGCGCAAATAATGCGTATTAATGATTGTTCGCTTGTTGGTGTAAGACTTTAAAAAAACATATATACGCAAAAAATGTCTTAACAATAAAAAAAAAACTTGTAATAATTATTTGTCCTAAAAGGAGCGCCTTAATATTTTTTAAATTTTTATAAGATTTTTTTTATTTATAGTCATTTATGATCTTGTTTTTTTTTTCTTGTGTTCTCTTCTCCCGATGAATGATGAACGAGGTGATTAGGCAAAGGGTCTAGCCCATACAGCCAAGACTGACGTAATATATCTTTATTTTTTATAAGTTAATGAGGTTCCAGATGTTGCAGAATTTGATGCTATTCTTGGAGTAATTCGCGTCAATTACGCCCAAGCACGTCGGGTATAATATGGGGGTTCACAGGGCGGGATAACCGCAAAAAATAAACTGCATCTTGTGCCCCACAAAGTCCAAATAATCGAATTCCATAATTATTCTCATTGTAGCACATTATTAAACAAAATAACACCACTTTTAACTAACAATATCTACAGTAAAATAATTTACAAAACAAAAAATTGGACTTAACATGTCCGTGCAAGATTGTGCGAAGGACTTTGCAATAGTTTTTTTTTTTGTTTTTTTTCTCCCGATGGTTGATTAATGAGATGATAGGGAAGGCAAAAGGTCTAGCCCATACAGCCAAGTCTGGCGTAATATATCTTTCTTTTTTATGAGTTAATGAGGTCATCATCAAATTTAAGATGCTGCAGAAGGCACCATAGCTCAAACACGTCGGGTAAAATATGGGAGTTGACAGCTCGGGAAAACCGCATAAAATAAACTGCAACTTGTGCCCTATATTTAAAGTCCAATTTATCGTTTTCCATAATTATTCACATTGTAGCACATTATTAAACAAAACAACACCACTTTTGACTAATAATTTACAAAACAATAAAATTGACCTTAACATGTCCGTGCAAAATTGCGCGAAGGACTTTGCAATAGTTTTTTTTTTTAAATACTTATGCATTGGAAATTAGTCCTTCAGACGTCCAAAATTATTGAAAAATATCAATTCTATTATTTAATATAAATAAAGTTTTCGCTTAAAGAAATAAACTACCACCCGCTTTGAAAAGTAGATGACTATTAAAGAACCCTGCATTTGACCAAAAATGGTGCAGTTGACGTACAAAAGTTGAGCCCATTTTACGACACAAAGAACAGAAACTTATGTTGCATACAAAATACAAAAGCATAATCAATTAATAAAGAACTTTGTATATTGCTATGAATAGGGGCATGTGGTAATCCGCTGGTTCGATTCCCAGTCACGTAACTTTTTAGTAAGTTTTAGTATCATTTTATAACTTATTGCAGGGGAATAAAGGTTGTTTTGCGTTCGTTTAAACTAGCTTACAATACAACCGAGTTTTAATGGTAGGTAAAGAGATTTTTACTGCATTGGATTTTACTTTTGATATGAAATTAGCTAATTCATGTGTTTTTTGCAAGTCACCACTTCTATTTAATGTTACACACGTTCTATTGAGTAACAGTTCAAAAAACTATTTTTTTTAAATAGTTTTAACTATATTTAGGATGTGAGCAGAGATGTTAGAAAAATGGGCGCTGAGCGAGGTAAAATCAAAATATCTTTATTTACCAGAATACTGTACAAAACAATAATGTGGTCTTATGCATAATTTCCGAAGCATTCTACCGCTAGCGGCATGAAAATATTAAACATGTATGTTATAAATCTAATATTACATATACATTTATATACATGCATATATATATATATTTATATATATTTATATATATATGTGTATGTGTGTATGTAATACACACATACATAGACATATATTCATTAATAACAACTATATAAAATTACTATTATATTCGTATATTTTTTTAAATTTATATTATTATTATGTCAATGTATTAAATTAATTTAAGTCAATTGTAATATTATTTTAATAATTTTAAATTTGTTGTCAAATTAATATAACTAACAATGAACAATAATAAATAAATAAAATATCCTCCAATAATATTACTCTATTATCATCAAGCGCGGTGGTGGCTCGGTTGTAAGAACGCGTTCCTTAAATCCTACAAAGGTCGGTTCTAACCCACTCGGCATGTACCAATGAGAAATACAATTTTCTTACGTACATTTGTCATAGATTTACAACACCACCGTTCCCGTGCCTCGGAGAGCACGTTAAGCCGTCGGTCCCGGTTCCACTAATACCATCTTGTGGAATCGTTAATAAATTGTCATTCAAGATTGACATAATATCCTCGCCAAGCCGTCTGGCCAGCGTGGCGAGTGTAGGCCAAAATTCTCCAGATATATGTTCTGAAAGGCCCATCTCCAGCAGTGTAGATCTAGGACGCTGTGTTCCAGGGGCTGTAATGATGATAATGTAATGATCATCAAGAAGAGGAGACGATAATCTAGAAAAACTTCTAATTACGGGCAAGGTAGCGCCAAGCGATGGTTCAGTCAGGTGACTGACCATCTGTACACCAGGCCCAGGAGGCGGCTGTGGATGAACTGCGATTGCGACGAAGTCACGTGATTAAGGTACCGACTAAGGAGGAGGGGGGATCATCATGAATTAAGTCAAAGGGAATAGGCGCTGCAGCTGGTGAAAACCCCGAAATTTAACGAAGGAAATAAAATATAGCAGCAACAATATTTATTTTTGAATAGTAATAATAACCGTATCCATGTGGAACATCTAGAATGTTGTCATTAAGTAATACATAGTTCCGCTACTCGTTCATAGATGGCGCTATTATGCACGTGAATTCCAGATAAGATGTTCATCCGTTCCTGTCTCGACTATGCTGCGCCATGGCACAAGCTGGCCATGATCTGGACAAGATCCAAAGTCAGCAGAACATATTTTTATTTTATTTTATTTTATATTATTAGGTAAACCATACAGCACTTAACATTATTATTGGCAGAATGGTAACAATTTGCCTTTAGAGGTTCACACAGTTAGTTTTTGTACAATTATGTAGCGAAAATAAAGAGAAACGCACTGCCGACAGACAACCCAAACCCATAAATACATACACTTTAACCCATATAAGCTCGGGCCATCCGCCAGCAACACGCCCCTCCCCACCACACCACAGAACTATATGTATACATATTTGTGTCCTAGATTTAGTTGACAATAGATAGTAGAATACATGAGACATATCTGAAATATTAACCCACTATTTGCCCACTCACAAGTTATCATTGCTCAATTTACCAATATTAATATTTATCCAAAAGTGACACGGCAAGGTAACGGTTGCCTAGATTGATACTGAAATTAAAAAGATCAAGTTCATTGCATTCCTGGTTAAATAGCTTACTTATATTTTATATTATCACTCAAAGTGGTCTCCTGAGTTCCGTCATAGCTTGAGATCTGGAGATATCTACTATTGAGGAGTTTGTCGTACTACTTCCTCACTAGACGTACGTTTTATCGTGCCGGCATCGGGGACTTTAAACATCGCTCCGCCTTGCGCTCGCTAGAGAAGTGTTCCTGGAGGAGAGCCGAAGTAGTCGAACCTAGACCTGGGTTCGAACGCCTAGCACCAATTGCATGAATTACCGACGGGTGGTTGCGCGCTGAGATAGTGCCGGGTTAAACGGGGGAACGTCCCTATTACTCAACTCAGGCACATTAGCCATCCTGGACGACCCCACTGTCTGTCTGTGTATCCTGTTACTGTGTGCCACGTTGAATGGATCATTTGATCATTTGGCCGAAAGCCCTCTTATCTGCCAAGGTGTAGACCGACTGTTTTTACAACGCCTTGAAAATTAATTTATATATATAGTAGAATTGTGGGCCTGTAATACATTATTTTATGAGTAAACACGTGCAAGGTTTTATGGAAAGCAGCCAGTTTTCTATAAAATAAAACAACCGCATTTGGATTTAAACGTCGTCACCCCTAATATAAAATAATAATTCAATTTAAACTGTAGATGCGTAAATCGTGTAGTTAAAATTAAATCATACAAATTGACAAAAAGGGCCTCAGTCGAGCGCTAAAATTCAATTATAAAGATTAAACGGTTACGAGGATATTTTAATTTTGAACTGGTTTAGGCTAGTGTTGCCCAAAGCAAGGTCAAGACCACGACTGGTAAAGTTCAAAAACTTAATGCAAGCACACCTCGATCCTTGACGACGTAGATTGATACATGTCAACATCATCATGCGTCGACACCATCGCCGCGTCGCATCTCAGAAGGACAGCGCATAAAGCGGGAGCCGCGGCGGAAAATGCGGAGTCCAGCAAGCGGCGCAAATATGTAAGTATATTAAAAGATTACATATTTATGCCGTTTGCTGTAGAAACTCTGAGCCCATGGAGCCCAAGTGCAAAATGTTTTTAAAAGACATAACACCGCGTCTTGTCGTCTCCTCCGGTGACAAGACGGCTGGCTCTTTCTTCGCCCAAAGAATCAGTATTGCAATTCAGCGGGGAAATGCAGCCAGCGTTCTTGCCACCATTCCACGCGGACGGGACTTATATCCCTATCCTTAGTATTAATATTTATTTTATTTTATATTTTGTAAAAAAAATATTCGAATAAATGCTTATTACATCATTATATAATCCCTGAACTGTATCAGCCACGCAGAGAGAGAGAGCACGTTTTGTTGGTCCCGGTTCCAATAATACCAACTAGGGAATCGTTAAAAACATGACATAAAAAATTGACATCGTATCCTCGCCAACCAGCGTGGCGTGTAGGCCAAAATTCTCTAGATATATGTTCTAGAAGGCCCAACTCCAACAGTGGAGATCTCGGCCGCTGTGTTCTAGGGGCTGTAATGAAAAAAAAGCTAAAGGAATTGGGCCTAAGCGGGTTTGTCGTCAATACATTTATAGATCCACTTTCCTATAACCTGGAGTCCTTCAAGCGAAGTGTGAAAAATCATCTAGTCAAGCCGGCATAGTGTTAGGGACTGATGTCGGACATAAGGGTCTGATTCCGGTTGCTAACATTCATGGACCCTGCGCGCCACTTACCATCAGGTGGGCGCAGGGTCACATGTCGTGCTAAGTATAAATAAATAATAATTTAAAAAAAGTAGCTTCAAAAACTGCAATAGGAGCAGAATGGTGGATGGTGAGCGTCTTGTTGCGCAAAAAAAGAGTAAGTGTTCTTTGTTAACCAGCCTTTAGTCGGTCGCAAGCCCGATACACCATTCTTCTCCTGTCTCTTTCCCACACAGAATGCTAAGAAATTTGTCTTGATCTTCACCACTGCCCGTGATTCGGAGAGTACGTTAATAGTTAGTAAATTGGCATCAGACCCTCGCCAACTCGTCTGGCCAGCATGGCGAGTGTAGGCCAATTTTTTTCAGAAATATAAAAGTAAAGTATCATCACAACCGTTTCCCTTGTGGAGTGGTCAGAAACCATGCTTATAAATAAGCGGATTCACATTTAGCCAACTTTACTATAGGCCAATCATGACAAGTGGCAAGCTCGTCGATATCTCCAGCGTACCAAACTCAAGAAATATCACAAATAAATTAAATAATAATTAATTGTATTTATTTACATTAATAAATATTTTGTGTCCCGACCAGGAATCGAATTCGGTACCTCCGAGTCTAAATCCACCGCTAGACCACGGAGGCAGTTCTGAAATATGTTCTGGACAATGTATTCTAGCGGCTTTTATAATGATGTGTGTGATGTGGGTCTGTTAGCAGTGAATATTTTTAGGTGATTATTCGGTTACCTTTGAGTGACAGATCAGCTCCGTCACATCTTAAGTCCTAATTGAACTTACGGCGATAATCAGCTGACTTATTTATAATCTCAATGTATTTAAAAATATATTTGGGCTTGGACACATCGAATCGAACGCAGTGGAGTCTTTCATCATCAGCCTGTGTCTCTCCACTGCTGGATGTAGGCCTCCCCCAAGGCTCGCCACTTCACACGATCTTCTGCTACCCTCATCCATCCCCCACCAGCGACCTTCCTCAGGTCATCTGTCCATCTGGCGGGGGGTCGTCCCACTCTGCGTCTTCCAGTACGAACCCGTCTACTCCATCGTTCATAGGTTCTGCGGCATATGTGTCCAGCCCATTGCCACTTCAGCTTGCTAATTTTAAAAGCTATATCGGTAACTTTGGTTCTTTGACGGATGTCAACGTTTCTGACTTTATCTTTTAGTGAAATCCCGAGCATAGCTCTCTCCATAGCTCGCTGAGCGACCTTGAACTTGTGGACCAGACCTACTGTCAGTGTCCACGTTTCTGCACCATACGACATTACTGGAAGAACGCACTGGTTGAACACTTTTGTCTTCAAACACTGTGGTATGTTTGATAGGAAGATGTGCCGTAGCTACCCGAATGCTGCCCATCCTAACTGAATGCGTCTATCGGCTTCTTTGCTGAAGTTTGCTACTCCTAATTGGATGGATTGGAGTGGAGTCTTTACAGCAATTTTATGAGTGAAGCTCATAAAATTGCGTTACTAAATATATGTCACTGTTGCCCAATCATTCATTTGAATTAATCTTGATTTTGTTTTTTTTTTTCAGACCAAGACCAGAGCATGACCACCGATATGTTAGCAAGACCAACGAACGAACGGAGAATACTTCCCCGCCCCGGCAGACTGGACAAATTACCACTATCAGTCCGCCTACCACCTATTGCTTTTATTACATCTATTTATTATTTATGTATATATTTATTTAATATGTAGGATATGTATATTTAATTAGTATGTATTTATATTTCATTATTGTTGATCACAATATTATTTCTGCACCCGCTTATAATGGCTCCCCATTCACAAAGGTTAGTTGGTAGAAAATGCATTTATAGCATTAAGCTCGCCTTTGTACCCACACTATTTGACCGCCTCCGTGGTAACAAACGTTGCCGTGAACTCGGGAGGTCGTGGGTTCGATTCCCACCGGGGTAAGTTGTACATTGTATAATTTGTCTCGGTCTGGGTGTTTAAATGTATAATATGTATATATTTACAAAAAAAAGTATAATATGTAGTTTATCAACCATCTAGTTTCCGTAACACAAGCCTCGTAGCTTACCACGGAAACTAGATGGCGCTGTTTGACCTGTCTGAGAATATTTATTATTTATTATTATTATTATTATTGCTACATAGTATATCCGCATTGTTTTCGGTGTGTTCTCAGCCTTTTAGCATACTGGGTGGTTTTATTTAGTTTTAAAGACTGGTAGCCGAGCGTGGCTTAATATTTAGAGATAGTCGCAAATTTATTTTAAATATTTAGATAATAACTGGTTTATATTGATCGGTCAATTAACTTGTGAATGACTTTAATTCTGATTAAACCATAGATTTGTGATTGCGTCGCGAAACGCAATGATCTGAAAAGAAATGTTGGAAACGAGTGATGGATATTGGCCAGAGTTTCTCAAACTTTTCCAGTTTGCGACGCACTTACAGGTTTAGTATTTTGTCTCGGTATAACTACATCTAAGGTTGTAGATTAAGACGTGGAGATGTGGGTTCGATACCTGGTCAGGAGTAAAAAAAAAAAGTGACATCGTAGGGTCATCGAAGAGCTTACCATTTGCCATGATCGGGCTATAGTAAAGTTAAATGTGAATTAGCTCGTTACAAAATCATGGTTTCTGACCACCCCATACATACATACATACATATCTTCACGCCAGATCCCTTACGGGGTAGGCAGAGACAATTGAGCGCCACTTGACACGATCACGACATACCTCTTTCGCTTCATCGACATTCATCAACCTCTTCATACATGCCCTTTTGTTACGAAGGCTTTTTAATTCTCCTTCAGCTAGTGTTTTATTTATTTGATCGTGATACGTGTGTCTTGGTCTGCCAGGGCCTCTTTTACCCACAACTTTCGCATTATATACCTGGTTCGTCAATCACCCCACACCACCCCACAAGGGACATATTATTTTTGTAATTGTTGCGATAAATAAAGTATTTTATTTCTTTCTTTCTTTCTTTATAATGTTTATTCGACTTCATGTTGTTGTCTTTTGGAATATTAGATTCCCACGGAACGGTAAGTTCAATAACAATAACTTTTTTCACTAAGATGTCTGGCCGATACAGCTGGGATCCTTTAATGATGTTCAAATGTATCCATGAGAATTTTCCAGACTGATGATGTTAGAGTATAAATACTTACTTGGACCCTAGATTCGGGCAGGTTGATCTTGAGCGCCACCTCTTCCCTCATGAAGATGTCGGGGTACCTCGTCTTCCCAAACAGCGCCTCCAGCACGTCGAGTTGGGCGCGCGTGAATGTCGTCCGTTCTCGGCGTTGCTTCCGCGGATTTACTCCTGCAGACAAGATATAATATTTTTTACTTCCAAGTGACAATATAATAATTAGGGATGGGCCAAAGTTACGTTTAATCTGCCGAATATTCGGAAATAGCGGAACATGTGATATAATAATTACATATATTAAAGAGTTTTCCTAAAACTATTCGGTCTATTGATTTCAAAACATGGGAAAGCTCTTTTTTTAAAGCTTGGTGCATACTATAGCCCTGGTCTGATTAGGTTTTGTCTAACTTGTTTTGTAAATTTATTAATATCGAACCAACAATGGACATAACATGCTGATGATGTTTTCCATGATGCGCTAGGTGATGATGATATTTTTCTAAAAAATAAATACAAAACTGTATAATGCATTTTTTGTGCTTTACCATTGCTAAAAGAAATAAAATTACTTTTTCAAAATTTATGACAAAGACCTTCACTGTCACTGATGACGCCGCTCCAAAGAGAGGCGAAATATTTGGCAATAAAATTTTATAGCTTCAATTTATATATTTTACCAAGTAATAATTACATATAACAATTTCATTCTTTTATTCATTACAGCCCATAGAACACAGCATCCTAGACCTCCACTGCTGGAGATGGGCCTTCCAGAACAGGAGAATTTGGCCTACACTCGCCACGCTGGCCAGACGGCATGGCGAGGATATGATGTAAATTTTTTTATGATTACGTATTAACGATTCCACCAGTTGAGATCAGTGGAACCGGGACCGACGGCTTAACGTGCATGTAAATCTATGACAAATGTACGTAAGAAAAGTGTATTTCTCATTGGTACATGCCGGGGGGGTTTGTACCGACCTTTGTAGGATTTAAGGTACGCGTTCTTACAACCGAGCCACCACCGCGACTCATAACAATTTACATTCTGTATGTAAGTTTCTGTCATTTTTTTTTTTTTTTTGTAACCGACTATAAAATAATTTCTGTAATCCTTATGCAACATAAAACAACATACGGATTTATAATTTTTTCCAAATTATCCTGAAAATTCATACTTGTTACCTTCTGACAGTTATTAAAATACTTGCAAGATTTGAAACGAAAAACACTTGAAAGTACATGCAGCAGATAATTGATCCATTAATTTAAAGCTCAACTTTTAGAATTTTATGGGAACCAATAAATATATATATATATATATACCGCCTCCGTGGTCTAGTGGTAACAAACGTTGCCGTGAACTCGGGAGGTCGTGGGTTCGATTCCCACCGGGGGCAAGTTGCAGACCGAGACAAATTGGGTGTTTATATGTATAATATGTATATATTTACAAAAAAAAAGTATAATATGTAGTTTATCAACCATCTAGTTTCCGTAACACAAGCCTCGTAGCTTACCACGGAAATTAGATGGCGCTGTGTGACCTGTCTGGAAAGTAAAATATATATATATATATATTTATACTAGCACATGTGTCCTTGTGCCTACCTGATGGTAAGTGGCGTGCGAGGTCCATTAATGTTGGCAACTGGAATCAGACGTCAGTGTCATTATGACGGCAATTCAAACCTGATCCCGAAATATGTGGACACACTTTACTGGGTTTATCAGCACGAACGGTTGATACTTCCCCGCCCCGGCAGACTGGGGAAAATTACCACCATCAGTCCGCCTACCACCTATTTGTTGTTCTAGTTGAAAGTATGTGCCATTTGCAATGATGTCAAATGCCAATTATTACTTTTAAGGAGAACTAAGCTTGCCATGATGATAATTATTTAAAAATAAGACTGCTTGAAACAAGATTTACTTAAAAATAGCTATCAAAAGTTACCAATACATTTGTTTTAAGAACAATTGGATTATATAAAAACCTTTGAAAATATTGAAGTGTGCGAGCGAGAGGAATGATTGATAAATCCTTCTTAATAAAAAAATAAAGAACTATTCCACATAAGATCCTCATGTTAAGCTAAAAGAAAACATGCTTTCAACTGTAACGTTTACTTTTTTTCATTCATCATCCACTAATCTTCAATATATCATTCACTAATATAGACAATAATAGACATCAAGCACGCTCTAGCAAAACAAATATTGAAAACGAAACGCATTTGTCATACCAACTTTAAAATAACTCAAAAGAATTCGTTGTAAATCGTCCTCGATTTGTAAACCTAGAGCCCATTTGTCCCATAAGTTATGACCCGAAATTTTGATGTTAAAGAAATTCGCTGCTGACGAATTATTTTATTATAGTTGACAAAGGATTATAAAGTAAAAAAGTAAGGTATAGTCACGACCGTTGCGCTTCCGCGGTGGTTAGAAACCACGCTTATAAAGAAGCGGATAAGCCAATCATGCATACAAGTGGTAAGCTCGTCGATGTCTCTAGCGTACCAAACTCGGGAAATATCAGAAATATATTAAATATTACTTTTATTCAAATAAATAAATATAATAAATGTCCCGACCAGGAATCAAATCCGGTACCTTCGAATCCACGGTCTTAACCGCTAAACCACGGTGGCAGCATTATATTAATACATACGTATCATACATCTTATGATATCCTACAATACGAGTATACATATTTTTACAAACAGACACGGCGATGCCGGTGTAGGGCAGTGGTCAATAAAAAAGTTAAGGTTAGTATGAATACTTGTATAAACTACAATTTTAGACTAAAATATTTGTAAACTAAAATTCTATTTACTAAAAAAACTACTAAAAGATATTAATAAAGAGACTGGACAGCGATTTGTTGGAGCCAAGTATTATTTACTTTATTTTGTTTATTTACGTAATAAGTTTTTTTTAGGTTCAATTTAGTTTTAGTTTTTAATGTAAAACTATAGTTTGTTTAATTATTTTTTTCTATTTTCACTTAATTTTAATATTTATATTTTAGGTAACGCTATGTTCCTTCATTTTTTTAAAAGATATATAAACATAAAAAATATCAAACAGATTGGCAGAAGCAGTAAAATACAGGCAGTGGGACGATCAATCCCATATTTAATCACAAAAACAAAATCCACGAACAAATGTTTCTGAGAGCTCTAAGATGAATACAGTGAATGCCGCACAAGGCGCAAAAAATCGGGAAAACTTCACTCAGCCGATTCCCAACGGGACATGTAACAGGGCCACAGTTATGGGTCATACGGGCACATAAAAAACTGGGCCCTAAATAACTACTCAATTGAAACCCACACACATTCCTGGCATAGAAACAAACAAAAACACACGTAAGATTTTAAATAGTTGTAATCGCTATTCAAGAAACAACTAAGTATAAACCAGTGCCTAATTAAAAAAAAACAACTGTTACTTGCATTTTGTTAACTCCATTGAACGTTGTCGCTTTGTTCTAAATTCCAAAGTTGGAATAGAAGCGGTAATGTATGTACTCGTTTAATGGATAGGGTTGTCGCGAGACTGCGTGTCTGCTGTCTTTTGTAATGGAGAAATTACAAACATAGACAATAGAAGTTTGTTATCAATGAAGGATTTACTTGGTTGGAATTTCTTTTCATTCCCTATGCGGCTGTTGGAATGTAGTACCTCCGCGTCTAAATCTACGATATAAATATCACCATGGCAAGCTTACAATATTAGTTCTCCTTGAAAGTAAAAATTGGCATTTGACATCATTGCAAATGGCACATACTTTCAACTACAACAAAACTTAGGTGGTAGGCTGATGATGATGGTAATTTGCCCAGTCTGCCGGGGCGGGGTACATCCACACTCAAAGTCAAAATAGCTTTATTCACGTAAACCTATTACAGGCATTTATGAAACCTAATAATTCTGATAAACCTAGTAAAGTCTATCCACACATCAAGCTAGAATTCTCGTCAAGTAAGTCAGAATTTAACATAACGCAAAACCTGATGAATGATTAGAGTAGTAAATGACATTTTTTGTCAGAATGAACGGGTTCGCAACTGCTGGGACCGGTGTGTGTTTCCAAAAGATTCGGTATTAGCGGCTACAAAGAGCGGATTAAAACCAAATAATAATAACATCTATTTGAACCGAAAAACAATGTCCGTCAAGGTGGCGGGTACCGTCTTAGTTGGTAAAATTTGCGTAGTAATTCGGTTCTTGTATCTTTGTTGAGCCAATTTTGACTGCAGCTCTGTTACTTAGTCGCAAACGATATTAGTGGATTTCGTATACGCGGCGAACGAGTGCCTTCACTCCGTAGCCACGACTCAGACTTAGATGTTAAGGCACGCAGGGCCAATAGTGACAGAGAGACGGTTTATAGGGTTTTAGTCCGTAGGCGCCTTAGGGTCTCCTTAGGAGGCCTTACGGTGATTCGGGCATGCGACTTCCCGCGGTGGCCTTTCAGGCTGGGGTCGTATCGTTAGGCGATTCAGTCTATTTAAAAAATAAATGTGGATTTCGTTATTTACGTCAGATCTTGCGTCATAATTACAAAATATTATTCAAATAATTCAGTTTCCTTGGGACTATCTCGAATGGGACGTCTCATTTTTTTACTTTATTATTTATATATATTTTATTTTTATTATATTTAATTTATATAAATAAATAAATATTTTGTTGTTAACTAATTATTAATAGGAAAATGAGTTTAAATAATATAAATACTAGCCAAAAACAACATAAACCCGCTTCAAGGAGGTTTCAAGGTACATCGTGATGTAAATATTGAAAAAGATACAAATTAATAAAATGAAGCGTAGTTTTTTATCGATGACCTAACTAACATAAGTTAAAATAAATAAATAAAATAAATGAAGTTTTATTTCAGGTACCCATATCAAACAAATTTTACAATAAAACTATAGTACAATTATAAAATATAAATATACATATAATACAAAAATAAAATTAAATAAAATAATTGCCAAAAACACTATTGACCGAGTCAAGCTCTCGGAAGGAATCGAGCACAATACCCACTCCCAAGCGCCAGGATCGACTCAAATTCATTTACTGTTTGGGCTCTGCTGAACAGACAGCCAATGTGAGTGTATTTTACTGGGGATCTCATCGCAAACCGCTCTCAGAATGCGATTGGTTGAAGAGCGTAGTCGCTTCCAGAAAGACGTGACACGGTAAAAGAGGATCAAAACAAAATAATTTATAATAATATTAATAAATAATATTCCTTTAAAGTTTAAACTATAATCCGGCTAGCTTGACGTGCCGAAAAACGCGTTTGGAAAGCGCGCCCCCGTACAAAAATATTCCATAGAGAAAACTGTCACATTAGCTGCGTACAGAAAACAAATATACGTCCATTTGTCTCGCTCTAACATAGCGAAATGGGTACAAGTGCGAGCGAGACTAAGCTATATTGTCAGTAACAATGGGGTCCCGGTAATCCTCTATGACATGGCTGCTTTTTTTTTTTCGGTTTCGATTTTTATCTTCACAGTTGATTTCTGATAGGGCTACTGCTGAGAAGGAGTGGTCAGGGAGACGGTGGCTTAAAAATTGCTTTACTTTTATCGTCAATATATTACGATCACACCTAAACTATATTTCACAAATTAGTTGAGAATTATTTGCTTTGTATAAAAATAATACTTAAGTACCGACGTGTGGTCTGACAGGCACCCAAACTGTTATAGAATAGAAATTTTTATAAAAATACAAAAACGTTTATTTGTTCGAAAATTTTACATATTAATTTCGGACGAGCTCTGATCCCTAGACAAGAATTCTGTGGGTTAAGCTGAGGAATTAAGTCTTTGGTTACATTTTATTATTTATTTATGTTATGCCTAAATATTAATTTTAAAAATAAATAAATAAATAAATACTCGTGCAAAATAATAATAAAGCACTAATAAACTTTAGTCTACTAACTTTATTGTAAACTAAACTAAAGCTTACTAACAAAAACATGTATTGTAATTATCTGCATAAGCATTATTATTATTATCGTAGTATTATCACTCTATACTCTGACCTCCTCAATGCTTACAAAAAGGGGTATTGTTCGCGTGTGTGCCTTTTTAAGTAAAGCCAGATTACATGCCAGTACGAACAGCGGGGATAGCTCAGTTGTAAGAACGCTGTCCTTATACTCGTAATCCTTGAACGGTCAGTTCGAATCCCGGCATGTCACGTACATTTAGCGTAAGTCTTGTTTCAAGCGGTGTTATTTTTATATATATAAATATCACCATGGCAAGGTTACGATATCCGTTCTTCATAAAAGTGAAAATTGGCATCATTCCAGATGGCACATATATTCTACGAGAACAATAAATAGGTGGTAAGCGGATAGTAGGTAAGGCGCGGTGGTGGCTCGGTTGTAAGACCGCGTACCTTAAATTCTACAAAGGTCGGTTCAAACCCCCCTGAGAAATACACTTTTCTTACGTTCATTTGTCAAAGATTTACAACACCACCGTTCCCGTGCCTCGGGGAGCACGATAAACCGTTAGTCCCGCTAATAAATACTTGTGAAATCGTTAATAATAATAATAATTATTATTATTTATTTCAAATAACAAGATTCATAGTGTTGAGTAACAAAAAAACTTATAAAACTATGTTAGTCCTAATCTAATATATATATATATACATTTAAGAGGGCTTAACGGCCATGCTCGCACAATCCAGCACCTCAAAAGATACCTCAAGCCTGAGAGCATCCCCCAGTAATGCAGTCCATCAACCCTCCAGGAAACAAAAAAAAAAACCACGGACACCCCGGATAAACTCTCACTTTCATTAAAATTGACACCAGACCCTCGCCAACCCATCTGGCCAGCGTGGCGAATGTAGGCCAAATTCTTCAGAAATTCCAGGCCCATCTCCAACAGTGATGGACTCTGTGTTCTAAGAAAAGTGATGATGACATGTCAGTTTAGTCAGAAGCACCCGCCGAGTTTGTGCCGAGAAAAACGAGAGGTTATCCCATACCCAACCCAGGCCTATTGAACACCTGTATGACTCAGTTGTCTGTATGTGTTGGGCTATATTATTATTTTTCTTTTACTTTCGCTAGTCACAGTTCAATTGCACTATTAATTTAAATCTAATTACTATATTTTACTCTTATTTCTGTTTTAATTGTATTGTCTAAATAATATAAAATCTCTTTTGCTTGTGTTCCACTATTGCTACTTTGTTTAAATGTGTTTTTTTTTAGATAAATAAATAATTGAAATATTTCTTCCACCGTCTCCTAGACTACTCCATCGTATGTTTATAGCCGAGTGATCGGGTGTTAATGGTAGCCTGTATCTAGTTACCGAGATTATTTCGGCCGGGTTTAGGGAGGTGTGGTTTCAGATGGCCCATAGATAACGTGGTTATGTTTCTATGTGGTTAAAGCCTAAAACATCTACCATAATGGTAGTGTGGTGGTTAAAACGATGTCTAGGACACTGTGTTCTAGGGGCTGTAATTCTGATTGATTGATTGAATGATTTATGTTTAACCCAGAGTGAAATAGATATCTTTAACTGTACCTATTTAATGCTGATTTTATTGTTTGATTTAATGTCATTAAGAATACTTATTATTACTACTATATTATTATTGTTTTTGGGTTTATATAAATATATATAATTTTAGTTATATATAAGATATGTATGCCAAATTGTTATTTTTATGTTTAAATTTAGATATTAATGTCTTTCTGTATTTCATTCTAGATATTGTTTACTGCATGCTGTGTACAAATGTTAGGTTGGCAAACTTACTACTTATTTATATCATTTTCTTAAATGTTTTGTCTGTTAACTGTTCTAAGTACCTTAATCAATGAAAAAAAAAAAACACATTTTTTTTTTTTTTTTTTAAAGCAGACGTTCTTAATTAAAATATATTTATAAGTGTTTTCCAATCACACATAAACTACACATTGGATTTTGAGTTTAGATTTCCTTTAATTTAAATTTAGTCAAAATCACACACTGGCACTGAAAAAAAAGCTGGCTTAACAAATCCTGTTCTGATATAAAAAAGTAAAGAATTATCACGAACAACGGGGTAGTCAGAAACACGCTCATAAAGAAGCGGATTTACTTTTAGTCAACTTTACTATAGGCTAATCATGACAGTGGTAAGCTAGTCGATGTCTTTAGCACACTCTAATAGGTGGTAGGCAGATAGTGGTAATTTGTCCAGTCTGCCGGGGCGGGGAAGTATCCACCGTTCGTGCCGATAAACCCAGTAAAGTGTATCCACACGTTTCGGGATCAGGCTCGAATTGCCGTCATGTCCAGTCAAGCCGTCAGTCATGAGTGTCTGATTACAGTTGCTAACACATTAATTAACATTCATGGATCTCGCTCTCCACTTACTATCAGGTGCGCGCAAGGTCACATGTCTTGCTAGTATATTTAAAAAAAAAAAAAAAAACTATTAATATAATTTTATTTAAATTAAAAAATAATTTCCAGTCTAAATCCACGCTACCGCTAGACCATGGAGGCAGTTAATGTCCTGAGATCTACGGGTAAGATCGGCTATAAGTTTTGTAGAGCGTTCTTCCTGTCGCATAATATTATAAATGTCTGTGTGTTAGTATGTATGTTTGTCTCATCTGTAGGATAACATGTCATGTCTTATATTCCAGGGCACATCTCTGCCAAATTTTGTTAAAATCGGTCAAGTAGTTTAGGCGTGAAGGTGATTGAATCCGGCAGACAAATATATGACCGTGTCGTGGTCAGATGATAAAGCCATATAGCATATGTTCGTCGTTGGTTTCCAAGAAACAATTCTGTCAAATTAAATCCAAATCGGTCCAGTAATTTAGGCGTGAAAGACAA
The DNA here is from genome assembly GCA_910589645.1 of Tinea semifulvella. Classification (NCBI taxonomy): domain Eukaryota; kingdom Metazoa; phylum Arthropoda; class Insecta; order Lepidoptera; family Tineidae; genus Tinea; species Tinea semifulvella. Next base: position 8,087,480 of record OU342619.1, read on the forward strand.
AACTTCTTTTACAAAAAAATAAATATAGATTGTAGTATCTTGGCTCCCCATGCTTTGCCTGCTGGAGTTAAGAATAGGTAGTAGGTACATATACATAAGTAATTGTATATTCCATTAAAACATCAACCTTCCAGCCCTTGGGTACAGCAAGGGTTGCCAGCTATAAATCATGTTAACACATTATATATCTTTTCCTCTGGCAATACCGGGGTTAAAATTTGTTCTTACTTTGGTACTATATTTAGACCTTGTATTATTACAAAATATAATAATAACTCTTCTTGAATGGATTAATGAAGCCGGCCAGCGTGGCGAGTGTAGATTTGACCTACACTCGCCACTGGCTCCAGTTCTGGAAGGCCGTTCCCAAATCTTAATTGACTATCAATTCATTCAATTGCATGGTGTTGTTTGCTAAGCGATGATATGCAGTATGTGCTCTGACAGGCATCCAACAACACTCAGGATACAGCCGTACTAAGTAACGGCAAATCCAGAAGGATCTAGTAATGTGCAAGAATTAGTCAAAGTATAATTTTAAGTATCTAGTTATAAATAAGTACAAAATCCTCGCTTATGACAACAATGTTTTATTTATTATAAATTGTATTGCTGTTAGATTCGGTCCAGCCAAGCTTATATTGTATTAAAATATATGTATTGACAATATCCAAGTGTTGTGTACTATCCTAAGGAAATAAATGATTTGATTTGATAATATATCTTTATTCACGTAAACCTACAGTACAGTAAACTTTATAAAATAATACACATTTTTTTATTTGAATATTTATTTTCAGTATAGTATCATCACGACCGTTTCCCTTTCGGGGTTGTCAGAAACCACGCTTATAAATAAGCGGATTCACATTTAGCCAACTTTACTATAGGCCAATCATGACAAGTGGCAAACTCGTCGATGTCTCCAGCGTACCGAACTCGAGAAATATCACAAATAAATTAAACATTAATTAAATGTATTTATTTACATTAATTAATATTTTGGTTCCGGCCAGGAATCGAACCCGGTACCACTGAGTCTAAATTCACGGACTTAACCGCTAGACGGTTAACAGATAGAAAAATATAGAAAACAGAAATCCTACTTTAAAATCGGGTACTACCAACATTCAAACAGGTCAAACTTTCGCGGCAAAAACTAAACTGTACCGTAGGGTTTGACACAAGCTGTGACAGATTAGTAGGGCGTATACGTTACCCCATTATCATGTTAATGCTGGCAACATTGCTATTTATAGGGTGGGTCGTTAATAAATTGAATTTCATACTTTTGGGGTCAAACAATCGTGAAATGGCACATGAGTACTAGTTTATTATATTAGTGAGATGTTTAGCTAACTGCTTCCTTCTAGCGGTTAAGTCCGTGAGTTCAAAGTGGTTTATCTCGACTTTGGTACGCTAGAAACATCGATGAGCTTGCCACTTGTCATGATAGGTCTGTCGTAAAGTTGGTTAAATGTGAATCCGCTTCTTTAAAAGCGTGGTGTCTGACCACCCCGAAAGGGAAACGGTCGTGATGATACTATACTGAAAATAAATATTCAAATAAAAATTTGTGCATTATTTTATAAAGTTTACTGTACTGTACGTTTACGTGAATAAAAATATATTATACGTCGAAAGTCGAATAAATATTATGATCTCACAGAAGAAATGATCAGGAACGGGTTCAAGACTCAGCTTTACGCAGTGGAAGTTGGTGCGAGAGGAGTTCCAGCAAAATCTTTGCATCACTTACTGAAAGAATTGGGCCTAAGCAGGTCTGCCGTCAATACATTTATGGAACGAGCTTCCAAGACGGCATTAACGGAATCATACAGTATTTGGTTGGGTAGGGAGAGAAGTAGAATGGTGGATGGTGAGCGTATTATCGCGCAATAGAAAAAAAAAAAGGAGGCCTCCTTTTCTTAAACCAGCCTATTGTCGGTCGCAAGCCCGAGACACCATTCTTCTCATCTCTTACCCACACACGATGGACCCGGCACCCGCACGGTGAATCCATGGAATGCTTAGAAATGTGTCATCTGACTAATTCTTGACACATTACTCGATCCTTCTGGATTTGCCGTTTCTTAGCGCGGCTGTTGTTGGATGCCTGTCAGAGCACATACTGCATATCATCGCTTAGCAAACAACACCACGCAAGTGAATGAATTGATAGTCAATTATTATTTGGTCAAAGTCAAAGTCGAGGGATACGGTCGCGATAATACTTTACTTTTTACTAGCTGTTTTACCAGGTCGTTGCCCGTGTAATATGACCAGCGAAAGAAACCTTTAAGTGGCAGTAGGTCGCATGTCATTTAGATGTTGGTTGACGTCATGTACAATCTTCGATTCCAAGGAATATAAATGCCAAACTTTATTGAAATCAGTCAATTAGTAGAGGCGAAAGAGGCTACAAATGTATGGCTGTGTGGTCACATGTAGTTACATGATAACGTTATCCGTCTCATGTTTCCAAGAAATAATCTGGCAAATGTTATCCAAATCGGTTCAGTAATAGAATCTTGAAGGCGGGACAAATAATACTACAGGCACATCGTATCATAATAGTACCTAGTATGGATTATCCCTTAAAACACTGCTGGAGAAAATATTCCAGAACTTCTAAAAACGTTTCCAAAGAATTTGGCCAACTATTGCCACACTGTCCAAACGCGAGGCGAGAGTCTGGTGTTTATTTTCGACAACTTCTGAAAGATTCCATAATTTAGTATTAGTGGACCGGACGGCTTAACGTGTTCTCCGAGGCAAATTCATGACAAAGGGACGTTACAGTCGGAGGAATGAACTTGCGAATGAAAATCATCTTCATCAGCCTGTGTCTCCCTCCACTGCTGGATATAGGCCTTCCCCAAGACTCGCCAGTCGCCACTTCACACCACTCCAGAACCACTTCAGCTAACTAATTTTGAAGTTGCTATATCGGTTACTTTGGATCTCTGTCGGATTTCCACGTTTCGGACTTTGTCCATCAGAGAAATACCGAGCATAGCTAAATTTGAAGACCAGACCCACTGTCCACGTTTCTACTCCGTACAACAGTACTGGGAGAACGCACTGGTTGAAAACTCTCGTCTTCAAACACTGGGATATGGCGCAGCTTCCTTAATACCGCCCATCTTATCTCAATACGTCAGCCGAATTCTTTGCTGAAGTTGGCTACGCCTAATTGCTTAGTCTATCCAAGGTAGAAGTATTTTTGCACAACTTCGAGAGTGACATTACCTATGACTTTTGTAATGTTTGTAAATAACCGTAACCAATTTAAAAGAGGGTAGTTTCAAGTATTTTTAAAAATAGAACGTGCCCATAAACGATGAAGTCATTTAGTTATCACTCAGCCACGCCAGCGAGCGCACGTGTCGCGCACGCGGCGCTCTTATCTCAACCAATTCGCACACCATAATATTGAATTTAGGGGCACTTGAATAGCAAAAATATGGCTTCCGATGTATTAATATTTAGGGTTCCTGCGGGATTATTAATACTAACAATAGTTAGGCGATCGATTATAATACAATACAAATTATAGGCTTCTAAAATTATTCAATTTAATGTATTGCTTTTGTTGTTGAAATAAATGAGATTTCTGAGAATTAAGTTCAAAGAGATCTATTTCATCAGTCCCTTTGAAAACAAATAGTTTTCCTAAATAATATGATTTATAGGACAAGTACTTAATAAAAATCATTTTCAATAAACCGAGCCGAGGTCGGCGGTGGCTTTAAAAACGTTATTGAACCCCGGCACTTATACCAATAAGAAAAAACGTACATTTAGAACATCACCGTTTCCGTGCCTCGAAAAGCACGTTAGTCTGCGTTCCCTATAGGTAAATTGTTCGCCGCGGACTGAGTGAGCCATAAATTTGTGGCGAACTGACATTCGAGTCGGCGGCAAACTCAGATCAATTTGCCGGCGTCGGAAACAAACTGTTCTGAGCTGCTGCTACCGACTGAATCTTCAGTTTACTTTTTGTTGTACAAAAGGAGTGGTTTGCGACAAACTGTATTCAGCCGGCGAACTAAAACCATTTCGCCACCGACTGGAACCGGTTTTCCTGTGAGTTGGCCGACCGCTGAGACTTTCGGCGCGCGTAACACTGCAAACTGTGTGAATACTCCAATTCAAATATTATGTAAGTACTAAATCGACACGCAGCTCCACTAATATTAACTTGTGGAATCATTAATAAGTTATCATAAATTACTCTGCATCCCTCGTTTTAGAACATCTGCGTTTCGAGGTAGTTTTAGATACGCTGCTGTGAAAATATGGAACAACTTGCCTCCACCGCTTCGAGCCATGCGTTCCTTACTAACTAATTCTATTTATTAATAAACTATTGTTTTTTCTTGACTATGACTTATATTATTTATCATAATATTATTTATTTATTCTATTCTCATTTGTTACACATTATGTAAACTGTACATTTAGTGTTCCTTCCGATTTAGTAAAGATGTACAGTACACATCTCTGCGACCCGTGACTCACCCAACATTAGGCATTAGATGAAAATCAGCGCTGCAGCCTCGGCTGTAGCATATGCTGAGCTGACCACCTATTTATCGCCACACCTGTATGTATGTTTCGGTATATAGAATAGGCTTACATTTATTCCTTGCATATTTATTTTTTTGTAACCATTGTAATTGTTGCGATAAATAAAGTATTTTCTTTCTTTCTTATCAATAAAAAAATACATCAGACCCTCGCCAACCCATCTGGCCAGCGTGGCGAGTGTAGGCCAAATTGCACTGCCATAAATTCTCATATCTTTTAACTAAATGTTTATGGTTTAATTGGGTATCTATTTCGAGTACCATCAAGTCATTTGCTTGAGGGGCAAACAGCCACTTAAAACACCCCCGTTAAATGTTGACACACGTTTATTGACGTGAGAAGACGCGTGCCGTATTTCGTCAAGTGACTACATTTAGTCGTAGGGTTGCAGACTGGCCTATCTCTAGGTTGGTACAAATAATTGCCAGCCTTCCTAGCTCGAGGTCGCCTGGATGTGAGATGGGGCTAATGTAGACACACGTCGCATCCCACACCAGAGACCTGCTAAGTTTCCACGGCCCAACTGTCATGCCGTCGCGTCTTTTGCTATCGTTCCGCGCAATCCCAGAGGATTCTAGGATTGCGGGTACTCCAGCAGTGATGAAAGCCCTTTGAATGATGTCGTTCAAAGCAGCGTGACGAGGAATGCGCAAGAAAGCTCATGTTAAACATGTCAATGTTAAACAAAAAACATGAAATTTGATAATTTGTTTGATTAACCCTCAAATAGGCGAGTTGGTAAAAAACACCCGAGTGTGACATTTCCAAACTATCAATTTGGAAGTGTTTTCCACTTAGTCGGTGTGAATAAAAAAACATTTTTATAAAACAATCATGGGAGGGTCCCAATCCCTCTTGTTGGTTTAACAATTAGTGGTGCGATGTGCCTTCGAGCGTCGCGTGTGTTGGAACACACAGAATAAACATTCGAGTTTTGGTGTGCAAATTCTAATTTGTTAATCTTTCGATAACACTGACTGTTGTTTAAAGGGTTGGTCCAGAATAAATTATAAACCAATCGAATTCATGCCTGACCAGAATAACCACTTATTTTTTGATTGTAGTAAAACGATTTCAAAACAAATTCGATTTTAATTACGAACCAAAATAATTCCTAAGTTGAAAATTAATTCGAAAAAAAAAAATCCAAAATATAAAATAAAATAAATATTAACACTAAGGATAGGGATATAAGTCCCTTCCGCGTGGAATGGTGGCAAGAACGCTGGCTGCATTTCCCTGCTGAATTGCAATACTAATTCCTTGGGCGAAGAAAGAGTCAGCCCTCTTGTCACCGGAGGAGACGAAAAGACGCGGTGTTATGTCTTTTAAAAACTTTTTTACGCTTGGACTCCATGGGCCCAAAGTTAAATAAGTTAAAACAATTGTTAAAAATGAGAGAATAGACGGTATACATATATATTAATACATATACGAGTATATATATATATATATATATATATACCAATAAACTCTTTATTGCACAAAAAACTTAAAAGTAATGTACAAGGGCGAACTTAATGCCTAAACTCTCGAGCAGCGTAAACAGCGTAAAGAATCTAAATATCTGCTGGAAGAATGGGTAGGGATTTTGAGCTGATTGTTATTAGCAGTTATTAGTACTTCGTAAAAGAGCTGGGTAAATGATTTTTTTAAGAGTGTGGCGATCCCAAATGCCATAACTACCTAAAACAGAATATTTCCCTTATAATTCAACTGGTGGTAAGCCCTTAGTTTATTTTGTAGAATAGTTTTAATTTCATAGGTATTTTTAGTTTAGTTTTATTTATAATTCGTTTTTTAATCTATTTAATTTTAATATTTTTGTCTCTACTTCGAATTTTAATATTTAGGTAGCTTTTAATTTATATTTATTTATTTATTTATTATAAACTTTATTGCACAAAGCACAAAGGCGGACCTAATTTTAGACAGAATAAAATAGCATTTCAACAAAACAAATCTATAAAAGAAGACAAACTAAGCATTTCATGGAATCACCGTGCGGGTTCCGGGTCCATCGTGTGTGGGTAAGAGATGAGAAGAATGGTGTCTCGGCCTTGAGAGATTTTATTACGCAACAAGACGCTCACCATCCACTATTTTACTCGTCTCCCTACTATAATATATCTCAAAAATGTCCGCCATTTTATTTCCTAGTAAGTTATTAGACCACATTTCGAAAAATCTTTGAAAATGTTGGAGTATGCGAGCGAGAGGAATAAAAATGCGTTAATTTCTTAAATACCTACATTTTTTTTTTTTTTTTAATAAAATTTAAATTGATGGAATTATATCGATACGGAAAAAAACCAGTTGAATGGGGTGTATCAGGCAAAGCTTTTTTATAGATGTCGCTAGCAGCACTGGTACCTTGTTTACACCTATGTCGGATCATTTTTTAAATGTTTGTGTAGTTTTTTATTTTTATAACAGAAATATGAATTTTAACTTAACGTTACCTATCTTAAAATACGAATTAAGAAAGCGAACACCGTCTTTAAAAAGAAAAAAGGTTTAATTAATAGAACGGCAATTTTGAGATCACCAATCTTTGATTTCGCTTGTAAATCTATATTTGTACACTCAAAAGCTGCTCACTTCGGTAATATATCCAGAAAATAACACATTTCGTAATAAAAATACAAGTTTTCTATGCAACTGACAGTTCTATTAGGTACCATCTATCATGCGCCATCTATCGTGATAAAAAGTTAGTGATACACCCCATTGAAACCGACTAATCATATCCAAAAAAGGTTACTCGTGAAATAATACAAAAAAAAACATAGGAAATTCATGCACATTCTAAATGGGTACTCCCCTAACTTTAAAAAGCAACTGATGCCTAATTTCTTATGCAGCAACCAATTTGGTGACAAATAACAAATCAGTTACTCTCTGGAGGACTCATTCTGTCCTTGTCACCGCTCTGCTGTTCAATTCAAAAACATAGTAGATAATCAAAAATACTTTAGTCTGGATTAAATCTGATATATATATTTGTAAATTACTATTATAGCATCTGTTAGTTAAAATATCTTTTATATCATGTTTGCGTTTTTACTATATCCTTGTTTTTATATCCAGTTTTTTTTTTCCTTTCCATAGTATTTGTGTTTGACTTCTATTATGTATAAAATATTTTTGGCTCTTAATGTCTTCTTATTGTTCTTAATTTGTTACACAGATGTTCAAACTTGTCACGTGCCGGCAAAGCCTTTAAAGGGGCCCCTTAGTGGTTCATATTATTTATTAGTTTTTAATTTCAGTATCTTGCAAGCCAGAGTGACAATTTTGTTTATCTGTGATATTGTTTGTGTATGTTGCTTAAATAAATCAAAATAAAAAAATAAAATCCTATTACCGTTTAACTGTAAACTTATTACAAAGATGAGCATAATTTACGTAAGTTATTTACAGATTCACATTTAGCCAACTAACATCACTGAAGGGTCGTTCGTCTCTAGAGGTTAAACTTTTGGTTTATTATTATTAATGTAAATCAATACATTAAATAATATTTAATTTATTTGTGATATTTCTCGAATTTGGTACGCTGGAGACATCGACGAGCTTGCCACTTGTCATGATTGCCGTATAGTAAAGTTGGCTAAATGTGATTCCGCTTATTTATAAGCGTGGTTTCTGACCACCCCGAAAGGAAAACGTTCGTAATGATACTTTACTTTTATTCACATTTAGCCAACTTTACTATAGGTTCATAATGACAAGTGGCAAACTCGTCGATGTGTCTGGCGTACCAAACTCAAGAAATATTACAAATTAATTAAATATTAATTAAATGTATTTATTTACATTAATAAATATTTTTGTGTCCCGACCAGGAATCGAACCCGGTACCTCCGAGTCGAAATCCACTGACTTAACCGCTAGACCACGGAGGCAGTAATTTTATTTTATTGCTTCGAATAATTCTACGTACACGAAAAATATCACAAATAAATGAAAGGTTAGGAGACAGGAAGACTGCCAACGTATTATATTTATAGTTTAGTTTATATTTATTATTTAAGTAGCTTTTAATTTATATTTATTATATATTAATTTATGACGAACAAAAAAATTATTGAGTTCCGACCAGTTATCGAACCAGTTTAGTTATCAACTTCTAAATCTACGGTAAAGAGGTAGCTAGTGTGATTAAAAGCATAACTTGACTGCTAGTTAATATATTTTTGTTTAAAGGTACTAGGTTTTTACATTGTGGAGCCGCTTCGTGTTAGAAAGAGATAAAATAATTGCAATTTGCGAGAGGGCCTCTAAAACCCGCCGTTACAAGACAAGTGTTAAATTTCACACGTCTTCGTTTGTTGTCAATACAAATGTTTTGAGATTTGAGGGTTAAATGTTTTTTTTGGGGGAACCCCCCGTGCATCTTGGAGGCGGATTGTTGTTAGTTGCAAATGGGTTCACGTTTTGGGGCTATAAAGTTTTTTCTATTAGTACTAGACACTTTACCCATCGGTGGTGATTTGGAGCACGTATTTTTATTTATACATTCTTTATCCAGGTTCCGTAGTCTAGCTGTTAAGAAGATGCAAGGTTCGATTCCTGATCGAGACTTCATTACTTATTACAGCTCCTAGTACACTACCTCCTAGATCTCCACTGTTGGAGATGGGCCTGGAGAATGGGATGACAATTTATTAACGATTGCACAAGTTGGTATTAGTGGAACCGGGACCGACTTAACGTACTCTCCGAGGCACGGGAACGGTGGTGTTGTAAATGACAAATGTACACGCCGGGGGTTTGAAACGACCTTTGTAGGATATTAATAAAAGCGTTCTTACAACCGAGCCCAGACGGTCGGGAACACAATATATTTTAGAAATTTCTATAAGAACGCTGAGACATCGACGAGCTTGCCACTTGTCATGATAGGCCTATAGTACAGTTGGCTAAATGTAAATTAAAGTAATATGTATCATCACGACCGTTTTCCTTTCGGGGTGGTCAGACACCACCCTTATAAATAAGCGGATTCACATTTAGCCAACTTATATGTTCTGGAGGGCTTATCTTCAGCAGTGTGAGATATATTAATCATAGATTTGTTTTAGTAAAATTAATGTATTTGACATTTATCTCTGCCTAAAATTAGGTTTCATTGCAGCTTCTAGATCTTCACTGTTGGAGATGTTCCAAATTGTCCGTAATTTTATTTTCTAGAAAGTTCATAGACTACATTTCTCAAAAATATTGAATTGTGCGAGATGTAGGCTTAAGTTAAGTTAAGCTCTCTGTTAAATAAAATAAACTAAAGTACTAAAACAAAAAAAAAAACAAAAATACGGAATCCACCTGTCTCTTTAAATATCAAATGAATGAATATTTTATACAGAATTACAATGTAACTTAACGGTGGCAGAAAGACAGACAGACAGGTGGTCAGTTTTACGTTTTTTAAAATAATACATATGATGTGCAAGTTGGTGCGAGAGGAATTCCAGCGAAATCTTTGCACCACTAAAGGTACGGGCACACGATGACACTGACACTCGACACAAATGTCGACACTAGTGTCGATTGCGTCCACATGGTAAGCAATTTTTTGTGTCGACATTAGTGTAAACATTTAATGTCCCGGCTCAAGTGTATTGGCTGTCTACACGAATCGATGCTACACTGACTGCAATTCAGTGTCGTATATTCCCTCGTCATGAATCGACGTGCTGCTCGGTTGTCGCGATATGTGTTTCAAGTAAAATGCGTCGCCGTAAAAAGAGATCGATATGGGTTAAAGATTGGATTAAAAGAAGAGCGCAGCTAGGGGCATATAATCAATTGTTATCTGAACTGAAAAACGAAGATTCAGAATCCTACAAAAAAAATCTTCGTATGAAACACGAAGTTTGTTACTTGCCATAGTTCAGGCAGAGCTTCATAACATAAAATCACAGATTTTATTTCCTCTGGAGTCCACGCGCGTGACGCCATATTGGTTGGTCTAGAAATTCGCGACACTTGTCGGACACTACGCACGTCCAGTCTCCACGGCTGCGACACAGACACTGAGCGACATCGCCACTACATCTGCAACTAAGTGTCGCAGACTTGGACACACAGACAGTCGATGTATACACTTAGTGTCTAGTGTCAGGTGTCGTCGTGTGTCCGTAACTTTACTGTATGGAAGCGAAACGTGGATATGTCAGAATACACATGAGAGTAGAGTTAATGCAGTAGAAATGAGGTCGTTGCGTCGGATATGCGGCGTCACTTTAACGGACCGCATACGTGATGACGAAATACGGAAAAGGGTAAGTATGAAAAAAGCATAGGGACAAAAATCAGGAAAGGCATGCTCCGATGGTTCGGGCATGTTGAAAGGACGAATAAAGAGAGATTGACGAACCAGATATATAATGCGAAAGTTGTGGGTAAAAGAGGCCTGGCAGACCTAAACTCACATATTACGACCAAATAAATATAAAATATCTGAAGGTGCGTTGAAAAGCTATCGAAACAAAAGGGCATGTATGAAGAGGTTGTTTAATGTCGAAGAAGCGAAAGAAGTACGTCCTGACCGTGACAAGTGGCGCTCAATTGTCTTTGCCTACCCCGCAAGGGATTTGGCGTGAAGATATGATATAAGCAGGTCTGCAGGATACATTTATAGAACGAGCTTCCAAGACGGCATCAACGGAATCATACAATATTTGGTTGGGTAGGGAGAGAAGTAGAATGGTGGATGGTGAGCGTATTATCGCGCAATAAAATAAAAAAGGGAGGCCTCCTTTTTTTAAACCAGCAGCCTATTGTCGGTCGCAAGCCCGAGACACCATTTTTCTCATCTCTTACCCACACACGATGGACCGGCACCCGCACGGTGAATCCATGGAATGCTTAGAAATGAGAATGCCCATTTTTCTATTCATTTTGTATAGCAGATCGGTGAAGGTCGGTCATCTACGTATCTTATTACTTTTTCTCATAAAACTGGCAAATTCCTGACATTTTACATCGCTGACAGTATCAAGATAACGCATGACATGGACATGGCCATTGCATTATGTTGTGAAAAAAAAAAAAACATGGCCGCCTCAAAGAGAACCGCGGTAGCCTTTTTCGGAGTCCTGTGATATGCATAAATAATAATTGTATAAAATATTAACAGTATTTATATTGAAGGGTTAATAAGGTGCGTTTCTTTAGTTGTTTCTGTGACAACATAATAAAGGTATTATATATTTTTTTATACTTTCACTGCATGTGACCTTGTACGCACCTGATGGTAAGTGACGCACGAGGTCCATGAATGTCAGCAACTGGAATCGGACTCATGACTGATATCAGTCTCTAACATTATGATGGCTTAGGCATTACGGCAATACATAATGCCGATATGTGTGGATATACTTTACTGGGTTTTTTTGGCACGAACGGTGGATACTTCCCCGCCCTAGCTGACTGGACAAATTACCGCCATCAGTCCGCCTACCACCTATTTGTTATTCTCGTCGAAAGTATGTGCCATTTGCAATGATTGCAAATGCCAATTTTTAATTTCTAAGAGAACTAATATTGTAAGCTTGCCGGCCATGATGATATTTATAAAAAAATAACACCGCTTCAAACAAGACTTACTAAATTAGCATCGTCGTCGTCACTTAAGTGTCAGTGGCATGGCACGCTTAACAAGCCGTCGTCACTCCTCTTGAAATCAGATTTCTATAAGCACCTAGCCAAATAAATAAAAATATGTATTTTTTTGTATAATTTCTTTAATTATACATTAGCTATTTTAAAATTCAAAATTCAAATTCAAAAATTTAAAATTCTTTATTGTATAGATTGCTTATTCTAATTACAGTTGTATGTACATGTCATCATGATGCAATCTGCCCATATTATGGGCATACAATATGCTTATGTCAATAGATATTTATTTACAATATTTATTTGTATATAGTTTATATTTAATATTGTTCTTGTCAATTTATTGGAATACAATGTTAATATCAAAATTTGCATGCTAAAAATTATTTTATTGAGTTTAAAGGTTTATGACGTTCAAAAAGTTATTTTATAAAACTTTTTTTTTTAAGTCTCAAGTAGGATAACAGCATTATAGCTTGTGGAAGCAGAATGGAAGTCGTCACACAGCTTGCGTGGCGTACACGTCCTGGTGGTGTTAACAGCTCTATATATATAGACATTTATTACCGAGTTATACAAATGATTTTAAAGAGTGAAACTTAATTGAAGCGAAACTAATTACACGCCAATGAGTGAACTGCCAGATGGACAGATGAACTAAAGAAGGTCGCTGGTGGGGGTTGGATGAGGGTAGCGAAAGATCGCGTTAAGTGGCGAGCTTTGGGGGAGGCCTACATCCAGCAGTGGAGAGATACAGGCTGATGATGATGATGATGAGTGAACTGGGAATTTTAACATTTATAAAGTATGTAAAAACTGTATCTGTCCTCGTTTTTTAGCCGCGAACGTTATAAAGGAATCATTTAACTAACTTAAACTGTCAATGTCAAACGCTATCATATTTGCAGGGACAAGTTTCTTACGTACACCAACGTTCCAAAGTCACGGTTCCTGATGACGGACCTTTACCATTATCATCATTTCAGCCTCTAGAACAGCGTCCTAGACCTCCACTGCCGGAGATGGGCCTTCCAGAACTGGAGAATTTGGCCTACACTCGCCTCGCTGGCCAGACGGCTTGGCGAGGATATGATGTCAATTTTTATAACAATTTATTAACGATTCCACAAGTTGGCATTAGTAGAACCGGGACCGGACGGCTTAACGTGCTCTCCGAGGCAAGGCAACGGTGGTGTTGTAAATCTATGTACATTTGGTACGTAAGAAAAGTATATTTCTCATTGGTACATGCCGGGTGGATTTGAACCGACCCTTGTAGGATTTAAGGTACGTGTTCTTACAACCGAGCCACCACCGCGCCATTATGCCTGCCTATAAAGATGCTTATTCCCACTTCGCATGAAGGACTCCAGGTTATAGGAAACAGGCTGGGAGAGCTTTTTAGATCTTCAGCGTGCGACAGATGTAACAGTCTTAAAAAAAAAAATCTACGCGTAGCGGTAATGGCTACGTTATGATTACTGTAGTGTGATTCACTATCCGAATCGCTCGCCGCTGCAGGACTTTGAGAGCATCTGTAAGGTTCTTAGTGGAAGTACTCAGAGGCGAGAATAGTATTTCACGCATGATAATTAATGCTTTATAAAGCATAAGTGAGGGCGGACGGAATAAACTAGACAGCAGTACGTCATATCGATTAAAAAAGTCATACAAATGCACCTAATCCGAAAGACGACACTTCCGAGTCATGATTTTAGTGTCACCTTACCAATGACTAAATGCATGACTCGGTCATTGTGCGGTAGTGACTCGGGTCTTTCCTTAAATCCTACAAAGGTCGTTTTAAACCCCCCCAGCATGTACCAATGAGAAATACACTTTTCTTACGCACATTTGTCATAGATTTACAACACCACCACCGTTCCCGTGCCTCAGAGAGCACGTTAAGCCTTCGGTCCCGGTTCCACTTATACCAACGTGTGATCCTCGACACAAGGCAATATTTTTATAGATTTTTCAACTAACAAGGAAATAAAATTACGGCCATTTTGGAGGCCATACCTCAAATCAAATCAAATCAAAATCATTTATTCGTGGTTTTTCGGTACATAGTTATTAGGTTAGGTTAGGGTGAGCATGCAAAAAACCTACCACATATGGTGTACGAATTCATTAAATTAACAAATATAATTCTAAAAATAATAACAAATATAATAACAACTTAACATGCATTTTACAATTTATATAAAACTTAAAAATATTTTACTAAAAACATATATATATATAAGATTAATATATCTCCAATCCTTTACGTCAGCCGTAGCACAGGCTGTGAGAAAATCTATTAAACTATATAACAAAATGGAGCAAGAAGCCAAACGGAATGAGAATTAAATCTAGAACAATCGTTCCAGAATTAATTATTAGATTTACAACACCATCGTTCCAGTGGGTGTAGGCCAAATTCTCTAGAAATATATTCTATAAGATTTATTTCCAACAGTAAAAGAACTTAAGACTTACTAAAAAAGTTCGGGGACAGCAACCGAACCCGGCACCTCTACATTAACGGCTGCTGGGTGAACTGACTGCGTGTGGCTATACCAATATCGAAAAGCCACCTTAATAGTCCACGGTAAATTGAATAATAAATTAATTTGTGCGTCCACAATAAAAAAATCCCGATAAAAATTAAAAATACAAAAAAACAGCCCAGCTGCCATCGTTACGCCGCACAGAGCGAGACGGCATGATATCATTGGCTGAGGGAAGAAAGAGAAAGGCATACGGATTATAAAGGTACTTGGTTAAGGATTAATTTTATTCCTGTTCAAGCAACGTGGCCGTGACCGAAAGGGCGTAAGTACCGTTTATTGATATTCTATCCATACTGAACACGAGATTTTGGCGTTCCACTAGTAAGAACTAAGGCGGTTTAACTCAAGGTCGCACAAATTAAAAAAAAAAGAAAAATGAATGTACTTTAATAAAATGTAGTCTCAATCAACTGTTAAAAAAAAGGAGACTACATTGTAAACCAGCCTATAGTCGGTCGCAAGCCCGAGACACAATTCTTCTCATCTCTTACCCACACACGATGAACCCGGCACCCGCACGGTGAATCCATGGAATGCTTAGAAATTTGTCTTCTTCTCTCTTCATATATTTGTTATAATAAAATAGACAAAAATCGTTGTATAAGTTTTTGCTATTATTCTCTTTCTAAAATTTGGTGTATGAAAGTGAAAATATGTCTACCCCAACGCCTCCGTGTTAAAATGTACGGCCTTAACCTCTGCGGAGAGACAAGATGATTTTGATGTAATAATTAGAACACTAGTCAAACATTAGTTGATTGTTTAATTTACAAAAAAAACCTAATCTAAAACGAAAAAAACAACAAAAAAGTTTTTTTTATTCGTCCGGATTAAGCAACGGTCTTCAAAAGAGCGTTTGAAAATAGAACTTGGGGTTCCAAATTCGAAATTCAAAAAGACTTCGGGGAACGAGGCTCGGATTTAATCCACCCTTGCAGTTCTTGGAATGACGTCACTATCATCATAGACAATGGCGATTTTTTTTTAAACAGCTTCCAAAAATATTGGCAATGCTTTTTTAATACCACCCACGTTTGTATGAAAGGGGTTAAGTCTTTTTAAGTAATTGTTTAGTATTTATCTTTCCCTTTTACAGGTAATGCCATCTTGCTTTTTGTGGCAAAAAAAATCGCCATATGTTAGTACAACCTTATGTTCTTTAATTATTTATTAAAAGTAAGGTACATATAACTGCTTACAAACAAAACCCTTTTTTTTTAAATTATAGATATACAATCCTGTCAGCTTAGCCAACCTAAAATAAAATGTACACAACATTAAAAAATACTAAAGTAATAATAAAAAATATATACATATATATAACACATGCAATTTAAAGTAAACCTATAAAAACTAAAAGTAATAACTACATAGATACATATCTTCACGCCAAATCCCTTGCGGGGTAGGCAGAGACAATTAAGCGCCACTTGACACGATCACGACATACCGCTTTCGCTTCGTCAACATTCATCAACTTCTTCATACATGCCTTTTTGTTACGAAAGCTTTTTCATGTACCTTCAGCCAGTGTTTTATTTTTTCACCCACAACTTTCGCTTTATATATCTGGTTCGTCAATCTTTATACGCTCATCCTTTCAACATGCCCGAACCATCGTAGCATGTCTTTCCTTATTTTTGTCCCTATGTTTTCTTTTATACCCACAATTTTCCGTTTCGACGTTACGTATGCGGTCCGCCAAAGTGCCTCCGCATATCCGACGCATCGACCTCATTTCTACTGCATTAACCCTACTCTCATGCGTATTCTGACATTTATTTATTTATTTATTTTTATACACTTTACTGTATTACTGTATATACTCCAGAAACACTTAATATTATTTACAAACATTCATAAAAATTAAAGAAAAAGCCACAAACAATATTAGGAATCAATTAAATACATTTCAATGTTGTCATCCTTAATTAAATCTATAATTTGTTGCCAAAGAAATGTATTATACAAAGTTAAATTTAGAATTGATAAAAAATATATGTTATTTTATCGATTCTCACAGAAGTACCAACATGCTATGCTGATCTCAAAGATCGTCTGCGAAAACGTCAATCTGTGGTGCCGATTCAATCAGATTCTGAAGTGCATATAACGCTCTGGGCAATGGAGAACAACGGTGCGCCAATGTGCGTGAGGTGGCAGGGGTCAACAGTTTGTGGGCACGCGCGCGGAGGTACTTATACATATCCACATCTCGCTTCCATACATCAGTGTTGGTACTAACATGGCATCATAGCTGGGCATTAACTTAGTTTTTTATTAATTAACGAAGTTAACATTTTGATTAATGGGTTAACTTTTAAAAATGTTAACGGACACGTTAACTTCCGTTAATATGCAGAAGTCCGTTAATCGTTAATCCAATGCCACTATCAACCGCACGGCACCGCGGTGTGGCGCGAAAAACAGGTTCAGACAAGTATGAACATGTGCCGGGCGAGGCGGCGCGTGAGACAATAACAAAACTAGATATATTTTGCCGGCGCGTGCGAGTAAGAAAACTGCGAAGTACTAGCGCCAGTGCTTAGAGTGACGAGTGTTGTGTTTGTTGTTATTATAAATTACTGTCAGTGATAATTTGCGTGTTAATAAAGAAGAGTGCAGTGTAATTAGTTAGATAAAACAGTGTACTGTGCAGTGTAGTAATTAAAACTATATCATGGAAAACATGGAATCGGATTTCAGCGGTCCTGAAGAGAATCCTTGGCCACATTTGACTGAGTATGTGGAATTTGTATCCAGATCGGGCCAGCAAATATTTTTTGCTTGTAAGCGTTGCTTGCCGAAAGACACCAAAATAAAAGTTCATGTATCAAGCCTGAATAATTTGAAACAACATGTAAGAAGGGTACATGAGTCACAATACGTGCAGTTTGAAGAGATTGTTAAGGCGGGCTCTAACCGAGGCAAGACAAAAAAGAGAACTCATTCTGACAATATTATATATTAACCTGTTAACTTCCAGAACCTAAACCAACAGGTTTTATAAGTTCACTAACTCAACGATATAAAAGTGCAATTTTACATATTAACGGATTAACGATTAACATTAACTTCCGTTAATTCTTCCGAAATGTAACGCTTTAACGTTTAACGAAGCTAACTTTTTTTGTAGCGGATTAACGATTAACGAAGTTAACTATTTGATTAACGGTGCCCAGCTATGCATGGCATTGTGTATGGCGAGCCGAGCTTTGTCACTGAAGTAATAACTAAAAAGAATATAACACGGGCTCTTTACAGCCACGATCTTATTTAACTAGATTCTATGTTATTTAGTTTAACTTGCTTATGAAGTAAGTTTGGTTATAAGCAGTGTTATTATATTTTTATATTAATATTACTATGACAAGCTTACAATATTATTTCTCCTTGAAAGTAAAAATTGGAATTTGACATCATTGTAAATAGTATTCAACGAGAACAACAAATAGGAGGTAGGCGGACTGATGGTGGTAATTTGCCCAGTCTGCCGGGGCGGGGAAGTATTCACCATTCGTGCTGATAAACAGTAGTTATTTTTATGTATAGTATTTATAATATATGTTTATGTATTAATGTTATCTATATGTTATGTATATAGTATTTAAGTATATGTATGTTTATATAGGAATTGCTTACTTTTATGATATTTATTGGAATAAAAATAATTTCTAAATATCATTTTCACTATCCTCGATCTAACAAAGAAATCTCATTTGTCCCAACGGTCAACGGGTAGAGAATGCCTTACGGCATTATGTTCGCCGATTGTAAATTACAATAAAGATTTAAAATAAATAAATTAACCCAGTAAAGTGTATCCACATGTTTCGGGATCAGGCTCGAATTACCGTCATCCCCAGTCAAACCGGCATAGTGTTAGGGACTTATGTCAGTCACGAGTGTCTGATTCCAGTTACTAACATTTTGACGCAAGGACACATCTGCTAGTTTAAAAGTAGTAAAAAATATTTAAAAATTAAAATCAAACCAAGGCCCATTAACAATGGATGTCTAGGCTGTGTTCTAGGGGCTGTAATGTTGAATGATGTTTTTTTTTATTTATTTTTTTACATGAAAAATCCACGTAACGCCTTCGCTTTGGGGTAACAAAACAATACATAACAGAAATGCTAATTAACGTAACGAGCAAACTCCTGTGTTACCTACCTACTCGTACATTGACCTTTATTATAACGACTGGAATAATAGCGGAAATACACCCAGCTTATCGGAAGATGTGTTTTTGCGCCGCTTGGAGTTGAAACTCTGACTCGTGGGGGCCAAGTGCATAGGAAATTTTCAAGGCGTTGTCAAAACAGCTCGTCATCACTACATTAAATGGCAATGCTGCCAGTATTATTATTATTGTTTATTAATTATCCGTAGGAACCTTGTTTCTGGGAACACTTGGATTTGTCAAAGTTTACAATTTTGTATATGCAATGTAATTAATACAATGACACAGAAAAATAGCCAGATACGAGAAAGCAAGGAATAGCCTGCTACTATATATATATATATATATATTATTTGACATAAGACAATGTTTTTAATAAGTAAAACGCCTCTTTACAGCTGCATCCTTGGTTTATATAATCAATATATATATATATATATTGATTATATAAACCAAGGATGCAGCTGTAAAGAGGCGTTTTACTTATCAAAAACATTGTCTTATGTCAAATAATAATAATGATGTATAATAATTATTCAATAATTTTAATGTCAAATATAATTATAGCAGCTGTAAATGGGCGTTGTCACTTATGAACTAAAATTAAAACTAAGCCTAATTATTATTATATACTAAATAATATAAAATATATATCTTATTATTTTTGTATAATAAAACATAGTATATTGTCTATTACATTAACATGTATTAATTATTAAATACTTTATTGCTGTTTACTTAAAAATATGTACAAAGGCAAATTTAACGCCATTACGGCTTTTTCTACAAGCTAACCTTTGGGAGAGTGAGACAGTATAAATATGTGGGGTGCAATCATAACCAATAAACTATATAGTATTGTAAGTATAGTATAAGTAAGAAAGTTCCTCGCCAAGCCGTCTGGCCAGCGTGGCGAGTGTAGGCCAAATTCTCCAGATATATGTTCTGGAAGGCCCATCTCCAACAGGACGCATGTGTTCTAGGGGCTGTAATGAATAAAAAAAAAAGTAATAAGTAGTCGTGAGGCGTGCAGACGATAAGGTAAATGAATCTGAACATCTGCTGGAAGTGTGGGGTGGACTTTTGAGTTGGTTAACCTCTTCATACATGCCCTTTTGTTTCGATGACTTTTTAATGCACCTTCAGCTATTGTTTTATTTATTTGATCGTAATACGTGAGTCTTGGTCTGCCAATATACGGATAATAGTGTTTTATTTTCCGCCTCCGTGGTCTAGTGGTAACAAACGTTTTGTTTTGTTTTGTCGACTTTCGGGTTGCACATAGGCATGTAGTCTACCTTAATTCTGACTTGCCTGGAGGGTTACTGCTGTACCAGGTATTGTTTTCTCATAGGTACTGATAACTAAATTTAAAAGGTTATTAATTGATCGTTGTGGTGCAGTTCTGTATATGTTTTATTTTGTAAATCTGATATAGCTGAGTTTTCCTTGCAGATTCCTTTCTCAGTCAGATTAAACATTAACAGGTCACTGGAATTTGCTAAGCTGCTGGTCTTCTGCTAACAGCTTACTTATTGGACCACTTTGCTGCTTAGTCTTCTACTAGCAGGAGTAGAATCATTCAAAATAATTAAATTAATGACGTTTCATAAATGCCTGTAATAGGTTTACGTGAATAAAGATATTTTGACTTTGACTTTGACGTTGCCGTGAACTCGGGAGGTCGTGGGCTCGATTCCCACCAGGGGCAAGTTGTACATTGTATAATTTGTCTCGGTCTGGGTGTTTATATGTATAATATGTATATATTTACAAAAAAAATAAAGTATAATATGTGGTTTATCAACCATCTAGTTTCCGTAACACAAGCCTCATAGCTTACCACGGAAATTAGATGGCGCTGTGTGACCTGTCTGGAAATATTTATTTATTTATTTTAGATATTTTTGAATATTGTTTGCCCGGGATATAAACAAAGGTCATTGTTAGCCACATTTAGGGTAACGCAGCGCTGGGGGGGTGATAAGCGGCTTAGAGGGGGATGTGATACCGAGAGACCGTCTTGGTTGGTACCACGTAAATTATGCAACGGCTTAACAACACTTGAAATGTAACTGACAGTCTCCTGTGCTCGTGAAGAGGAACAACTATCCTGGACAACTGCTGGGACACTTCCAGAGGTCTGCAGGAACATAGAATCACATCACATTACAGCCTTTAGAACTTTTTTTAATACCAAGCACGACATGTGACATCGCGCCCACCTGATGTTAAGTGGCGCGCGAGGTCCTGAATGTTAGCAACTGGAATTAGACACTCATGACTGACATCTGTTCCTAACACTATACCGGCTTGACTGGGCATGACGGCAATTCGGGCCTGATCCCGAAACGTGTGGATACACTTTACTGGGTTTATTGGCACGAACGGTGGATACTTCCCCGCCCCGGCAGACTGGGCAAATTACCACTATCAGTCCGCCTACCACCTCTAGAAAATGTATATAATACCAATGAGAAATTGAGCTGTTGGTCCCGGTTCCAGTAATACCAATTTGTGGAATCGTTAATAAATTGTCATTTTAAAAAATACATCAGATCCTCGCCAAGCCGTCTGGACAGCGTGGCGAGTGTAGGCCAAATTCTCTAGACAAAGTGGAGGTCTAGGACGCTGTGTTCTAGGGGCTGTAATAAATGGAAAAAAAAAACAATTGTTTTAACCTCAAATGCCACATAGTTATAATTACAAATTGACATACAATAGGTTGTACCAATGTAATTTAAAATTATTATAAAACAATAAATCTAAACAAACAAATAATTTAGTAAGAAACCTTAGCAAAACAAAACGACAAGACGCAAATGGATTCGCGAGAATTCATGAGTTATTAAGATTTCATTACTCGTCTAAAAGCGCATGCAAAATCCACCCTCTAGCGAAAGAAATTACAACTGTCTTTAAGGGCTAGTCACTATTGGACAATGTTATTCGTCACGTAATCTGTGACGGAATTACGTCACACTTTTATTATAATTCATCGTTTTATAATCAGATTCTTTTCTCAGTCAGATTACCTAGATATGTATATATACGTGTATATTATAGTTGTCTAAGTATGTTAATTTTTAATATTATTTATGTTTCATTTTAATATTTTATTTCTCTCTTTGCACCGTACTCATATTTAAATGTCCCAATGTTCCAAAGGTTAACGGGATTACGTTCGCCTTTTGTATAGATTTACAATAAAGTTTTTAAATAAATAAATAAAATAAATAAATTAAAAATTATTGGGGCCTAATTCTGGCGCTTTCTTGAAGGTCAGTTCGAAATATTCGAATAACAAGCGACATATCTCCATGGAAAACTGTTAGTTTCATTCGAGTAAATCGAGCGGACATGCATGTCGAAGGCGCGAGAATCGGGGTCCTGGTCATTCCAATAATTTATTCGAAAAACTATTTACAAAATGTAAAATTAAATTAATACTACTGATACAGCTATAAGTCCCGTCCGCGTGGAATGGTGGCAAGAACGCTGGCTTCGTTCTGTGACACACACTTTGAAGTGATAAGGGTAGCCTCCCTGTTGAACTTACACATTAAATAAAAATCTATTTATAATGTGTATATTTATCTATAATAATTTACTTGAATATTACTCTCACAATTGAAAATATTTTTAAATCAAATATGTTAAAGTGGCTTATTAGGAAACGTTATTATAGTATAAACGACTATTTAAATAGCAAGAATAGTAAAATGAAAAATAGTTTTCACACCTATATTCATAGTTTTTCTCGCGTGCATGCAGGTTGGATACAATTTGCTGTCAAATAATCATTTTTTATATAATTTGATCTACCGCACCTTAATGTACGAGGGCTACAGCTGCGCGCAGTCAGATCGTAATGTCGCGACGGGAGAATTATGTCTCTCTTAGATAAATGAAACGAAAATTAAACCAGTAAGAAATCTAAAAGTAGTGTCAAAGATTTGTTATACTATATTATATTGTATCTATAGTATTTATAGTATATGTATGTATGGACCTATATATCATTACAGCCCCTAGAACACAGCGTCCTAGACCTCCACTGCTGGAGATAGGCCTTACAAAACATATATATGGAGAATTTGGCCTACACTCGCCACGCTGGCCAGACGGCTTGGCTAGGATTTTGATGCCAATTTTATGACAATTTATTTACGATTCCACTAGTTGGTATTAGTGGAACCGGGAGCGACGGCTTAACATGCTCTCCGAGGCACGGGAACGGTGGTGTTGTAAATCTATGGGAAATGTACTTAAGAAAAGTGAATTTCTCTTTGGTACATGCCGGGTGGGTTTGAATGGTTTGAACCGGCCTTTGTAGGATTTAAGAAACGCGTTCTTACAACCGAGCCACCACCGTGACAATGTATATTATGTATATATATTGTTATGTAATTTATTTCTTTATTCATATTTCTTTTATTAATAATATGCCTTTAATATAATACATTTATTATTGTTATTTTTTGTTTCATTTAATTTTTACCCTCCAAATTTGTTAATGTACGAGCACTTATGTTATAACGAGTGCCTTTGTAAGCAAGAGTCGGACTTTTTGTATCACAGACATTCAGGTACACAGTACAGGGATCCCCTTATTTACTGATTTATGTATTTAGGTCAGTAACTATAAGATTAAGTTAAGTACCCTTGAAATTTCGGTAAAATAAATTAAAAAAAACAGTGACAAAACTGCCTATACAGATTGGCACAGGGCCTAAAGAGACTGGGTTGGGAATTTATCTCGACGCCCGTTTTCCTGAAGCGTCCCATTTACCCGACCTCATTCGAAACGCCCCTTTCATCCCCTCTGTACACCCTCAAAGCCTACCCCTAGGCACTATTCGAGGTGCGAAAGGTGTAACAAAACCAGGCTAGATTTTCTCCAGTTCAGAACAATTCCTTTATTATTTTATTATTTGCAAAATCTGTACCGTAAAAGAGATTGCCCAAAACCAGGCCCCAACTTACTGCCTCAACTATATATAATGCAGTAATCATACCAATTTTTTGGAGTGATTCCCTTCTTCAAACCTAGCTATCCAACCCAGGTTGGATATATGGAACTCAATTTTAATTTGCGTGACGATAACTAAGGTTTAGGTTAATACTTAGGTTTTTGATTGAGCTAGGAGATAATAGATAGATAGATAGATAGATAGATAGATAAATTCTTTATTGCACAGAAAATAATACATTTTACAGTACATAGGCGAGCTTAATGTCTAAAAACATTTTCTAACAGCTAACCTTTGGGAGATGTGAGCAGGGATTGTAAGGTGCATGACCGCTAATATTTGATATAAAGAGATTTATTGAGTTAAAAACTTATAACTAAAAAAAAGAACGATATTAAATGTATAATATAAATACATACAATACATAGATAACACATACATATACTGGTTACTTACTATTTATATATATATATATATATACATACAATAATATACCGATTTAGTCAAGTTATGTAGACTCGTCTTGATTTTTGTGAAAGTGTTTAGTGAGCAAATTTTTATAACATATCAGTGATGGTGCTTTACGAATATGAAGAGGGAGTCGGTTTCACTGGCGAGCTGCTGGTACTGTATAAGAATCTGAACATCTGCTGGACGAATGTGGCGGGATTTTTAATTGATTATTAGAGGAAGAGCGAAGAGAACAACTGTGTGTATCGCACAGAAATTGGAAACGATCTTTAATAGATATTATACAAAAAGTCAAGCCAAGTACAAACATACCAACGACTTGACTATATATGTAGAATTACCTGTGACTCTACCCTATTTAGTACAGGTTGGAAGAATTTTAAAAATTATTGTTATCCCCACTATCCAACCCTAAGCAGGTTGAAAGATGGCACTGTGAGTTCCCCATATCCAACCTGGGTTGGAAAAAGGGAATCACTCATTTCTTGTGTTTATTTTATTATTTAATATCAACATATCAGGCGCACTCATGTAGGTGGAGATCCATTACTGCTTTAACCTGTTCAGTCTACATTATCGGAGACCTACCACGCACTCTCTTGCCATCTTGACTTTTCCCTGGACTACTAGGCGGCACTAGGGGCTCAATGGATGTATCTTCACGTGCGTGCTTGATTGTACGATTGAGAAAAGGCGCTGTCTTATTTCCAGTTCAGACTTGTTTCTTTATATACTAAGATATATATATATATACATATATATATATGTGGCATCAAGCCCACCTTATGGTAAGCGGTACGCGAAGTCCAAGAATAAATAATGAGTAACAGAGCATAAATTCTTACCTTGAGGAAACCCCACAGCTTCCAATCCGTGATGCGACAGTCCAAATGGTCCCAGGCCTCCCAAGGGCCCAGGGCCCATGCCCATGTGGTGAGCACTAGAATGATGAGCATATGGGCTCTGGGCCAAGGGAGACGGTTGTTTAAGGTAGTGAAAATAGTGGTGAAGCGGCGTCGCGGAGTGGTGGGCTTGCGGGGCGCTTGGACCCGTGGCTGTTGGGCCTGATGCGGAATTAGTCAGCAATGCCATGATGGGCCAGCCCCAATTCTGTTCGGGGTCACGCAGTGTGAGGCGGTTTCCAACATCACCTCAAGCGTGTGGTCGGATGTGACATGATTGGTGGTGTGCTAGAGCAGTCACGTTTCGTTCAGCATTTCTGATGGGGGGTTTTCTGTAACAAAAGGCAGGTGTTAGTTGGATGTATGTAATTACACAATAAAGAACGCTTTCCGAAGGAAGGTCAGTTGTCATCTGGTGCATACCTTGACAGAAATAATTGCCAGCTTTCCTGTCTCTAGACCTTTCCGTCAGCCGTTTTGACAACTCATTGGCCAAAAGCTTATTATTATTTATTACTGTTACTAGGTGGTAGGCGGACTGATGGTGGTAATTTGCCCAGTCTGCCGGGGAGGGGAAGTATCCACTGTTCTTGCCGATAAACCCAGTAAAGTGTATCCACACGTTTCGGGATCATTTTCGAATTGCCGTCATACCCAGTCAAGCCGACATAGTGTTAGGGACTGCTGTCAGTCATGAGTCTCTGATTCTAGTTGCTAACAGTCACGGACCTCGCACACGCCATTTACCATCAGGTGGGCGCAAGGTCACATGTGCTAGTAATAAAAAAAATAAAAATAAAAAAAAAAAAAAAAGTTACTTAAAAACCGTCTAAAAATACAGTCCATTTATGAATTATACGCTTCAATGCCGAACATTCATTCCACATATAAAATAACAATTAAATATCAATTGTAACAAATTTAAGTGAATCTTTACGCGCTATTGAAGCACAAAGCGCGTACAAGTCAACCATGTTACGCCTACGAAAATAATGGACCGAATTTGTTGGATTCGTCACGGAATATCTGAATTGAAACCATTTTTTTTAAATCGCAAATATCCTTTGGGTTTATTCCCTATTCGTTTTTTCTCTTTTCATCATTATACAATTTATCATAAAGATTTATTCGAAGTTAATTATAGTACATTAAACATAAATTAAAAGCTATCTAAATAATAAAATTAAAAATAAACTAAACTATAAATAAAAAATGTCCTCTAAAGACGTCGCATCCGAGATAGTCCCAACATTTATTGTACAGCGAGGCTAATACGTTGGCAGAAATAATTGCCAGCCTTCCTGTCTCCAGACCTTTCTGTCAGGCGCTTTGACAACTCCTTGACCAAGCGCCTCGCTGACGGTCCCCGCCCATCGTGTCGATCCGAAACGGCGCAAATTCGTAACCGATACCAAGGTGGCGTATTTGCGCAATTTGAGGTTCTCCGCAGAAAACGCCGCACTTCCCGCGCCTGAAGAAGTCGCCTGGATGTGATATATTAGTCGCCTATTCGTTCAAATACAAATCATCGTCAATCAACCAAGCTAGTTTTACCTACGGCGACATTATAAATCAAACGCAAATCGCAGCGGTCGAAGTCCGTTTCTTGAAGCGTTATCGGACTCTGTCAGTGTCAAACACTAGAATTATTCGAAGTAAATTATTAATAATCACTACATATTATAAAACAAAGCTGAGTCTGTCTCTCTGTTCGCGATAAACTTAAAAACTACTGCTGATTTTTATGATTTTTTCACCAATGGATAAGTTGTTCTCGAGTTAAGTTTTTGTATACATTAACGATATTTGTTGGAGGTGTCGAAAAAAAAAAGCCGTCTGGGAGCTTTCAACGAAAACGTTGCCTAAACCCTTTGAGATATAACACACTATACATATATCTATATTATTACTTAAAAAATTGGGCAATTATAAAGCGGTAATTGGAAAGCTATTTACACGGTATTAATCCTTATCATTATAAATAGGTAAGTTGGCTTGAGAATTTCATGAAGATTGTTTTTCCCATTACACCATGCAAATTGAATGAATACCTCAGGAGATATAGCAAAATCAAAATAATGCTAAAACAAAATTAATTACATGGGCATAGCCGGGTAAAACAGCTAGATAAATATAAACTAAACATTAGTAGGATTTAACACTTTTGCATTCTATTTTGCTCGCATAATCAATCAAATCAAATCAAATCAAATCATTTATTCATCCTTAAGTATAGGTACATACATATTACAATAGGTATTCAGTAGTTTGCTCGTTCAGCTATACTTTACCCTTAAGGGCATACAGATATATTTATTTAAATGCCAAAGTCAAAATTATTGTCATAAATGCATATAAATAAAATAAAAATAAAAAGAAATTTTGGTATACAAACACAAAAGAAAAATATATAATTAGTGTCCTATTTTAAATATTATAATCTATGTCAAATGTGAGATCATCGTCAGTCAGAAAATCGTCTATTGTATAATAACATATTTCCAGTAAAGCTTTCTTTAGTTTTGACTTAAATAATGGCAGAGGCAAGTCCTTGAAACCGTCCGGCAGAGTATTGTACAATTTAGGAGCCATACCAAAAATACTTTTACTCAAGAGAGCTGTTTTATGTTTAAAGGAGTATATTTGGTTTCGTAATCCAATATTTACTAAGATTTTTCAAGTCTAAGTGTACTTTAGAGAAATGTTTCGTTTCAAAAAAAAAAAAATAATTGTTTCAACTTTCTAGGAAACATAATGACGGTCATTTTGGATATATTTTCACTATCATATAACAAATTTCAGACAGAGACACTGCTGTCGTTGTGGTGTAGCAAAACTTTTATGAATAGAGCGGATGAATCGCACCGCGGATGAATCGTATCGCGGGTGAATTTATCGGACGAATGAGGTCCAAAATTAAAATTGTTAACATCTTTTATTGTATCATATATGTATGAAACGCATTTTTTTCGTCATTCCACTATTGTGAATGAAAGTAAGTAGGTACGTGTTTGCAGACATTTAGTCACGTTCTTGGCTCATACCTGGGTTACCTTTCTGGCATTTTTTGTTTGTACACGATCATGTAATAGACATATATATTAGGGTGGGTCACTATAAAAAATGCCTCCGTGGTCTAGCGGTTAATTCCGTTTAGACTTAGTTCGATTCCTGATCGGGACACAATAATATTTATTTATCATTACAGCCCCTAGAACACAGCGTCCTAGATCTCCACTGCTGATAGGTGATGTCAATTTTTATGACAATTTATTAACGATTCCACAAGTTGGTATTAGTGGAACCGGGTCCGACGGCTCAACGTGCTCTCCGAGGCACGGGAACGGGTGTTGTAAATATATGACAAATGTACTTAAGAAAAGTGTATTTCTCATTGGTACATGCCGGGTGGGTTTGAACCGACCTTTGTAGGATTTAAGGAACGCGTTCTTACAACCGCCAAATAATATTAATATTTAATTTAATTGTGATATTTCTCGAGTTTGGTACGCTGGCGACATCTATTTATTTATTTATTTTATTAGAAAGAACAGAGACAGGCAGTAATAGAATAATCAAGAAACGATACAATAGGAGTCATTAGCGCTTGGCCAAGGAGTTGTTAAAGCGGCTGACAGAAAGGTCTGGAGACAGGAAGGCTGGCAATTATTTCTGCCAACGTATTAGCCTCGCTATACAGAGGGGAAATGTTGCCAGTCTCCTTGGGACTATCTCGGATGGGACGTCTCTAGAGGACATTTTTTATTTATAGTTTAGTTTATTTTTTATTTTATTATTTAGGTAGCTTTTAATTTATATTTAATGTACTATAATTAACTTCGAATAAAATTTTCGGATTTCATAGGAGTCATTAGAATTATACCCGCCATCAAAATATTACCCACTGTGGATAATAGTGCACCATTTGTATTTATAAATACGTTAGTCATATGTACCTTGGTAAGGTATACCTTGGTAAGGTATACCTTGGTCAGCAGCCCTATTCTGTTACTTAGTCGCAAACGTTAGATTGTCAAAATAGTGAATTCTGTTATTTAATACCACTTTTAGCCTGAGTTTCTGCGATCATAGCCGACCTTACATCAATATAGCTTTTTCCACTATTTCAAATGGGGTTGCAACTTCAAAATCATTGGGAAAACGTGAATTAAATACTTAAATATTCCGCCGCGAATTTATATTAAACAACATTTATATTAATTAAACTAAGATTTTACATTATTTATTTTATTTATTTTACATATGTATGACCTAAGAGCCCCAAAGCCAAATTATAGTGGCTATCACAGGGGCTTAAATTATAATGCAATAAAGGTGTTTAACTGCTTGGGTACTGATATTAAAAGCAGTGATAATGTCAAGACTTTTTCACATTCACTAAAATCTTTTCTTTTGGTAAGACCTTTTTATAATTTAAAAGACTACATACTCGTACGAGTATGTCTAATTTTATATGGGTACCCTTTATACAATAACATTTGGAATTTTATTTATAAGTAGGTATCTTTTGATTTAGTGTCGTCCTGTTTTTTTATTGTTTTCGATGTTACAGGTATTTTCTGTTATTGTATTGCGGTTTATTTCTTTAATCTATTACTTTGTAGTTGTTGTAAACAAATTTGCACACAATTGATGTATTGTATTTTACAAGCAAAATAAACGTTCATTTCATTTCAAACATAGTTTTATAACACACATTAGGTAATAAATAAAAATATGGCAAATACTAAAATAAATATAACTTTTTTTTTTCATATGAACGCATCGCATGCACGGATCACCGTGAGGCCTCCTAAGGAGACCCCAAGGCGCCTACGGACTAAAACCCTACAAACCGTCTCTCTTTCACTGTTGCCCCTGCGTGCCTTAACAGCTAAGTCTGAGTCGTGACTACGGAGTGAAGGCACTCGTTCGACACGTCAAATGTACGTAAGAAAAATCCCAAAGAAAGCGTTCCTACAAACGAGCCATCTCCGCTTCATAGGTATAATTTATTTGTCTTTTGTAACTGAAAAGAACGCGCCCTCTATTGTTATTTTTTTGTATTGATGGACCAGCTTTCAGATATATGTCCACGTGTTTTGGCATATTTTTTATAATACATGTTCATTCGCACAAAATGATTTGGATTTCAATTGAATGTATGAAACTGGAGATTAGTATTAAATGTATACTTTTTTTAGATATTTATTGATATTAGACAGATATATTACAGTATCCATTATACAGCAGGAAGTTATAGAGGCTATAAAAAAATACATTTTAAAAAATATATAAATTAAAACTAATGACAATGCCTTTTTAGAGCAGCTATAATTTATGCTATCATATATTATGCATGTTGAAAGAATGAGCGAAGAAAGATTGACGATCCAGGTATATAATGCGAAAGTTGTGGGTGAAAGAGGCCCTGGCAGACCGAGACTCACGTATCACGATTAAATAAATAACACACTAGCCGAAGGTAAATTAAAAAGGCTTCGTAACAAAAGGGCATGTATGAAGAGGTTGATGAATGTCGACGAAGCGAAAGAGGTATGTCGTGATCGTGTCAAGTGGCGCTCGATTGTCTCTGCCTACCCGCAAGGGATTTGGCGTGAAGATATGTATGTATAATTTATGTGACATTTTAATAATGTTTTAGCTTATAGTATGACATGCCTCATTACAGCAGCTATGATCCTTGGTGTATTTATTTTATAATTGTGTATGTCTTAGTTTGTAATGTGACAATGTCTATTTACAGTAGCTATAATTTTAAGATTAATAATTATGTATATTTGGGTTGTGAGCTGCTCCAAATACAAAATAATAAATTTCGTAATAAAAATACAAGATTTTTATGCAACTGACAGTTATAGTAGGTACCATCTGTCATGCGCCATCTATCGTGATGAAAAGTTAGTGATACACTCCATTGTTGTTCTCGTTGAAAGTATGTGCCATTTGCAATGATGTCAAATGCCAATTTTTAATTTCAAGGAGAAATAATATTGTAAGCTTGCCACGGTGATAGTTATGTGTGGTGTTGTAAATCTATAACATAGTGATTTCTCGAGTACGTAAGAAAAGTGCATTTCAACTTTCAACACCCAAATGTTTGTAATTTTATTTCCTACAAAGTTGATAGACTTTATTTCTCAAAAGCAAACCCAGACTTGAAAAAAATCTTTGAGAATATTGGATAGTGCGAGCGAGAGAGATGCGAAAACGTTAATAATAATAATTTATTTATTTCGGATTTGATCCATATATGTTGGTAACAATTTTACTTAGAACCCTCTTAAGGTGAGGCGTCTAATTCTTAACAGCTAGTAGACCACATTTATTAAAAAAAAAAAATAACTTGTCTATGATAAATGATACTTTAATATGTCGTAAAATATGTGTAAAACCATCATTACAACTTACACGCCTTTTCTCCGGTTTTTTTTGTCACGACAAGTTGTCATCGGCTACCCGCCGCATCCCTAATGGGTATTTTTTCTAAGAACCCGCTGAACACCTTTCCTAATGCACCCATCTCCTTTTTTTCATTTTTCTTCCATTTGTCAACAAAAGATTATCCCAAAAACCATAGTTAAGATATCCATATTATAAAATACCCAATCGCGCATTCGGAATTCAAACTTGTGTCAGACTAGTTAAGAGCAATTTGCAAACTCTGGAACATATTTCAATAGTGTTCGAACGAAAGTCGAATTCCAGCCGAAACCGAATATTCGGCTCCATCGTTTCGTCCTAAATTGAAATATACATAAACCTATTAAAATTTTATTAAATGAGACTTTCTATTTTTTTTTGTTCCCTTCTCCCGATTGAATGAATGTGGCGATAGGGAAGGCAAAGGGTCTAGCCCATACAGCCTAGTCTGAGGTAATATATGTTTCTTTTTTATAAGTTAATGAGGTAATCATCAAATTCCAGATGTTGCAGAATTTGAACTGCGAGGCTGACCCTTTGAGCAAAATATTCTCTACTAAAAGGGTCACCCGTCGCCAAGCGGAGTTTTTCGCCAAGCTCACGAAAGAACGCCAAAGCCTCCTCGGACCACGGACTCATCGTTTCGAGTTTGATATTAAATTTAAAAAAAAAACACAAACAATTGTATAATTATTGAATTTGACTGCCTCTGTAGTCTAGCGGTTAGGTATGTACATTTAGACTCGGAGGTACTGGGTTCAATTCCTGGTGTGATTGTGACTCGCAATCATCGTCACAAATTATACAATTTAATTAATATTTAATTTATTTCTCGAGTTTGGTAAGCTAGAGACATCGACGAGCTTGCCACTTGTCATGGTTGGCCTGTAGTAAAGTTGGTTAAATGTGAATCCGCTTTGGTCCGTACTGGGTAACACGGGTCCAGCCATCGGTCAGGCGGTCTACTCTGCTACTTTGTCTAGAAAATGAGTCACTAAAGCAAATGGCAAGGATCTGCTAGAACCAACAAGTGGACAAGAAAAAAGGACATACCACGGGAAAAAAGCTAGGTTTTCACTGCGGGCACGCTTTCTTCTCACACTTCACTTTCTCGGAACTGTTTTAGGCACGATTTAGAGTCCAACCCGGCTTGGGAGCTTTCACACTAAAATCGCGGTGATTTTCGAACCGCACGGGCCGAGCGTAGATTTTGTACTGGCGCCAACTTGGGCGCCTCTAGTGGTAGATCACGAAACTACTCGCGATCCATAGACGATTCTACCAGGCTTGGTGGTAGGAATTTTGGAATGAATGTGGATGGGATAAATTGGTGTAGGATCCTGTTGGATGTCTTAACATTTCCCCCCACTTGAAATCATCTAAGATTTCAAAACAAATATTAAACTAAACTATAATTTGGTGCTCGAAATCTTAACTATTTACTTAACTTAAATGCTAGGTTAACTAAGAAAAAGGTAGAAACAGAAAACTAATTTAAAGGTAAAGGACAGATCTTAACGACTGGTCGTCGGAAGAAGTGCCCTTTGGGCGTGCGAACAGTAACGACACGCACCGTA
Organism: Tinea semifulvella; assembly: GCA_910589645.1. Lineage (NCBI taxonomy): Eukaryota > Metazoa > Arthropoda > Insecta > Lepidoptera > Tineidae > Tinea > Tinea semifulvella. The sequence continues at coordinate 8,120,807 of OU342619.1, forward strand.
CCATCGGCACCTGTATGTAGTTCAGTTACAACAGCTAAAGTCCACTGCAAGGGTGGTAGATTTGGATCCACCATCATAACTACATCGTGTAATTTAACATTAGGTGTGGAAACAAACCATTTGTTTCTTTGCTGCAACGTGTGTAAATAGTCTCGCTGCCAGACGCGCCAGAAAGACTGAGTAAGCTTCTGTAGCATCTGCCAACGAGACCGCGGATGATAAGTCTCGTCGTGTACAGCGACGAGCGGCGCGCCTACTAGGAAGTGACCAGGCGTGAGCACGTCGGACTCACGTGGTTCTGTAGACAATACGCACAGAGGTCTCGAATTTAGCATAGCCTCGATTTTCGTGAAGACGGTAAATAGCTCTTCTAACGTGAGAACTTGACAACCCACGACGCGTTTCAAGTGGTATTTGGTGGATTTAATACCACTCTCGAAAATACCACCGAAGTGTGGAGCACCGGGAGGGTTGAAATCCCACTGGATACGACGATATGACAAGTTGTCCGCGATGTCTGTCTTTTCACGGGCAATGAAGTCGTAAATTTCATTGAGACAGCGATTAGCACCGACGAAATTTGTGCCACAGTCGGAAACTATTTTAGAGCATAGTCCTCGACGAGAAACGAAACGGTCTAGCGCGGCGAGAAACGCTTCAGTTGACAGTTCTGTCACCGCCTCGAGGTGCACGGCCTTAGTCGAGAGGCAGATGAAGAGACACAGATATGCCTTATACGTACGAGCGTTGCGACGCCTGCTTTCCTTTACAACGAACGGACCGCCGAAGTCGACCCCTACGTTAAGAAAGGGACGTCCCGGGAGAAGCCTGGCTTCCGGGAGGTCGCCCATCTTCGGTTGGCATGGAACCGGTTTGGATTTAAAACAGGTGACGCACTTAGATAAGCGTGAACGTATTAAAAGACGAATACCTAATATCCAAAACTGTCTTTGGATAATAGATTGTAGCTGGCGAGGGCCACAATGTAAATAACGGATATGTAAAGAATCGATTATTAATTTAGATAAATAACAAGATTTAGGTAATAAATACGGATGTACGGTAAGGTCGGATAAACTAGAATTTGCGATCCTTCCCCCCACTCGCAGGATACCATCTGTATCTAGAAAAGGTGATAATTTTTGTATTGACTTTACGCAAGGCAGACCGGAAGTGATAGAATTTATTTCAGTTTGAAAATGATTAAACTGAGTTAATTTAATAATAACACGCACGGAATTATTTATTTCCACTACAGACAGCGGTGTAAATATTCGAGCGTTCATGGTAGACCCAGCATTTCTACGAAAACGCAGGCACCACGCGACTACCCTTTGTAGCTTGTAGAAACACGAAAATCTTTCAATTACTTGCGTAAATGAAGGTGCAGCGACAATAAGCAAGCTACTAGAAATTACGTCTGATTTTAGTTCTGGAATTTGTTCCGGCGGCAAAGTATTTAATAAATTATTTGGCCAAAATGTTGGATGTTTAGCCAACCATGGCGGACCGGTCCACCACAGGGGGTGGGCAGCTAGCTCGGTGCACGTCAATCCACGGCTGCAACAGTCTGCGGGATTGTCGTGAGTCGACACGTGACGCCACGACGACTTGTCGATCAAGTCGGTGATTTTTACTACACGGTTAGCAACGAAAGTTTTGAGATTGCACGGGGGTGTGCCTAACCAAGACAAAACAGTGGTACTGTCGGTGAAGGCCGTCACAAAATTAATTTTAATTTTAGTTTTTAACAGATCAAACACGTGACGTAACAAACCGGCGAGTAACACCGCTGAGCACAGCTCGAGCCGATTTACCGTTAAAGTTTTAAGCGGCGCAACCCTAGACTTACCTACCAATAGATTTACCGTGAAGCGGTCACGGTGACCTGTACACAGGTACACACAACAGCCATATCCTTTGGATGAGCCATCACAGAAACCCACCAAATACACAAAAGGTGAATTTGGCGGTAGAATTAAGCGAGGTAATTTTATTTCTGTTAATTTAGTTAAATAATTAGAAATGTCATGCCATTGCTTTGCAATATGAGATGGAACGGTGTCATCCCAACCTAAATTTAATCGCCACAAGTTTTGTAATAGCACCTTGGCGGAGAAAACAACAGGTGAGATCCAGCCTAGTGGATCAAAGATTTTAGATACAGATGAGAGAATAGAACGTTTCGTATCCTCTGTATTTATTTCAGAAACTGAATATGAAAAGCAATCCTGTACTGGATCGAACTTGATGCCGAGAATTTTAAGATTAATTTCGGTGTCATCAAATGATTTTGAATATTGGCAATGCTCAGCAGGAATGTCGATGAGTAGTTGTGAGTTATTGGAACTCCACTTACGTAACTCGAAACAACCTAGGCCTAAAAGAGTGACAAGATCATTTTTGAGTTGGATCGCTTCCGTTAGTGACGAGCATCCAGTCGTGACGTCATCCATGAACGTTTCCTCGCGCAACACTTGTGCTGCCCGGGGAAACTGTTCACAGTGCTCAGCCGCGAGCTGGTGCAGCGTCCGCATAGCTAGGTACGGCGAGCTGCTAACCCCGTACGTGACCGTGGTGAGCTCGTACTCTTGGAGCGGGGCGGAGGGCTCCTCGCGCCACAACACATGCTGGTAGGATCTCTCTTCCTGCCTGATGAGCATCTGCCGGTACATTTTGCTAATGTCGGCAGTAAATACGACGTTATGAAGTCGAAATTTTATAATTAAATCGACGATATCAGTTTGTAGCTTAGGGCCGGTGTAAACAATATCGTTTAATGATTTTTTATTAGAACTTTGACAGCTAGCGTCAAATACTACACGCACTGGGGTCGTAGCACTGCTCGGGCGCACGATACAGTGGTGCGGTATGATATACGATGCGCGGGCGGAGGGCTCGCTCGTGGGCTGCATGTGTCCCAGCTCTTCGTATTCGCGCATGAAGTTAATATATTTGGTTTTTAATTCTGGATCACGAGCAAGGCGTTTTTCCAAATTAAGAGACCGGTTTAGGCCTTGACGGTACGAGTCACCTAAACCTGCACCAGCTTTGAGTAAAAGCGGCACAATAAAACGACCATCCTGTTGACGGTACATGTACTCGTTGTACATTTGCTCACAAGCTGAGTCATCAGCTGTGAGCGTAGGCGGAGCGAGCGGGGGCTCCTCGACTTCCCAGAACCGCTTCAGCGTTTCGTCGACAGTTTGAGTCGACGTCACTAAGGAGAGGATCCTCTGATCGGTTGAAGGTAAGTCACATTGATATTGACCAGTAATAACCCAGCCGAAAACACTAGACAGCGCACACGGTAAGCCAGGACCGGGCGCGAAGCGTTCGCCGTTATATAACTGGTCGAATAATTCGACACCGAGAAGCATATCGATATGCGACGGTATGTCAAAACCATCATCTGCTAACTTTAAATGTTGAAAATGTTGACGGACAGATGACGGGAGTTTAGCAGAAGGCATAAACGAGGTAATTTTAGGTATAATTAAACAAGAAATATTAAATTTTGGCGTTACATTCTCTCGGGACATAATTGTACAGTTTGCAATTCCTTTGACATCGCATACTGCGTTTTGCCCTATACCGGCCACGGAATAGTGACAACGACGGGTAAAGAGCCCTAATCTACGAGCACATTTACTAGTAACGAACGAATCCTGTGAGCAGCTATCAATAAGAATGCGTGCTGTATGTAGGGTACCGTTATAACCACGCACGTGTACTAAGGCAGTACCTAATATTTTGATAGTACGTTCAATAATCGGAAGTTGCATAATTTGTTTTCGCGCGCATGTTAAACCAACTGAAGTACTTGTACTAGCAGAAACAGGCGTTACTACGTTTTGAACATCTTGAATGGCACACGATACATTACTGCTTTGAGCAGACGAAACCGCGGGAGATTGATCGCCGTGCAGCAATGTATTATGTCTCGCGCCGCATACCAAACAACCCGTTTTAGACGGACATACCTTTGCACCGTGTCCTACACGTAAACAGTTGTGACAAAGATTATGTTTAGTTATAAGCTGTAACCGAGATGCAGTAGTCAAATTTAATAATTTAGAGCACCGATAAACGCTATGTGATAAATTGCAGCAAGGGCAATTATAGCTTATTTGTTTATCAGTTTTAGTGGAAGTAACAAAAGAGTTTTTAGACGGTTGTTTATTTAAATTGTTTTGATTTAAATTACGTTTATTGAATGAAGGTTTTAAACAAGTGTCTTTACTAACTTCGAGTGCTTTAACGTAGTTCTGTAAAAACAATTGCAATTCCCTGAAAGTGGGAATATCACTTATGTTTTGTAACTCGAAACGTTTCCTTGTATCTGAGTCTAGTGTACGTGCAGATAGATAGAACAACAAAAACTCACTTAGGTTGTCTATATTTAGGGCTTTAAGAGCATTTACGCACTCATAAAGAACATTGTATATTTTGTTGATGTTTTCATGAGTAGGTGCTGTTATCTGCTGCATGTTAAACACTTTGTCGAGGTAAGTAGTGGCAAGTATACGTTTATTTTGGTAACGCTCAATGAGAGATGAGTAGACTATTTGATAGTTTTGTTCAGTGAGCGGTAAACACTTAGCAATACCTAGTGCTGGACCTGACAGACATGAGATTAGGTAATGAAACCTTTCTACATCAGTAAGAGATGAATTTTGGTGTATTAACGGAATATAACTGTCTATAAAGGTAGGCCAGTTCTCAATTTGACCGTCAAACTTAGGTATTTCTATTTTTGGTAACCTAATCTGAGGAATCTTATTGTCTAAGCTTATAGATTTATTTGACGCGGTACTTGTACTTGGTTCTAAGGAATCTATAACGTTTTCTATGCGATAATATAAATCATCAAACGCAGACAACTTATTTGTATTGATTTCCGTTTCTGGTTTTAATTCTAATGATTTGATATATATTTCATCATTTATTTGGTAATACTCGTCACGAATACGACCTAAATCCTTATACCTAGAACGAAATTGCGATTCCGCCGATTTATCTTTGTGTGCGTTTTTCGATAAATCGTACAATATTTGTACCGAACGAAATAAATGTTCACAACGTGATATAAGCACTTTAACATGTGCTTCTACTTGTTTAGACATAATTATTCAGTTATTAATTAAAAAAAACAATAGCCGAAAAATAAAAATTAACGAAAAATATATTTGAACTTTAAGGCCTAAAAGGTAACAAAATAGTTAGAAAAATAGTGTAAAATTGATTAAAAACTATAGAATTCGAGCACAAAATTACTTAGCACGTGAAACTTAGCAGCAAAGTAGATTTGACCAAAAACTGAGCACCACGTGTTATAGTAGGATTTTTTGAATGGACTGTATTTTTATGATTTGAATGGTTTTACCCGGTTCGAATGGAACAATTAATGGTCCGTACTGGGTAACACGGGTCCAGCATCGGTCAGGCGGTCTACTCTGCTACTTTGTCTAGAAAATGAGTCACTAAAGCAAATGGCAAGGATCTGCTAGAACCAACAAGTGGACAAGAAAAAAGGACATACCACGGGAAAATAGCCAGGTTTTCACTGCGGGCACGCTTTCTTCTCGCACTTCACTTTCTCGGAACTGTTTTAGGCACGATTTAGAGTCCAACCCGGCTTGGGAGCTTTCACACTAAAATCGCGGTGATTTTCGAACCGCACGGGCCGAGCGTAGATTTTGTACTGGCGCCAACTTGGGCGCCTCTAGTGGTAGATCACGAAACTACTCGCGATCCATAGACGATTCTACCAGGCTTGGTGGTAGGAATTTTGGAATGAATGTGGATGGGATAAATTGGTGTAGGATCCTGTTGGATGTCTTAACACGCTTCTTTATAAGCGTGATTTCTGACCACCCCGGAACATGATTATTGAATTGTATTTTGTTGAGGCACGCTGCAACGATCTCTTTTACATTATAACCTCAAAACCTAACATTATCCTCCTTAAGTTCATACCACAACATAAAAAAAAAGTCTTGTTGATAGGTACTCCATAAAATGTAGTCTCAGGCAGAGATATTTATATCTTATCTGTGTGTTTTGTGCAAATAAATATTTTCGGGTGTGGTGCCCAAATTTAAAATCGCTCGGCCGAAACCAGTCGGAACCGAAACTTGGGTGATACATTCTTAACTCAAGATGGCGGATTTAGTTTGTTTTACGCGCGAATAATTTTTGGTTTTTGCGGCTTTTTGGCGGCAAAAGTTGTATTAAAGGTGTTCAATTGTGTAAGGAGAAAATTTGTAATCTTGCACGTTCTGTGTCGGCGGCCACGACTGAACTATTTTCACGTCAGTTGCTTTCGCAGAATTATATCTTTTATGCAAAAAAGGTTTTGAGTAAACATTGGTTTGAAATATAATTGAAAGATCGTTTTAAAGATACATATCTTCACGCCAGATCCCTTGCGGGGTAGGCAGAGACAATTGAGCGCCATTTGACACGATCACGACATACCTCTTTCGCTTCGTCGACATTCATTAACCTCTTCATACATGCCCTTTGGTTACGAAGACTTTTTAATGCACCTTCAGTCAGTGTTTTATTTATTTGATCGTGATATGTGAGTCTCGGTCTGCCAGGGCCTCTTTTACCCACAACTTTCGCATTATATATCTGGCTCGTCAATCTTTCATCGCTCATCCTTTCAACATGCCCGAACCATCGTAGCATGCTTTTCCTTATTTTTGTCCCTATGCTTTCCTTCATACCAACCCTTTTCCGTATTTCGACGTTACGTATGCGGTCCGCCAAAGTGACGCCACATATCCGCCGCAACGACCGCATTTCTACTGCATTAACCCTACTCTCATGCGTATTCTGACATATCCACGTTTCGCTTCCATACATCAGTGTTTTAGAGATACGAGACAAGTATTTTTATAGGAAGAGAAGCATATCATACGGTACCTACATGTTATTTTTTTTTAGTTTTATTTTAGTCAAATAATTAGATCAAAAAAAAAACTGAGATGATCGTCCGAGTTTTAAATCTCGTCTTAAATCGCTGCAGCTTCGCCGAGATGTGGCCTCCCTCAGCGTGTTCTACAAGCTATACTACGGTGTGTGTTCTGAACAACATGCACGGGCCAAAATATGCCGTAGCCACTATTTATTTATAAACTCTTTATTGCACAAAATAACTTAAAAAGTAGTGTACAAAGGCGAACTTAATGCCGCGGCATTTTATAACAGCTAACCTTTGGGAGTGTGGCAGAGGATTGCGGGTGCATTAAGATAAATATAATTACTTAAGAATAATTATTTACTATTACATAAATACTTACATGATATATAATTAAAATAATATATATAATAAACATAAATATATATTATATATTAGGTACTGGTAATATATTACATAGGTAACATTTATAATGCATAGGTACTTGTAGTTATCATGACAAATTATGCACTATGCCAATGCGTACATATAAATTTGGAGACTCTTACATCTGTCGCACGCTGAATATGTGAAAATCTCTCCCAGCCAGTGTGTTTTCCCATTCCTATAACCTGGAGTCCTTCAAGCGAAGTGTAAAAAAGGACCTTAATAGGCTGGCATAGTGGTAGGGATGTCGGTTGTCTGAAGCTAACTTCAGTTGCTCCCATTCTTGGACCTCGCGTACCGTGCCATTAGGTGGGCGCGGTTTCATATGTCGTGCTCAGAAAATAATAATAATATAGCAGCAGGCGCGGTGGTGGCTCGGTTGTAAGAAAATTCTACAAAGGTCGGCCTACCAATGAGAAATACACTTTTCTTACGTTCATAATTTAAATAATCATCATCAGCCTGTGTCTCTCCACTGCTGGATATAGGCCTCCCCCAAGGCTCGCCACTTCACACGATCTCCTGCCACCCTCATCCAACCCCCACCAGCGACCTTCCTCAGGTCATCCGTCCATCTAGCGGGGGGTCGACCCACTCTGCGTCCTCCCGTACGTGGTCTCCACTCTAGAACTCGTCTACTCCATCGTTCATCGGTTCTACGACAGACATGTCCAGCCCATTGCCACTTCAGCTTACTAATTTTGAATCATTAATAATTTATTATTAATAATTTGAATTTGATCAGTAACTTTGGTTCTCCGACGGATTTCCTCGTTACGGACTTTATCCATCAGAGAAATACCGAAATTTAAATAATGACGTATCACAAATGCCTGTAATTACGTGAAAAAAGATATTTTGACTTTGATTTTGAAACAAGCCGGGAATAATATGGGAGTTCACAGCGCGGAAAAACCGCACAAAATAAACAGCAACTTGTGCCCCATATTTCAAGTCCAATTTATCGTTTTCCATAATTATTCACATTGTAGCTTATTATTAAACAAAACAACACCACTTTTGACTAAGAATATCCACAGTAAATTAATTTACAAAACAAAAACTTGTACTTGACATGTCCGCGCAAAATGGCGCGAAGGGCCCCAGTTGTAGTTTTTAAATGCAACTGCCAGTAAATAAATAGATAAAATTCACTCATTGTAAAATGGAAAGTCACTATCGCAGTAAATCATTATGAAAAATTTATAACCGATTTATCATGCCACGGTCCAAGTCAGTGTTGCCAACTGCGCAAACAGAATAATTTGCCGCGCTCCGTGTTGCAGGGGTGTGATGTTTGTTTTTTTAGGGGCCAATGTTTATTCTGCCAAAAATTATAGCGGTCGTCACCTTTGGATAAATAGATCTGTGCCATTGGCGCCTTGTTTGCTAGGTTTTTGTGCAGGGGAGCATTGTTAATGATGCTGCACATATTTTATTGTTCAGTGTAAAAAATAAATAAAATCTTTGTGTTTTAAGGCATTTTTAAGGCATGTGTTTTTATGCATCTTCATTCTGCATGCTACGGAAGTGTAAAAATACGTAATTTTGTAATATAATCTCTTTGCTAATTACTTATTGGTGAACATGTAGACAAGGGGTTCAAATTCAAAATCGTTTATTTGCTTTAAATGTGGTACATACGGTAATATGGTTAATAAGTTGGCTCTGCACATTTAGCCATTGTTGTGGCATGCAAAAATTGATTTTATTTAAATATATTCTTATCCAGTAATTTGCATCATCAGCCTGTATCTCTCCACTGCTGGATATAGGCCTCCCCCAAGGCTCTCCATTTTACACGATCTTCTGCCACCCTCATCCATCCCCCACCAGCGACCTTTCTCAGGTCATCTGTCCATCTGGCGGGGGGTCGTCCCACACTGCGTCTTCCAGTACGTGGTCTCCACTGCAGGACCCGTTTACTCCCTCGTTCATCGCTTCTGCGACAGACGTGTCCAGCCCATTGCCACTTCAGCTTGCTAATTTTGAAAGCTATGTCGGTAACTTTGGTTCTTTGACGGATGTCAACGTTTCTGACTTTATCCTTCAGAGAAATCCCGAGCATAGCTCTCTCCATAGCTCGCTGAGCGACCTTGAATTTATGTATCAGACCCACCGTCAGTGTCCACGTCTCTGCTCCATACGACATTACTGGAAGTTTAGTCGTAAGTTTAGTCATATAATTAAATTTATGTCTTTAATACATTTTATTAATAAACAGACAAATGTCAAACAAATTATTTTTCAAACGAATTCAAAATATTTTCTCTTTCAAAATTACCCCCATGCACTGCCCGAGCCCTTCACATCTAATTTGTTAAAAACATAATAATAAAACTTAAAAGATTCTTAAAACTCTAAATAGAAAAAAAATGTAAATAAAACTTAGTTCTAACTAAAATACCTACATAATATACATTTAAAAATTAATGTCCAACCAAATTTTTATATAATTGCAGTGTCATTTAGGAATTCTTTGATCGTGTAGTAGCATTTATCCAATAATTGTAGGTTTGTAGTCACTTTGGTAGGCATTAGCGAGTTGGCCGGAGTTAGCTCATTCATCATTCATCATTACAGCCCCTAGAACATAGCGTCCTAGAACTCCACTGCTGGAGATGGGCCTTCCAGAACATATATCTGGAGAATTTGGCCTACACTCGCCACGCTGGCCAGATGGATTGGCGAGGTAGAGGTAGGTAGCTCATTCATTAGCTCTAATTCCGTGTGGTATCGATTTTTTGAATATGGTTAAAGCTTTCAGAGCGAGCATCTGTAAGGTATGGTGGAACCATCCCAGAGGTAAGAAGAAAGAAAGAAAGAAAACATTTATTTATCAAAAAACAGCTAAGACATAACAATTACAAAAGAGAAAAAAAAAGAGAGTAAAAACTTAAAATAATATAAACTTGGTAAAAAGAGAAAAGAAAATATGCTGCTATGACAAATAGGTGTTCAGGTCAGCATAGGCTGCAACAGTAGATGCTGCAGCGCTGATTTTTTCACTGAACCCTTTAACAAAACCAATAAATAAAAAATTCAATAGGTTTAACTCGTACAACAGTATTCCATGCATGATCATATAATAATAATAAATATTATCAGACAGGTCACACAGCGCCATCTAGTTTCCGTGGTAAGCAACGAGGCTTGTGTTACGGAAACTAGATGGTTGATAAACTACATATACTACTTTTTTTTTATATATACATATTATACATATAAACACCCAGACCGAGACAAATTATACAATGTACAACTTGCCCCCGGTGGGAATCGAACCCACGACCTCCCGAAGTCACGGCAACGTTTGTTACCACTAGACCACGGAGGCGGTCAATATCATATCTGTGCTTTGTACAATCAATCTTTGCACAATGGATTTATTTAATAAAATATAATACGATTACATTGTTTCATGTTCACAAGTGGTTGGGGAACTACACAATGTTAAGTCAAACGCGAGTTAAGTCTGCGAGACGCTCAAATTCGCCGTTTCTTAGGGAACTAGGTCGCTCTTTTAGGTCATTAGCTCCGAGCCCCTGTTTCCAAACAGAGGAAAGGAGTTCTGTGGTTCGAATCGAGAGAATAAATTGAATGGGCTTTCATATGGTTGGGGATTGAGTAACATGATAGGCAGCGGATATCTCGTATTATCCATATTCCTATATGCTGACGAAACCTGGACCCTCAGAGCCACTGATCGTAGTTGCGTCGACGCCTTTGAGATGTGCTGCTGGAGGCGTATGTTGCGCATTGCGTGGACAGCGCGGAGAACCAACGTATCAATACTTAAGGAGCTCATAATCACTACCAGGCTCTCCTCTACAGCCTACAACGAGTCCTTGAGTATTTTGGTCATATAGCACGGAAAAGTTCGGCTAATCTGCAAAATGAAGGCAAGAGACTCAGAGGTCAAGCCCGATACGGTGGTCCGACCAGATCCGCACCACGCTCAACGGCTGCTCAATGCACTGCATGCCGCCGTGTGCAGACCCAGATGGCGCAGCATTAATTTAGCAGCTATAATTTAAATGACACCTTAAACTGTTTTTGTTTTAGCTAAAGTATGACAATGCCTTTTTACAGCAGCTATAATTTATGTGACATTTTAATAATGTTTTTGCTTATAGTATGACAATGCCTCATTACAGCAGCTATAATCCTTGGTGTATTTATTTTATAATTGTGTATGTCTTAGTTTATAATATGACAATGCCTATTTACAGCAGCTATAATTTTAAGATTATAATTATGTATAGTATGGGTTGTAATGTGCTGCTCCAAATACAAGCTATTTCCCAGAAAATAAGCTTTTCGTTATATTGATTAATTTTTTTGACATGTAAAAGCGCAGAATACATTATATTTATTGTCCTATGCCTACTTACAAAATACTTAAAATAAAATAAATAAATTATCCTGGATGAAGTGATCCGTGGAGTCTGTACTCGTATAATAGTCTGAGCCTATTTCCACTCCACGAATGTTGAAGCTGGGTAGTCAATACGTAGGTACATCTTAATACAACTTCAAAGATGACAACAAAAAAAACCCGAAAGTAACCGCACAATTGTCAATGTACCCATTTAATTTTTTCAAAAATACTTTTACCCCGAATGAGTGGAAAAAATAACAATGATGACCAGCCGAGCGGAGAAATTGTCACAAAAGATATCCCCGCACCAATTATCACGCCCTAATGTTGCCTATTGTCACAACATTCGGTTTTACTTTTAAACTGACGAAAAATGATTGAATTTTGCAGCAATACCCTTACTACGAACTAGCTGGTTAACCAGGCGTTGCCCGTGTAATACACATGCAAAGAGATCAAAATAAGATAGAGAGGCGTGATTGCCACCTTCATACAAAATATTTGTTACATTATTTTAATAAACTAATGGATTATTTTATTTTAATTATTATTTTAATAATGTCTCTAATACCAATAATAATGAAGTGAGGGAGAGCATCCACACATTTCGGGATCAGGATTGAATTGCCGTCATGCCCAGTCAAGCAGATATAGTGTTAGGGACTGATGTCAGTAATGAGTGTCTGATTTCAGTTGCATAGACCACGCGCGCCACTTACCATCAGTTGGGCGCAAGGTCACATGTCGTTCTAGTATAGTAAAAATAAAAAAATATCTTTGCCGCTTCCAAATTTTTTCCTCCGCTTTAAAAAAAGGCTCATATAGGCGAATCTAAAAGCACGAAAAATTATTTAAAAAATATAGAAATTTGTGGCACTTGGGGTTAAAACAACGAGGGTATATTCGTGAAAAAAAAATCACGAATTCGTGAAAAAGAATTTATCAAGAGTGTGGTGACCCCAAATGCCATAACTACCTAAAACAGAATATTTCCCTTATTATTCAACGAGGAAATGCGGCGAGCGTTTTAGGTACTCTCCCAGGTGGTAAGCCCTTGGTTTATTTTGTAGATTAGTTTTTATTTCCTAGGTTTTTATAGTTTAGTTTGATTTATAATTATTATTAATTCAGAATTACAATATTAATGGTTTAATAAAAAATCATTTAACGATATGAATAATTATCAACAGAACCATATTTCTACGTTCTACAAACTTGTTACCAACATGTATTTCTAGTAGTAGACGTATTCTTAGTATAAAAAAATGTCCTAAGCTTCAAGACGAAGAAATTCAAATAAAGAACGAACCATAGACAAATAGCTTTTTCTTCTTTAAAAGCAAAGGTTCAAGCTTTCAGTCAGCATGTATTATTTCCTAACAAAAATAAACGTTACACGGATGTTAACATACAAGCCCATATCATCGACTATTGTCCAATTTGACAGTTCGCTAAACAGTGTTGCCCTACGAAAAAAAATCAAATACATTCGGAATAGACATGGCAGTACCTACCATTGTTATTATTGTTGAATAAAATGTGTTAATTGTATGTCATTTTGTTGAGATTGATATTTCTATTTAAGGTCGTTCTTTGAATTTTTATTGAAAATACAGGCTGTCTCAAATTAAAATTTATATATAAATATTACTACTAAAAATACTCGATTTGTACTTACTTGCATGCCTATTTGTATCCACAAACTCTCTTGCTGTCTATAACGTTATTATTTAGATGATTATTTACTATTATTGCTATTATTTTTGCTTGTTTACCTACGATATAGATTTAGTTCCACTCGCTACTGACTTTTTGTTTTAGTTTTGATAATAATTTTGATTCAATTTAATATTATTGTATTATTAGTTTAGTTTTAATTTAATTTATGATTAGGTTTGGCTCAAATTTAATCTAAGTGCTGTCTATAAAATAAAAATCATTTTGGCTAATGTATAACAAAATTCCTATCGTCAAATATGTATTAATTTAATGCTGTGATTTTGTAAAACCAATAAATAAAAAAAATAAAAAAAAAGTAGCAGTTGAATAATAATCAATAAAGTGTTGTTTCAAGCAGTGTTATTTTCATATAAATATCACCATGGCAAGCTTACAATATTAGTTCTTCTTGAAAGTAAAATTGGCATTTGACATCATTTAACAATCATTGTTCATTCACATCTCAACAATCATTGCAGCAGCACGCCTAATTAAGAAAACTAGGACTATTTTATTTTAAAACTATTTTGTAAACATTATTTATTTATTTTAAAAATTAGCCAAATTATATAGTCATAATTTTATGTATATTATATTATTTATTTTAAGGACAAGTTTTATTTTATTTTATTCTTTATTGTATAGATTGCTTATTCTAATTACAGTTGTGTGTACATGTCATGATGATGCAATCTGCCCATATTGTGGGCATACAATATGCTTATGTCAATAGATATTTATTTACAATAGTTTATATTTAATATTGTTCTTGTCAATTTATTGGAATACAATGTTAATGTCAAAATTATGAGGGATCAGCTGAAAATCAGCGCTGTGACCGAGTGTTGCAGCTTATTGCTGAGCTGATTCCCTATTTGTCACCACACTATCTTGTTTGTTGTAATATCATTATTATTTTTTACTGCTTGTGTTTTTTTTTGTGACAAATAAACTTTTTTCTTTCTTCTTCTTCTTTCTTTCTTATCATTGCAAATGGCGCATACTTTCAACGAGAACAACAAATCTAAATTAGTAAACCTAATGAACAATTTGACTCTAGTACACTCCAGTAGTTTAAATTATATTGTGAATTAATAGTGAGCCCACACTAGGTAATGAGCCTGGCTCGTGGGATCCTGTTTGTTGCTGTATTAAACGGACTAAAATATGATTATAGACGTGTATTTAAAGGATCGACCAAATACAAAAAAAAAGTAATCATGATCATCACGGTCCCTATAACACAGCGACCTAGACCTCCACTGCTGGAGATGGGCCTTTCAGAACATATATCTGGAGAATTTGGCCTACACTCGCCACGCTGGCCAGACGGCTTGGCGAGATATGATGTCAACTTTTTATGACAATTAAATAACGATTCCACAAGTTGGTATTAGTGGAACCGGGCCCGACGGCTTAACGTGCTATTGTAAATCTATGACAAATGTACGTAAAAAAATGTATTTCTCATTGGTACATGCCGGGTGGGTTTGAACCGACCTTTGTAGGATTTAAGGAACGCGTTCTTACAACCAAGCCATCACCGCGTTTCTACTTTTTACAAAATCATTACATACATCCAATACATATTGTGGCTAGTAGGTACAGATTTCTGGCGTATCCAACTGCCACTGTGGTCTAGCGGTTAACTCCGTGGATTTAGACGCGAAGATACCGGTTTCAATTCCTGGGGGCCTAATTCTGGCGCTTTCCACTTGCGTATCGGTTGGAAATATTCGAATGAAAAGCGACAGATCTCCATGGAAAACTGTCAGATTCATTCGCAAAAATCGAGCGGACATGCATGTCGAAGGCGCGAGAATCGGAGCCCTGGTCGAATCACAATATAAAAGAGTACTTCGCGCCATTTTGCGCGGACATGTCAAGTGCAAGTTTTTGTTTTGTAAATTAATTTACTGTGAATATTGTTGGTCAAAAGTGGTGTTGTTTTGTTTAATAATGTTCTACAATATGAATAATTATGGAAAACGATAAAATGGACTTTGAATATGGGGCACAAGTTGCAGTTTATTTTTTGCGGTTTTCCCGCGCTGTGGTTTCCCATATTTTACCCGACGTGTTTGATCTATAATGCCGCGAGTGACTCCATTTAAAGCATCAAATTCTGTAGCATCTGGAATTTGATGATGACCTCATTAACTCATAAAAAAGAAAGATATATTACGTCAGACTTGGCTGTATGGGTTAGATCCTTTGCCTTCCCTATCACCTCATTCATCATCCATCGGGAGAAGAGAACAAACAAATCACAATATAAAATATTTTATTTATTTGTGACATTTCTCGAGTTTGGTACGCTAGAGACATCGACAAGCTGGCCACTTGTCATGATGGGCCAATAGTAAAGTTGGCTAAATGTGAATCCGCTTATTTAAAAAAAAGAGTTTATTTTTAGAGTAAAATAATCTTAATTAGGTTTATATTGAATTGGGATACGTATATATATGTCTAAAAACAAAATGTTAAGCTAAAATCTGAGACAATTCCCAGTGGGCCGAAACCGGATCGCCTCATTACAAGCACAATGGTCCGGGCACAAATACGTATAAATAAATGAACTGGGACCTCTCTGGGGAGCACAGTGGGGCTAATGGTAGCGTTGTTGCACAAATAGCAAATTGAAACCGTATAGTGTTTGCGGTGAGGGCGTGGGATTGCGCACTGTGCGGATAAAGTGAACTAAAAGTGCACAGGGGGCTGTTTTTTTAAATATATTTGGTTAAAATTTAATTTTAACAAAAATTTAATATCATCACAACATACATCCCTTGTAAAAATCGCATTTAGTATGTGTGGCGTGACCTAACCTTTTGTAATTCTTTACCTTTTTTTATAAATATATTATTTGTCAAATCTTGTTTATATTATGTCACTCTCAATTTGTAAAGTAAATAAAACGAATGTTATTTTTACAAATGAAATTATTAATTCCTAATGAATATCTAAGAAGCCGCAACGAAAGCAAACAGGCACATTGGTGACCCCGAAATTCCACAAGGATGATACGAAACGCGCCTACTCTGCAAGACACCAATAATATGGATAGTTTTCACGAGTTAAGTCCTCAAACACCACCTTTTTGTAAACACAACCCTGAGCTATGGTTTAATCGATTGGAATCACTGTTTCACCTAGCAAAAATATCCAAAGACTACACCAAATTTCACTATGTCGTAGCTAATGTCGAAACCGAAATTTTAGCTCAAGTCAGCGACATAGTGGCATCTCCACCACACTCCTGCAAGTATGATGCAATCAAAAAACGGATCCTACAAGTTTTCGGTACCACAGAAGACCAACGCATTAAGCAACTAACATCTGCATCTCTCATACTCGGCGACAAACGACCTTCTCAACTTTTAAGGGAGATGCGAGAACTAGCTGGCAACTTACTATCGGAGAACGTACTAAAAATCTTATGGTTACAAAAACTTCCGCCTTTCAGCCAATCTATTCTACTCGTTATTGACAAGAACCTGGAACAATTGGCAGCCGCAGCCGATCAAATTCATGCAATTCATACGTACGATAATGGAGAAACCTGCACCAATATTTCAACCATACTAATACAGAGAATGGAAAAGAAAATTGAGGAAATGACTACACAAATTAATGCTCTTCAGCGAAATGCAAGACAACCACTCTACAATCAACAACCTCCCATTATATTCGCGAGCAACGCATTACATTCACTACCATATCAACAATCAACTAAAACATATGATTCATTATCAAGCATATCTCACATAACATATCCACCCTTGTACCAACCATCCACCAACATTCGACCAAACATTACCATTCCTCCATCATCAGACATACCTCGCACAAACAAAGTCATAAAGCCTAAAAGACGCACCCCGATCTGTCACTTAAACGAGCAGACGGAAAACCGGAACATTGACGCGGCAAATGTTACCGGTCACAGTTCTAATTCATGCCGCCTTTTTATTACAGATATCACCACCGGACTACGTTTTCTTGTAGATACCGGCGCTGAAATTTCTGTAATACCCAAAAATCATCACTCACCGAAACAATTTCAAACAGATTTTAAATTATATGCTGCTAATAACACCGAAATTAATACCTATGGAGAAGAAACCATCAAATTGGATTTTGGATTGGGTAAACAATATGTTTGGACCTTTATTATAGCAGCTGTGACAAAACCCATCCTCGGTGCTGATTTTTTAAAGAAATACGGTCTGATGGTGGACGTCAAACAAAGTCGGTTAGTAGACCATACAACCTCTTTATTCAAAAGAGGAACAGTAGATCAAGGACCGAGCCTATCAATTTCAACCATCAAAAAAGAAAATTTACAACATCCATTACTTACCGAATTCATAGAAATCACTCAACCTTTCAACTGTCATCAAGAAGTCAAACATTCGACAACACACCATATCATCACAACAGGCCCTCCAGTCGTAAGTAAACCTCGACGACTGTCTGTCGACAAACTCGATACCGCTAAAAAGGAATTCGATTTCATGGTAGAATCAGGTTTATGTCGCCCATCAAAAAGTTGTTGGTCTAGTGCTCTTCACATGGTACCTAAGAGGTCTGGAGAATGGAGACCATGTGGAGACTATCGAAAATTAAACAGTATCACTGTAGCAGACAAGTACCCTATCCCGAACATCCAAGATTTCTCTAGCATTTTACATGGAAAGAGCATATTTTCAAAAATCGACCTCGTTAGAGCATACAACCAAATTCCAGTCGAACCATCAGACATTTCCAAAACAGCAGTCACTACTCCATTTGGCTTATTTGAGTTTAACCGTATGCCTTTTGGACTCTGCAACGCTGCTCAAACTTTTCAACGTTTTATAAATGAAGTAACAAATGGTTTAGATTTTTGTTTCTGCTACCTCGATGACGTTCTGATCGCTTCCACAAACAAAACGCAACATACACATCATCTACGCAAGCTTTTTGAAAGATTTTTGGAATTTGGAGTAAAAATTAACGTAGCAAAATGCATTTTTGAGGTTGATTCACTGGAGTACACTGGTTTCCTTGTTACCGCCAATGGGATTTCACCACTTCCCGATAAAGTCGAAGCCATAAATAATTACAGTACACCCAATACAGTACAAGAACTCCGTCGATTTTTAGCTATGGTCAATTTTTATAGAAGATTTTTACCTAACACAGCAGAAACGCAAGCGATTTTAACTAAACATTTACAAGGAGCTAAAAAGAATGACAATAAAAAATTAAATTGGACTAATGAAGACAATATTGCATTTGTTAAAATTAAAGAAGACCTTAAAAAACTGACTCTCCTGGCCCACCCCAAACAAAATGCACGATTAGCTCTTATGGTTGATGCATCAGACAAAGCTATTGGTGGAGTTGTTCAACAATTTGAAAATGATACATGGAGACCATTGGGATTTTATTCTAAAAGACTAGATGACACACAAGTTAAATACAGTGCTTTTGACAGAGAACTTTTAGCAGCATACTCGTCAGTTAAACACTTTAAATACATTTTGGAAGGCAGAGATTTTATTTTATACACAGATCATAAACCACTTACTTTCGCCATCAAAAAAAGTGGAGATAAATTCACCCCACGACAGTCAAGACATTTAGATTATTTATCACAATTCACAACTAACATTCAACATATCTCTGGCATTAATAACATTGTGGCAGACGCATTGTCGCGTATTGATTCAATAGCGCTTCCAGAATTTATTGACAAGCAAAATTTCATCGATGCTCAAGAATCTGACAATCAACTCGCTCAACTTTTATTATCAACTTCAACATCTCTTAAACTTACAAAAGTTAAATTAGAAAATTTAACTAGCCACTTATATTGTGATATTTCTACTAATTACATTAGACCATACGTACCAGAATCTTATCGCAAACAAATTTTCACTCAACTACATTCTTTATCTCACCCTGGTTCTAGAGCTACTACTAAATTAATATCCGAAAGATACGTATGGCCAAGCATGAACAAAGACATTACAACATGGACAAAATTATGCCTCATCTGTCAAAAAACAAAAATCCAACGACATGTCCATGCTCCTCTAGCAACTTTTCCTGTACCCAGCGACAGATTTCATCACATTAACCTTGATATTATAGGCCCTTTACCCCTTTCTGAAGGTTTTAGATATTGCTTAACTATTATTGATAGATTTACAAGATGGCCAGAAGCAATCCCAATTACCGACATAACTGCTGAAACCGTTGCCAAAGCTTTTATCTCCGGTTGGGTTGCGAGATTTGGCTGCCCCCACACAATTACCACTGATCAGGGCAAACAATTTGAATCAGAACTTTTCAGAGAACTCGCCAAAATGCTAGGAGCAAATCACATCCACACAACAGCATACCATCCACAAGCCAATGGCATGATAGAACGTTGGCATCGGACATTTAAAACAGCAATAATGTGCCACAAAACAAACAGATGGACAGAGATTATTCCATTTATTATGCTAGGACTAAGATCAACATTTAAAGAAGACATTAATGCTACACCTGCAGAACTTTTATATGGTGAAAATCCGCGACTTCCTGGAGAAATGTTGTTAAATAGAAACGTTGACAGTCACGATTCACCTGCTGATTTTGTGCAAAAATTAAAATCAATGATGTGGTCGTTAAGACCAGTTCAGCCAAAACATCACGGACCGCATACCTATTTTGTACACAAAGACCTAAATTCTAGCCAACATGTTTTTGTGCGTAATGACACCATAAGAAAACCTTTACAATCACCTTATGATGGCCCTTTTTTTGTCTTGGAAAAATCACCGAAACATTTTAAATTATTAATAAAAGGAAAAGCTTCAACAGTTTCGATCGACCGACTCAAACCTGCTATAATACACTACGACAGTGAAGGAACATTACTACGAGTATCATCATCACCTACTCGTATCGTATTACCATCACCGCCCCTACTACCACCATCATCGCCACCACCACCATCACCACCACTACCATCACCATCATTACTACCACTACCATCAAACCCACCCACCACGTCAAGATATGGACGTCAAATCAAAGCACCTGTAAGATATACCGACGTTTCCACTGGTGGCGGAGTATGTGGCGTGACCTAACCTTTTGTAATTCTTTACCTTTTTTTATAAATATATTATTTGTCAAATCTTGTTTATATTATGTCACTCTCAATTTGTAAAGTAAATAAAACGAATGTTATTTTTACAAATGAATTTATTAATTCCTAATGAATATCTAAGAAGCCGCAACGAAAGCAAACAGGCACATATGGTTATCGACCTCATTACAGCCCCTAGAGCACAGAGTTCTAGACTTCCACTGTTAGACACGCCTGGCCAGACGAGTTGGCAAGGGTCTGATGTTATTTTTAATGACAATTTATTAACGATTACACAAGTTGGTATTAGTAGAACCGGGACCGACGGCTTCATGTGCTTTTCGAGGCATGGAAACGGTGGTGTTGTAAATCTATGAGAAATGTACGTAAGAAAAGTGAAGTTCTCATTGGTAGGTACATGGGGTTCGAACCAAACATGCCTATATGTTAGGGAAAGCGTATATATTTATCAAACTCGTAATTTCTCACCTTATTAAAAAACACTATTATATATATGCAGAGACGTGGACCCTACGCGAAACAAAAATAATATGGAGGAACTGGAGATAGGGCAGCGCCTTTCCTCAATCGTACAATCACGCATTTTAGTCGGACGTGTCGCGGCGTGGAGATACATCCATTGAGCGCCTTGTAGTTCAGGGAATAGTCGATGGCAAGAGAATGCGTGGTAGGTCTCCGATGAGGTTAAAGCTGTAATGGATAAGCCCCTACATGAGTGCGCCAGGAAGGCTGCAGTTCGAGAGAAGTGGCGACGGCTTGTTAAGGATGGCATTGTCACTCAAGTGACCACCACGACCACTCTGCCAAAAGTGTAGTATCAACATTATCACAGCCCTTGGATTATAAAGTCCTAGAAATACACTGTTGGGGATGAGCCTTCCACAAAATAAAATGCCTACACTCATCACGCTCGCGATGGCCAAACAAGTTGGCGAGGTTCTGATGTCACTCTTATGACAATTTATTAATCATTCCACAGTTGGTATAAGTGGAACCGGGACGTTGGTGATGTTGTAAATAAATGACAAATGTACGTAAGAAAACCTTGGTACGCGTTCTTACAACTGAGCCACCACCGCGTTCTAGTGTGGTATAATTTGTAATGTTAAAATAGTTTGTGTGTGACCAGCCTAACTGTGTAAATGCAAGCAAAAAACCGACGTTTGCAACAATTATTTAAATCTCGCAATAATTACAACAGTTAAATTGGAACGATCCAAGTGAAAAACTATCTAATTATCTGCTAACAGACCGGTAATTGATGTGGCCGCTGTGATGGTAGGACCAATCATATACTCGTAAAATAATAGTTTGACCTGTTTTTTTACATAAAATTATAAAAAAAATTATTATAAACCCAATTATTATTATTACATTTGCTTATACTCAGTGACCTGCACTGGTGGCAACCGTGCCACAGGTCGTGGTGTGCCATTTGCGGTAGACAGCAAATACACAATCACAATAATGATACATTTAAGAACATTTATTTTATTATTAAACAAAATTGTTCTGTGTGTGTATGTAGGCATATCGCACAACTAGATCAAAACTATTTTAACTCAATAAAACATTTTAAAATGCCTTCTAGGCATTAATATTCGCCTTTGTTCACTTATTATATGTATGTGCAATAAATAATTTATGAGTAATATTACCTAATAATTTAGTTTATATTTAATTATATATTTATTAAGTAGATTTTAATTTATATTGAATGACTTAACAACAATGACTTAATCTTGCTATAAACCTAAAAAAAAAATACGAAAAATGATTTGTATAAGTTTTGTTTAAAAATGAGTTATTTTACTAACATATCAAATTTAACTAATTACTTATTAAATAAGAAATACAAGTTTAGCTTTAAGGAGGTTTTAAGGTGATACGCGTCTTTTCGTACGACAGGTAGAAGGAACAATTGAGAGAAGCCATTGAGGATACGTCTAAGAATACGGGTCACGGGTGTGATTTGAAAGTAAAAATCTAGTACAATCGCGAAACTACGCTTTCAATAACTACCGTGGTCCTGCTATCTTGACGACAACTTAATTATCACTTCATAAATCGAATCTTAACGCAAAAACTATTCTCACTCTTTGACTTAATATAAGGCTAGGTCAATAAAAATTGTTTACGGTTTACAAGTACGTACATACTCGTATAGCGGGTGGCCGCCGACTTGACTAGATCTAACCCCGTGTTCGTTTTAAGAAATGTTAGCATAAAAATACCACTTTTTTAGCACAAGTCGTTCGTTTAATGAAAATTCTAACATTTGATGCTAATTTCGTATGACAGTACCGTGTTGAAAGGTGTTATTGATGTTACTTTTTGACAGATGTCATTTAACATAAGAAATAATAATAATAATAATAATAATAATTCTTTATTTATACAGTAGAAATTAGTTACAATAATAAATACAATAGTGAAATATTTATATAATAAATTACACGATGTGAACAATATTGACGCTACATATTTCCAATTGTATTGCACGTTGGAACCCAAACCAAGAATTTTCGTCTTGTGCCTTGGGCTCCAATGGATTGCTTACATTGTTGTATACTTTATAGTTTATATTATATTTGTTTAAAATGTATTTTAAACGATTCTATGAAATAAATTCAAAGACCATAATACATTGTCAATTGATTTGTTATTATTTGTTACTTGTCATACTTGTCAAAAAGTAGCCTCACTGCTCGTTTTTTTTTTAAGAAATGTTATCATTGTTAATAAAAGTGTAATTTCTTAACAAAAACGACATTTCGCGCTGGTTTATGTAGTTGCTACTGACTAAGATCTACCTGACGAAGCCCTGTGCGATCTACCAATTACATACTTCTTGAAATCTCAAATGAATTTTAATATCGAAATAATTTCCTATTTTACACCAAAACGGGCCTTAAGACTACGGCGACGACTATTTTACCTGCATTATACATCAACGAAAAACGGTGCTCGTGAACCAATACGTAGAATGTGTGATACATTTAATGATTTATTGTATGATGCCGATCTATTCTTTGGCTCAAGAAAAGCCTTCAAATCAAGCGTATGTTCCATATTGCAAACACTCTAATGTTTTTCTTTTATATATATCATTGCAGTTTAACTATTTTTAACTATTTTCTTCTTGCTTTCTGTTATTTGATCCAGGCCACTTTTTAGTTTTTATATAACGTATATGATCTATTATTATTTTTAGTTAGTTATTTAATATTATTTAAACTTTAGCTTTTTTTTTTCACTAGTGTAAGTTTTTTTTTTTTTTTCTTCGTTACACGCTTTAAATATCGTATACATATTAATGTTCCTAGTGAGTACTGTTTATGGAGTCTGGCTCACATATTGTTTATTTTAAATGTTTCTATACATATTTTAGCCATGATCTCTGTTTGATTTCCAAATTTTAAATAAAATAAAAAATAGGTGGTAGGCGGACTGATGGTGGTATGGTAATTTTCCTAGTCTGTCGAGGCGGAGAAAAATCCACCGTTCGTGCCGATAAACCTAGTAAACACTGGATTTACAAATTTGCCGCTAGTAGGCTATTGAATTTTTGCCGCCCCTACTGCCATTGATATTCAATACACTAGTTTTTCTATTATAGATATATGTACATTTATTCTGAAATTGCAATTTTTTTGTCACTCGTTTCTTTGTTGTAGGTATAGGTAATAATTTATTTATTGCTATAAGATAAAAAAAAATTGGGCCAAATTTATTTATTTATTTATTGAGAATCCAACAGCGTTTCAACTTTAATAAATTAAGTACTTACAAATTAACAATTTTAGGCCACTAACAGGATTCCACATATAATATTAAAAACTGTGATAAGTGATACAAAATAAAAGAAGTAAAAATTTAAATGTTAAAAATACTTAGGTATTTAAGAATTTAAAGTGTAAAATTGATTGCATGAAAATTTGATAAAAATAAAAACTAAATCCTAAATTTCAGTTGAACAGTTATAATAATATATTATATATTACTCCTACACGTATTATTATTATTATTAATTATGGTGCATACATGTTTGGGCATGTGTTTGTTTAAATGTGTGTGTGTGTGTGTGTTAGTATGTTTATTTAAAGTTTATTTGCAATTATCTTCTTCTTTAACTTATATTTAGATATATTAAAAATATCAATTTCCGAGTACACCAAGTTATATGTACCCGCGGCTCTATACAGTACAGAGTGATATGCATAGTTCGTCTTCGCGAAAGGCACAGCAAATAACGATGTGTGTCTTGAACGTCGAGGGGGCACACAGAATCGAATCTTAGCTAGCAGCTCTGGACAGTCGAGGCGCCCTGAGAGCAGCGCATGCAGGAACAATATATCTTGCAATCGGCGCCGATTTTTGCCGCCCTAGGCTCTAGCCTACTCAGCCTACTGGTAAATCCGCCACTGCTAGTAAAGTGTATCCACGCGCTTCAGGATCAGGATCGAATGCTGTCATTCAACTCATTTCTTGAAATTTGGATATTTTTCGTTGGAATCCAATTCCCAGAATTGATACAAGATGATGCGTGCAGCAGTTGGTGATTACGTTATGCCGTCTGTTCTACGTAGGTATTTATATTTTTTGCCTTGCCACGATCGACTGGACTAACAATAGTCGCGATCGAGGTATTTATTACGTCCTACTTTTTTTTTATTATTATTTTTAATACTAGCACTACATGTGACCTTGCGACCACCTCATGGTAAGTGGCGCGCAAAGACCATGAATGAAAATTAATATAGAGTAAAGTAAAGTATCATCACGACCGTAGTCCCTTCGGGGTGGTCAGAAACCACGCTTATAAACTTACTATAGGCCAATCATGACAAATGGCAAGCTCGTCGATATCTCTAGCCTACAAAACTCGGGAAATATCACAATTAAATTTTATATAATTTATTTATTTAAATGAAATAATATTATTATGTCGCGACTACGAATCGAACCCGGTATCTCCGAATATAAATCCAGAGACTTAATCGCTAGACTGTATAATAATTAAATATCAAAAAAATATATATAGGCTGTACTGGCCGTGATTGTTTTTAAAAATAGGTATAACACGAACCAAGTCACAGTCTATAAAAATTCGATTAAATAAAATCACAAACAAGCCAAAGCTTACAGAAGTCAGACGGGGAAAATCGATATAAGCCGTAAGAGGGGGATGACAATATAAGTGGCCATAAGAAGAAGCGAGAGGGTAGATTAACGCATCGGTAAACGGCGCGAGGCGGGGCTTAACCGCCCAACGAGTAAACAACTAAAGCGAGATAGCATGTTGTTTACATCGAAAAAGGTGGCCTATTCTGGTGTCCAAACCAAAAATTAATACGCGGCGAACGAGTGCCTTCACTCCGTAGCCACGACTCAGACTTAGCTGTTAAGGCACGCAGGGCCAACAGTGAAAGAGAGACGGTTTATAGGGTCCTTCAGCCCTTCAGCCTGTGGTCGTATCATTGATGATTTATCGATTCACCGTCTTTAAAAAAAAAAAAAAGTATATAAAATTAGGCTATTGCCTTTATTACGACAAAGAAGAAGACACATTTCTTGGAATTACATGAATTCACCTTCCTAAGGTCATGTTCAATGACCATGTCATGCCGAGGCCAATCTGTGTGGGAATACCTTGGACAGACTATTCAGCTAGGCGCTGCAAACTTCAGCAAAGAAGTCGACAGACGCATTCAACTAGATAGAATGGGCGGCATTCGGGAAACTTCGGCACATCCTCTCATCGTCCATACCACAGTGTTTGAAGACAAAAGTCATCAACCAGTGCGTCCTCCCCGTAATGTCGTACGGAGCAGAGACGTGGACACTGACAGTGGGTTTGGAGAGAGCTATGCTTGGTATTTCTCTGATGGATAGAATTCGAAACGAGAACCAAAGTTACTGACATAGCATCAAAATTAGCAAGCTGAAGTGGCAATGGGCTGGACACATCTGCTGCAGAACCGACGACCATGCGGGGGCCGGGTTTATCGTGTGGGAGAAGAGAGAGGAAAAGAATGTTGTCTCGGGCTTGCGACCGACTATAGGCTGGTTTAAAAAGGAGGACTCCTTATTTTATTGCGCAATAAGACGCTCACCTTCCACCATTCTGCTCCTCTGTCTACCCAACTGAATACTGTACGATTGCGAAGAGAAAATACAAATACAAATACAAATCGTTTATTAACACAAAATAATGTTGTTTCGTTATGGTGAACCCTGTCTCCTGCATGAGCTGTGCTGTATAACAGGAGACAGTGTCTTCCAATAATGATCATACAAAAAAAAGAATGGAAAAAGAGGTTACACAAATAGCAAGTAAAGAATTGTATGTGTTTGTGTGTGTGCGTGTTTGTGTGTGTGTGTGTGTGTGTGTGTTTAAAAAGGTGGGGAAGGGTGGAGAAGCAAGAGGGAGTGTAAGATTGTTGATTAAACTCGTATATTTGTATTTTCCTTTAGTTCACTAGTTTACACTTTGGTCATGTCATCATCTCTTCGGTACTGTCATAATCGAGGTTAGATAGGTAACTTTTAAGTGATATTTTTAGTTCGTTTAGATTTAGGTGAGTAATTTTATTTATTGAGTTGAAACGGTTGTACAGCTTAGGGGATAGGTACTCGTACTGTTTCTGCGCATATGTACTGCGGGTGAAGGGAACATGAAAGTCCTGTATTCTTTTAGTTTTATATAGTGGTATAATTTGAGCTGTTTTGTGATACCTTTTGACGCATTGAAAGATAAAAAGCTTCCTGACTGTTAGTACGTCTGCTACTTGGTAAAGAAAGGTTGTTGGATATCGGTATTGAAGGAACATGGAAACTTTGAGGACTGCTCTTTGTGCCCGCTCTAATTCAAGTAAATGTGTTTTGAATGCGCCCCCCCCAAGGCACAAATGCAGTACCCAATTATACTTTGGCATAGGGCTTTATATGTTTGAATTATTAGAGAATGTCCAGCGGCATACCTTAGATTCCTAAATATGTAAATCAGTTTCCTCACACGGGTCGTTAATTCTGAGATTTGTATGTGCCACTTAAGACCTTCATCAATGAAAACGCCAAGATATTTAATGCTGTCGACTCGCTGAAGTTGCATGCAGTCGCCTGTCGCGGAGCACATTGATTCCCTCCTATTACATGGGTAAGTGTGAGACCTGATAAGGAATTGGTTACTCGGGAGGCTAGTTTTTGATTTGACGAAACATATATACTTCGAAAATCGGTGGTGGTTCGGCTGTAAGACCGCTTCCAACCAATAAGAAATAGTTTCCTCACGTACATTTGTCATAGATTTACATAAGAGTGGTGTTCTCTTCCCGTGTCTCGGAGAGCACGTTAAGCCGTCGGTTCCGGTTCCACTAATACCTACTTATGGATTCCCTGCCACCCGTTTGGCTAGCGACAGGTAGGCCAAATTCTCCAGAAATATGTTCTCCCGAAGGCCCTGTTAGGGGCTGTTAGAATCAAAAACGGCCATAAAGAAAGAAAGCCTGGTTAAGGTCACGGTCCTCCCTCCGAAATGTATTTACGTCCAGCAATTAGAAATACACTTTTTTACCCTACATTTGGAATAAATTAATATTTATAATTTGGCCTAAGCAGGTCTGCAGTCAATAAATTTATTTCAAAATGTTCAAAACGGAAATAGCAGAATCATACAGTATTTGCTTAGGTAGGGAGAGGAGCAGAATGGTGGATGGCGTATTATTGCGCAATAAAATGACACATAATCGGTCGCAAGCCCGAGACATAATTATTCTCCTCTCTTTCCTATACACGATGGACACGATTCCGTAGCACATGCCGAGAGCACGTCGCTTCCGGTTCCTCTATCACCTGCCAAATTGTAAAAGTATGCCGAGAGAAGGCTTAATTCTCCAGAAATATATTCTGGAGGTCTAGGACATTACATACGATAGTTAAAAGTATTATAACTTGGTGTATTAAAGAATTGAAAAGTTTCAAGAATCGTCACCTCTTGACGTAGGAGTGAGCGAGACGTCAATAT
This sequence comes from Tinea semifulvella, assembly GCA_910589645.1. Lineage (NCBI taxonomy): Eukaryota > Metazoa > Arthropoda > Insecta > Lepidoptera > Tineidae > Tinea > Tinea semifulvella. Next base: position 8,149,437 of record OU342619.1, read on the forward strand.
TGCCTGTGAATTTCAGAATTTCCAACTTCGTAATTTCATTTTCTAATAGAATTTTAGTTTATTTCTTGCTCACTGTAAATAATAAACGCTATAATCCACGCCTACGTAGATATTTTCTGATATTTTAGTTACATTTTACGTAATATTTACTTAATATTGACGCTGTAAATTGTACCACTGTTACGAGTACCTACGTCAAAAAACAGCATTTTGTGCTAATATTTCTGGTACAAAACGCGGAAAGGCGAACGGAACATGGCGGCTCGCGTTTTCGCGCTAAATTAAATTATTCAAATTTTAAATGCAAATTAATTCAAAAAAACGATTTAATTTAAGACAAAATAAAAACTCCTTTAAACTAATATTATATAAAAACATTTTAAGTTCAATTAAAACTTAATAATAAATTTTGATATTTAGAATATTGTGAATTAACTATCATTCGATAAATTAAAAAATACGTGCCATAGACAACAAATTCAAAAACTTAATTACGGGAAGACACAGAGTGAGACGACCTCCCGCCAGATGGACAGATAACCTAAAGAAGGTCGCTGGTGGGGGTTGGATGAGGGTAGCGAAAGATCGCGTTAAGTGGCGAGCCTTGGGGGAGGCCTACATCCAGCAGTGGAGAGATACAGGCTGATGATGATGATGATGTGCAATACCTACGTCAACTTAAAGGGTTCCGTATTTTTTTTATTTAGATAGGTATAGGGAGACTAAGTACGGAAAGACGTAGATCTGGACGAATAAGATAATATAATACGGGTGTACATTTTTCAAAAAGTGTAGATGATTTTATAAGGGTTCCAAAAAGATTTCAAAGCTGACACACGGAACTCTAATGAATTTGAAAATGGAACGTGTGTCTATGAAAAAGAACCCGTCGTTTGTGCCCATACATTGCCGCGTTTCAATTGTAATGTCGTAGCGGGTGGTTAAGCAAAAAATACCTTCAATACAAAATTGATGTGCAAAATTCGTGACATTGGAACTATGAGTGAGTTCCTTTTGCACGGACATGTCAGGTCCAAGTTTTTTGTTTTGTAAATTATTTTGCTGTGGATATTGTTAGTCGAAAGAGGTCTTATTTTGTTTAAATAATGTGCTACAATATGGGGCACAAGTTGCAGTTTATTTTTTGCGGTTTTCCCGCGCTTTTAAGTAGTATTATTATTATTGTTTTTGCTAAGGTACATAACTTAATATTTAAATTCAATATTACGACAGACTAGGCTGTATTCTTTATTTTGACAATTATTATTAAAAAGAAAGAAAGAAAAAAGTTTATTTGTCACAAAAAAAACACAAGCAGTAAAAAATAATAATGATAATACAACAAACAAGATAGTGTGGGGAATCAGCTCAGCAATAAGCTGCAACACTAGGCCACAGCGCCGATTTTCAGCTGATCCCTCATAATTTTGACATTAACATTGTATTCCAATAATTAAATATTAATTACCTAAATGTATTTATATACATTAATAAATATTTTTGTGTCCCGACCAGGAATCGAACCCGGTAGCTTCGAGTCTAAATCCACGGACATAACCGCTAGACCACGGAGGCAGTTTTTTATTTAAAAATATTTGTAAAAAGTCCATTTACTTACTAAAATAAATTAATCTTAAACTACTATAATGTTAATTTAATTTTAATCTTAATTCGTGTTTGAATATAATTAAATAGTCGTAAGAGTTTAATCCGAATTAATGTGAGATCTCTCACGCGCCGTTTCCTATGTGTAAACACGTGTTTACGCGCCATTTTAAAGTTGGTATTATGTACATACAGGGTGTCCCAAAAATCAACGTCAAGCCGAAAACGGTGATAGGCCAGGTAGTGACAGTTATCAGAAAAATAATAAAAATAATCTAAGTTAAGTACTTTTAAAATTATTGACATTAAAAAAAATGGTGTATTTATATAGAATTCCAAAAAGGTATACTACTAGCTAGATTAATACACCATCTTTCAAGTCACTTGCCGAAATAGCATAGTACATTTTTTTTTCAGTCAGTTAAAGTTGGTCGATGTAATAATTTTTAGTACATGGTGGGTCAAAAAAGTGATATTTTCTTTAAAACTGAGGCAGTTGTGTTTTAATTTTAGACTGTAGTTCAGGGTTATTGAGGGTTACAACACTCACAAAAAAAATATGAAAAGTAAAGATTTGTAGTCACAGTACTTAAAAGATCATCACAGGATGACATTTTTCTCAATTTTTTTTAATGTCAATAATTTGAAAAGTAGTTAACTTGGATTTTTTTTATTATTTTTCTGATAACTGTCACCACCTGGCCTATCAATCGTTTTCGGCTTGACGTTGATTTTTGGGACACCCTGTATATGTTAGTCTCGCCTTCGCGCCTTTAATACTGAACTACCATGATACTACGAGATAGTACTGAAAACCTGCAACTAAGGCCGCGTTCGTTTTAAGAAATGTTAGCATGAAAATACCACTTTTTTAGCACAAGTCGTTCGTTTAATGAAAATTCTAACATTTGATGCTAATTTCGTATGTCAGTACCGTGTTAAAAGGAGGGTTATTGATGTTAGTTTTTGACAGATGTTATTTAACATAAAAAATGAATTGTTGACATTGTTGTATACTTTATAGTTTATATTATATTTGTTTAAAATGTATTTTAAACAATTTGATGTAATAAATTTATGTTTAATATAATAAGCTGTAATTTTTTTAAATAAATAAATAAATATACTTATATAACATACAAATATTTAGATCAAAAACTTGGTTAGTTTTCGTCAATTCTTATTCGTCAAACTTAAATCCGAGATTATTATTATTATTATTTCAATATCGCCCAAACACGTCGGGTATACGCGGGAAAACCGCAAAAATATACTGCTGCATGAAATTTATCGTTTTCTACAATTATAAACATTGCAGCAAATTATTAAACAAAACAATACAACCTTTGACTAACAATATCCACAGTAATTTACAAAACTAAAAACTTAGACTTGACATGTCCGTGCAAAAGGCGGGAATTCTCCTACGATTAAATTCATGTAAAATTTTTCTTTAAAAAAAAAAAGGCAAGGGGCGTGTTATTAGGTAGCCCACTTCCAATCCCCTAAACGCCTGGCGGGATCCCTAATGGTCTCACATCTGCCCTTGTAAATGAATCAAATTGCTTTCCAGTAATAATAATTGATTTTGCTACTTATTGTGTTATATGCTATGAATGGACAATTGTGTATATTTTGGGGTGATATTTTTCTGCCTAAATAGATATATAGGTAGGTACAGATTACAGTCAGTCTAACAGACAAATCAAATATAAAATAGAGATGGTTGTTATTTTAATAAAAAATATTTGTTAGGTATTTTATTTTACGCCATTAACTTTGTTTAACATATGACCTTGCGCCCACGTGATGGTCAGTGGCGCGCAAGATCCATAAATGTAAGCAACTGGAATCAGACACTCATGACTGACATCAGACCCTAACACTATGCCGACTTGACTGGGTATGACGGCAATTCTAGCCAGATCCCGAAATGTGTGGATACACTTTACTGGGTTTATCGGCACGAACGAAGGATACTTCCTCGCCTCGGCAGACTGGACAAATTACCACTATCAGTCTGCCTACCACCTATTAAATTCTATTCACAGTCTTTAAAAAAAAAAAAAGAAACTGGGTTTATCGACACGAACGGTGGATATTCTTCCCCGTCCCGGCAGACTGAGCAAATTACCACCATCAGTCCGCCTACTACCTTTTAACTTTAATAAAGAAGTCTACAGATGTATTATGTCTCGGATGGCATTCTGAAAACTTCGGCACATCCTCTCATCGTCCATACCACAGTGTCTGACACCGAGAGTCTTCAACCAGTTGCGAAAACCCGTAATATCGTACGGAGCAGAGACGTGGACACTGACAGCGGGCTTGGAGAGAGCTATGCTTGGTAATTCTCTTATGAATAGAATTAATGTTGCCCAAAGCATGACCAAGAACAAGATTGTGGTCTTCCATGAGAACAGCTGGTCTTGCGAAATCGTCTCGTAAGACTCTTGCTCTGACTGAAAAATAATATTGTTTCTAATTGTAATAAGAAAACCTTGGAGAATTTAGTGTCTGTCTAGTATCTCAAATATCAAAAGTATCTCAAACTAATATCTCAAGAAGTTCTGGTCTGATTTACTTGAATTTGGAAATGGTTATAAATCTTGTTGACGAAAATGTATACAGAGGTTGTATGCAGAACTTTGTAGGTAGCAAAAAAAATCGTTGAAAATGACCATTTTTAGCAAAATTAGGACAAAAATTACTGAGCAAGTCTTGCGAGACACTTGCGCAGGACCAATACCAAGACTAGAGTTGTACTTGGTAAATAAATAAGTAAATAAATAAAATAAATAAATAAATAGCTTTCAAAATTAGCAAGCTGAAGTGGCTATGCCGCAGAACCGACGCCTGATGGGGCAAACGGGTTCCAGAGTGGAGACCCGGGACGGGACGACGCACAATGGCGGGAGTTCGATGACACAACAACTCCAGCAGAGGAGAGACTGATGATGATTAAAAATCTATTTTGACAGATAGATACGCGTACAATATACGTGTGAGCATGTACCCACTACATGTACACCCTGTGATTGGGCACTGTTGTGTGTTCGTGGGAGAAATTTAGAAATAGTTTATGAATTGTAGTTACTTATGGTTTTGTGTCGCTTATATACTTCTCCAGGGCCAGCATCCAAGCTAGGGGACACTTAAACCTGCTAAACTCAGCTGGAAGAAAACACCAGGACAAAGTATAGGAAAGACAGGCTACTCACACCGCGTGGCAGGAGTCCAGGTCACGATATCACGGCACAATAACTTATCACTAGATCGATTCTTACACCAAACCACGGCTCAATGTTCATATTGTCCTTTAAATTGCTTATTAAAGTATTTAGTTAAATGGTCTAATATTTGATTATAACGGTGTCACTTGCACGGGCGACGAAACCGAACTCTCTTCTAACTCCACCCGTTATTACCAGAGGGCGTAAGCATACACCATATGAATTTACCGTTGTAGCTTACGTTCCCGCGTTTATTTAAATAGTGAGTTTGATTATGGATTATGGTTGTGGAAGGAATCAAAAGGAGAGGATGATACCAAGCCACAACAGGCACTCTTGCTTCTTACCAATTCCAACGTACTTCCTACAGCCTGTACGAAAATATAACCAAATAATAAAACTAGTTATATTTTGGCGCCTATCAGTCGCGCCGGCGATGTAATCAATCATACACATAAAACGCATCTTTGAAACGAATGTTTTATTAATTTTTCTAAGGTTGGTAATCAACTAGGTGTACCAAATACCAACCAAAAACTGTTAAAGAGGCTGCACACGGTACGGATATCGTCACCGGCCGGCCACCGGATTTAAGTTTGACGAAAACTAACAGAGTTTTTGATCTAAATATTTGTATGTAATATAAGTACTCAACTTACGGCCGTAAATATAATATATAAATAAGTAAGTATAAATAATCTATGATCAACATTTTGATATACGCCACGTGATTGGTAGTTAGCTTGTCACTTTGTATTAGGTATATTAGCCAATGGCGTCCCCCATAGGAAAGCGTTAAATATGGCAAAAGATAATCAGCGTTTCTGTAACCGACCGTTAATATTTAAAAAAATATTTAGTATAAATTCTAATTAATATACGTAAATTTAATAAAGGTAATTAAATACTACTATGCTGGCAATTATTTCTGCCAACGTTAGCCTCGCTATACCGGAAAATATTGCCAGTCTTTTTGGATTTATCTCTGATGGGATGTCTCTAGAGGACATATTTATAAATACTTTTATTTTAACTGGGTTTAGTTTATAGGTCATTAATTTTATTTAGTAGTTTGTAATTATTATTTGAATAAAGTCTTTGCTATTATTAAACAAGAAAAAAAAAAATAAAAATAAATCATTTTAACAGGCATAAAATGATAAATTGGACTGTGTATATGGGACACAAATTGCAGTAATTTTTTTGCGGTTTTCCCGCGCTGTGAACTCACATATTACACCCGACGTGTTCGGGCTGTAATGTCGCGAGGGAAATTCTGCAACATCTGGAATTTATTACCTCATAAAAAAGAAAGATATATTACGTCCGGCTAGATAGAATAGGATAGACCCTTTGCCTTCCCTATCACCTCATTCATCATCCATCGGAAGAAGAGAACCTGTGTGTAAAAAATGTCCTCTAGAGACGTCCCATCATAAGTTTTAAAAATATATTATGAACATCGTGTATTTTTAATGTAATAAAAACGAGAATAAGCTTAATCTTGATTTGATAATAGAGTTCAAGCCTGCTAAAGCTACATGTCAAAGTTCGTCCGGTATTCATCCGGTACGTGTGCATAAGACTTTAGTAAAGCGCGTAACACGGTGCGTTTTTCCATACAATAGTTGCGCTGACTCATGTGTGGCATTGTGTATAGGCACCCAATTAACTCGCCGTGTTTCTCAGCTTTACATTTTTGATTCACTATTACCTGATACGGAATTAGACGAATAATTACAACTAAAAGATATACGTATGCTGAATTTCCGGCTGTGACATCATAGTCTTATTCTTTTTGAGGATAAAATACATGGTCTAAGCTAAATTTATCTTTAACTATTAATTTTTGTGAAAGTTTAAAAAATAATGTAATATTTTGTGGTATCTTAAACAAATAATTGGTTAACACTGCGTCGCGAACAAATCATAAATCCATGTTCTTTATTTAATGTATTATTTATATAATTAAAACCATTTATAAAGTAAAAATTACATTTAATATAAAGTAAACCTAATAAAAAAAAAATATAAGAAAAAAATATCCTCGACCCTTCAGGGGTAGTCCCAAGAAGACTGGCAACATTTCCCCTCTGACGCTTGGCTGAGTGTCCATGGACCCATCGCCTCGACCCCAAACGGCGCAAATTTGTAACCTGTACCGATGTTGGCGTATTTGCGCAGCTTGAGGTTCTCAGCAGAAACCGCCCCACTTCCCGCGGTTGACGAGGTCGCCTGGTGTCTAATGTGTCTACACATGCCGCATCGCACACCAGGGACTCATCGGGTCTCTTGCCATCGCTCCGCGAAATCCCAGAGGATCGTAGGATCGCGGGTACGACAGCAGTGACAAAAGCCCTTCGCATGATGTCGTTGAGAACAGCGTGAGGAGGAATGCGGCCAGCACTTCTAGCGCAAGAAAGTCCGTGGTGTCCGAGATGTTTCACGGGCTCTCCACATCGACACTGGTCCCGCACCAGTACCAGTCTCCGAGACGAAGGGCACTCCGCCATAGTCAGTGTATTTTGATCATGGAGTATACCAAGTAATGTTTTTTAGTTAAAATAAAGTTATAGGACGACACATAATACCTATGTACATATTTTAATAAAAATATTTTTTATAGTTTTATATATAAATAATAATAATTTAATAAACAAAAAAACATATAAAAATTACAGACTGAAAACGGAAAATAACTTACCTATTCGAACGAAGTTGAAATATATTTTCCACAACCTATTTACTAATACTTATTTGCTACCGGAACTGGCACTCGAATATGAAAATACTCGAAAAAAATTGATAATAAAAATAAATAAAATGTCGAAATTAGATTAGGAATACACCATCAATCGAGATTTGTTGACAGACCGTATCTGGCGAACATTGCTAAACACCATATCGACGCATTTTATCGCCCAACACTTATCGGGGACATATAGATAATTACACACGATAAAGCACCTGTAAAACTCAAATCTGGGAGGTCAATTATTGTGTTTTTGATAACACACCAGCTACTAATGTCAGTGAACAATTCTCAAATCAAAATCAAAATAATTTATTTCCATTGGTTCTCTCAAAACAACTTGGATACAGTCAGAACTAATTAAATCAATACAATTTTCAAAACATATGTACTAATCAAAGTGGTAATAATGGTTGTACCGTAAACAGGCAATAATCCATATTTATGTATGCTATGCACAACATTATTGCTACAAGCAAGTAAAACTAACTAACTTAGAAACTACTTAAATAAGATCTTGGCTGTAAAGAGGCTGTGTCAGTTTACATTCTAAATACTTAATAATTATGATGTATAGAAATTATATACATATGTCAGATAATTTATAAATGTATAAAAAAAATAATAATAATAAACAATAAAAAAAGACGTCATCTTATAATCTAAATACTAAAAATGATATGTCAAATAAACATAAATTCATAGCTGTAAATGGGCCGTGTCATCTTATATTCTAATAGCATTAATGTTAATTAATATTTGTGGCTGTAAAATGGCCGTGTCACCTTACAATCTAAATAAAACATTCTATGTCAAATAAACTTAAATTTAAATTCGTGGCTGTAAAAGGGCCGTGTCAATTAAGAATAAATATAAAATTAAATAAATTAAATTTAAATATTAAGAATTATTATTAATTTATAATTGATTTTTAAAATTCTGCAAGCGTATCACGAGAAGTACACATACGGTTCCGTCTGAATACTGCCGAGACACTGCGAGATAGAGAGAGCGCGAGAGTGTATCGTATAGCAGAGCGCTTGCTTAGCCTCGGGTTATATCGCTAATTCTCTCTCTCTCTCTATATATATATATATATACATATACATACTAGCACGACATGTGACCTTGGGCCCACCTGATGGTAAGTGGCGCGCAAGGTCCATGAATGTTAGCAACTGAAGTCAGACACTTATAACTGCCATCAGTCCCTAACACTATAGGAAACTAAGTTATAGGAAAGTGAAAACACAGAGGCTGGAAGAGCATTCCACATCTTTATCGTACGACAGATGTATGAGTCCCCAAATTTATACGTATGCGAAGGGATGGTGACTACGGTATGTGGGTGCATATTCTGACCTGTGCGTGTGGTTCGGTTGCGGAATGGAGAGGGAGGGATTAGGTTATAGAGTTCTTCGGAGCACTCACCATAGTATAGCCGGTAGAACACGCTCAGAGAAGCCACATCTAGTCGTATATAAAGTAGTTATTAATTAGACAGTATTCTTCCATTTTTACTTAAAACCATTTCGGCTTTGTCTATCAGATAACCTTTGGAAGAGTGAGACAGTTTAAATATGTCGGGTGCAATTCTAACCAATAAACTATATTTAGCGTAAATAGTATGTATTCATAGACTGTAGTTTAAAATACTTATTAACATATATATATAGTAGATAATATATATATGAAAATAATATAACATTTATAACCGCCTCCGTGGTCTAGTGGTAACAAACGTTGCCGTAAACTCGGGAGGTCGTGGGTTCGATTCCCACCGGGGGCAAGTTGTACATTGTATAATTTGTCTCGGTCTGGGTGTTTATATGTATAATATGTATATATTTACAAAAAAAAAGTATAATATGTAGTTTATCAACCATCTAGTTTCCGTAACACAAGCCTTGTAGCTTACCACGGAAATTAGATGGCGCTGTGTGACCTGTCTGAAAAATATTTATTTAGAAAAAAAAAAAAATTAGAAATTTTAAATTTTAGTAAAGTAAAGTATCATCACGACCGTTTCCCTTTCGGGGTGGTCAGAAACCACGCTTATATAGAAGCGGATTCACATTTAGCCAACTTTACTGCCGGCCAATCATGACAAGTGGCAAGCTCGTTTAAATTTTAAAATTTAAATTTTAAAATATATTATTCTGTTTGTTTAAAAAAAAGTATTAAGTAGTTTTTGAAAGATGTGAATTAAAGGAGCTTGTCTGTAAAAATTAAAATATATTATTCTGTTTGTTTAAAAAAAAGTATTAAGTAGTTTTTGAAAGATGTGAATTAAAGGAGCTTGTCTGTAAAAATTAAAATATATTATTCTGTTTGTTTAAAAAAAAGTATTAAGTAGTTTTTGAAAGATGTGAATTAAAGGAGCTTGTCTGTAAAAATTAAAATATATTATTCTGTTTGTTTAAAAAAAAGTATTAAGTAGTTTTTGAAAGATGTGAATTAAAGGAGCTTGTCTGTAAAAATTAAAATATATTATTCTGTTTGTTTAAAAAAAAGTATTAAGTAGTTTTTGAAAGATGTGAATTAAAGGAGCTTGTCTGTAAAAATTAAAATATATTATTCTGTTTGTTTAAAAAAAAGTATTAAGTAGTTTTTGAAAGATGTGAATTAAAGGAGCTTGTCTGTAAAAATTAAAATATATTATTCTGTTTGTTTAAAAAAAAGTATTAAGTAGTTTTTGAAAGATGTGAATTAAAGGAGCTTGTCTGTAAAAATTAAAATATATTATTCTGTTTGTTTAAAAAAAAGTATTAAGTAGTTTTTGAAAGATGTGAATTAAAGGAGCTTGTCTGTAAAAATTAAAATATATTATTCTGTTTGTTTAAAAAAAAGTATTAAGTAGTTTTTGAAAGATGTGAATTAAAGGAGCTTGTCTGTAAAAATTAAAATATATTATTCTGTTTGTTTAAAAAAAAGTATTAAGTAGTTTTTGAAAGATGTGAATTAAAGGAGCTTGTCTGTAAAAGCTTGTTCCACTGGCAAGCAGCCGATATGGTAATGGAATCTAAATATCTGCTGGAAGTGTGAGATTTTGAGTTGGTTGTTATAACAAGAACGAAGTAGGCGGTCGTGCAAATTACAAAAAAAAATCATAATGTGGTTTAAGATCAAAAGTGAAGAAGTTCATGGTATTGGTTATATTAGCCGAAAAGAAATCGAATGTATAAAAAAGATTGCCCAAGATTGCTTTTGTTAAGCGCTAGATTGGAGTTGTAACTGGAAATGTGTAAATTAAATATGTACAGCATTTGCGTAGTATAAATATCCCCACAGATATTTAAGAATTAATATTAATTAAATTAAATTAAGTACTAGGTATTGTTATTATTATTATTATTTAGGTTTATATGACAAACTCTCGGTTTTTAGGCCGGACTTTAATAATGCTCGCGAGCCTTAGCCAAGGGAGCATTATTTATGGAAGTGAGTGAATACTTTTAATTATGATCTGGTTCTGTTTGTAGGAATTTCCTGACGATTCTGCATGTGTTAAGTATTGTGGCTTTCTGTAATGAGATGTATGTGTGTGGGGATAAATCTAGTAATTGAAGTGATTGTTGTAGGTTTTTAGGGATGACACCTGTAGATGACAGGACTATTGGTACTATTGTGACGTGGCGCATGTGCCACATGCGGGATATTTCGTCTTTAAGATCGGTATATTTTCTTATTTTTTCTACTATTGTACTTTGTAAGTTGTGTGTATTAGGGATAGCAATATCAATAATGTGTGTCGTTTTGTTAATTTTGTCTACTAATGTAATATCTGGTCTATTGTAATGTATTGTTTTATCTATTATTATTATTATTATAGAACCAGGCCTCAACTTTTTTGCAGCGTGCCTCAACAAAATACAATTCAATAATCATAACAATTAATTGTGTTTTTTTAAATTTAATTACAACATCTCTTTTACCCCAGTATTAAAATATAATTTAATTAAATAGTCAATTGGTTAAGATTTATGTATGAAATAGTTACAAATCACTATTTATACGATTAGGTTCTTTATTATGACCAGGTACTTTATTATAGATAAAACACTGGATTTAAAATCGGCGGGATCGAAACTATATAATAAAATTGTTAACGTAAAAAAAAGTTATTGTCAATTGACGTTATGTAAAATAAATAAAATTAATTACAGATTATGAACACACAATATAATTACTATCAAATAAAAAAAAAAAATTATGGCACAAGAACATTTTATAGGGACCATTTCTCTAAATTAAATAATAATTCTCATTTTATGTTCAAATTGTTCATTTATAGTTGTTAAATATTAACTTAAATTTAAATTTTAAACACGTTTAGCAAATTATGCATAATGGTATTATTAGTTATTATTTAAAGTTATTGCTTAACAATAACCAAGTCTTTTTTTTCTTTTTATATCATTAACTGCCTCCGTGGTCTAGCGGTTAAGTCCGTGGATTTAGACTCGGAGGTACCGGGTTCGATTCCTGGTTGGGACACAAAAATATTTATTAATGTAAATAAATACATTTAATTAATATTTAATTTATTTGTGATATTTCTCGAGTTTGAGCCGCTGGAGACATCGACGAGCTTGCCACTTGTCATGATTGGCCTATAGTAAAGTTGTCTAAATGTGAATCCGCTTATTTATAAGCGTGGTTTCTGACCACCCTGAAAGGGAAACGGTCGTGATGATACTTTACTTTTTTATATCATTTAGTAACACAATGCCATTTACAAAGAAATAACAATAAAATCTTAAATACCAGATAATAATGTTACTTCGAATTCAAATCAATTTCGAGAATAGCCTAATCAGATTTGCAATTGTTTAAAAAAACAAGCGTAATGCGACGGCTTTACTGGATTATGCGCATTAAAAAAAACAAAATTTACCTATTGGAAAAAGATTTTCGACGATAACACTATTTTAAAGACGTGCTTAGACTATTCGAAATGCCTACATGAGTGCTAAAATATATAATTGTTTTCCAAAGGTATGGACAGAGTTGCCTTATAAAAGATTCTACGGAGTACTGCATGCGTGGCTAGTTCAGGAATGTTTCTATACTTTGGAGGAATACTATGTGTATTTTAAGCAACACAAAGGTATTTGTGAAGTAAAGTTACTAAAGAAGCAACGCTGAGTTTTTAGTCACTTTACTTCTATAACAGGTAAATTTTTGCATGCTTATGGCGATATATGTGACCCATTTATTTATTTATTGAGAATCCAACAGCGTTTCAACTTTAATAAAGTAAGTACTTACAAATTAACAATTTTAGACCACCAACAGGATTCCACATATAATATTAAAAAGAAGTAAAAATTAAAAAGTTAAAAATTCATATTTAAGAATTTTAAGTGTAAAATTGATTGCATAAAATTTGAAAAAATAAATAAAAACTAAATCCTAAATTTCAGTTGAACAGTTTTAATAATATAATGTTATAATTACTCCTACACGTATTATTTTTAATTATGGTCCATACATTTAATATTAATAAGATCTAATATTGTTTGTTACCATGTTTCCTGCTAATTATTTCATTTCATTTCGAATTCGTGAATCGAATATTCGCCTACGTACTCGAATACAAATCACAAGCGAGCACTTCCAACCAATTGCTTAGCAATTGAAGTGCTTTAACAAGACATTGATATAATTTATTTAGTAATAGTTAGTGTGTTGAAGTTGACTAAACCTAGTCTTGGTATGGCTCTCTCTCTCGGCAAAACTCTTGCTCTGACTGAAAATATATATTTGTGTCTAATTGTATTAAGGAAACAATACAATACAAATCGTTTATTAACACAAAATAATGTTGTTTCGTTATGGTAAACCCTGTCTCCTGCATGAGCTGTGCTGTATAACAGGAGACAGTGTCTTCCAATAATGATCATACAAAAAAAAGAATGGAAAAAGAGGTTACACAAATAGCAAGTGAATAATTGTATGTGTGTGTGTGTGCGTGTTTGTGTGTGTGTGTTTAAAAAGGTGGGGAAGGGTTCACTAGTTTACATTTTGGTCATGTCATCATCTCTTCGGTACTGTCATAATCGAGGTTAGATAGGTAACTTTTAAGTGATATTTTTAGTTCGTTTAGATTTAGGTGAGTAATTTTATTTATTGAGTTGAAACGGTTGTACAGACCTTAGACTTTACTATGTAGATTGTACTGTGATCAGCATACACCTGCTATTATTATTTATTTTTCTTCTATTTTTTATTATGTAGTTACAAGATCACCACATATCTGGCAGTGCCGAGTGTGGAGATCACTGTAATATGTTTCGCTTGTAAATTTGTTTTTTTTTGTCAAATATATTTTTTTCTTTTTTTTTTCTTTAGTGTCTGTCTGCAAACTAGTATCTCGAGATCTACTGGTCTGATTTACTTGAAATTATTAAAATATTTACTCACCAGAAGCACTGAATCAAAAGATTTAATTTCAAATTGGTGTGAACGCGTCATTACATTTCATACTATAATAACATTAAGGCATTATTTGACCATTTGTAAATACTTGTATTAATCGTCGATTTCACTTATTATAGATAACCGAGATTTACTAAATACTAAACTTATATTGGTGGTATTATACTATTTATGATTCTTTATAAGCGATTTACAATATTTATTGTACATATATATAATGTAGGTTAATCCTTGGTTAATACATATCTACTGTTTATATAAACACTTTATGCTGATGATGCTGTTGTTATGGCATCGTACTGCAATCACTAGTCACAGAAATGAAAGAGGAATGTACAGAAAAAGGACTACGTTTGAATGCGAAAAAACGAAGGTACTAACTAGTGTTTGAAAGAAGAAGGATGACAACCGTGGCGATAAAGATTGATGATGAAACTCTAGAACAAGTAAATTAAATTATATATCTGGGCAGTGTTTTCACTTCAGATGGGGAGTATGACAGGGATGTTGAAAGAAGATTGAACGCGGGAAATAGTGTCAACGGTGCCATGGGGTCACTGATCGATGCTGGTACCAACACTTATGTATGGAAGCGAGACGTGAATATGTATGAACACGCATGAAAGTATGGTTAATGCAGTAGAAATGAAGTATTGGATATGCGGCGTCATTTTGACGGACCTTTGAAGAGAGAACGATTCGTGGGTAAAAGAGGCCCTGGCAGACCAAGACTCACATATTACGATCAAATAAATAAAAGCTATTGAGCTGTAGGTGCAATATTATAATTGCTTCTAAATGTAGCCTCAAAAAGGACTTGTACATGCACATTACATCTGTGGACTAAAGATGGCTTGGGTTTGTTGTCTTCCTTTTTTGTGTGTTTATTTATTTATTTATTTATTAAAACTTTATTGCACAATATATACAAGGGGCGGACTTAATGTCGCTAGACATTCTCTGACAGCCAACCTTAGGGACATTGTAGAACATTAAAGACGTAAGGTAGGTGCAATTAGAGAAATATGATTACGTAATAAATATGCAATATTATCTAAACTACAATAATAAATACTATAATAAACTAAATACTAATAATACATACACATAACGTTTTATTAATACATTAGGTACATACATTACATAACAACATTTATATGAATAGACAGGTGACAGCGTTCCTGGTTGGATTTGTTTCGCAGATTGAGTGGATGGATTATTGTTGTTTTCGACTTTCTCATATGCACATTTAAGAAGTTTGAAAGAAGAAGGATGACAACCGTAACGATAAAGATTGATGATGAAACTCTAGAACAAGTAAATGAAATTATATATCTGGGCAGTGTTTTCACTGCGGATGGGAAGTACGATAGGGACGTTGAAAGAAGATTGAACGCGGGAAATAGTGTCAACAGTGCCCTGGGGTCACTGATCGCCAGTCGAAATGTCAGTGACAAAGCTCACACCATACACAATGCCATGCTGATACCAACACTTATGTATGGAAGCAAGACGTGAATATGTATGAACACGCATGAAAGTATGGTTAATTAATTAAGTTAGTTAAGTATGGTATTGGATATGCGGCGTTAATTTGACGGACCTTTGAAGAGAGAACGATTCGTGGGTAAAAGAGGCCCTGGCAAACCAAGACTCACATATTACGATCAAATAAATTAAAGCTATGGAGCTGTAGCAATAAAAAGCCATCGACACAAAAGGGCATGTATGAAGAGGTTGATGAATGTCGAAGAAGCGAAAAAGGAGTGTCGTGACCGTGAGAAGTGGCGCTCAATCGTCTCTGCCTACCCCGAAGAAGACAAATTTCATCGTGTGTGGGTAAGAGATGAGAAGAATGGTGTCTCGGGCTTGCGACCGACAATAGGCTGGTTTAAGAAAAGGAGGCCTCCTTTTTTCATTTTATTGCGCTATAATACGCTCACCATCCACCATTCTACTTCTCTCCCTACCCAACCAAATACTGTATGATTCCGTTAATGCCGTCTTGGAAGCTCGTTCCATAAATGTATCTCCTGCAGACCTGCTTAGGCCCAATTCTTTCAGTGATGCAAAGATTTTGCTGGAACTCCTCTCGCACCAACTTCCACTGCGTAAAGCTGAGGCTTGAACCCGTTCCTGATCATTTCTTCTGTGAGATCATAATATTTATTCGACTTCATATTGTGGTCTTTTTGAATATTTGATTCCCACGGAACGGTAAGTTCAATAAGGATAACTTTTTTTAAGTTCCGAGAAAACACCAAGATGTCTGGCCTATAGGCTGATACAGCTAGTTCATCTGGGATCCTATAACGGTGTTCAAATGTATCCATGAGAATTTTCCAGTCTGATGCAGCGCCAAGGATCGAGGTGGGCTTGCATTTAGCTTTCGTTCTTTGCCCTTCCTTTACAAATGTGGTCAAAGTTTTATTTGTGACTACAAATAATAATATACAACCATACAAATGCACAAAGTCACATGTCGCATTAACAAAAAAAAAACTGCCGTTTTCCCCGAAAGGATTTCGGCGGGTGATTCAACACACTTTTGGTGCTGGGCGCTGTTCCGCATAATACCCGTGCCCGTATGACTCACAAATCTAGTATCCTAAATTCGTCTACTATAATTCTTCTCTAAAAGCCCCTCCCTAGGTAGTGGCCTCCCCTCCGGGGGACGTGTGTAAGTAGAAGCGATATCTTGAAGATGCTTGTAGGATCCGTTGTTAGCCTGGTAAAACATACGTTTAACTAAGGCCGACATCCCCTAGACTTCTACTG
This sequence comes from Tinea semifulvella, assembly GCA_910589645.1. Lineage (NCBI taxonomy): Eukaryota > Metazoa > Arthropoda > Insecta > Lepidoptera > Tineidae > Tinea > Tinea semifulvella. Next base: position 8,166,246 of record OU342619.1, read on the forward strand.
TTGGGGATGTGCCTTCCAGAACACATTTCTGGATAATTTGACCTAGTTGGCGAGGGTCTGATGTATTTTTTTCTAATATTTGCTGTGCCTTTCGCGAAGACGAACTATGCATATAAAGAAGGAGATAGTTGCAAATAAACTTTAAATAAACATACTAAAACACACACGCACACACACACACACACACTCATTTAAACAAACACATGCACTCACTCTCATACTTACACAAACATGCATGCACCATAATTAATAATAATAATAATACGTGTAGGAGTAATTAATACATTACATTATTATAACTGTTCAACTGAAATTTTGGATTTAGTTTTTATTTTTTCAAATTTTATGCATTCAATTTTACATTTTAAATTCTTAAATATGTATTTTTAACTTTTGAATTTTTACTTCTTTTATTTTGTATCACTTATCACAGTTTTTAATATTATATGTGGAATCCTGTTAATGGCCTAAAATTGTTAATTTGTAAGTACTTAATTTATTAAAGTTGAAACGCTGTTGGATTCTCAATAAATAAATAAATATTTAAAAAAATGGGTATGTTATGCCCGGGTGCGATATAGTGGTCAAACTCAACCCCTAAACATCGCTAATTAGGCTGGCGTATACAAGGGGCTTAGATATACCCACTTTATTCAGTTTGACGGTTTGACATGCAGTTAATGAGATGACAGTGATGGCACAAATATCTTATCTAACATCATTACAGCGCCTAGAACACAGAGTCCTAGAATCTGCCGTCCATAATTTTTTTTTTTTTTTACCAAAGGGACATCATTTCTTTTGGCCTCTTTTATACTACTTCGGCTGTGTACTAGGATACAAACTGCCTCCGTTGTCTAGCAGCTAATTTCGTGGATTTAGACTCGGAGTAGCGGGTTCGATTCCTGGTCGAGACACAAAAATATTTATTAATGTAAATAAATACATTTAATTAATATTTAATTTATTTGTGATATTTCTCGAGTTTGGTACGCTGGAGATATCGACGAGCTTGCCACTTGTCATGATTGGCCTATCTATAATCTCGCGTATGTGTCGAAGTTGCAACGAACTTTACGTGTCAGATCCTGAGATGGATATATTTAATATGAAAAAACACTCATTTAAAATTAACCTCACTAAATTGTTTGTCGGTAGGTATGCACAATAAATTGTGGAACGGGTTAGGAAGGAAAAAGTGATTTTGTTTCATGTTATTATCTCATTTTGTTATTATTATGTTTACTTTTATAATCTTATTAGTTATAACTTTTAGTTTTTATGGGTTTTACTTTTAATTGCATTTATATATATATATATATTTTTGCTATTAACTTTTATTTTATATTATTACCATTTTTTGTATTATTCAATGTTGTGTACATTTTTTTTAGGCTGGCAAACCCGACAGGATTATTTGTCTATGATTTCAATAATTGTTTTGTTTGTTAGCTGTTATTTGTACCTTACTTCGAATAAATAAATAAATAGTAAAGTTGGCTAAATGTAAATCCGCTTATTTATAAGCGTGGTTTGGTTTCTGAAAGGGAAACGGTCGTGATGATACTTTACTTTACAATGATAAAAAAATTATTTTGATGCTTTTATTAATACGACTAATGTTATTTTTACTACATTACTGTACAATTGAGTTACGAGTCTGGCTAATAAAAGTGGTCAAAATTTCCTATCAAACATTGATCATCTATAGTAGAGTAGCCAACTTCAGCAAAGAAGCCGATAGACGCATTCAGCTAGGATGGGCAGCATTCGGGAAGCTACGTCACATCTTCCTATCGAACATACCACAGTGTTTGAAGACAAAAGTTTTCAACCAGTGCGTTCTTCCAGTAATGTCGTATGTTGCAGAAACGTGGACACTGACGGTAGGTCTGGTCCACAAGTTCAAGGTCGCTCAGCGAGCTATGGAGAGAGCTATGCTATGCTAAATGATAAAGTCAGAAACGTTGACATCCGTCATAGAACCAAAGTTACCGATATAGCTTTTAAAATTAGCAAGCTGAAGTGGCAATGGGCTGGACACATATGCCGCAGAACCGATGAACGATGGAGTAGACGGGTTCTGGAGTGGAGACCACGTACTGGAAGACGCAGAGTGGGACGACCCCCCGCCAGATGGACAGATGACCTGAGGAAGGTCGCTGGTGGGGGATGGATGAGGGTGGCAGAAGATCGTGTGAAGTGGCGAGCCTTGGGGGAGGCCTACATCCAGCAGTGGAGAGACACAGGCTGATGATGATGATGATGATCATGATGAGTAAAGTATCATCACGACCGTTTCCCTTTCGGGGTGGTCAGAAACCACGCGTATAAATAAGCGGATTCACATTTAGCCAACTTTACTATAGATCATCTGTGTTCGGCTTATTACAGTGTTATTGATGATAAAGGGGTTCTTCGCGCCATTTTGCGTGGACATGTCAAGTGCAAGTTTTTGTTTTGTAAATTAATTTGCTGTGGATATTATTGGTCAAAAGTTGTGTTATTTTGTTTAATAATGTGCTGCAATGTGAATAATTATGGAAAACGATAAATTGGACTTTCAATATAGGGGACAAGTTGCAGTTTATTTTTTGCGGTTTTCCCGCGCTGTGGACTCCCATATTTTACCCGACGTGTTTGGGCTATAATGCCGCGAGTGACTCCAAGTAAAGCATCAAATTCTGCAGCATCTGGAATTTAATGATCCCCAACTCGGTTATGAACTCTGTTATGAACATATATTATGCAAATAAATTACGTGTTTAGGGCTGATGTATTCTGTACAATGTCCTTTAAAGACAATTAAAAATATATATATATTGATGATAAACTAACGTAAAGTGACTTTTTACTATTCTTATATCGACTTATACTAATATATAACCTATGATGTAACTTTCAACATAAATTGACATTAATAATAACATATTTATTCTCGATATAGTATTAATATATTGATAATGATGAAATGGATGAAATCTAAAATTTTAAAACTGAAAAACACACGTAACAAAACGTACCAACACTGATGTATGGAAGCGAAACGTGGATATGTCAGAATACGCATGAGAGTAGGGTTAATGCAGTAGAAATGCGGTCGTTGCGGCGGATATGTGGCGTCACTTTGGCGGACCGCATACGTAACGTCGAAATACGGAAAAGGGTTGGTATGAAGGAAAGCATAGGGACAAAAATAAGGAAAAGCATGCTACGATGGTTCGGGCATGTTGAAAGGATGAGCGATGAAAGATTGACGATTCAAAATTCCCTCATTATTGAGATGTTTGAGTGTTTGTTCATAACTGTGAATACAATTTAGCCCAAATCCCCACACAAGATATTATTATTGTTTCCCTCTGTCCTAATTATTTTAACGTGTTATTTTTTTAATCAATCATACCAACCTAATCTAAACAATAATGAAGGTAATTTAAAAAATCAGTCAGCTTTGAGATTACTGTAAATAGATGACCCAGATAAGCCAGCATTGTCATAATTAATTATAATTTATCTTCGAAAGATAAATTGTTATTTTTTGGATTTACCAAGCACGTATGTGACAATCTTACAATAGATAATCGAATAACATGGCGATTTATATAATGCACAGCTAAATACATTAATTGAATAGTAATTCGATTATTTTAATAATCCAGTAGCCGAATAATGAACCAAGCTTACATCAAAGAACAATGACCTAAAAAATATTCACGCGCCTTATGAAGACATGTTAAAGTTACTAAGTAAATTTTAGAAATTTAGGTTAGAAATTTTCATATGAAATTGACGTTTTATATGGAAAAAGTTAAACGAAAAAACCTATAATGAAAACATTATTCAATCAATCGAAGTATACCATTATTGACCGCCTCCGAGGTCTAGTGGTAATAAACTTTGCTGTGAACTCGGGAGGTCGTGGGTTCGATTCCCACCGGGGGCAAGTTGTACATTGTATAATTTGTCTGGGTCTGGGTGTTTATTTATTTTTTTATTTAATGTTTAAGGACAACTTACAGCTAGATACATAAAATATATATAGAGTACATATGGGTAGGGTATGGCTATTGACAAGTTGCCACCGATAGGTAAAATTACATAATTAGGTGGTGCTCGCTGCAATAACAACACAAGTAAACATACATACATACATACATATCTTCACGCCAAATCCCTTGCGGGGTAGGCAGAGACAATTGAGCGCCACATGTCACGATCACGACATACCTCTTTCGCTTCTTCGACATTCATCAACCTCTTCATACATGCCCTCTTGTTTCGATGGCTTTTTAATTCACCTTCAGCTAATGTTTTATTTATTTGATCATGATAGGCAAGTCTTGGTCTGCACCCACAACTTTCGCATTATATATCTGGTTCGTCAATCTCTCTTCGCTCATCCTTTCGACATGCCCGAACCATCGGAGCATGCCTTTCTTTATTTTTGTACCTATGCTTTCTTTTATACCTACCCTTTTGCGTATTTCGTTATTACGTATACGGTCCATCAAAGTTACGCCGCATATCCGACGTAAAGACCTCATTTCTACTGCATTAACTCTACTCTCATGCGTATTCTGACATATCCACGTCTCGCTTCCATACATAAGTGTTGGTATTAGCATGGCATTGTGTATGGCGAGTCGAGCTTTATCACTGACATTTCGACTGGCGATCAGTGACCCCAGGACCCCATTAACACTATTTCCCGCGTTCACTCTTCTTTCAACATCCCTATCATACTTCCCATCCGCAGTGAAAACACTGCCCAGATATATAATTTCATTTACCTGTTCTAGCGTTTCATCATCAATCTTTATCGTCAAGGTTGTCATCCTTCTTCTTTCAAACACTAGTACCTTGGTTTTTCTCGCATTTAAACGGAGTCCTTTTTCTGCACATCCCTCTTTCATTTCTGTGACTAGTGATTGCAATTGTTGTTCGGACGATGCCATAAGAACAGCAAAGCAGGCAGTTCACCACAAGATCACCCATTTTTATCCCACAGTCACTCTCCCTTACTCTTTTTAGGCATTTGTCGAGATATAAAGTGAATAATCTGGCGGACAGCACGCAGCCTTGTTTGACGCCCATTTGGGATTCAAAGCAAGGCGACATACCTCCCTCCACCCGCACACAAGCTTTACAGCCCTTGTACAGGGACTGTATAGCCTGTAGCAGTTTGTCATCCACTTCATACTCCGGCAATATGTCCCAAAGCTTCTTTCTTACAACTCTATCAAAAGCCTTCTCCAAATCCACAAAAGCACAGAAAACTTTCTGGTTTAAGGCCAAAAACTTATCTGTGATATTGCGGAGCGAGAAGACTTGGTCAGTGCATCCTCTTCCAGGTCTAAAGCCTCCTTGTGCCTCCCATAAAAGACCTTCTGTCTTCTCTTGCAGGCGTTTCGTGAGAATCTTGCCATACATCTTGCTCGCCAAACTGATCAAACTAATCGCTCGGTAGTTGGCACAGTCCAATCTAGATCCTTTACCTTTGTACAAAGGAACGATGACTGATTGCTGCCAGTCCTCCGGTACTCTTCCCTCCTGCCAGCAAAGGTTGCATAGTAGGTGGAAAGCGTTCCAGACCGGTATACCTCCGTATTTGATCATTTCGGCGAGCACTCGATCTTTTCCCGCTGCTTTGCCACATTTCAGGCTTCTAATTGCCGATTGCAATTCTTGCACACTTATTTCCTCTTTAGATGTAGACGTTGTATTTGAGGGTAGCTCTGGAGGTAAAGTACCCGTCGTAACGTCGTTAGGAATCGTACTAGCATACATCTCACTAAAATATTCACTCCATCGCTCCAACACCTCATTCGTGTTTGCAAGAATGTTACCGCTCTTTGATCTAACTCTATTCATTCGACAAGATGTCAAGCCACCCTTGGCCTTCCTAACTTCCCTCCAGAAAAGTTTGGAGTTCTCCTTAAAGTTGCTCGTCATCCTGTTTTCACCTATTTCTTTACATCTTTCACGCTTCTCCTTAATCAAAGATTTTGTCTCATTCTTGCAGCGATGGTATATCTTCTTTTTTCTCTTTTCATACTTTCATTCATATTTAGCGAAGCAACGTAATCTATCCAAGCTTTCTTCTTTCTTTCAACCGATTCTTTAACCTCTTCATCCCACCACGCGTCACCTTTAGTTGCTCGCTTTTTTGCTACTCCACATACTTCTTTTGCCGATTCTACCATACCATTTTTAGGTACTTCCAGCACTCTTCTACATCTTTGCTCACATCTTTAATTTCACTGTTATATTATTACGTTTTTGCACTGAGTAATTTCTAAGACACTAAATCACTTTTAAACAACTTAAAATAAAATGTTTATACGGGAGCTACTGCCTACACGTCTTACCCCTAACGCGCGCGGGGCGGCAAAAATCAACCTAAACTTAAAACTAAGAACAATAAACTACATAACATAGAACAAAAAAAAAACTAAAAAAAATAATTAAAAACAATTATACATAGATACCTAATAAAAACAATAAAATGGAAAATGAAATAAACTAAACAAAAAATTTACAATATATGTAAATATAATACTATTGATGAGAACCACTGGCGAAACGTTTTGTAAGAATGCGTCGTGTAGCTGTCGGAGATATATACACACATCAAAAAAGTCTAGGGATCAAGCATGTTTATGCGGATTTCTTGTGATTGAGATGTGGCTTTGTAATAAATTTATGATTTTATAAATTTATATGGATCCTTTTTGGTGCATTTCATAATTTAAAACAGGAACTGTCAATCAAATTCGAGTAAAAGATGAAAATCAGCTGTCAATATTTTCCCTATAAAAACATAAGACGCATTGAAGACATTATTAGTGCTACTGTTTCCCTACTACTGATTAAAACCAACGTTATTATGGAGCGGCGACGTCATTTAAGCAGGGAAGAAATGATCAGAGCCGTGGGAATGATAGAAGCTGGTTCCCGGCAACGTACTGTGGCTTTAGCTCTGAATACAAGTCAGAGTGTTATCAGTCGACTTTGGACACGTTACCGAACCACTGGTACCGTGGCTGAGCGCCATGGAGGACGGTATCGCTGCACCACACGGAGACAAGACCGATACATTCAAATCACAGCTCGAAGAACTCCAACAATAACCGCCATGATGTTAGCCGTGAGCCTTCATCGCTCTTCAGGGAACTTAATTAGCGACCAAACAGTCAGAAACCGCTTGCATGAAGTGAACCTTCATTCCCGAAGACCGCTACGGGTACCACCTATAGCAATGCACAATCGTAGGACTCGATATCAATGGGCTCTTGAACACAGAAATTGGACAGAAGAACAATGGCGTTTCGTGTGCTTTTCTGATGAGTCTCGTTTTGGTATGAGGCCGGATACAAGACGTATACGACACTGGAGAACCCCTGGACGCCAACAGCGATTAAAATCCTGCCAGGAAGTCCATCCTTATAGTGGTGGAACCATCATGGTATGGGCGGGTATTTCGATCGGCGGAAGAACTGAGTTGATTTGGATCAGAGGCAACCTCAACGCTCAAATTTATGCTGAGACGGTTGTATCAGACGTCATCGTTCCTCTACAAGTGCATATCGGTCCCTTATTTCAGTTATTGCATGATAATGCACGACCGCACACCGCAAGAGTTGTAAGACAGACTCTCGCCGCAGCTAACATCAATGTCCTGCCCTGGCCTGCTCAGTCGCCAGACTTGAACCCGATTGAGCATGCATGGGATATTCTTCAGAGAAGAGCTCTGCCGAATATGGAGGGTATCCAGTCGCAAGAAGACCTTTTTTTGTTGTTGCAACGAACATGGGCGGCCATTCCACAGCGTGATTTGGATGAACTCATTTTGAGTATGCCAAACCGATGTTCTTGTGTTGTTAGTGTTCGCGGTAGAAACACGGATTATTAATTGTTTAAGTTACCCAATAAAATTAAAAAAAAAACTGTTATTTCAGTCTTTTTTTCGAACTTTAATGTTAGTGGTTCAAATGTCAAAAATCCCTTTATTAGGAAAATGGCAATTTTTTTTACTAATGCAAAGGTGACTTGGTTTATCGTTACTGTAGACAAACGAAAACATTTTATTTGATCAATCCTTAAAGAAAATTTTAATGAATATCAATCAGGAGAAAAGTTATTGCAAAAATATATGTTGATCCCTAGACACTTTTGATGTGTGTATATAGTTTATATGTATAATATGTATTTATTTACAAAAAAAAAAGTATAATATGTAGTTTATCAACCATCTAGTTTCCGTAACACAAGCCTCGTAGCTTACCACGGAAACTAGATGGCGCTGTGTGACCTGTCTGGAAATATTTATGTATTTATTATCTATGCACTTTCGCCATTTTATAGGTAGTTCAATGATTCCATTGCTGAAAAAAATGTGGGAGTGAGAATCAATTAAATCTTATTATGTATTTTTTTTTTTATCATTGTACCTTATTTCCTTCGAATAAAGAAGAAAAATACAAAAAAAAATCTTTAAAGGCGGTTTGGACTGATCCATCGGTTTTTTTTTTAAAGACAGAGATCGCAAAATCATCAATGATACGACCCCAGCCTGAAGGGCCATCGCGGGAGGTCGCATGGCCGACTCACCGTGATGCCTCACAAGGAGCCGTCTCTATTTCACTCTTGGCCCTGCGTGTCCTAACAGATGTTCACACGTTCCCGTCTTACTTACGCTGCGCCAGCCTGGCATCACCTTCTGGCGAGACCAATAGGGACAAGATCCAAAGTCAGCAGAACATATCGCTCAGAGTGGTCTCCCGAGTGCCGTGGTTTGTACGTAATTCCGTCATAGTTTGAGATCTGGAAATGCCTATGATTGGCCTGACTAGACGTATGTTCTATCAGGCCGACAACAGACACTTCAAGCATCTCCAGAATATCGCTCCATCTTGCGCTCGGCCCCCCAACGGGAGACAGCTTTCTAGAGACGTGCTTCTGGAGGAGAGCTGAAGTAGTCGAACCTAGTCCCCCTGGGTTCGTGATCCACACGGGCGCTGTTACACCAGTAACGGCGCCCAGCACCGAAAGTGCATGAATTACCAGCGGTTGCCCGCTGAGATCCTGCCGTGGAAAACGGGGGAATGTCCCCATCGCCAACCCAGGCCCATTAGCCATCCGGTCCTGGACGACTCCACTGACTGACTGGCCTTAACAGCTAAGTCCGAGTTGTGGCTACGAAATGAAGGCACTCGTTCGCCGCGAGCTCCATCGGATTTTTTTTTTGTCGTTACCAAAAATTTACCAAATTACGAAAAAAGTGGTAATCTGTTGGAGCAAGGTCTGGGGAGTATGGTGGGTGTCGGAGACATTCCAATCGCAGCTCGTCTAATTTAGCGACCGTCTGTCGTGTAGTGTGAGGTCTAGCATTGTCCTGAAGCAGCAGTGAGCTAGATAATAATGCATTATTTTGTATTTAGAAGAATAAAAGGAACCACTATTCAAAAATCAAAATAGTAAATACGCCAAACTCAGGACAGTTAGTAAGTCTTGTTTCAAGCGGTGTTATTTATATATATATATATATCACCATGGCAAGCTTACATATTAGTTCGCCTTGAAAGTAAAAATTGACATTTTACATAATTGCAAATGGCACATACTTTCAACGTGAACAACAAATAGGAGGTAGGTAATTTGAGTGTGGTAATTTGCTCAGTCTGCCGGGGAAGGGAAGTATCCACCATTCGTGCCAATAAACCCGTGTAAAGTATATCCACACGTTTCAGGATCAGGCTCGAATAGAAGTCATGCCCCCCGACCTCCGCTGCTAAGGAACATAATTCTGAAGAATTTGGCTTCATCTTGCCATGTCGGATTTTGTGTAGTATTCGTGAACCGGTTACAAGAATTATTTAATTCGAATTATTTTTGTCAAATTGTGAATAATTACCTCCTTTTACAACATTTTAGCCGATGTAAATTTAATTTAATTGAATTAACGGTTACATAATTGAATACTTAACTGGTTTGAGTAATTGAATGTTGTTTATTATTAAATATTAAAAATAGAACACAATACACAGCAATGGGTCGATGAATGTGATCATTAAAATTTCAAACGTCGAACGCGTTCCATGGGGGCTCTAATCTATGGTAAAGGCCAATTTGCGAACATCCCCCGTTCCAAATTCAAAATGTTTGTTTGCGCTGATCATCTAGTGATTAGATTCAAAGGTTCCTTAACGAGCGTAATCGAGTGCATGGCTTATTATGGATTCTGTGATTCTGGGCCAATTAATAAGGTATTTTATTTGTCTTAACTTAAATATTCAAATTTTGATACTATTTTAAATTAAGAACTAGGTACTATTTTAGTTAATTAAGAAGATTTATCTATATGTTATGTACGAGTTAGGCTGAGTTGTACCAAAATAAAGATTCTGTAATAGGGTAGTATTCGTAAAAAATATGTTTTTATTTTGTTTTATTCTAATCTTTATTATATCAGAGTACTTAAAATCACACAATGTTTCGTTTAAATTAATTAAATCATTTATATTTTAATAAAATACATACATTGATTTAAAGAAGCATTATGCCAAGCGACATTATGTCACGCCTTAATTGGAATAATAATAAATTGGAAACTACTTACCATAACTTTTGTTAGAGTCGTAAATTTGTTGTTTATTCACTATTGCGTGATGTCATCCGGCAGCCATTTGCAACTGCAGCGTATTAAAAAGGAAACTTAGAAGTTTTTGTCAAGTAGCCTATTACATAGACTTTATTTTTGTGCAACAATATTAATTAAATGTATTTATTTACATTATTTTTTTTTTTTATTCATTTAACTAAACTGCCGCCGTGGTCTAGCGGTTAAGTCCGTGGCTTTAGACTCGGAGGTACCGGGTTCGATTCCTGGTCGGGACACAAAAATATGTATTATTGCAAATAAATACATTTAATTAATATTTAATTTATTTGTGATATTTCTCGAGTTTGGTACGCTGGAGACATCGACGAGCTTGCCACTTGTCATGATTGGCCTATAGTAAAGTTGGCTAAATGTGAATCCGCTTATTTATAAGCGTGGTTTCTGACCACCCCGAAAGGGAAACGGTCGTGATGATACTTTACTGTTTTTATTCATTAAATTTTTTGTTCAATCAGCATTTGATTTATTCGCAGTTAATTATAGTACATTAAATATAAATTAAAAGCTACCTAAATAAGATAATTAAAAATATATCCGAGCTAGTCCCAAGGAGACTGGCAACATTTCCCCTCTGTATAGCAAGGCTAATACGTTGGCAGAAATAATTGCCAGTCTTCTTGTCTCCAGACCTTTCTGTCAGCCGCTTTGACAATTCCTTGGCCAACCGCCTCGCTGAGTGTCCCCATGGGCCCATCGTCTCGACCCCAAACGGCGCAAATTTGTAACCGATACCAAGGGTGGCGTATTTGCGCAATTTGAGGTTCATTTAATTAATATTGAATTTATTTGTGATATCTCTCGAGTTTGGTACGCTGGAGACATCGACGAGCTTGCCATTTATCATGACTGGCCTATAGTAAAGTTGGCTAAATGTGAATCCGCTTATTTATAAGCGTGGTTTTTGACCACCCCGGAAGGGAAACGGTCGTCGTGATATTTCACTTTTTTAAGATCTGTTAATTATTTAATTAAAATGACATTTGACAACTTCGCCTTATCGGAAAGATAGGCAATGATTTATGTTTTAAGGCGTTGTATACACTGAAGATATACGACTAAAACCCGTGTTCTAGACGTTTTCTCCACTCGATTATTTTTTCCAGCTAGGTTGTCAAATCGAGGGACACCTCGGCACGTCACTACGCTCGAGGAATACCTACCTATTTATACCGCGGCGAACGAGTGCCTTCACTCCGTAGCCACGACTCAGACTTAGCTGTTAAGGCACGGAGGGCAGTGAGAGAGAGACGGTTTTAGTTCGTAGGATAATGGATGATACACAGTCTAGGCGAGCATTTCACATCTTTAGCGATCAGTCTCTGTTGTTGTTGTTGACGAAGCGAAAGAAGAAGAAAGTGTAGTGACCGTGGAAATTAAAAACATTTACTACCTTCGCAGTTAGAAAAACAATCGATTAATTTTCGGTAGCTTATAATTTATATGTACTTTATAGAAGCCATTCTCACAAGTTGCAGGCTGGCTAAAAATAAAATACAAATTTCTGTAATAAGGGCTATAAGCTTAAGGATCAGAGGAACAAGAAAGCAAGTGAGATGGATAGGATGTGAGGATGGAGCAGGTATGTTTGAAGAAACGAATGAATGATTAAATGTGAATGAAGGTTAGATGATTTTATATACTTAGTTTTCTGTATTTTTTAGTTAATATTGTTATTTTGTTTTTAATAGTTTAGTAAATACACACATCAAAAAAGTCTAGGGATCAAGCATGTTTATGCGGATTTCTTGTGATTGAGATGTGGCTTTGTAATAAATTTATGATTTTATAAATTTATATGGATCCTTTTTGGTGCATTTCATAATTTAAAACAGGAACTGTCAATCAAATTCGAGTAAAAGATGAAAATCAGCTGTCAATATTTTCCCTATAAAAACATAAGACGCATTGAAGACATTATTAGTGCTACTGTTTCCCTACTACTGATTAAAACCAACGTTATTATGGAGCGGCGACGTCATTTAAGCAGGGAAGAAATGATCAGAGCCGTGGGAATGATAGAAGCTGGTTCCCGGCAACGTACTGTGGCTTTAGCTCTGAATACAAGTCAGAGTGTTATCAGTCGACTTTGGACACGTTACCGAACCACTGGTAATGTGGCTGAGCGCCATGGAGGACGGTATCGCTGCACCACACGGAGACAAGACCGATACATTCAAATCACAGCTCGAAGAACTCCAACAATAACCGCCATGATGTTAGCCGTGAGCCTTCATCGCTCTTCAGGGAACTTAATTAGCGACCAAACAGTCAGAAACCGCTTGCATGAAGTGAACCTTCATTCCCGAAGACCGCTACGGGTACCACCTATAGCAATGCACAATCGTAGGACTCGATATCAATGGGCTCTTGAACACAGAAATTGGACAGAAGAACAATGGCGTTTCGTGTGCTTTTCTGATGAGTCTCGTTTTGGTATGAGGCCGGATACAAGACGTATACGACACTGGAGAACCCCTGGACGCCAACAGCGATTAAAATCCTGCCAGGAAGTCCATCCTTATAGTGGTGGAACCATCATGGTATGGGCGGGTATTTCGATCGGCGGAAGAACTGAGTTGATTTGGATCAGAGGCAACCTCAACGCTCAAATTTATGCTGAGACGGTTGTATCAGACGTCATCGTTCCTCTACAAGTGCATATCGGTCCCTTATTTCAGTTAATGCATGATAATGCACGACCGCACACCGCAAGAGTTGTAAGACAGACTCTCGCCGCAGCTAACATCAATGTCCTGCCCTGGCCTGCTCAGTCGCCAGACTTGAACCCGATTGAGCATGCATGGGATATTCTTCAGAGAAGAGCTCTGCCGAATATGGAGGGTATCCAGTCGCAAGAAGACCTTTTTTTGTTGTTGCAACGAACATGGGCGGCCATTCCACAGCGTGATTTGGATGAACTCATTTTGAGTATGCCAAACCGATGTTCTTGTGTTGTTAGTGTTCGCGGTAGAAACACGGATTATTAATTGTTTAAGTTACCCAATAAAATTAAAAAAAAAAACTGTTATTTCAGTCTTTTTTTCGAACTTTAATGTTAGTGGTTCAAATGTCAAAAATCCCTTTATTAGGAAAATGGCAATTTTTTTTACTAATGCAAAGGTGACTTGGTTTATCGTTACTGTAGACAAACGAAAACATTTTATTTGATCAATCCTTAAAGAAAATTTTAATGAATATCAATCAGGAGAAAAGTTATTGCAAAAATATATGTTGATCCCTAGACACTTTTGATGTGTGTATGTATGCTAAAATATTTACTTAATGGGGTGTATCAGGCAAAGCTTTTTGTAGATGTCGCTAGCGGCACTGGTACCTTGTTTACACCTTTGACGCATCATTTTTCAAATGCTTTTGTAGTTTTTTTTTATCACAGAAATATGTATTTTAAATTAACGTTACCTACCTTATAATACGAATTAAGAAAGCGAACACAGTCTTTAAAAAAAAAAGGTTTAATTAATAGAACGGCAATTTTGAGATCACCATATCTTTGATATCGCTTGGAAATCTCGATTTGTACACTTAAAAGCTGCTCACTTCGACATAATATCCCGAATATAATAAATTTCGTAATAAAAATACAAGTTTTCTATGCAACTGACAGTTATATAAGGTATCATGCGCCATCTATCGTGATAAAAAGTTCGTGATACACCCCATTAAAACACGATATTAAAAATAAATATAAAACTAATGTGTTGCCAGCTTTACCATTTGTCATATATACCTACTGTGATTAATTATAAATACCTATTTAGGATTATAGGTTTATTTATCATTATGTGATAGTAATTATGTTTTATGGTAACATACAGTTTTAGCCGCTATAACTATAGAATTTAAAGGCCTAATTCCTATAAAATGGAATTATTATATGTAGATTGAACAGCGAAATATTATATTATACAAGCTATATGACCTGGCGTTGCCCGTGTAATAATATACTGATTAGAGAAAAACCTTTAGGTGTCATTTTTAGATGTTACCATCGAATTTACCATAAATAGAAATGTGGAAACACAAAGACTGGAAGAGAGACATCATTAACATACGACAGATGTACAGTCTATCTATAGGTTCCTTGTCGATTAATAAACAATAAAAAATAAAATTATAACTAAAAACTAAATATATATAAAAAATTCACCCGTGACCTGATCATGTGGCAGTGTGCCAAGAACATTGGCAGCATTCCCACGCAGCACAGGGATGCTGATTTGCAGCGCGAAAAAACAGCCAGCCCTCTTATCTACAGCATTAACCAAAAGCTTAGACAGTTCTTTAAATAACCCATTGTCTCATAGCCAAAAGGCAGAAACACATAATCATTTGCAAGTTTTTTTTTTAAATACTAGCACGACATGTGACCTTGCCGTTGACCGACCTGATGGTAAGTGGCGCGCATGGTCCATGAATGTTAGCAACTGGAATCAGACACTTATGTCCGACATCAGTTCCTAACACTATGCCGGCTTCACTAGATGTCTTTTCACACTTCGCTTGAAAGACTCCAGGTTATAGGAAAGTGGAAACACAGAGACTGGAAGAGCATTCCACATCTTTATTGTGCGACAGATGTATGAGTCATTGATTCGTATTTGCGACATATCAGCCGAGTCCGCAGCCGCCCCAGCCCTGCCCTGGACATGAGACCGAGCAAGTAGCATCCCACACCAATGCTCGATCCATGGACCACGGCACCAAAGTTAATCGGGACTTTTAACATCACTGCGAGACATCCCGGCCGGTTCAAGAACGGAAGGGATCCCGGCAGCAACCAAAGCCCGGTGGATCACATTATACAACAATAAGGATCGTTAGATAGTTGATTAAAGCATTATTGCATGTTCATCTTTCACGTACTCGTTTCTAAAAGTGTTTTCTTCGCAGCGTCCTAGAGTTCTAGTTGAGGAACGAGTTTGCGAGATCTAAACGGCTAAACATTCATTATAGGTCTATTTTTTTCGTGGTGTTCTTTTACCTATCTAAGTAAATGATAAAAAACTTTAAATTAGATTTTTTTCACATATTCTTTGATTTTTAGCGGTTTAGATTACGCGACCGAGTCTATATGCTCGTTCCTCAACTAGAACTCTAGAACGCTGCATGGAAACCGCTTCTAGAAACGAGCGCATCCCAACAATAAATATGCAAGAATGCTCTAATGAACTATCTAACGATCCTTATTGTTTATTAATCTATAGACAGACATCTGTCATATGCTAAAAATGTGAAAATCTTTGTGTAGATTTGTGTAACTTAGTTCATTTAGTCTAAATCCACGTTAAAATGAACGCAGAATAAACTAAAATAAAAAAAAAATATTCATCTTTTACATTTTGACGTGACATTACCACAAAAAGATCAATTTAATATTCACTTCCAGCATAAGGCGTGGTTTACGCACCCCTAACTAATCCGCCCCTATCCCGCCTACATAAATATGTATCCTACAACCCCTATAACACAGCCTATTCAAGACTCCCCCAAAAATGCATTCAATTCGCGGATTAAAAAAGAAAGAAATTATTATTGAATGAGTTTCCATTCTAGGTGGGTTGGCAATTAATTCCTCTTTTTGTTGTCTATGAAATGTATAGGCGTTGCAGATTGTCATTCTTTGACGTTCCATTTTTAAATTTATTTCTTCGCGGGAATTATTGTTTAGGGTTATTAGGCGTTATGTTTTATTTAAAAATAATAAAAATAACAACTGGTGATAAAGCGATAAAGACAGTAGGTTTAGACGCGGAGGTATCTGGTTCGATTTCTGTTCGAAACCACAAAAATATAGGTATTTAAATTATTTGTGACTACTTGGGTCTGGTATCCTATCATCAACAAGCTTGCCAGTTGTCATGATCGGCAGTAATCTTGGCTAAATTAGAGCTTCTATTCCTAGAGAGTTAGGAGGTAGGTATGTACCGGGTTCGATTCCTGGTCGGCACAAGTTTAGTTTATAAGCAATGTGTAATGGATAAGCAAATACATACATATAAAAAACATATTACATAATACTGATATAATAATATATTTACTTGTAAAACGTTGTACCTATAGGCGGACTGATGGTGGTAATTTGCCCAGTCAACCATTCGTGACGATAAACCCAATAGTGTATTCACATGTTACAGGATCAGGCTCGAATTGCAGTCATGCTCAGTCAAGTCGGCATAGTGTTTGGGACTGATGTCAGTCATGAGTATCTGAATTCAGTTGCTAATTTTCATGAACCTCGTGCACTACTTACTATAAGGTGGATGCAAATTCACATGTTATTCTGGTATATAAAAAAAGTTTCTTTATTTAGCCAACTTTACTACAGGCCCACGATGACAGGGGACAAGCTCGTCGGTGTCTCTAGTGCTAAACTCACGAAATATAACAAATAAATTAAATACATTATTGTGTCCCGACCAGGAATCGAACTCGGTACCTATCTCCGCGTCTAAATCCACGGACTTAACCGCTAGACTACAGAGTCGAGAAGGAGGATTTTAGAGATATACGTAGGTATTAATTGTCTTGTTTTAGTAAATAATATAAAGGAAAATCGTTATGTAAGTAAAAATTCCATGTATGTAATTTGATTTCCTAGAAAGCTAATTGTCTACATGTCTCATAAGAAGTGTGAGAGCGAGACAGTGCAAAACTTAATAACCCTGTGTTCCTTGCCTATAGTTCCATAACACTCTCCAGGCAGGACAACTAAAATTAAATATTAAGGTGTACCTATATTAATTGTGCAGAACAATAACTAAAGACTTAACCGAATTCCGGTTGTAACAGAGAATAAAGAATATATTAGTTTTTTAGAAACATTATTAGCTTTAGCCAGGACTAGGTTAACATCCCTGCTGTGCCTATCAGATCAACATAAGTGACAAAGTTGTCCCTATGATCAACACAAGTAACAACACATTGTGTTCCTGGTTTAGAAACCTAAGTTTACTAAGAAATAACTTAATAATTATTATTTAAACAAGAAAAATGTGAGTCGCTAACAGTCGAGTAATAAATATACCGAGGTATCCACATATATGCCATTGGTTGCCTGATTGCCAGACATGTATTATTAGATGACGTATTATTTAAGTTCCACAACTTTAAACACTTCCTTGGTGTATTCTTTTACTTAATGTGGCCATTATCCATACAAAATTATGTATTTAAGGGATACTTAAATAATAAGGGAGTGAAGAACCTACTCCAAAAAAAAACTAAATAATTTAGGCCAAGGCATTAAGCGATGAAGCCGTGCCCACCCGTTTTAACTTTATATTAAGTTAGTTATGTAAAATTTCCAATAACCTAAAGCTTTTAAAAACAAAATAAATTGTTATAAATTTTAATCACAGCACTGGCAATATAGGTAATTTATGCCTACCTTCTTTGAAATAAAAATTAAACATTAATGCTAAAATATAATTATTGATTATGTAAAAAATATTGCAAATTGTGTAATAATTAATTAATCATCAATAACTTACCTTTAAAACGTAGAAAATCCAATAATTTAACACTTTTTAATAAAATACATTTATTGCACTGTAGGTAAATCGTTAATTAAATCAATCGATCACTTTAACACGACACCTCGGGGTCCTCAGTTCAATTATCGTATCGATAAAAACGTAATCACACAAAAAAAAACTATAATTAAAAAAATATTGCGAAAATCCATTCGTTGTTCATTTAGGCCTCGATTCCAAAACACAAAACTCACTTTTTAAAAAACGTAGTGTTACTATGGATACTCACTCGTTGTTGTAAATAAATGACTGGTTTATTTATTGAAAATAGTAAAAATAGTCCGAGATTGTTTTTTTTTTTTCGTTTTACATGAGCGGGGCAACGATACGCGCGGCCGGACGGCTAGGCAGAGACTGGCGTGCGTGCATCCCCGCGCTCCACCCGGCCCCCCCTAGCGTTCGACCGATATTTCCCAGGAAACTAAAAAAGTTAAGAAAAGCGACTTGAATAATAACTTAAATAAAACAATTCATTGTGTTATTCTTGTGGTAGTTTACAATATTTAGCTCTAAATGGTGATTGTTTGTATTGTATTGTCGTGTTGTTTTCAATAGGGCGTGATTATCGAGTAGGAGGTTTCGACTTTGTTCTGTTGAGGGGATTTGTGCAAAACTTTCTTCTGCCGTCATATCTTTACATTGAGATACCTACCTATCTATATCATGTATGAAATTTAATTAAGTATTATTGTTAAGGATTTTTTTATTTATTGGTTGTTTTATTATTAGTTTGGCACTGTTTACATTTAAAGTTTAAATAAAATTTTGCATTACAGGAAGGCTTAAATCTATTAGTAAATTAGTAATCAATCAATGCTTTTTCACACTTCGCTTAAAGGACTCTATCAATCCAAGGTTATAGGAAACTGGAAGGAAACACAGAGGCAGGAAGAGCATTCCACATCTTTATCGTGCGACATATGTACGAGTCCCCAAATTTATAGATACGTACGCGTGTAGGTATGATTACTACGGTATGTAAATACTATAATATATATAGTATGTAGTATATGTAGTACTGTGTACATATTGATATGTATTTGTCTATATTTGAATTTCCTATTAATATTATATTTAATGGTTGCACATACCTCACAACACAAATTGTTTCATTGTCCCAAAGGTTGGTTGCTAGAGAATGCCTAGCGGCATTAAGGCTACCTCTTGTACATAGTGCAATAAAGTTTTTAAATAAATAATAAAAAAAAAATGTGGGTGCATATTCTGACCTGTGCGTGTTGCGAAATGGAGAGGAAGGAATAATATTATAGAGCTCTTCTAAGCACTCACCATTGTATAGGTAGCCGGTAGAAAACGCTCAGACAAGCCACATCTCGTCGAAGCTGCAGGGTTACAGATATAGTGGCATCGTCGACAATTCGAACAGCTCGCAGCACATTGAGAGCATCTGTAAAGTACTTGGCAGAACCATCCCAAAGGTGAGAACAGTATTCTAAGCATGGCCTGATCTGTGCTTTCTATAGCAACAGACAGGAAAAACCGCTTCACCTTCTTTTGCTAGCTATATTTAACAGTAGTTGAAAGGCTATTAGTTTAGCTAGCAGCGACACATTTGTCTAATATTACTAGTTTTGCTATTATTTGTAAAAGCTACCTTTTTTTTTTTTTTTTTTTTTTTTTTAAATATTTCCAGACAATCACACAGCGCCATCTAATTTCCGTGGTAAGCTGCGAGGCTTGTGTTACGGAAACTAGATGGTTGATAAACTACATATTATACTTTTTTTTTTTGTAAATATATACATATTATACATATAAACACCCAGACCGAGACAAATTATACAATGTACAACTTGCCCCCGGTGGGAATCGAACCCACGACCTCCCGAGTTTACGGCAACGTCTGTTACCACTAGACCACGGAGGCGGATCACGGTTTTGTAGGACTATTTTATTGTGAAACCCTAGTAATAAGTATTTTTGATTAATAAACTATTTGAATTTGAATTTGAAAAAAAAAACCCGATTTTTTGGCGATTATTTGGTGATAGTCTCAATGTAGTTCCGGTGGTTAAGGTTTGAACGTGATGATAGTGATGTGATTGCCCTTAATGCATTACCGATTCGGTTTCTCATAACAACAAACGATGTTTAAGAAGATCGCTTTTTTTTTTTATTAAAAGCATTATTACTTCAATTACGTACCTACCTATAGGTTATATTCTAGATATATCTAAAGTAAAATAATCGAATAAAAATAGTACACTAACTTCAAATATCAGCTACCTTAATATAGGTAGGTACTCGTGCTAACAATTGCATTTTATTTAATAGTAATATTTAAAAAATATATTAAAAAAACTGCATCCGCTCGTGGCTAAAAGTTGTCAAAAGACAAAAGCTATAGAAATTAGGTGTTGAAAAGATGCTCCAGACATTAGCAGAATTGCAAACAATGATGGCGCCAAATTGGTGTTCATTAAAAAAAAAACTGCCACCATTTTTGGTTTTGTTACCAAACCATAGACAATAAACAGAGATTATTCTGTAATCTAATCTTTCATTGACTTATATGCATCATTAGGTACTTTTGCTTGAAATAAATGTTACTTAACGAAAGAGTTGATATCGTGTATAAGTATCATCACGACCGTTTCCCTTTCGGGGTGGTCAGAAACCACGCTTATAAACAAGCGGATTCACATTTAGCCAACTTTAATATAGGCCAATCATGACAAGTGGCAAGCTCGTCGATGTCTCCAGCGTACCAAACTCGAGAAATATCACAAATAAATTAAATATTAATTAAATGTATTTCTTTACAATAATAATTATTTTTGTGTCCTGACCAGGAATCGAACCCGGTACCTCCGAGTCTTTATCCACGGACTTAACCGCTAGACCATGGAGGCAGATATCGTGTATGAACTGGGAAATAGTGCTATCTTAAGTCTTTTTTCTTCAAAGGTGAAGAAAAAAAAAAGACGCAAATTATTCTTTGAACCAAAAATTCAAATGGCATCCTTCTCCTTAGTCGGTAGCTGAAATGAACTAAAGGGGATCGTGACTCGCAATCGCAGCATATCCACCAGACGCCTCCAATGGTTTCGGTCCTCGGTGTAGTAGATGATCTGGATGTTCAGGTGGTTAGTTGTCACCACCAGTGACTAGACCATCGCTTGGGGCTTCTTATACCGTTCTTTTACCATCTACCTTGCCCGTAATTGGAAGTTTTACAGGATTATCGTCACCTTTTCTTGCTATATGTCCAAAGTATTGCAGAATTTGGGCAAAGTTTCTTTGATCCCTGGTAAGCGCTCTTCAGGCACAGAAATGCGGTCCAAGAGAATCTGAGCAAACGACGCCAGCACCAGCACCAAAAATAGTATACTTACTATTAAAATCAGGTTTATACCAGTAGGATTTCTATATCTGGACTTTAGAGCTGGGATCCTTTGTCGACTGTTTTGTCGACTTTCGGGTTGCACATAGGCATGTAGTCTATTTTTGACTTGCCTGGTGGGTTACTGCTGTACCAGGTATTGTAATCTCATAGGTACTGATAACTAAATTTAAAAGATTATTAATTAATCGTTGTGGTGCAGTTCTGTATATGTTTTATTTTGTAAATCTGATATAGCTGAGTTTTCCTTACAGATTCCTTTCTCAGTCAGATTAAACATTAACAGGTCACTGGAATCTGCTAAGCTGCTGGTCTACTGCTAACAGCTTACTTATTGGACCACTTTGCTGCTTAGTCTTCGACTAGCAGGACTAGAATCATTCAAAATAATTAAATTAATGAGGTTTCATAAATGCCTGTAATAGGTTTACGTGAATAAAGATATTTTGACTTTGACTTTGACCCAGCTTTAGAAGATAACCCCGCTGCCCAGGATCCCCGTGACGCCTCGTTGTCCGCTTGGGATCGGCAGCGCTCCAGGTCCCCGTCTTCGGGCTCTCCGAGGGAAGGTACTCCTACGTACGGTCAACGGATGTATAAAGAGTGATAGGGTATGCTTTGTATATAGGTACAAATAGTTTTGGCTTACGACCCTCCTTATATAATTGTAAACTTATTCTCTTTGTGTTAACTTAATTTTCATTGAATATACTTAACTACCTTTGCTTAAAGTCTGTAGTTTTATTCCAATGTCACGCCTAACGTGACAATACGAGTACCTATTATTTTTTTCGTATTTTTTTATACATATAAATATATCAAGTAACATAAAACAATAAAACATTAAATAACATAAAAGTATTTTTTTCAACACAGCGTCCTAGACCTCCACTGCTGGAGATGGGCCTTCCAGAACTGGCCAGACGGCTTTGCGAGGATATGATGTCAATATTTCATGACAATTTATTAACGATTCCACAATTGGCGTTAGTGGAACCGGGACCGACGGCTTAACGTGCTCTCCGAGGCACGGAAACGTCGGTGTTGTAAATCTATGACTGCAGTACGTAAGAAAAGTGTATTTCTCATTGGTACATGCCGGGTGGGTTTGAACCTTTGTAGGTTTTAAGGTACGCGTTCTTACAACCGAGCCACCACCGCGCCAAAAGTGTTATTATTTAAATGTAATAAAAATAAAACAAATTTATTATATATATAAAAAAAAAACTTTTATGAGGATGTCTTATTTTTACATTTTACACACACAGTTAGATGCACGTCACTTATTCGTATTAAATGACCGGTGTTTTTAAATAAGTCAATGTATAGTTAATCTTATCTAAGAATCCGTGTCCAAAATCTTGTGTTTTGCTCCTTTGTTGTTATTCTGTAATAGATAATAATGATTTCTAAAAAGTGTCTCCAATTTTCGATGCTTTTGCTTTTCCTGGAAACATTTTTTAATCCTTTTTTTTTTGGTTCTCTTCTTCCGATGGATGATGAATGAGGTGATAGGGAAGGCAAAGGGTCTAGCCCATACAGCCAAGTCTGACGTAATATATATTTCTTTTTTATGAGTTAATGAGGTCATCATTAAATTCCAGATGCTGCAGAATTTGATGCTTTTCTAGGAGTCACTCGCGGCATTATAGCTCAAACACGTCTGGTAAAATATAGAAGTCCACAGCGCGGGAAAACCGCAAAAAATTTACTGCAACTTGTGCCCCATATTGAAAGTACAATTTATCGTTTTCCATAATTATTCACATTGTAGCACATTATTAAACAAAATAACACCACTTTTGACAATTTTACAATAATATCCACAGTAAATTAATTTACAAAACAAAAACTTGCACTTGACGTGTCCGCGCAAAATAGATGAATAGCAAAATAGAGGCATAGATTTATGATTGGTTAATTACTATGCCAGTACACATGTTTTTTAAAGAGAAAAAAGGAAGGAATTACCTAGCACATCAACATAAAAAAAAGTCTAGCTAAGTTAGTCAAAGTCAAAATATCTTTATTCACGTAAGTCTAATATAAGCATTTGTGACACATCATAACCTAAATTATTTTGAATGATTCTACTCCTGGTTTTGGAAGACTAAGCAGCGAAGTGGTCCAAGGAGAAAGCTGGCGTAACCTACGAGTTACGAACTTTTATTTATTGGTTAAGGAAAACTTACTGCTTATTTATATAGAACAACTAAAACAATCATAAAATTAAATATGGCTATTATACAAAACAAGTTTACATAGAAATAAAAGTTTTCTAGGATGAAATTCTTTATTTACGATTTCCAGCGGATAAAATCTATCGAAAAATGTTACTTAAAAGTTGTAAATAGGTACCTAACTATAAGGTATTTTGTAACTTTTTTCCAAGCAAACCAAAATATTCAGTTTTTTATTTTTTATTTCATCACCCGCTTTTTTCCACAAAATTTGTAGGAAACTTTCCTTTTTATGTCCCAAATACTAACGATGTTTTTTTTGTGACGAATATTGACTTATTGTTAGATTTTTAACCAATTATGAATCGAGTTGGTAAACATGCACTTAAACTTTAATGCACAAAGTACAAAAGGCGGACTTAATGCCCGTAGACATTTTCTGACAGCCAAACCTTTGGGACTAATTAGAACAACTGTAGGTGCAATGAAAGTAAAAGTGACACATCAATTAGATATAAATACTTATATAATTTTAATCGACAATCTTACACTCCCTCTTTCTTCTTCACCCTTCCCCAGTCCCCTCACCTTTATCTACACACAAACACACACACACACACTTACATACTATACTTGCTATTTGTGTAACCTCTTTTTCGATTTTTTTTGTATGATCATTATTGGAAGATACTGTCTCCTGTTGTTCAGTACAGCTCATACAGGAGACAGGGTTTACCATAACGAACCAACATTCTTTTGTGTTAATAAACGATTTGTATTTGTATAATAAACTTACTTATATATAATCTACTTAATACTAATACATACACAATAATAAACATTCATATATACAACTTACAAATTTTGTTTGGATTTAATATTTAATTAATCTGACATTTTAAGCTAAAAGATTAAACATTTATTGTTAGCGCGGCTTATAACTAGAACGTGAATACTGTAGTTTCGTTAAAATGCAAAGACTGTAGTTTAGTTAAAATGCGAAGACTGTAGTTTCGTTAAAATGCGAAGACTGTAGTTTCGTTAAAATGCGAAGACTGTAGTTTAGTTAAAATGCGAAGACTGTAGTTTAGTTAAAATGCGAAGACTGTAGTTTCGTTAAAATGCGAAGACTGTAGTTTCGTTAAAATGCGAAGACTGTAGTTTAGTTAAAATGCGAAGACTGTAGTTTCGTTAAAATGCGAAGACTGTAGTTTACTTAAAATGCGAAGACTGTAGTTTCGTTAAAATGCGAAGACTGTAGTTTAGTTAAAATGCGAAGACTGTAGTTTAGTTAAAATGCGAAGACTGTAGTTTCGTTAAAATGCGAAGACTGTAGTTTCGTTAAAATGCGAAGACTGTAGTTTAGTTAAAATGCGAAGACTGTAGTTTAGTTAAAATGTGAAGACTGTAGTTTCGTTAAAATGCCAAACATCAAACATCTATACATTCTCACAAAGTTTTTAATATTAGTAGACATAATATGGTTCCATAAGAGAAAATACGCCGTCCACTGACTAACATACACAGATATGTGTAGGTATAAATCGAATAGCCAACTATGCAATAAATAAAATATTATTTTCACTTGACCGAAGAAACCTACCTATTCTTGTTCAAGATTTTATCATAAATTTATTTTATCTTTTATTTACGATTCTATAAAATTTTATAAAATCGTATTGGTTCTGTCCTTTGCTTCGAATATAACACTCTCCGGTTATGGTAGTTATAGTAGTTAATTAAATATTATAATATTCATACCAAATAGTAATCAATAAACGTGCGGTATCAAAATAGAGACAAAAAAGGAATTAGGACGTGACGCGAGACAAACATACATACACAGAGACAGGTACATACAGATTACAGACAAACAAAGCTTCTATGACATTGAATTAGTTATGGATGTTATACCGTCTGTCTGGTACATAATATATTTGTCGTCATATTTGGTGTCGTCTTCAGTATAAATAAAAGTGTAAATTAAATAAAAATATTTATAATTGTTTCGTCTTGGTCAAGTCTGAGTAAAAAAGTCGTCTGTCAATGTCATATTCTAATAATCTGTCAAATAAAATAGTCCTCCAATATTGTCAGTCAAAAAGGAGGTTATAGTCTGTCAAAAGAGGTCGGGCGCGCCGCTACAGATGTTTTAACAAAACATAAGATTGACCACAAATAAATAAAGATTATTAATTTAAAATTTATTTTCGCTTTTATATTTTATGCTCTGGCTGTGGCTATGTAAAAAGACGAATTGTGTACAAAAAATCGCGAGAATAACCCTTCGAATGCGACGCCGAGCTACACACTACAAATATAAATATCATTCAGGCTCCCGAGCTTTAATACCATAGTCTCCAACACCTATATTTTATGACCAGTCAAATCAATCCCTCACTAGGAGTCTAAAAAGTATTACTAGAATCCAAGAGACGTTATACACAATTTAAAAAATCTAAGGCTGCAGCTTTATTCCGTTTTTTTTTTAAGACGGTGAATCGATAAATCATGAATGATACGCCGCTGCCTGAAGGGCCAACGCGGGTGGGGGTCGCATGCCCGACTCATACGTGAAGCCTTCTAAGGAGGCCCCAGGGCACCTACGGACTAAAACCCTATAAACCGTCTCACTCTCACTGTTGGCCCTGTGTGCCTTTACAGCTAAGTCTGAGTCGTGGCTACGGAGTGAAGGTACTCGTTCGCCGCGTAACCCTTTATTACGTGCCAGATAGCTAAATACATTAGCTCATATTTGCACGGTCACTGTCTCTCTGTCTTTGTTAAACACGTTTGCACTTATACGGCTGCAATTAAATTGGACTACCAATTTGGCAACAAAGCCCTTGCCGACGGAGGCAGCATGCAGCATATTTTTACTTTGATTAACTATTTGTATTTGACCGGGTATTATATAAGTTTAGGGATAGCCTCGGCCGTTTAGTACCGGTGGCTCGTAATTTGAAATAATTGATACGGTCATTTTGTGCCTTTGCCTCAACGCGTTGGGTTATTTATTGTACAACACCATAGTCTGCTTCTGGTATATTTAAGAAATTTGAATTTAGAACGATGACGTCATGTGAAGTTTGAAATTCGAGTTTAATCTTATTCGAGTTTCGAAAATGGTACTTTTTCTCAACTCGAAAGTTCTATATTAAAATTATTTATAGATGACAATACTTTTACTGTGAATATTGTAAGTCAAAAGTGGTGTTTATATATATATTATTTTATTAATAATGTGCTACAACGTGACTAAATATGAACAAATATTATAAATAAATTACATGTGATGTATGACTCAATACATCGAAGGACATTATAATAAAAATTAAATTATGAATTATGAGTCCTTCGCGCCATTTTACGCAGACATGTCAATTGCAAGTTTTTGTTTTGTAAATTAATTACCTGTGGATATTGTTGGTCAAAAGTGGTATTATTGTTTTGTTTAATAATGTAAATAATTATGGAAAACAATAAATTGGACTTTAAATATGGGGCACAAGTTGCAGTTTTTTTGCGTAATTATTTCCATATTAACCCGACGTGTTTGGGCTATAATGCCGCGAGTGACTCCAAGAAAAGCATCAAATTCTGCAACATCTGGAATTTGATGATAACCTCATTAACTCATTTAAAAAAAGATATATAACATCAGACTTGGCTGTATGGGCTAGACCCTTTGCCTTCCCTATGATCTCGTTCATCATCCATCGGGTAAAGAGAACAAAAAAAAAAAAAAGAAAAAAAATGTTTCGTTCCCGCGCTTTTGCACGTATATACATGTTAAGTGTTTAGGCGTGGTTTGGCGATATACGCAAATAACTTCAAGAAATGCATCAAAATGTAGTGACTTTTTAGTAGGTAGGTAACCTATGAACTTAGGCTCTGAATAAATATTGTGTTTGGAACTATGAACCATGAATTATAGAAATATATAATAATAATAAAATAAAAAAAACTAACCTGAAGTTAAACGGTTATTTGGACAAGTTTCAACTCAATATTAAACTAAGATGGATTACAATTTATAAGTACTAATTAATTTTAATAGATTATTAAAATTCTAAGAAAGATATTAATCGCTCTGGTAGGTAATAAAGTGGTAAAGTAAATAATAGGAATTTTTGACAAGATTAACATTTGAATACTTAGGCTGAGTTGAACCAAAATCAAGTCTTTGTAATTGTAACGATTACAGTTTAAAATGGCGTCGAATATTAATATCGGTTTTATTTTGAATATCAACCGTAAGCTGGTACAATCGACGCCATTTTTTATAAGTAGGACCTGTTTAGGTTGCGTTCCGAATCTAAAATTATATATTCTGTATATTTCTTCCTAAAAGAGAGAGAGAGTTATAACTTTCAAAAGTGCTAGAGCGAGTAGTAATTAAAATATTTGTCTACTAGATAAATAATTTTAATATCGGAACGAAATATTAAGAATAATTTTCGGTAAATAACTATGAAGAGCGAATCGAATTCGATATTTAAAAATCAAAATCAAACTGTTGGTAATGGAATATCATATTTTGTATAATTAAAAGACAACGTCGTAAGTGATAATTGGTTATTTATAATAATTTAGCCGTTACAGCGTACGTGTTAAGGGTTATTTTTCTGTAATACAGTCTGGTTGTTAATATATTTGTGGCTTCAGACTGATAGTAAATGTCATTGGTTTTGTCCGGCTAATGAAGTGCAGGTTAATATGGATACGGCAATTCGCATTTATTGCGATATGTTTTTTTTTTAAATCTTTTTTTAATGATTTTAGATTTGCCCGTGTTCGTCTCGGGGGTAGACGAACACTTGTCGCTATAAGCGCTTTTTTCACTTTATTTCGCTTTAAAAGTCATTCGAATTAGCATTGCTATATGGTTTTCATAAAAAATAGCAATATTCAGAAAAAAGGTAACTTTGCTTTCAAGTCAAACATACCATGTACGCACCCGGTATGTCCCCAAGGTTAGCCTGGCATAACCGTACTTGTATGAGGATTTGGGCTCAATTGTATTCATTGATATATATGCAATTTTTAATAAATAAATTTTAAAAAATGTAAGTAGTTAAAACACTTAATTAAATTTATTTATTTGATAAAAAATAAAAAAAGTAGTATGCTAATGTAATTAAGTTTCTTATAAATAAACTAATTAGGTACATAAAATAAAAGGTAAAATGTTTGACTAGGCACTGTAAGCGCTTTTCTATTTTACTTCGCGTTCGAGTAGCGTTTTTATTCTCTTCAAGCAAAATTCTTTGCTTTCAAGTCGAAAGTGTTATTTTAAACAATAAATTTGACAGTAATATGGGGCACAAGTTGCAGTTAATTTTTTTGCGGTTGTCCTGCGCTGTGAACTCCCATATACCCGACGTGTAGGGGCTATAATGCCGCGAGTGACTTCAAGAAAAGCATCAAATCCTACAACATCTTATTAACTTGGCCGTATGGGCACTTTGCCGACCCTATCACCTCATTCATCATCCATCAAGAGAAGAAATCACAAAAAAACAAATGACTTATCCATCCTATTCTCATCGCGCCCTCCAACAAGCGGTGTCGGCACAGCAAAAGTGAAATATATGTTAATACACTATGGGAGGATTTTTTTATACTTTTCAGTGAGTGTAATAAATTTATGATATGTTTGTCGAGACAGCATACACCTACATAATAATACATACATTATAGTGTCTCGGAGGCAATTCCAAATCTTACAAATAATTTCATCAATTATTCTAACATACCGCTCTATTCCTACTGCTTACGATAAGTTGATAATAATAATAATCTCTGTTCTGTCTATTCCATCGCGCCACTCTGGGTTCATGAACGATTCTTTTGCTGTTGTTGCCGCAAACCTGTGGAACAAGCTGGCGGCAAATATACGACAAGCATCCAACCGAAGCATTTTCAAAAAAATGGTATATTCATATTATTTAAATAGCTCATAACAACCCATTTAGTTTATTAATTATATTATTATATGTAGTGTATGTATTAATGTTATGTAATGTATGTACCTAATGTATTAATAAAACGTTATGTGTATGTATTATTAGTATTTAGTTTATTATAGTATTTATTATTGTAGTTTAGATAATATTTCATATTTATTACGTAGTCATATTCCTCTAATTGCACCTACCTTACGTCTTTATTGTTCTACAATGTCCCTAAGGTTGGCTGTCAGAGAATGTCTAGCGACATTAAGTCCGCCCCTTGTATATATTGTGCAATAAAGTTTTAATAAATAAATAATAATAATAATAATAATAAAATTCTTTATTGTACTCAAAATATACAAAATAAAAATATGTACATAGGGGCGAGCATAATACCATGAAGGTATTCTCTACCAGCTAACCTTTGGGAGAGTGATAGATTTATATGATGGGTGCGGAGTCTGGTCGGGACACAAAAATATTTATTAATGTAAATAAATACATTTAATTATTATTTAATTTATTTGTGATATTTCTCGAGTTTGGTACGCTAGAGACATCGACGAGCTTGCCACTTGTCATGATTTTATGGTAAAGTTGGCTAAATGTGAATCCGCTTCTATATAAGCGTGGTTTTTGACGACCCCGAAAGGGAAACGGTCGTCATGATACTTTACTATAAAATAAATAAATATTTAATTTAAATAATAATAGCGCTGTAAGCACGAAAAAAAAAGCTGTCTATGGTCAAACAAATCATAGGTACTTAAATATATTGTCAATTAACAAATTCAACAAACTAATCTTTAGTAGATTACAGTTATTAACAAAAATACATGTGTTTGTAACGGCCAAGAGTCATTCATTCAATAATTATTAAAAATTACATTAATCAAGTGACCGTACAATAAAATACCCAGCGGTCACAAGGCCAAGGAATCCGAACGTTCCGGAAACGAATAAAAAACGCGGCAAACTTTCAAAATTCGAACTCAATGGTTGTCATTTTTTACGTCCGTTGTGTGTCGCCATGAAAAATGGTATAATTTATATCGGTCGAGTCGCGCGGCTACCCGTTTTGTGCTCGAGGTGAAAAAATAAAAATAAAAAATATATTTTTACTAATTTAAAATGTTTTCTTATCAACGCACGGCGCGCGGCGACAAAAGGAATAGTGTTGTGCGCGATTTGTCATGCCTTTCTGGTGTCGATATAGATGTTTTTGTTTTGTTTATCAAGTCAAGTTTACATTAAGCAAGAGAGACGAAAACAGTGCTGGCTTGGGATTCGCCTAGTTTTAAACAGTTTTTCGAGCCCTGCCAGAGAAATCCGCCTATGTGTTCCACACTCTGCAAGCCCCGCGCCGGTATTGGGGAACGCGTAGAGCTGTAGATATTGCTGGCAGTATCCGTAGAGTGCATTATTCTTTTAATCTTTAACTATTATAGCAAAAAAAGAAGAAGCTCTAGTTTTCTCCAAATACGTTTTTTTCTTTTTGATTTCTTTCTGCAATTTATTAATCAACTTTCTTTTTCAATAGCCGGATTTGTTATTATTATTTTTTGGAACGCCAAACATAATCACAACTTGTGGTGTGCACACGTTCGTATTGTATTGTGTTTGTATTGTATTAAACTACCTAAAACCTGTTTTATACGACCAGCTAATATTGTCATAAGCTAGGCGGAATGCCCAAGATTATAACACTTCTGACAGACGTAATCGATCTTAGACGATTCGTTTTCGGACTATTGTGCACTCCGCCTCACCCCGCAGTACGCTGGCCTACAGAGAAGCCAGCGCTAGCCCGGCCAGTGTTTTTTAGACAAGGCCTGCACTCATTCCTGATTTTTTCTTGTGGTGTGCATACATTTGGTGTAACTGGGTGGTCAGAAATCACGATTTTTTAATGATTATTTTGGCTATATTTTAAATATTTTTGTGTTTTCGACCATGAATCGAACTCTTGTACTTGTAACACACCTCCTATGACTTCCTGTCGTCCTTTATTTATAAAACTAAAATTACTGACTGTTCCTTCTATCTATATACTTGAATGCTGTTTATTTGTAAAAAGCCACCCGGAACTTTTTAAAACTCTAAGGGATATCTAATTGCAATTTTAAAACGCGTTATCCTAGTAGAATAATTATTCCATACTTTTATGTACACAATATAGCCGAAATTGTTATGCAATGGCAACAAAGATATTTAATAAGCTTCCAGTTACTAAAAGGGAGCTGCCACTAAAACTGTTTAAATTAAGAGTCAAACAAATGCTGGTTAATAATTTTTTTTATTCGACAAAAGAATACCTAGACACTAAGCTCGACAAAGTCATGTGACTAAATAAATAGTTGTATGCTAGAAATAGCGAAGCATGTGATATAATTACATATAATAATTTACATCCCTGTACCTACCATGTTTCTGAAAAATAAATTATTTCATTTCATTTCAAAAATCCACGTCTTAATTTAATAAAATAAAATAAACGTCAAGTCTATCGATATCACGCACGTAGTACATCACTAAATTGACTAAACACACACATCGTCGTCTCCCACACACAAATGACGGCGCTCACACAAGCCGAATGAAATATTCAAATTTGGAAGCTGATTTCGTTTATGGCTACTTAATTTGGGTGATTCGATTTGAATATTTAAAAAAAAAAACAGGCATAGACATTCCTCGGAGCGGTAACCGATGGGGAACAGGTTGGAAGTGAGAAATCGGTCTTAAAAATTGATTATTATTAAAGTTTATGATATTTTGAGAAAAAAAATACTTATTTGTACCCAATTCCTTTAAACATCTTACGCTACTGTATATATATGTATACGATGTAGGTAATGTAAGCTGTCACATAGAAAAGTACCAACGTTAGACTAGGTACCTACTAGTGGTTTAAGAAACAAAGCGCAAACGTTGTATAAAAAAAATACCTTAAGACTGTTGAACGGTTTTGCATCTCTCTCGCTTGCACAATCAAATATTTTTAAAGATTTTTAATGTACTTTTGAAGGTTATATAATTACGCACATAAAACTGGTAAATTCGACGCCATTTTTAACTTTAATCGTTACAATTACTCGCACAGAGACTTCATTTTGTTGCATTTTAGTCTTAGTGCGAAAAGTAACTCTTTAAATGTGAAAAAAATTGGCTAGGTTAGTATTAAGTATATGTAGGCGCTAGAGACATCGACGAGATTGCCACTTGTCATGATTGGCCTATAGTAAAGTTGGCTAAATGTGAATCCGCTTATTTATAAGCGTGGTTTCTGATCACCCTGAAAGGGAAAACGGTCGTGATGATACTTATACAATTGTGTATACAATGTAAAAAATATGTTTACGGTTCGATCCCCGGCATGTATCAATGAGAAATACTTTACTTACGTACATTTGTCATACATTACCAACACCACCGTTGCCGTGCCTCGGAGAGCACATTAACACGTCGGTTCCGGTTTCCGATTTCCAGATATATGTTCTGGAAGGCCCGGCCCATCTTTCAACAATGGAGTTCTAAAACTGTGTTCTATGGGATGTAATAAAAAAATATGATATATACCTAGGTAACTGTTTAATCCGGATGTCATGTTTAGATGTTGACGTCATGTCCAACCCTGGATTTCAGGGAATATCTATGCATTTTTTAATGAAAATCGGTCAAGTAGTTTAGGCGTGAAGGGGTATATACACAGATATATGGCCGTGTCGCCACATGTCGTGGTCAGATGATAACTAAACATAAAGTCTCAGAGTTCCAAATAACATTTCTGATAAATTTCATAAAAATCGGTTCAGTAATATAGACGTGAAAGCGAGACAAACAGACTGACACATCTTCTTTTTCAAGAAAAAGGTACTATCAGTTGGGCGCGGCGTCAAATGTAGTTTTCCCCTTTCATTAACCGTTACACATCAGTTTTTTCAAATAGGTGGTAAGCGGACTGATGGTGGTAATTTGCCCAGTTTGCCAGGAAGGGGAAGTATCCACAGTTCGTGCTGATAAACCTATAGGTTTATCCACATGTTTCGGGATCAGGCTCGAATTGCCGTCATGCCCAGTCAAGTCGGCAGTGTTAGGGACTGATGTCAGTCATAACCTACGATCAGGTAGGCGCAAGGTTACAACGCTCGTAAAAAAAAAATGTTTTTTGGACCTTCGAGCCGGATGAATTGAAATTTCCTTTATATTTCTTTTCTTTCAAATACAATCAATTTAAAAATACCTAACAGCCAAATGAAATAATATTAGCACCTATTACTCTTGCCGCAGGGTAACGTAATATAAATTCAGACAAATAAATGGCGGCCGTGAACAAAAATTCAATAAATAAATATAACAATTAATTTATCTTTTCAACATCATGAAGTCGTAAATACAGCTATTTTACAAACAGGAAAGCAGATTGCAAAGAACACGGTTGATAACATTTCAACTAGTCTGTGAGACCGCGGCTTTTTAATTTTGGTCAAATATTTAGGTTATATATTTTTTTTTTACTTCAGACCACTCTAGAACCCGTTTGCCCCATTGGTAGTCGGTTCTGCGGAATTGCAGATGCGTCCGGCCCATTGCCGCAGCTTGCTAATTTTGAAAGCTATTTCAGTACTTTGGTACTCCGACGAATATCAACGTTACAAATTTATCCATCAGAGAAATACCAGCGAGAGCTGAGCTGAGCGACCTTAAACTTGTGTACCAGACGCACCGTCAGTGTTCACGTCTCTGAGTAATTGAAAATTATCCATTATTCTATTTTTAAGTTTTACGCTGAAAAGATTAGATATTCCAAATATAATGCCGTTAAACTAACTCGTGTCGTTACTATCACTATATATATACTATAATAATTAACTACGAGGTGACAGTAAGAAAATATCACAACTCTTCATTACCTTCTTTATTATTATTAGATAATTATAATTATCATTACAGCCCCTTGGAGATGGGCTCCAGAACATATAATTGGAGAATTTATATCTGGCCAGCGTGTTGAGTGTAGCAATACGCTGGCCAGACTGGTTGGCGATCTGATTTAATGACAATTTTTAAAGATTCCTCAAGTTGGTATTAGTAGGACCGGGACCAAACAGCGGTGGTGTTGTAAATCTATGACAAATGTACGTCAGAAAAGTGTATTTCTCATTGGTACATGCCGTGAACCGTGAACCGACCTTTGTAGGATTTCAAGGAAAGCGTTCTCACAACCGAGCCACCACCGCTCTTGTATTTTTATTTTTTAAAATTATTGTTGAATTCTGTAACACCTATTTAGTACAATATTAGATACGTTATAATTATATTATGTGTGTGATAATATAGGTTTGTACCATATAAATAAATAAATTACCAAGAAAGGAATATAAATCAATTATTGGTATCAAAGTATAATTATTTTTTAAAAGGTATACGTCAACTAGGAGCTGAATTTATACCTATTAAAAACCAGGGTATTTTTTTTTAGTGTTTCGTGTGTAATTATCAAAAAAGCAAATTTTTTAGGCTTCAGGTATCATTGATGGAACCTCTATTTGAAATAAAAATGGTCAGTTTTTCTTTAAAGATAAAAATAATTATCCGAAAAACAGAACAAGGCATCATCTGAAAACCGCGATAATCATAATGATAAATACCTAAAGGCTGGGGAGTGTTATTATTAATTGATCTCGCCCACAGCCGAGACAAAGAACATAGAGAGAGAAACAATTATGTAAGTCAACGTTCGCGCGATCGTCGACCTCTCGCTATCTACTTAATTAGGCTTTGTATGAGTGGTGATATTTTTAGGAAAATTTCTCTGCACCGTAACTCAACATTTTATTACTTAAAAATTAAAATAAAAAAATACATAGTTCTTAATTTCTATTCTAGATTATAATATATAAATAAAAGATCTTTAATAAATTCCACTCAGTATATAACAGATTTTTACTTACACGTAAATGATTAAATAAAAAAGTTAATTCCCGGTTTCTGAATAAAAAAAGGAATGGATTAATTTGTTATCTGGCAGATGATTGGTTGCCTTGTTAGTTAAGCGATTCTCATGGGTTATAAATGTTAGATATCGTTTTCATTCATTGAGAAATTGAAGGCGAGGGAGTAATAAAATAAAACAGCCACCGGCTCCCTGACAACGAAGCATTGAACCCGTCCGGCCGTGTCGACGGACCGGCCGCGAGTGAGCAAAAAACATCACCGACGTTGATCTGACAGCCAATGGGAGGCGGGGACTAACGTTTCCCGCCTTTACCAACAAACTAAGCCCACCCATTGGCCCCTTTAAAAATCGATTCCATTTTATAAATATGTAACCGCTTTCATTTCCCTCGGGCCGTACAGTATTAGCTCCTTTGCCTTTGTAAAGAAAAACAAAACTTTTGTCTATAGATTTTGAGTTCAAATATTCGAACGCGTTCTGATAGTGATGCGACTTTTTTGTTTTATCGATGTTGAATTGTTTTACCGGAATGTCTTTGTATTCGCTTTTGTTTTATTTAATAGCTAATGGGCTTCGTGAAGATTTTTTGCTCGACATTTCGAGTTCATGATGCGTTAATTTTTTCTCTGTCTATTGAAATAAACAATGGATGTGTATGCTTTCGAAGCGTAGGTGGGTGAAATTGGTTCACTAATAAATAATGTTAGGCCCCTGATTTACGAGTATATACTCGTACATATGTCGGTATGTTTCTGCTTATATACTAAGGCCGTGTGTGTGACTTGGAACATCGTTACTTAAAGAAGCGTTTACAGCAAAATTATTAATAAGAAAGTCCCAAAAAGCATTAAATATTACAATGAATATAACTGATATAAGATTAAAAAACAATACAAATCACGACGATGGTAATATAGTTTTTATAATTTTAACGGGTCTTTACGCGATTTACCTTAGAGACATATTTCTCCCGACGACAACGACGACGGTCGACCGTGACCACGGCCAATGCAACTTGGTTGAAACGTCTGGAGAAATATGTCTCTAAGGTAAATCGCGTAAAGACCCGTTAAAATTATAAAAACTATTATGAATATGCGCGAAAGTTTAAAAAGTTTGATGTATATTACATACTCGTAAAATCGAAAAGAAAGGAATGCTGCAAAATTTGACAATATTTTTGACCATTTTACTTCTTTTTTTTTTGTCCTTTTCTCTCGATGGATGATGAATGAGGTGATAGGGAAGGCAAAGGGTTTAGCCCATACAGCCAAGTTTGATGCTTTTTTTGGAGTCACTCGCGGCATTAGTATAGCTTAAACACGTCGGGTAAAATATAGAAGTCCACAGCGCGGAAATACCGCAAAAAATAAACTGCAACTTGTGCCCCATTTTTAACATCCAATTTATCGTTTTCCATAATTATCCACATTGTAGCACATTATTAAACAAAACAACACCACTTTTGACCAATAATATCCACAGTAAATAAATTTACTAAACAAAAACTTGCCCCTGACATGTCCACGCAAAATGGCGCGAAGGACCCCTTTTTTTTTGTTCTTTTCTCCCGATGGATGATGAATGAGGTGATAGGGAAGGCAAAGGGTCTAGCCCATACAGCCAAGTCTGACGTAATATATATTTCTTTTTCATGAATTAATGACGTCATCATCAAATTTCAGATGCTGCAGAATTTGATGCTTTTCTTGGAGTCACTCGCGGCACCATAGCTCAAACGCGTCGGGTAAAATATAGGAGTTGACAGCATGACAACATTGTCATTCAAAATTGACATTAGATCCTCGCCAACCTGTCTGGCCAGCCGTGGCGAGTGAGGGCCAAATTCTCCAGAAATATGTTCTGGAAGTCCCATTTCCAACAGGAGGTCTAGGATGTTGTGTTCTACAGACTGGTTTTTTATTTGGTACATTTTTGTTTTTAGTTTTTTTAAGAACTTTTTTGATTTTTTTGCAATATACAATAGTTATATATAGGTATAGGTCATAAAGGTTACTGTGGTAATGTGGTGGTCGCTTTTGTGATTTAGTTTTAAGTACCAATACATATGTGGTGTTATCACTGTTAGCTATGCCTATATTGCCTATTTATAAATAAATAAAAAATTATTGACATACATAAATTTTTCACTGACATACACACACACTCACTCACACTCACACATAACACTCATATTATTTCAGGTTTTTTTAATCGATCTTTATGTTTTAATATATAGATATATAAACTAAAAAAAAACAACACTACAAATAAATAATAATAACTAAAAATTTAACCGTGCGATGGGCGTAGTGTGCCGAGGACACTCGCTGCGTTCCCCCGTTGAACGGCCAGGCTGACCCTTTCAGCAGAATACTCTCTACTTAAAGGGTCACCCGTCGCCGTATCCGTGTTTAAATTTATTTAAAAAAAAAGAAGAAAGTAAGAAAAAAGTTTATATATCACAAAAAAAAACACAAACAGTAAAATAATAATAATACAACAAGATAGTGTGGTGACAAATAGGGAATCAGCTCAGCAATAAGGCTCACAATGATATACCTAAATTTGAATAACATCATAAATAAATAAATATAAAACTAACAAAAATATTCTACAAGGAATCCTCGTATCAATGAGTATGGTATCAACAAAACTAATTTGGTGAAAATTTAAAATGAAGCAATAGTAATAAAACTTGTCCTTAAAATAAATAATTACGAGTAATATACATAATACTATAGGTACATAAAGTTTCCCTTCCGGGGTGGTCATAAACCATATGCTTATAAATAAGCGGATTCACATTTAGCCAACTTTCATCATCATCATCATCATCAGCCTGTGTCTCTCCACTGCTGGATATAGGCCTCCCCCAAGGCTCGCCACTGCACGCGGTCTTTTGCAATCCTCATCCAACCCCCACCAGCGACCCTCCTCAGGTCATCCGTCCATCTGGCGGGGGGTCGTCCCACTCTGCGTCGTCCCGTACGTGGTCTCCACTCCAGAACCCGTTTGCCCCATCGGTCGTCGGTTCTGCGGCAGATGTGTCCGGCCCATTGCCACTTCAGCTTGCTAATTTTGAATGCTATGTCAGTAACTTTGGTTTTCTGACGAATTTCAACGTTTCGAATTCTATCCATCAGAGAAATACCATGCATAGCTAGAGAGCTATAGTAAAGTAAGGAGAGCTTACTTTACTATAGGCAAATCATGACAAGTGGCAAGCTAGTCGATGTCTCCAGCGTACCAAACTCGAGAAATATCACAAATAAATAAAATATTAATTAAATGTAATTTATTTACCTAAATATTTTTGTGTCCCGACCAGGAATCGAACCCGGTACCTCCGAGTCTAAATCCACGGACTTAACCGCTAAACCACAGAGGCAGTACGAGTATCTAATATTTTAATTCCATAATATTACTCGGAAACCCCATAAATCAACATAACGCGCACCACTTTGCATCCTCTTCGATTCCCGCCATCTTCACCGCAGGGTTGCCAGTAATGAATATTAGAATTTACTTAGTTGCGTTCCGAAGCCTTTGTGTAGTTTTAAAAATAATCCAAATTCGACACGATCTTGTGGCCCAAATTTTGAAATCGTCCCAAACTCTAAATAATGCAAGTTACGTATCTATATTATATAATGATCCTTTGTTCATATTTTTAAACGTTTACTTACCACCTACTTTCTAAAAAAGCAAAACAGTGTTTTTATGTATTTATTTATTCTTATATGTTTTATTAGTATGTAGTTTATCATGCACCCATACATAGTTTTTCCACACTCCCAAAGGTTGGTTGTTAGAAAATGCCTGGCCATTAAACCCGCCTATGTACAATTTTAGTGCAATAAAGTATTTAAAATAAATAATGCTAATTTTCCTGGTTCACGCTATAACCTTTGAATAATTTAACCCTATCGTAAATTTTATTTTTTTGTTTGTTCTCTTCTTCCGATGGATGATGAATGAGGTGAGCAAATACAGCCAAGTCTGACGTAATATATCTTTCTTTTTATGAGTTAATGAGGTCATCATCAAATTTCAGATGCTGCAGAATTTGATGCTTTTCTTGGAGTTACTCGCGGCGTTTATAACACGTCGGGTATAATATGGGAGTTCACAGCGCGGGAAAACCGCAAAAAATAAACTGCTTATGAAAAAATACAAGCAAAATTAAAATGTAAAATTGGGTCACAAATTATAACCCATTTTAGACAAAGCCAAGTGTTGTAGACATGTGGCCAGATTGCGTTCAAAATTAGGGGCCGGAATGTACTACTGTACTTTTGGCGTATTTCACGCTTCAATAGAAGGGGCGTAATTTCATTTTAAAGAGGTTTTTGAACGCCTCACTCATCCCTTAATGTACCCCATGACTTGTATAAGATACGGTCTTTAAGTTTTAAATTTATCTATTTTTAAGTAAATCTAAGTTATTTTATTCGAAGTAAATGAATATATTTATTTACTTATTCAAATACTTTATTGCACTTAAAAACCTAGTACATAGGCGAGCTATAACGCCATAAGGCATTCTTCACCAGCTAACCTTGGGATGTAAGGTGATGGGCAGGATGAAGAAAAATATTAAAATAGCTTAAATTTGTAAATAAACATAATTACGCATTTATAACACTTAAAATCTCTGAGCATGTTCTACCGGCTATACTATGGTGAGTGCTCCGAAGAACTCTATAACCTAATCCCTCCCTCTCCATTCCGCAACCGAACCACACGCACAGGTCAGAATATGCATCCACATACCGTAGTCACCGTCCCTTCGCGTACGTTTAAATTTGAGGACTCATACATCTGTCGTACGATAAAGATGTGGAATTCACTTCATTTTTTATTCACAATTGCACTTCCAGCCTCTGTGTTTCCACTTTCCTATAACTTGGAGTCCTTCAAGCGAAGTGTGAAAAAGCATCTAGTCAAGCCGGCATAGTGTTAGGGACTGATGGCAGTTATGAGTGTTTGAATTCAGTTGCTAACAATCATGGACCTGGCGCGCCACTTACCAACAGGTGGGCCCAAGTTCACATGTCGTACTATATAAAAAAAAAAACATGCACTATAAATAAATAGATATATATATATAAAATGTCAAACAACTTCGTTAATTCGAGACATTGTGTTTCTCAAGAATGAATGTGGTTAGAAGGTTTTTAAATGCGCGCCTTATAGTCAGTTGTTCCACTGACGAGCGGCAGCAACAGTGAAGGAATCTGAATATCTGCTAGTGGAATGCGAAGGAATCTTTAGCTGATTGCTGTCGCGAAGGGGCGAAGAGCATTAAATATAAATTAAAAGCTACCTAAATAATAAAATTAAAAATAAACTAAACTATAAAATAAAAAAATGTCTTCTGGAGACGTCCCATCCGAGATAGTCCCAAGGAGACTGGCAATATTTCCCCTCTGTATAGCGAGGCTAATACGTTGGCAGAAATATTATATTATTAGAAATATATTGCCAACCTTCCTGTCTCCAGACATTTCTGTCAGCCAAGCGCCTCGCTGACCAAGTAAGTATTGTTTCAAGCCCTGTTATTTTTATATAAATATCATCATGGCAAGTTTACTACCTCCTCCTCCTTAGTCGGTACCCCACTGATGGGGATCGTGACTCCGTCGCAGACGCAGCTCATCCACCAGCCGTCTCCAACTGTTTCGGTCCTTGGCGTAGTGGATGGCCTGGTGTACAGGGATGTTCAGGTGGTCAGTCACCTCGCTTGGGGCTTCTTCCTCTTGTTTTTTTACCGTTTACCTTGCCCGTGATTAGAAGTTTTTCTAGATTATCGTCTTCTCTTCTTGCAATGTGGCCAAAGTATTGCAGAATTCGGGCAAAGCAGACGGTAGAGAGTCTTTGCTCCCTGGTCAGCTTAAGCTCTTCGAGCATAGAAATGTTAGTACGTCGTGCGGTCCAAGGGATTCTGAGCAAACGACGCCAGCACCACATCTCAAACGCATCAATCCTCGCTCTATCCGCGGCTTTTATGGTCCATGTCTCTGAACCGTACAGAAATATCGAGAAGACAAGTGTTCTCACGATGTGAATTTTTGTCTTTCTGGATATGTTGCTGTCACCCCACATTCTGTTAAGTTGGGTCATCGCAGTTCCAATTCGTCGACGAATTTCCCCTTCGCAGCCTCCCTTATTACTAACCGTGGAGCCGAGGTATAGGAAATCGTCCACGGTTTCATAGACATCAAGGTCTGTTTACTTACTTGAAAGTAAAAATTGCCATTTGACTTCATTGCAAATTCGAGTTGACGTTGCTCTATATGGTCTTCAACAGTTGATAGTGTGACCGCCTCCGTGGTCTAGTGGTAACAAACGTTGCCGTGAACTCGGGAGGTCGTGGGTTCGATTCCCACCGGGGGCAAGTTGTACATTGTATAATTTGTCTCGGTCTGGGTGTTTATATGTATAATATGTATCTATTGACAAAAAAAAAAGTATAATATGTAGTTTATCAACCATCTAGTTTCCATAACACAAGCCTGTTGTGTGTGCGCTGTGTGACCTGTCTGGAAATATTTATTTATTTAGTGTTGCCCGAAGCAAGACTAAGTGTAATATTTAAGAAAGAAGAAAGAAAGAAAGAAAGAATTTCGGATTGGTACATGCAGGGGTTCGAACCGACCTTTTTAGGATTTAAAGGAAAGCGTTCATCACCAGCACACCCACCTTGTTTTTTTCTTACCCCTATACCTATTACACAGATAGTTTTTTACAAAACAAAATTAAGCCCGGTAGTTCTATAGTCAACGTAAGTATACCTACCTACTATACGCACCTAATTAATTACAAATGTTACTAGTTATTTTTGGAGGGAAATATTCAATTATATGGGACAATATGGCGATGTGTTTTGGCGCCAATTTAATAAAAACATGGCACAAGCATTTGGCTCGTGTTCAACTTACCCATTCCGAATTGTGCTCAGAGCGCTTAGAACGATTATGATACTGACCGTCGCGCGTCGTTCCGAATCAAGTATCGCGATTTGGATGCTCAGAGCGTGATATCAATTCGGAACGGTCTAAATCACATTTTCATTCATAAAATGATAGTTTTTTTTTTAAATGTATGGAAGATAAATTGCGGCTTTGAGTATGAATACTAACAAATATACATCTCTCGGTTTATTCATCTTCATATGTGTAAAGTTTAATATTATTAACTTATTTTGATCTTTTAAAATAAATTGCCGTGTTACAAACATTTTTTTTTCCACTTCCTACTTTAATATTAATTATAGATTTGTTTTAGAAGTAACATACAAACTGTATAAACGAATTACAATATTCAATAATTTAAGAGAAAACCTAATATTAAATAAACTTGAAAATGGCGCGCGACATAATGACAAAAAACTGACAGCGCTCAGAGCGATCTACCTCGATATCGTGAGCAGTCTAAGCGCGAGAAATGATGTCGTTTGTGACGTCACAGAGCTTGGCAAAACAGTTTAAGCGCGTATCGGAACACCTTTAAGCGTGCTTAGATTACTATTATCGCGTATCGGAACGAAAGGTTAGTGTTGTGTTCTCTTCTCCCGGTGGATTATGAATGAGGTGATAGGGCAGCAAAGGGTCTACTAGCCCATACAGCCAAGTCTGACATAATATATTTCTTTCTTATAAGTTAATGAGGTTATCATTTGATGCTTTTCTTAAAGTTACTCGCGCGTTATAACACGTCGGGTATAATATGGGAATTCGCAGCGCGGGAAAACCGCAAAAAATAAACTGCAACTTTTATAAAGTCCATTTTATCGTTTTCCATAATTATTGTAGCACATTATTAAACAAAACAACACCACTTTTGACAATAATATCTACAGAAAAGTAATTTACAAATCAAAAACTTGCACTTGACAGTCCGTGAAAATGACGCGAAGAACTCCGTTCAACTTGGCGCTTTTTTTTCTTAATTATGCTTTGACATGCGTCCAATTATCGTTTTCATTCTGTACAAAGCAAGATTCCATCGATCAACGATCCTTGATTCAGTAAAAATAAGCACGCTGTGCTCAGTACGTGAACACGGAGTTTGTAGGTGGAAGACAACTGTTGCGTTCTACTTGAAATCGCGTTTTTTTGCTGAATGTTGCTTAAATGAATGAAAACGCTTATCAAACGACTTTCAAAGTGAAATAAAGTAAAAAAAAATGCTATTACAGCGCCAAGTCAAACATGCTTTAGGTAGCGTTACAAAATAAAAAATATTTATCTTGTTAAATAAATATTTATTTGAAGAAATGTACGATATGTGTTTGTATTCTTGTATAGTTATATCTATATACTATAAAATACTCCTTTAATCCTAATCATTTTTTTTCGAATCCTTTGAATAAACCCGTCTCTGTTACGTGAAAATGTTAAAAAAAAAAACCGTACATCTATGGCAAATTTTATTTAAATCGGACAAGCAGTTTAGACATGAAGGTAGATTAGAACAGGCAAATAGATATATAACCGTGTTGCCACTAGTCGTGGTCAGATGACTACGTCCATACGTCTGTACTGTACGTCTCAGGGCTCAATTCAATTCAAAAATTCTTTATTGCACTAAAAAAAAAATTGTACATAGGCGGGCTTAATGACTAAGCATTTTCTAACAACCAACCTTTGGGAGTGTGGAGAGGTAACAACGAAGGGTGCAATTTATTATAATAGGCTTACATACTAACATTACATATACTGAATAAATATATACATAAATACCTACATATCTATATATAATATAATTAAGTTAAATTAGTACACACATGGTTAAAGTAACAGTTGATTTAGAATAATAATAATGATAAGAAACCATTCTGACAAAGTTCGTCAAATTTCATTCGGTTATAATAATGTGAAGGCGAGATAAATATACATACAGACACAACTTATTTCACAATATAATATATAAATATATAATAAGTATTATAAAAAAAAAAACAAAAAAAAAAAACATAAGTAGGTATGTATACCATTAAAGTCAATTTTTTTTTTCTATGTGTTAATATTCTATTAAAACAATAATTTTAATGATATAATGATACCTATATGTTTATTTTTGGTTACAAAAGATTATTTAAATAATCCATACTATACGATCCAATCACGTCCATTATAATCAATGTTTTAACGTGCGTTAATCATTCTTCCGGAAACTGGCGGTTATGCACTGCACTAATAGCAGAAAACAGAA
Organism: Tinea semifulvella; assembly: GCA_910589645.1. NCBI lineage: Eukaryota > Metazoa > Arthropoda > Insecta > Lepidoptera > Tineidae > Tinea > Tinea semifulvella. Next base: position 8,211,159 of record OU342619.1, read on the forward strand.
ATTGAAAATACTTTAATTTGAATTAAGAACGTGTCAGACTTCCGCTGCGTCGGCCAATAACAAAGCGTTTCCGCTCCATTGTGCGCAGTTCGAGAGATGGGATAAAATAAAAAAATAAAATATTTGATTCTCACTTGTTTATTGTTCCAGAGATTGTGAACCATTTTAGGGATGTAGTGTTGATATTAAATTATGTAAAATTGTCCTTAAAAGAGAACCGAGTAAAGGCCTTAAACGGAACTTTTACGCGGAGATCGTCATAAATCACATGAGATCATCATGGGTCCGTGGTCCGAGGAGGCTCTGGCGTTCTCTCGGGAGCTTGGAGAAAAACTTCACTTGGCGACGGGTGACCAAACTACGCCTATCGGACGGTTATAATTTCAGTTTTATTTGTAGTGTAAGTTATTTTATTTTTTTGTTTATTTAGTGTTAGATTTTATTTTTATTTATTTAATATAACTATTTTATTTGAGTTTTCAAAACTACCTAAAAAAAGTTATTTTTTAAAATATTAATTAATGCAACTAAACTCTAACTCTAGCGGTTAAATCCTTGGATTTAGACTCGGAGGTACCGGGTTATAATAATAATTGTTAATAAAAAAATAATAATAATAATAATAATTTGTGCCGTTTGCTGTGGAAACTCTGGGCCCATGAAGTCCAAGCGCAAAAAAGGTTTTAAAAGACATAACACCGCGTCTTGTCGTCCCCTCCATTGACAAGAGGGCTGGCTCTTTTTTCGCCCAAGGAATCAGTATTGCAATTCAGTGGTGAAATGCAGCCGGCGTTCTGCCACCATTCCTCGCGGACGGGACTTATATCCCTATTCTTAGTATTCATATTAATTTTATTTTATATTTTGTAAATAGAAAAAAAAACTTATATCGTGAGTTTTGTACGCTAGAGATATCGATGAGCTTGCCACTTGTCATGATTGGCTAAATGTAAAACCGCTTCTTTATAAGCGTGGTTGCTGACGACCCCGAAAGGGATGTACAGACGTTTAGCAGGTATCGTGATGATACTTTATGTCTCTACAAATAAAATTTAGTTCACACAGAAAAAGCTTATTGTCAATCCGCTAATGGTATATAGGAACTACTAGGCACTGATAATGTATTTTATTATTATTATTAGTATCAGCAGCTCATTCATTAGATAAGCTCAATGCCCTTTTTTTTTTTTTTTTTTTTATAGACGGTGAATCAATAAATCATCAATGATACGCCCCCTGCCTGAAGGGCCAACGCGGGTGGGGGTCGCATGCCCGACTCATCCGGACTAAAATCCTATAAACCGTCTCCGTTGGCCCTGTGTGCCTTTACAGCTAAGTCTGAGTCGTGGCTACGGAGTGAAGGCACTCGTTCGCCGCGTAGCTCAATGCCCCTTACTCATAAAATATTTATCCTAATCTGAAATGGTTGACAATCCCTACTACCTGTGTCCATAGACAATAAATTATTTTCTCTGCGCTACCGTTCAAGGCGGCGCGGCCCTAACTTATACAGCCAAGCCTAATCCATTACCATTATTTATTATTTATCTTTCCCGCGTTCTTAATCAACACTACCCTGAGATTTTCTTTATACATCGCATGTAATTGTTAATCTAAACAAAATGCTTGTTGTAATATAACAGGCAATGTACAATAAAAAATATAACTTAAGATCCCCAGAAAAAGAATGGCTTTAAAAACAGCAATAAAATATAAAGATCAATTTGTTCAAATTAAACTTCTAATGGAGCTTGAAGATTGTAATTTTCCTTACGGCTTCTTTTGAGTTTGATTTGTTTATTGTAGGTTTTTTAACCTTGTTTTTTATTTACTGAAGTATAATATTGTAATTAATATTTATTTTTAAAACTATAGGAAGGCCTTCTTTTACTCTGGTTTTCAAGACACAGGTTTGTTATGTGTCCTAGTGGTACAGGGTAGGTAAGGAACAAAAAAGCTTGTTTGCTTGTTCAATGACCTTTACCACAGCGTTCATTTTAAAGTGAACGTTATTTCAAATAAACAATAGTGTCTATGCTATGTTCGACTTAAGCAAAGCTTGCTTTATTTTAACGAACTTTCCTTAAATTATGTGAAAACCGTATTGCAACGGCAAGTTAAACGACTTTCAAAGCGAATAATAGCGCTAACAGCGACAAATCAAACACGGATCTATAATTATCAATAATAGTAAATATATTCTTAGTCAAATCCATAATATTTATAGTTACTTTTTGGTATTGTATACAGTTGCAATGAATAAACATATAAATAGGTTTTTTTCGGTGTTTTGACATCGGATTTTATATTTTTGTGCTCTACGACTATAATATTTATTCGAAGTAATATACAAACAGTATAAAAGAATTACAATATTAAATAATTAAAAGAAAGCCTAACTTTAAATGATATAATAAAAAAAAACTACTCTACAAAATAACACATACTAAGGCTGACCCTTTGAGCAAAATAGTCTCTTCTTAAAGGGTTACCCGTCGCCAAGTGAAGTTTTTTCCCAAGCTCACGAGAGAACTGATATTTTTATTGTACATTGTGTGTTATATTGTACCATTCTTGTGTTAGTTTAACGATAACACGTTATGAATATTATAAATATTAGCAAAAACAGGGTTATTATTTTCAGTTGTATTTTTGATCGAAGTAACAAATCATGAACGCATCAATTCAGCTGCCAAGTGTCAAAAATATTTTTTATTGACCGCTACTTGTATTTTGCCTATAAAAATACCAATTATTAACGTGAAACACCCAATTAAATGTTAAAAATTAAGTAAATATCTCAATAATTAATAAAATATAGTCTTGATAATGTTAGTTTAATTAATTGTGTACAAGTAACTTGGTCTTTATATAGTTCATGTTGCATGTTCCTATAGCCCATTTAAATAATTAAATTAACCTCATTTATATACATTTAATTATTAGTTTTATTTGTTATTCGTTGTGTGATTTTGTTATTTATTAAACAAACTGTAATTTTTAAAATTTTGTTAGTTGTTTCATATTCCATTATTTACTGTACCAATTATTTTTTAGTTTAATTTACTAAACCATTGATAAAATGAATGTAGGTGTGTTTTTTTTCCCTATATATGTGATATTGTAAGTATTTCTCATTTATTGTAAGGTTTCTGTAATTATTTATTGTTAAAATAGTTTTTTTTTGTTATTACAACTTATTATTGTGTAGGTGTGTGAATGATTTATTATTTTAATATTCTTATTACACGGTTTACTTACTAAACATGTCCATTACATGCCCAAGAACTTCTTCTCACATGGGACACAGAATGCATAGAAGGCACACTTACGGCTTGATAGCTAGTGTACTACTGATTCAAGTGTGTCAGCTACAAACAGTTCGCTAGTTCCACGCTCAATGTCTTTATACTGTTCCAAGAGACCACATATGAAGTTAAACAAATATTATGATCTCACAGAAAGAGTTCGCCAGAAAGGAAAGAAAAATTCCAGCAAAATCTTTGCACTACTTACTAAAAGAATTGGGCAGGTCAGCTATCAATACATTTATGGAATGAGCTTAACGCTAAAGTTAATGGAGTCATACAGTTTTAGTTAGGTAGGGAGAGGAGCAGTATGGTGGATGGTGAGCGTCTTGGGAAAGAAGGTCTCCTTTGTTACCCAGCCTATTGTCAGTCACAAGCCTGATACACTATTCTTCTCATTGCTCTTTCTCACACATAATGGACCTGACATGGTGAATCCATGAAATGCTTTGAAAATTGTCTTCATTATTCTTCTCCATATGAATTGCCATTAATTTTGTTTTTTTAATTTGTTCTAAATTATTTCAGGACTTTAATTTTGGGAGCATCGGTGACTGCGGGTCTCTTTGTGTTCCATGTTGCTGTAGTGCCCTTCATCTTTAAATATTCCAAGAAATTCCAAAGGAGTTTGGTGTTTGCTAATTTTGGTAATATATTGACTTCCTCACCAACACGTCTGGCCAGTGTGGCGATTGTAGGCCAAATTCTCCAGATATGTTCTGGAAGGGCCATCACCAACAGTGGAGTTCTAGGATGCAGTGTTCTAGGGGCTGTAATAATTCAATTTAAAAAATATTTATTGCACAAAAAAAAATTGGCTTAGGACTAAGCATTTTCTAACAACCAACCTTTGGAAGATAACAATGAAGAGTGTTTAATATAATAATATTTTTATATAATAAATTTTCCTACAAATAAATAAATAAATGTAATTTATTATAATAGACTTTCATGCTAATATTACATCAAGTGAAAGAGTGAGCGAAAGTCTGATTTTATAATTGATATTGAGAATTCTTATAATCTTAACTGCCTCCGTGGTCTAACGGTTAAGTCCGTGGATTTAGACTCGGAGGTACCGGGTTTGAGTCCTGCTTAGGACATAAAAATATTTATTAATGAATTTAAATACATTAATTAAATATTTAATTTATTTCTGATATTTCTTGAGTTTGGTACGCTGGAGACTTGCCACTTGTTGTGATTGGCCTATAGTAAAGTTGGCTAAATGTGAATCCGCTTATAAGCATGGTTTCTGACCACCCCAAAAGGGAAACGGTCATGATGATACTTTACTTTACCTAACTAAGATTAGGGGGAGGGATGGCTGGCACATGCATTACATCTGTGATCGGTGCTGTTGTGGGGGCCTATGACCCGAGCCGAAACACATTGACATACCTGGTAGGGTACCGTTGTACCAGGTATTGTATTCTCATAGGTACTCATAGGTGAATTTGAAAGATATTTATTTATTGTTTTGTAAATCTGTATTTGTAAATCTGCTATAGCCCTAGTATTCTTTGCCGATTCCTTTCTCAGTCAGATTAAACATTAACAGGTCATTTGGATCTGCTAAGCTGCTGGTCTTCTGCTAACAGCTTACTCTTTGGACAACTTTGCTGCTTAGTCTTCCACTAGCAGGAGTAGAATTATTCAAAATAATTAAAATAATGACGTATCCCAAATGCCTGTAATAGGTTTACATGAATATAAATATTTTTGACTGACTTCTGTAGATGTAAAGTGAAGACCACAATTAATATATTTGTGACATTTCTGTGACAAATTAACAAGCTAGCCACTTATCATGATTGGCCTGTATTAAAGTAGGCTAAATGTAAATCATTTAAAAATATATATATTCTTTACACTCCACTAGTGTAATAATACTTTTTTTTATTGCCTTATAACCTATTTTTTCATATATTAAATTTTTTGCAGTGTCATGGCCACCCAACATAGATTTTGAGGAGCCATCCAAATCTGGAGTGCAAGGTGGTAGGAATTTAAGCATTGAATTTGAATCCAAAGTCAACAAGGGCAAGATTAAAATTGGTAAGTCTACTACAGTCTGACCACTGAGAGAGTAATTGTGATAGTTATGGATAGTGACAGAATTTAACTTTTTAACAACATGTGCATCGTGTCCACTTGATGGTAAGCGGAATGCAAGGGTAAATAAATGTCGCCAGCCACTGGCAACCGTCTTCAGTCCCTACCATTATGCCAGTCTGTGATTGTGTGAATGTGATTACGGTTGTTTTTCCGCACTTACTTTCTATGGGATGATTCTCCAGGAAGACCAGGTTCCTGCAGACCTCAGAATGAGTCCCCGCAGTCTGGAGAAACTTCAGTCTAAGCGCAGCCACACCCGAATAGTACATATACATGGCCTATAGTTATAGGAATAGGGAAATACACTGGCTCAGAGAGCATTCCACATCTTCAGTGTATGATAGATGTAAGTCTCTATGTACGCCTATGGATACTGTCTACGGTATGGGGTATGTCTTCAAAACAGTCAACATAGTAAAGTTTGTAGAACCTCTCAGGGAGGCCACATCTCGGCGAAGCTGCAGCGATTCGAGTGTTTTAAACACTAGTATCCGAATCGCCTGCCTATGCAGGACATAGAGAGCATCTGTAAGCTACTTAGCAAAACCATCTCAGAGATGAGAACGATATTCCATGTATGACCTTATTTGTGCTTTATAAAGCATAAGTCTAGTGAGGCCGAGAAAAACCGTTTCACCTTGGTATCCCAAGTTTTTTGCACGCCATTTTGGTTAGTTAGGTTTACTGTTGAAACTGGGTTGTAGTTTCAGAACAGTGTTCTGAAGAGACCATACTCTTGTGTATATGGACTTCTTGTGTCTGGGTCTTACTGGCATTAAACTGGGTTAGGTTTTGAACACACCTCACAGGTATTTTGAGAAGTGTGTCGTCCGTCAGGGAATGTTACATCTTTGCTACTTGGTCGCTTCCCACAGCCAGTGGACTTATTTTGGATTTTAAAACGTTACCTTAAAAACATTAGTCAGCGTGAGTGACGTCACTTAATAATACGATGACCTTGTTCGACTTGAATACAAAGCGCACTTTTTTACTGAAGTTAAGTTAAATCAAATGAAAATGCTACTCTTAGACTTTCAAAGCGAAATAAAGTAAAAGGTCAAACATGGGGTACGTGAAGTCATCCGGGAGCCATTTGCAACCGTTTCAAGTTTCAGAACGAAAATTCTAACACCATATTTTAAAGTAGACTTTAAGGTAAATAAATTAAATTGTCAAGTAGGCTATTAAAAAAGGCATAGGAAATTTATTAGACATAGACTATAATTTCAGAAAAAAATCAATATAATAAACTATTGTTTTTAATGATTTCAGGAATATGGCATATACTTCCAAAATCAACTTGCGAGAAACTGAAAGGCAAACTAAACTCAAACATAGACAAGGAAGAGCTAAATCAGATTCTAGATAGTGAATTGGCTAGTACTAATTTACCCATTATGTTTTATTGCCACGGTAAGGTCTATTTTTAATTTTAAACTTATATATTAAATTATTTTTAAAAACTGCTTTCGGGTCTTGCGGTTAAGTCCGTGGATTTAGACTCGGAGGTACCGGGTTCGATTCCTGGTTGGGACATAATAATATTTATTAATGTAAATAAATACATTTAATTAATAATAATTGTATAATTTGTCTCGGTCTGGGTGTTTATATGTATAATATGTATATGTTTACAAAAAAAAAAGTATAATATGTAGTTTATCAACCATCTAGTTTCCGTAACACAAGCCTCGTAGCTTACCACGGAAACTAGATGGCGCTGTGTGACCTGTCTGGAAATATTTATTTATTTTATTTATTTATTCCATGGAATTACTGTGCTGGTGCCGGAGCAGAGAGAAGAGAAGAAAAATGAAGTGTCTCGGGCTTGAGACCCACTATAGACCGCTTTGAACAGAGCAAACTAGGTGTTTGACGTTGACCGAGTAATATTTATTATGAATTCATTGTAATCTTTCAGGTAATTCTGGCAGCCGAGGAGCTGAACATAGAGTCAAACTATACAGCTTCTTCCAACAAATGAATTTTCATACCATAGCTTTTGATTATAGAGGTATTTTTTATTTTTTTTATCATTACAACCACTAGTCCTAGCCACAGCGTCCTAGACCTCCACTGTTGGTGATGGGCCTTCCAGAACCTACATCTTGGCGAGGGTCTGATTTTTAATGACTATTAATTAATGACTCCACAAGTTGGTATTAGTGGAACCGGGCCCGACGATGAAGACATCATTGCAAACGCCACATACTATCAACGAGAACAACAAATAGGTGGTAGGCAGAGCCGGACTGATGGTGGTAATTTTCCCAGTCTGCCGGGGTGGGGAAGTATCCATCGTTCGTGCCGATAAACCCAGTAAAGTGTATCCACATGGTTCGGGATCAGGCTCGAATTGCCATGATGTCCAGTCAAGCCGGCATAGTGTTAGAGACTGATGTCAGTCGTAAGTGTCTGATTACAGTTTCTAAAATTCATGGACCTTGCGCGCCACTTACCGTCACATGTCGTGCTAGTATATATAAAAGTAAAATAAATATGGAATTTGGACATTATGTAAATCAATATCTTTCGAACTCCACTTTTAGTAGTTTTATTCATAATTTTTACAATGAAAATGAGTAATTGACAACAAAACAATCAGCCATATTGAAAAATTGACACTTGTGACAATTGTGTTGCCATTTAAAAAATTCCCAATAAATGGATTATCTACTTTTATTAGCCAGAGTATTAATGTAGATATTTAATTGTTTTTTTTTAGGGTACGGAGATTCAACAAATATAGGTCCTAGTGAACCTGGAGTGGTGGAGGATTCCCTGGTAGTTTATGATTGGCTGTGTAATATCATTGGCAACACTGACCCTAATATATTTGTATGGGGACATTCTTTAGGTAACAAATTACAATTTCTTTTAAGTTTCTTTCCAGATTGAAACGCGGAGGTGCTGGATTCGATTCCTGGCCGAGAACACAAAAATATATATTTGTGACATTTCTCGATTCTGGAACGCTGGAGACATCGACGAGCTTGCCACTTGTCATGATTGGCCGGCAGTAAAGTTGGCTAAATGTGAATCCGTTTATTTATAGCGTGGTTTCTGACTACCCCGAAAGGAAAACGGTCGTGATGATAAAAGGCGGGAATTCACTTCACTTGCACTTGACAAGTCTGTGCAAAAAGGCGCGAAGGACACTCATTTATGGACAGAACATTGATGTTTATTTATTTTTGTTTTAAGGCACTGGAATTTCGTCCCACTTTTTGGGCAATTTAGATACTTTATGTCAAGAGGTTTTGGACTGCAAATCCTCTTTGCCGTTACCTAAAGGATTAATACTCGAAGCACCGTTTAATAACATGGCCGATGAAGTGGCCAAACACCCACTTTCCAAGGTAAGTACAATAGTGGGTTTGACAGTTGGCTTAGATCTCCATTAATGTTTGTGGCCATCATGCAGCAACCCCATTTATCATCACAGCCCCTAGTACACTTCCAGATTTTTCTGGAGAATTTGGCTTACACTCGCCAAGCTGGCCAGACGGGTTGGCTAGGGTCTGATGTCAATTTTTATTGACAATTTATTAACAGTTCCACAAGTATTAGTGCAACCAGAACAAATGGTTTAACATGCTCTTCTCACACGGAAAGTGTTAAAGACAAATTTCTAAGCATTTCATGGATTCACCGTGCGGGTGCCGGGTCCATTGTGTGTGGGTAAGAGATGAGAAGAATGGTGTCTCGGGCTTGCGACCGGCAATAGGCTGGTTTAAGAAAAGGAGCCTTAATACGCTCACCATCTACCATTCTACTTCTCTCCCTTCCCAACCATAATACTATGTATGATTCCGTTAATCCCGTCTTGGAAGCTCGTTCCATAAATGTATCTCCTGCAGACCTGCTTAGGCCACATTCTTTCAGTAAGTGATGCAAAGATTTTGCTGGAACCCCTCTCGCACCAACTTCGTAAGAAAAATGTATAATAATAAAATAATAAAATCATTTATTGTCACAAAAAGTTTACAGATGTAAAATAGGTGAACAATATAGGGTGATGTGTTTGTGATACCTACACGAGGTTGCCCTGTAGTGCGGGATATCGGTGCTCTTCCGTGTTATAATGTTACAACAATAAATGATGTATGTCCTCTCTATGTGTTCGTGATATATGTGTGAGTGTGTGTGAGAGGGTGTTTAAAACTGTGCTCCTTAAATAGCAGATGCCACAGCGAAATTTATCAAAAAAGGTAATAAATCAAAAATTATGTAGGTACATATTATCCCTTTATATAATTACTTTTAAAAAACATTCCGTATCATCATATGACTGAGTGTAAAGCCAGTCAGTGACTATTTTGCAACAGTTAAACTTTGAGTGCGAGTATATTGAATGAATCCTGTTAACCTTATTGTATAAATAAAACATGTAAAAACCAAAAAACCTTCGGGTAAACGTAAGGTGAAACGATCGTGTATCACAAACAATGTCGTGACGCCTTCTATTTTCCTCAATTTTTGTATCATACTTTAACGTACAGTGCTTCCTAAGAACAGTTTGCAGTACAAAGAGCTGTCGTACGGTGACATGTCTTTGGAAAAAGACGGGAATTCACTTCACTTGCACTTGACATGTCTGTGCAAAAAAACGGGAATTCACTCCACTTGCACTTGACATGTCTTTGGAAAAAGACCGGAATTCACTTCACTTGCACTTGACATGTTTATGCAAAAAGGCGGGAATTCACTCTACTTGCACCCGACATGTCTTTGGAAAAAGACCGGAATTCACTTCACTTGCACTTGACATGTCTATGAAAAAAGGCACGGTGAGTACCTCGCAAGACTGATACAGCTGGGAAGTTGGATATCGAAAGGGTCGAAAAGTGCTAACCTTGAGTACTGCCCTTTGAGCTACTTCAAGTGGCTTAAGTATCGTCTTCGGGGCACCACCCCATACTGTAATGCCATATGACAGAAGAGATTTGCAAAGTGCATTATAGACCAGCTTAAGAACTGCTGGTTCAGCAACATGTCGTAGGTTTTTAAAAATGTAGATTAATTTGCGTATTCTAGAAGTTAGTTAGTTGCGTATTCTAGTATGTCTCATTGGTATAGGTGGTAGGCAGACTGATGTTAGTAACTTGCTCAATCTGCCGGGTCGGGGAAGTATATCCAGTAAAGTGTATCCACACGTTTTGGGATCAGGCTTTTGTTCTTACTGTGTAATTAAGTTATTTGGATTTTAAAAAACAAAAAAACTATGATTAAGAATGAAATTTGGTCAGTTCCGAATTGATATCTAAGCTCTAAGCATTCAAATATATATTTGATTTGTAACAACTGTCAGTATCATATTTATTTTAAGCAATTTGAGCATGATTCAAAACAAGGGGAAACTAAATTAATACTTTTGACAAAAAATCCAAAGAATAAATGCGATAGATGTACTTCTGAGGTGTCTGTTAGTCACCTAATAGATTGCAGCGCTTACGATAATGACAGATCTCGCTTCAATTTACCCCCAACACTAAAAATGTGCCTCAGTGATGAACATTATCAGGATGTGTTCGGCTTCTTAATTACGGTTAATATGTTTAAAAATATTTAAACCCACTGTAGAATTCATGTGTTATTTTAGGCGGTCGCTTATGACCATGTTGTTAATAGCGACCTTAAATAAATAATAATAATACAAAAACAAATTCTTTTGCCAAAGTTTATCTTGTAAAATAGTTTTTATTTTTTGTCAATATAGAATTTTTTTAAAACCTGTATTTTTCCAGCTAGTAACTTGGCTACCGTACTACGAGAACACGTTTGTGTCTCCATTCCGTCATTGTAACGACTACACCTTCACTTCGGACTTACATCTCAAAAAGGTCACATCTCTGCCAATACTCATACTTCATGCTAAGGATGACGTCATAGTACCCTACGTCGTCGGGGCCAAGGTAAGTCATGAATCGATCCGTGGTGAATAATTTAAGTAACAAACAAATACAGATACAATTACAAGTACAAGTAAAAAAAATACAAGTACAAATACAAATACAAGTACAAGTACGAATACAAGTACAAATACAAGTAAAAGTACGAATACAAGTACAAATACAAGTAAAAGTACGAATACAAGTACGAATACAAGTACAAATACAAATACAAGTACAAGTACAAATATAAGTACAAATACAAGTACAAGTACAAATACAAGTACAAATATAAGTACAAATACAAGTACAAGTACAAATACAAGTACAAGTACAAATATAAGTACAAATACAAGTACGAATACAAGTACAAATACAAGTACAAATACAAGTACAAATACAAGTACAAATACAAGTACAAATACAAGTACAAATACAAGTACAAATACAAGTACAAGTACAAGTACGAATACAAGTACAAATACGAGTACGAATACAAGTACAAGTACGAATACAAGTACAAATACGAGTACAAGATTTATTTTATATTTATTTATTTTAATATTTTTGTAACTACTTCGAATAAATAAATATTATAAAGTATATAAAAGACAGTACACGAACAAATACCAACACAAATACAAGTTAAAATACAATATGAACGTGTCAAATTTCAATATATTAAAACTTACATCTCAGAAAGATCACATCTCTATTATATCTTTATAAAATATATCAAAGTGGTGTGTTTTCAGTTATTCAAATCTATAAAAGCATCTCGTGGCGAGAATGGCGGATATTTAAGGTTGCATTCGTACGAGAGTGAACTCAAGTTGGGACACAAAGGGATATGGAATGCTCCAGATTTGGAAAAAGTTGTAGGGTAAGTTATAACAGTTGTAGGGCAAGCTAGCATAGCTGTGCGGTAGTTCATAAAAATTGTAGGACAAGCTGGCATAGCTGTGAGGTAGTTCATAAAAGTTGTAGGACAAGCTGGCATAGCTGTGAGGTAGTTCATAAAAGTTGTATAGTTATGTAAGTTGTATGATACGTTATAACGGTTGTAGGACAAGCTGGCATAACTGTGAGGTAGTTCATAAAAGTTGTAGGTTATGTAAGTTGTATGATACGTTATAACAGTTGTAGGGCAAGCTAGCATAGCTGTGAGGTAGTTTATAAAAGTTGTAGGTTATGTAAGTTGTATGATACGTTATAACAGTTGTAGGACAAGGTGATATAGCTGTGAGGTAGTTCACAAAAGTTGTAGGTTATGTAAGTTGTAAGATACGTTATAACAGTTGTAGGACAAGGTGACATAGCTGTGAGGTAGTTCACAAAAGTTGTAGGTTATGTAAGTTGTATGATACGTTATAACAGTTGTAGGACAAGGTGACATAGCTGTGAGGTAGTTCACAAAAGTTGCAGGTTATGTAAGTTGTATGATACGTTATAACAGTTGTAGGTTATGTAAGTTGTATGATACATTATAAAAGTTCTAGGTTATGTAAGTTGTATGATACGTTATAACAGTTGTAGTTTATGTAAGTTGTATGATACATTATAAAAGTTGTAGGTTATGTAAGTTATATGATAAGTATTTAAAGTTGTAGGATAAGCTAGTTGTATGGAAGTTAAAAAAAAAATACTTTATATAAGATGGTAAATTATACAAGTTATAGGGTAATTTATATGAGTTCTAGGGTCAGTTATAAAAAGTTGTAGGTTCAGTTATAAACAGTTATAAAAGTGGTAGGGTCAGTTATAAACAGCTATAAAAGTGGTAGGGTCAGTTATAAACAGCTATAAAAGTGGTAGGGTCAGTTATAAACAGTTATAAAAGTGGTAGGGTCAGTTATAGAAGTGGTAGGGTCAGTTATAAACAGTTATAAAAGTGGTAGGGTCAGTTATGTATGTGCGTTTTTGTTCTGTAGTTATTTTTCATATTATCAATGTTTTATTTTCTTTATTTACAGGGACTTCGTGTCAGCGAATAAATAAAAGGCTGTTGATTAATTTAAAATAATTAATATTAAATAAAAAATGTGATTTTATTTTGTAGTTACTCGTTTGTACTTAATTTATTGTTTATGTTTTAAAAAAAATACTAGTTGTGTAATTCGGCGTTGTTTAGTGGTCAGCTAAAACAACCTCTAGATGGCGGTAGGGTCGCATGTCATCCAACCTTGTCTTTCAAGTAACAACTCTGTCAGCTTCAGCACATAGGTAGGTAGCATAGCTGGGCACCGTTAATCAAATAGTTAACTTCGTTAATCGTTAATCCGTTAAAAAAAAAGTTAGCTTCGTTAAACGTTTCGGAAGAATTAACGGAAGTTAATGTTAATCCGTTAATATGTGTAAAATTGCATTTTTATATCGTTGCGTTAGTGAACTTATAACACCTGTTGGTTTAGGTTCTGGAAGTTAACAGGTTAATATATAATATTGTCAGAATGAGTTCTCTTTTTTGTCTTGCCTCGGTTAGAGCCCGCCTTAACAATTTCTTTAAACTGTACGTATTGTGACTCATGTACCCTTCTTACATGTCGTTTCAAATTATTCAGACTTGATACATGAACTTTTATTTTGGTGTCTTTCGGCAAGCAACGCTTACAAGCAAAAAGTATTTGCTGGCCCGATCTGGATACAAATTCCACATACTCAGTTAAATGTGGCCAAGGATTCTCATCAGGACCTCTGAAATCCGATTCCATGTCTTCCATGATATAGTTTTAATTACTACACTGCACAGTACACTTTTCTATCTAAATAATTACACTGCACTCTTCTTTATTAACACGCAAATTATCACTGACAGTAATTTGTAATAACAACAAACACAATCGTCACTCTAAGCACTGGCGCTAGTACTTCGCAGTTTTCTTACTCGCACGCGCCGACAAAATATATCTAGTTTTGTTTTTGTCTCACACGCCGCCCGACACTTGTCGTTTCATACTTGTCTGAACCTGTTTTTCGCGCCACACCGCGGTGCCGTGCCGTAAATAGTGGCATTGGATTAACGATTAACGGACTTCTGCATATTAACGGAAGTTAACGTATCCGTTAACATTTTTAAAAGTTAACCCGTTAATCAAAATGTTAACTTCGTTAATTAACGATTAACGGATTAACGAGTTAATGCCCAGCTATGGTAGGTAGGTGTAAGAAATTTATAAATCGTTATAGATTCTAAATTGTTAGTCAAAATGAAAAATAATAAGAGATACCTCAACATGATTTTCAAATACCTATTCGATGACTCAATATAGTTCACCGTCATTATTTTTTTTATTTCCCACAATATGTCGTCTGGTTGTCGCCTTAATGAAATTTGATTAATGTCATATCTCCAGTGACACTCGCGTGATAAAGATGAATCGATTGACGTGAGAATTATCAAAATCTGCCAACGCGTTTGGTCTCCAGTGTGACACAAGGCAGTTAGCAGAAGACTAACAGCTTACTCCTTGGACCACTTCGCTGCTTAGTTCCACTAACAGGAGTAGAATCTTTCTAAAATAATTTAAATTATGACGTGTCACAAATGCCTATAATAGGTTTGCTATAATATATATAAAAATATTTTTCAAATTTCATTATATGCATAGCTGGGCACCGTTAATCAAATAGTTAACTTCGTTAATCGTTAATCCGTTACAAAAAAAGTTAGCATCGTTAAACGTTAAAGCGTTACATTTCGGAAGAATTAACGGAAGTTAATGTTAATCGTTAATCCGTTAATATGTGTAAAATTGCATTTTTTATATCGTTGCGTTAGTGAACTAATAAAACCTGTTAGTTTAGGTTCTGGAAGTTAACAGGTTAATATATAATATTGTCAGAATGAGTTCTCTTTTTTGTCTTGCCTCGGTTAGTCAGTGCTGTCGTATGGAGCAGAAACGTGGAAAGACTGGGTCTAGTCCATAAATTTAAGGTCGCTCAGAAAGCTATGGAGAGAGCTATGGTCGGTATTTCTCTGATGGATAAAGTCAGAAACGAGGAAATCCGTCGGTGAACCAAAGTTACCGATAAAGCCCTCAAAATTAGTAAGCTGAAGTGGCAATGGTCTGGACACGTCTGTCGTAGAACCGATGAACGATGGAGTAGACGGGTTCTAGAGTGGAGACCATGTACGGGAAGACGCAGAGTGTGGGACGATCCTCCGTTAGATGGACGACTGAAGAAGGTCGCTGGTGGGGGTTGGATGAGGGTGGAGAGACACAGGCTGTTGATGATATTCCTATATTGTACAATTATATAACAAAAAGAGTTTGATAATCAATTATTTTCTTTTTTACATTATTTTTTTCTTAAATAAGGTATAGTTTTAAAATTCCCCCGCGTGTCTCAAAAAGCAAATCTGTGTTTCCAAATGGACACAAATATAATAAATTATTTATTAAATATTGGTGTTTTATTTCATCCATTTCCCCCTAATGCTCCTATGGTTTCCTTCACTCAATTATTCTTTCCATCTATTAAACTTAAAATCGGTTATAATTTCCTTTTTTTGTCACCAAAAGTAAAATATTAACTAAGAAAAACTTAAGTTGTTACGACCATATATCCTAACATCAATTCTGTGGTGTCAAGGAAAAAGGGGATAAGTACATAACTTGAACTTTTCACTAGAGGCAAATTAAGAAAATAACACAATTTTATAATTTACGCAAGCATCAATTTCATTAGGTGCATACTTTAGGTACGAGTCGACTCATCTCACTATGCATAACTGAATTATTGGCTGTAAAAGCGCGATACTGAGATAACTCGATTGAATTTTTTACTTATTTATGCATTTTAATGTTACGACTAGCCCCTTTATGTACGTAGGGGTGTAAAAATAAACTGTACGGTTTATAGACTCATCTCCTTATTGCATTGACGCATATGAATGTTTTGAACTAATAGGTACAAAAATATAAAAAAAAAAAAATCGGAAAAAAAAAACAGTAATGATACCTACATGCAATTAGGCAAAGAATACAAAAACAAAGAGTCATAAATTACATTCGAATCGCTTCCTTTGATATTTCTTACTAAGAACATATAGGAAAATGTTAAAGTGGTGGTTTAAGTACAACACGAACCTAATTATCGTTATATATATATATATATTTTTTACCAATTTTTTTTTTAATATTGCCAGACATGTCACACAACGCCATCTAATTTCCGTGGTAAGCTACGAGGCATGTGTTACGGAAACTAGATGGTTGGTAAACCACATATTATACTTTTTTTTTATATATATAAATATATACATATAAACACCCAGACCGAGACAAATTATACAATGTACAACTTGCCCCCGGTGGGAATCGAACCACGGAGGCGGTCGAAAATAATCGAAAAGTTGCATCAATAAACTATTCAATTTACAATTTTGCTGATCATCTATAAGTACCTTAGTGATATTGGTTTTGAAACTGCTGCAGCTTTGTGTGAACATGTCGACCGAGGCAAGTCTGTCGTCGTGGACGCGACACATTCTGGCGAGTGGCGCCCGTTTGCCCTTGCCATTAATAGCTTTAAGCTTAAGTATCATTTTTGTACCGTCTCGCGTCGATTCATTGTCGGGCATTCGCTGTACATACACGCACCTACAGAAATAAACGCTTCAAACAAAAAATCTTTCACATACTTCACCAGCCAGGGTACCCCGCCCCGAGTCATCCTACAAAGCGCCTTGGCCCCAACATAAGTGTTGTGAAATTTGTTTATGAAACCCGATTTGACTTAAGCAAAACTTAAAGATAATTCCTTAGCTAAGAAATAATTAAGTAGAGATTTGAGAAACCGGTTGTGTTAAACGTGCATTTTCAAGATTAATAAATTTAATTTTATTTAATAACTTAATTGCACTTTGTACAAAGGCGGACTTAGCGCCCTTCGTGTCCAGTACAATAACGCGTTCAGGGTGCTGATGGTGCTGCCCCGTCGTTGCAGTGCCTCTGGGATGCTAGCAGAGGCGTGGGTGGATGGATTCTATGCTATTATGAGGAAGCGCTGTGCCTCAATCGTCGCCCGCGTGAGAGGCAGCCCAAGCAGCATCCTGGCCGTGTGGGCTGATAGGTGGGACTCTCCGTTCTTGGGGCACTGGATACGCCTGCTTGTCAGCAGGTGAACTGGGCCCCGGAAAAGGAAAAAATATAAATATTTTTGTATTAAAATTTTGTATTTTTACTAACACGAGATATTATAAGATTTTTTTAAATAATTGTTACTAACACATATGGAATTTATTCTGAAATAAAGTTTTATTATTATTATTATTAATGCCGCTCGACATTCTTTGACAGCCAAACCTTTAGAACATTTCAGACAGTATCAATGGTAAGTAGGTGCAATATTCTTAAATGACAATTTGTAAGATATAAATATATATATAGACAACAAATACATACTAATAACTGCCTCCGTGGTCTAGCGGTAAAGTCCGTGAATTTAGACTCGGCGGTACCGGGTTCGATTCCTGGTCGGGACACAAAAATATTTATTAATGTAAATAAATACATTTAATTAATATTTAATTTATTTGTGATTTTTCTCAAGTTTGGTACGCTGGAGACATCGACGGGCTTGCCACTTGTCATGGTTGGCCTATAGTAAAGTTGGCTAAATGTGAACCCGCTTGAATAAGCGTGGTTTCTGACCACCCCGAAAGGGAAACGGTCGTGATGATACTTTACTTTTAAAAACTAAAATAAAATTACTATAAATAATAAAATTGGTGCAAATCGCTGCCTCGTTGTCTCGTTAAATGGCCAATGCTGATAAATATTGCCCAGCCCTCTTGTCCCCCGAGGTATTGACGAGCTGTTATGACAACGCCTTGAAAATTGCATGTGCACTTGGTCCGCACGGCCCGAGAGTTTCAACTCCAAACGGCGCAAAAACACATCTCTCCCAATAAGCCGAGTGTATTAATGATATGTTTGTTATCTATAAAAGTTATAAATGTTGCTAGTAGCGTAAATATAAATGTTTGTACATTGCTCGCTCTAATATTTGATGCCTTAGGATGAATAGAAGTATAATAAAGTATCATCACGACCGTTTCCCTTTCGGGGTGGTCAGAAACAACGCATATAAAGAAGCGGATTTACATTTAGCCAACTTTACTGCCGGTCAATCATGACAAGTGGCAAGCTCGTCGATGTCTCCAGCGTACCAAACTCCAGAAATATCACAAATTAGGTACTAATATTAATTAGACTTAATCGCTAGACCACGGAGGCAATAGTCGAATATTTACAATTTTCATAATCTTAAACGACATTGACCCGCTATATTATCGATAAACCTAATAATAAATAACAAAAACATTAAACTAACACACGCAGATTAAGCGGTCGTGTTTCGTTATTTTATTATTATATTTAATTTAATTGTATAAAACAACACTATTAATTTTCTTCGCACATCTGGTGGATTAGCGACTTCAAACTAATGCCATTTTTAATAAATTTAAAAAAATATTTAATTTAACATATGTATTTAAAATAAAAGTTATCGACAAATAAAGTTGTACTATCGATGAAAAGCCCCGTTGACCACCTTATAGGTATGGTGAGTATTTTGCATCATCATTACAGCCCCTAGAACACAGCGTCCTAGATCTCCACTGCTGGAGATGGGCCTTCCAGAACATATGGAGAACTTGGCCTACACTCGCCACGCTGGCCAGACGGCTTGGCGAGGATTTGATGTAAATTTTTATGACAATTTATTAACGATTCCACAAGTTGGTAGTAGTGGAACCGGGACCGACGGCTTAACGTGCTCTCCGAGGCACGGGAACGGTGGTGTTGTAAATCTATGACAAATGTACTTAAGAAAAGTGTATTTCTCATTGGTACATGCCGGGGGGGTTTGAACCGACCTTTGTAGGATTTAAGGAACGCGTTCTTTAAATCGAGCCACCACCGCGCCGTATTTTCCATATTAACACAAAACTTTTAGGTACGGGTAAGCGTTTTAGGTACCGTTCCAGGTGGTTTATTTTGTAGAATAGTTTTAATTTTATAGTTATTTTTAGTTTATTTTTATTTATTTATAAACTCTTTATAATTATATAATATTTCATGACGACCTTCAGTCTTTTAAGCGTAAGGTACTGACGGCTCTTCAAGGTGTTAAGCATCCAGTTTGCTGACGAGTCACTGACCACAGAATTGTTGCTTAGTCATTGTTAATTGTGTTTTATTTATTTATTTATTAATCACCATAGGGACCTATCGGAACACTTGGTTACGTCCTAATTTACGTTAATTACAGAACAATGAAAAAACCAAAAAAAAAAAGAAAGAAACAATTCTAGAAAACAATATAATAGTCGAAAACCTGGCCAGATAGTGATGACATCATAAAGTTAAGTTAAGGTTTGTCTGAATTGGCTGTAAATGGGCCTTGTCAGTTCTAATATAAAAATATGTAACAATAAAATAGAAATATGTCACTAAAAAAATCAGTTGTCAATTGTGGATGTCACTAAAAAACTAAAATTTTGTCACTAAGACTAAGAAATACAAATATTGAGCAAAATAGCTATTGAATGTCAAAATTTAAAACTAAAATTATTATTAAAAACAAATAATCAAAAATTCTACTACCTAGGTATTGAAAAATCTGCTGTAAAGTGGCGTCGTCATAACAAGAGTACAAAGTTAAATTTAATTACAAAAAAAAAGTAATAAATTAAAATAAATAGGTATGTAAAAATATATTTTGGAAAAGTTTGGATAGGGTTCAAATTCAAATTCAAAATCGTTTATTTGCTTTAAATGTGGTACATACGGTAATATGGTTAGTAAGTGGGCTCTGCACATTTAGCCATTGTTGTGGCATGCAAAAATTGATTTTATTTAAATATATTCTTATCCAGTAAGTTTAGTCATCATTATATATTTAAATTTAGGTCAGTACATTTTATTAATAAACAGACAAAAACACAAAATAAAAATATGTCAAACAAATTCTTTTTTATACGAATTCAATAGATTTTCTCTTTCAAAAGTTATATTTATATATTTTATTTTATATTTCCAGACAGGTCACACAGCGCCATCTAATTTCCGTGGTAAGCTACGAGGCTTGTGTTACGGAAACTAGATGGTTGATAAACTACATATTATACTTTTTTTTTGTAAATATATATATATTATACAAATAAACACCCAGACCGAGACTAATTATACAATGTACAACTTGCCCCCGGTGGGAATCGAACCCACGACCTCCCGAGTTCACGGCAACGTTTGTTACCACTAGACCACGGAGGCGGTCATGTTAGGGTGTTATTGTTAATTTAAGAATGATTTTTTATTTTCCTTGTAGTTTTAGGTCTTGTTAGGTTAACTTAATTTAATTTTATTTAATTTCTTTTTTTTTTCAATAACTTTAATGTATTTTGAAAGACGTTATGATTAATGCATGCTGTAATGGTCTGTAATAAAAAAGGGCAATAACCATGTGTTAGTTCTAGTAATATTATAAATATCATTGTACCTTTTGTTGACTGTTCCTTGAATAAATAAATAAATAACCACTGGTAAAATCTTTTTTTTTATATTATTAATGGAACTTTTTAAGTTAAGATTTAATGTCAGTTTTTTTTGCTAATTGAACTGTTCATGCTTAAAATGTTAGCATGTTATCTTAGCCCCGCTGGTATTTTCGGAATTACGGTTTATAACGGAACGTCATACACAATGCCATGTTGGTACCAACACTGATGTATATAAATATAATATAAACACAGACAGACAGTGGGGTCGTCCAGGCCCGGATGCGTAATGGGCGTGGGTTGGGGATGGGGACAGTCCCCCGTTTTCCCCGGCAGGATCTCAGCGGGTAACCACCCGCCGGTAATTCATGCACGTTTAGTGCTGGGCGCCGTTACTAGTATAACAGCGCCCGTGTGGCTCACGAACCCAGGGGGCTAAGTTCGACTGCTTCAGCTCTCCTCCAGGAGTACTTCTCTAGGAAGTGGTCTCCCGTTGGGGGGCCGTGCACAAGACGGAGCGATGTTCTGGAGATGCTTGAAGTGTCCGTTGTCGGCCCGAGAGAACATACGTTTAGTCAGGCCAACGACAAAGTCCTCAATAGTAGGCATCTCCAAATCTCGAGCTAAATATAATATAAATATTTCCAGACAGGTTACACAGCGCCATCTAGTTTCCGTGGTAAGCGTAGCTTGTGTTACGGAAACTAGATGGTTGATAAACTACATATTATACTTTTTTTTTTTGTAAATATATACATATTATACATATAAACACCCAGACCGAGACAAATTATACAATGTACAACTTGCCCCCGGTGGGAATCGAACCCACGACCTCCCGAGTTCACGGCAACGTTTGTTACCACTAGACCACGGAGGCGGTCTGGAAGCGAGACGTGGATATGTTAAATATATAAACACATGAGAGTAAGGTTAATGCAGTAGAAATGCGGTCGTTGCGGCGAATATGTGGCGTCACTTTGGCGGACCGCATACGTAACGTCGAAATACGGAAAAGGGTTGGTATGAAGGAAAGCATAGGGACAAAAATAAGGAAAGGCATGCTACGATGGTTCGGGCATATTGAAAGGATGAGCGATGAAAGATTGACGAACCAGATAGATAATGCGAAAGTTGTGGGTGAAAGAGGCCCTGGCAGACCGAGACTCACATATCACGATCAAATAAATAAAACACTGACTGAAGGTGCATTAAAAAGTCTTCGTAACCAAAGGGCATGTATGAAGAGGTTAATGAATGTAGACGAAGCGAAAGAAGTATGTGTATGATCGTGTCACATAGCGCTCAATTGTCTCTGCCTACCCCGCAAGGATCTGGCGTGAAGATATGTATGTATATATGCGAGGCTTGAAAAGTACTTTTTTATTAAATCCTTATTGTTTTGCACTAGATCATGCTTAAATGGGGTGTATCACTAACTTTTTATGACGATAGATGGCGCATGATAGATGGTACCTAATATAACTGTCAGTTGCATAGAAAACTTGTATTTTTATTACGAAATTTATTATTATTATTATTCGGCTATTATGCCGAAGTGAGCAGCTTTTAAAGATTTCTAAGCGAAATCAAAGATATGGTGATCTTAAAATTGCCGTTTTATTAATATTTTATTTTTCTTTTTAAAGAAGGTGTGCGCTTTCTTAATTAGTCGTTTAATGTAGGTAACGTTAATTTAATATTTTTTTTCTGTTATAGAAAAAAAACTACAAAAACATTTTAAAATTCATGAGATATAGGTGTAAAGCAAGGTACCATTGCTGCTAGCGACATCTACAAAAAGCTTTGCCTGTTACACCCCATAGTAATAGTAATATTATTTATTTACAGATGAATATAAAAATACTGCTCTTGCTGCCAATTTGGACAGACGCCTATTTGAGGATTGAGATTTCAACGTGCAACAAATCCAATTTATACGTTAAGCATAATGGCGAACACGCAATACCATTAACTGATTACGAAATAATTAAGTTTAATATAACAGACGATAATCTCAAAATTGGCGCTAGAAAATATATTGGCAAAAGACCAGATAGGATTTATATAACAAATCCGACGCCTTGGGGTGATATTTTTAAAAAATACCACTGGAAAGAAGTGCATACAATTATTAGAATTGCAAAAAGCGAAATTTTGAACGTAACTTATGAACCAACAACTGTTTTAACACACGAAATAGTCAACAATAAATCGAATACAAGCATTTTTGATACAGATATTTATCAACGAGTCAAAAATACTATTAAAACGAATTGGATTCAAGGCGATTTAGACAATTACGGAAATGTAAGCGTTAATTTTAACGTAAAATTTGCTAAAACTAATTTGAAATTCAGTAATAATTTATCTGAAAATGTTTTTAAAAGAATGAACTTTTATATAGGCACTCAAAATGGGGGAAAAGTTAAATTAAAACCAAATACTAAGGTCACGTCAAAACTTTTTGCGATAAAAGGAAGGCTAAAAATTTCAATCGACTATGAATTTAGACTTGGTGGTGTGGTAGTCACGAATTATGCGAGGAAATATGGCAAACACTACTTCTGGTCGGTGCCAACAGAACAAATTTTGATTTACGCAAATCTCAATGCTGTACAGACGGCAAAACAAATGGTTGATATAGAATTCTACTGTGACTCTTCGCTGAAAATTTTTGATAATGGAAATCAAAGTTAAAAAAAAAATGTAGCATTGAATAGGTACAGCTGCCGTGAAATAGAAGAATTGAGTAAAATAATCTCTGATCACTTTGATTAAATAATAATAATAAAATTCTTTATTGCACATAGTTTACGAAAGTATTGTACAAGGGCGAGATTAATGCCGTAGGCATTTTCTAACAGCTAACCTTTGTGATGGCGATAAGAGATCTACCGTGGTGCAGATTATAAGAAAATTACAATATTTTTTATTTTATTTCGACGTCGACACCCTCGCCGCGTCGCATCTCAGGGGGACAGCGCATAAAGCGGGAGTCGCGGCGGAAAATGCGGAGTCCAGCAAGCGGCGCAAGTATGTAAGTATATTAAAAGATTACATATTTGTGCCGTTTGCTGTAGAAACTCTGTGCCCATGGAGTCCAAGCCCAAAAAAGTTTTTAAAAGACAACACCGCGTCTTGTTGTCTCCTCCTGTGACAAGAGGGCTGGCTCTTTCTTCGCCCAGAGAATCAGTATTGCAATTCAGCGGGGAAATGCAGCCAGCGTTCTTGCCACCATTCCACGCGGACGGGACTTATATCCCTATCCTTAATATTAATTTAATTTTATATGTTGTAAATATTTTTTTCGAATAAATGTATATATATTTTATTTTATATTATTAAGCGTCACCACTTCTTCGACAACATAAATAACAAGTCTCCCTCCAAAATATGGCAATTTTTTAATTCGCAGGGTTTGGGTCGCTGTCGTGCTCAGGTTAATCTTGGATCTGTGACACCTGATCAGCTCAACGGTCACTTTACTTCCGCTCCAGTTCTCAACAGTCTCATAAAACTAAGTACTTTAGACGAAATAGCCGAGTACCCTATGCCTGACGGAATCGAACCTTTCGCTCTGGCTGCTGTGTCTAATGATGTGGTCCTCAAGACGATTTGTTCAATAACTTCTAAATCAATAGGATGTGATGATATCAGTCGTGTTATGATCGTGACAATTATCGACCTTCTCCTTCCTATTATCACCCATATCATAAACTTTTCCCTCACATCTGGTCAATTCCCAACTCAATGGCGTAAGGCCTTCGTCATCCCACTTCCCAAAATCTCATCACCGACACTTCCGTCTCATTTTCGTCCTATATCTATACTTCCATTCTTATCTAAGGTCCTGGAGTCGGTTGTACACAAGCAGTTGTCCTGTTTTCTAAATTCCAATAACCTCATAAACCCATTCCAGTCCGGCTTCCGTCCTGGTCATAGCACAACTTCAGCTTTACTCAAAGTAACTGAAGACATTCGAGGTGGCATGGAAGAAACCAAAGTCACAGTACTTGTACTAATAGATTTCTCAAATGCCTTTAACACAGTTGATCCTGATTTACTAATCGCCATTTTGTCTTGTCTAAGGATCACATCAGATGCTTTGCAGTGGTTTTCTAATTACTTGCATAGTCGCCAGCAACAAGTTCGAGTTGATCGGGTGTCATCGGAGTGGTGTGATCTGGTTACGGGCGTCCCGCAGGGGGGCATCCTTTCACCGCTGCTGTTCTCGTTATTTATAAATGGCATAACACGTTCACTTCACTGCAGCTACCACCTGTATGCAGATGATTTGTTTCTGACCACCCCGGAAGGGATACGGTCGTTATAATACTAAGTACGATAATTGACGCAAATTTAACTGAGCTAATGAACGAACAACCCGTGTTAATCTCAAATTTAAATTTTACGTTACAATATTTGATGCTAAATAATTTATAATTACGTAGTACTTCGATACAAAAATATTTAAATAAAATTGATTAAAAAACTAATTATAAATAAAACTAAAACTAAAAATACCTATGAAGTTAAAACTATTCTACAAAATAAACTAAGGGCTTACCACCAGGGAGGGTACCTAAAATGCTCGCCGCATTTCCTCGTTGAATTATAATCGACATATTCTGTTTTAGGTAGTTATGGCATTTGGGATCGCCACACTCTTGAAAAAATCGTTTACCCAGCTCTTTTATGAATTTGTGGGTATTAAGAGAATAAACCCCCATTGTTTCAACCCCAAATGCCACAAAGTTATAATTTGATATGCTTTCTTAATTCGGCTGTATGAGCAGCCGACCCGGCCTTTTTTAATGTAGAGGAAATGTGGCAAGCGGCAAAGGTATCCACACAGGTGGCATCCCAAACACGACATCTTACGTAGGATTTATTTATTTTATTGTAAGGTGGTCAAGCAGACTGTCCTTCGACATACATTGTTAAATTTTGATGTGACTAAATAAATAGTACCTAATGAGAGATCGTAGTTTTATTAACCTCATAGCCCGCAGTCGAGAGCACGTTTGATTTTTGCCAATGGGGTGTATCAGGCAAAGCTTTTTGTAGATGTCGCTAGCGGCAATGGTACCTTATTTTCCATCTTATCTTATATCTCATATTTTTAAAAATGTTTTCGTAGTTTTATATGTTTATAACAGAAAAAATATATTTTAAATTAACGTTACCTACCTTAAAAGACAAATTAAGAAAGCGCACAGCGACTTAAAAATTAAAGGTTTTATTAATAGAAAGGCAATTTTAAGATCACCATATCTTTGATTTCGCTTGGGAATCTCGATTTGTACACTTGAAAGCTGCTCACTTCGGCATAATATCCAGAAAATAATAAATTTCGTAATAAAAATACAAGTTTTCTATGCAACTTATTATTAGGTACTATATTATATCCAGCGCCATCTATCGTGATAAAGAGTTAATGGGGTGTATTAATGCTATTAAAATGGTACTAATAGTCGAGTTGGCGTGTTGGTTTAATCAACGCGATTTGGGCACAATTTATACAGTTCCTAGCAAAGAGTTTGTAACTAATGGGAAAAGAGTGGCTACTCTTGCGAAAAAGTTGCGTCACTCGAACACTAGCGCCGCCAGGTGGATGGTAGGATACTTAAAGTGCCAAACATACCTTTTATAGGTATAGCCTTTATATAGAAATATTATATCCGAAATTCGATTTTAAAGACCGCAACCATTTTAAAATATTGTGTATTTTTGTGTATAGTTTACCATACGATACATATTATTTTTTTACTAAGTTTGTATAAGTGCGCTTGTTGACAGTTGACAACAATGGTCGACCTGTGTCACGGGGGTGACATCGCTCACATAGGGCCCCACGAGACGGCGCGCTCGAAGGCGAGGGAGGAGACTCGCTCTCTCTCTCCCTCCTCGCCATGAAGGCGCCCGCACACTAGCGGGCGACGCCGGCGGGCGGTGGTCGTTTGCATATTGCTCCCCGCCGTCCGCCATCAACACAAGGCGTCTCTTTACTTACTTACTAAGTCATCTCAGACCCCCCCCTTCCGGGGGAAGACGGGAATTTGTAACGAGGTGTTGGCCTCCTAACAAAAATAGCATTCGCTGCACGTAACTACGGACAGGGCGTGGGAACCTTTATTATAGGTTAAATTTAATACGAGCGGGCGCGGCGGAGGCCGCGGAATGTCATCGTGATCAGGCTATCAAATCGCGCGCCATGCGCCGTGGAACCTCGGGAGGTCTAGCGTGCAGAGGGGCCAGATCTCTCACGAGTGGGAAATTTGACCTCTCTGCCCGTGCGAACATTCCCTTGGCTAGACGGCGCACGAACTCATCCAGTGTTTCCATCCGCAGATCGCGGAGAATGACGTCATTTCTCACATAGCGCGTGGCGCCGACAATGGTACGCAGCGTGAGGTTCTGTTGAGCCTGCAGCCGGCCTCGCTGGGCCTTAGATGTTAAGGCGTACCATGCCGGAGCGGCGTATGTGAGACGAGAGCGAATATAGGCTTTGTATATAAGCAGCTTGGTGTGCAGAGCCAATGTGGATGCAAACACTGGACGTAGTTTGGCTCGGGCCAAACGTGTCGTGTTCACGGTGACATTCACGTGGTCGCTCATGCTGAGGCGTCTGTCTATCGTGAGCCCTAGGTACTTGACCTTCGGGGCCCATGACAGATTTTCGCCATACAGCTGAAGAGGGGAAACTGAGAGAGCTGCCGCTTGCCTCTCTACTTGGAGCATGATAGCTTGTGTTTTCGCCACATTCACCGACAACCTCCACTTGTCTAGCCATTCGGGGAGCAGATCGAGACAGCGCTGCATCTTCTTCACCGCGTACTTCTTATTCGTAGAAGAAGTATAGTACGCGGCGTCGTCAGCAAACAGCGCTAGCTCGACCCCCTCCGCCAACGGTATGTCGTCGGTGAATCTGGCGTAACATAGAGGCGAGAGGCAGCTCCCTTGCGGGACGCCGGCTCGTATGGGACGTGGGGAAGAGAACACGCCCTCCACTGCCACGTGAAAACTTCTGCCTTCTAGAAAGGAAGCCAACACTTTTGTTACCCTAACAGGGGTGGGGGATGTAGAGATCTTGTACAGGAGCCCGTTGTGCCAGACCCTGTCGAAAGCCTTCTCCATGTCCAGGAATACTGCAGCCGTGACATGCTTCTTCAGTGAAGAAGCCGTCACGTGGTGCAGCAGCCTGGTCAATTGTAAGGTGGTACTGTGTTCTGCCCTAAACCCGAATTGTTCGTCTCTAGGACAGATGTTAGTGCTCAGAACCTGCAGCAATAGTTTCTCAAATGCCTTGGAGACAGCTGAGAGCAACGTTATCGGCCGGTAGCTCTCCGGCTTTCTCACGTCTTTTCCCGGCTTGGGTAGCATGATGACGCGTCCCTCCTTCCACGCGGTTGGGAAATGCCCGCAGCGCATGATGGCGTTACAAAGGCTGGTGAGAGCCACGACTGAGCGCCGTGGCAGACACCTTAATGCCATGTTTGTAACGCCATCGGCGCCCGGGGCCTTTCGCAACTTGGCGCGGGAGCAGACACGCCCCACGGTGCTAGGCGCGAAGAAAACCGGGTCGTCTCCTGCCGCCAACGGTGCCGTCAGGTAGTCCTCGACATGTTGGTCCACCATTGCTGTGTGTTCTGGATTCTTGGTCGGGTTTGGGGCGAACTGGAGCTCTAGACTTTCGGCAAAGATCTCGGCACGGTCCCCTGCACGAAACCTCAATGTGCCATCACTGGAGAGCAGCGGCCTCACGGGAGGCCGCTCTTTGGCTAATTGAGAGCATAGGCGATGCACGTTCGGAACGTTATCGCCTATGGAGTCAATATGAGCCTGCCAACGGCTTTCGTCACAAAGATCCAACTCTCTCCTTATCCTGGCCGAGAGAGCGTTCAGGCGCGTCTTCTGCGTCGGACAGCGAGTGAACTGCCACTCTTTCCGCAGCCGCCTCTTTTGCGTAATAAGTTCTCGCACGTGTTGGGGAGGGAGGAGAGTCCCCGCCCTACCCACCACGGCGGTAGAGGCTCGCTCTTGTGCGCTGCGGATCTGTCCGACGATTTCGGACGCTAACCTGTCCACTTCCTCGGGTGTGGATGCAGGGAGAGGTGGAGAATACTCGGCCATAAGGGCTGCGAACTTGGACCAATCAGTTCGCCGCTGCGGCGCTCTCAACGAGACTCTGGTGGGGTGTCCTTCCAATAACACGAGGACAGGATAGTGGTCCGACTCTAGGTCGTATAAGACTTCCTGAGTCGGCGTCTTCGGAAGCCCACGGGTAATGAGTATGTCCAGGACATCGGGCACGCCCGGCGCGTTCCCTGGTGGGACCCGCGTGGGGCTGTCCGGCCCGGCCACCTCATATCCGTGAGCCTCAGAGTCCGCCAGGAGCCTCTCGCCCTGAATATTGGCGACTGTTGAGTTCCAAGCTGAGTGCTTACAGTTCATGTCTCCGGCCAGTATTGTCGGAGTCTCGTTCGTCAATAGACTCCGGATATCCGACAACGCTAGAGGGGTTGCATCTCCAGGCGGCCTGTAGACCGCGTAGAGCTGCAACTCCGTTCCGTCGACCTGAACCAAAACACCCAGCGCATAGACAGACTGCCATCGTGCTATTGGAAGCGGTTGGTGCACTATTCTACTGCGGACTATTACCGCCAGGCCCCTGTAGGCTCTGCCTGTTGGGGAGATCTCGTCCTGGCGGTAGACTTGGTAGTTAGGGATTTTAAAGTTTTCCCCTTTAGAAAATAGAGTCTCGCTGATCAGCGCCACATCGACGCGCTGCTCGGCCAGGAACGCACGGAGCATTCGGTTTTTGCGACGCAAACCGTTGGCATTCCAGTGCACGACCCTTAGAGGGGGAAGGGCTGTGACACGGCAGATCCCTCTGCCCCTCCTTGGGTCGCTTGGACCGCGGCTTGCCCTCCAGTGTAAGCTTGGAGGAGTTGGGCTAGTAACGCGATGATCGAGTCGGCCGTGACCGCACTCGCGGGTGCGGTCACCGCCGGCGCGGTCGTCGGTATCTGTGGGGGCGGGGGTGCGGTTGTTTGCACCTTAGCAGAAGCTGGGGCGGGTTGGGAAGGCTTATTAAGTTTGTTGGCCGCCTTCCGCCCACTTTTGCCCTTGCCCTGCCATCGGCCTGACGGCCCACAATGCGGGTCGTTGGCCTCTGGCATAAGCGTCGTGGGGGCGCTGGTCACCCCCGTGTCAGCGACCGGGCGGGATGAGGGATCGGAGGGCGGGCGAGCGACCGCATCATGCGTGCGTGCTACCGTCCCCGCATTCCGATTCCTCATCTCCCTCCTGATCACCGGGCACGATGGATTATTGGCCGTGTGCGCAGCGCCACAGTTTGCGCAAGTCGGCGGCTCCTCCCTTGTGCGGGGACATTCCCCGGCAGCGTGCTCGGCTGCGCAGATGACGCAAGCCTTGCGCCTATGACAGTTGTGGGAGGAGTGCCGAAATTGCTGGCACCTGTGGCACTGTGCCACGCCAGGACGCCCCCTCCACGCTTCGACCTTCACTCCTTCCATCCCCAACATCTCCACGATGTTGTAGACGGAAGGAGCGACGCCGGGCACTCTCTTTATCTGCGCATAAAAGATGCAGCCAGGCCTGCCCGCGCGGGCCTTGATTGGGCGCACGTACTCGGCCTGAAAGCCGAGCCGTATAAATTCGGCGGTGATCTCCTCCGGGGGAGTGCCGAAAGGTAGGCCTCTGACGGCCACCTTGAGGTTCTTTTCCGCCGGCAACGAGTACGAGAACCACGCCAGCTTCTCGGATTCTTCCAACGATACTAGGTATCGTTGGACAATCCGGTGCTCGTGCTCGCTGCCGGGAGAGAAGCGTACCCCCTTTCCGAAGGGACGCGCGTTGGGGTTGTGGCCCAGCTTCTGCTTTAGGGCCCGGAAGTGGTGCGCCCAGTTCTGCATACTTTCCACCACAAGTGGCGGAAAGCGTGCTTTCTTGGACGCTGGGGGAGGGTCTGAGGTGACCGTAGTAATCTGGTTCCCCCCATCGTCATTGAGCCGGGGCGATGGGGGTGCAGCAGCTACGTCGGCGTAGTGCTGCGGGAGCCGCTCAGCGTCACTTACTGCGTGTGGAGTTGTGGAGGAGGTGGCGCTCGGTGACTGCCCGGGGACGACCTCCATGGGCGATCCCTGGCGTGGGGCTGGGACGGGGGAGCTATGCTGCTCACCCCGTCTGCGGTCTTCTGCCGGTCTCGCCAGGGGCGTCACCGTCAGGGGGGCTTCTGGTCTTCTTGCCAGGTCCTGCTGGGCCTGGCGACGGGCCTTCGCGTCTCCCCTGCCCTGGCCCAGCATCCAAGGGGGGAGAGCCGGGGAGCCGGGTTCGGACAGGGGTGTCCCAAACGGCGGGGTCGGCGGCGATGTCCTGGCGTCTTCAACAGTTGTGGCGGCGGCGGACTTCTTTGCGGCTACGGTGACCCGCAGCGGAGGCGGTCTCGGGGCCGGGGTCTTCGCGGGCTTCGAAGCCGGAACTCGCGGTTGGGCTAGCGCGGCGAGCCGCGCGTAGTCCGGCGTCGGGGCAGTTTTACCCGGTTTCCGCTGCGGTTCAGCCGGTACGGGTGGGGGGTCCTTCCCCTCGGGGTGCGGGGGCGCTTCCCCCGCGGGAGGCGGGGGCGGGGGGGAGAAGCATGTCCGCTTCCTTTCCTCTTCTTCTTCCGGGGAGTGCTTCCTCCGCAGCGTGGTTCTGGCTGCAGCTGGCGTAAAGACCTCCTCGATGTAGGCCTTCACCGTCGCGTCAGCTGCAGCTGCGCGGGCCTCTTCTTCCTCCCCGGAGGAGGCGGAATCTTCTTCGGCGACTAGTGCCGCCTGCATCCTCTCGAGTTCCGCCGCCATCGCGTCTGCGAGCGACGGAACTAGTGCGCCTTCCCGGCGCAGGCGGCCGTAGATCGCCAGCTCAGCCTGGAAGGCGCAGCGTGGCGACATGGTCGCTACTCCCCTGTCGGGCGGCAGGGGAGTCCTCTCCACCAGTGAGACCAGCCCCGGCACAGTGTGCAAGCGGCGCGGGGCTGGGGTTGGTCGTTGGGGGGCTGGCGTCTCTGCCCCCAGGTCCTCCGTCGAGCGAGCTAAACGTCGGCGATCAGGCGGGCGGGTCTCCGCACCACCCTCGTCGGCGGGATTCATTGTTGGTGCTCCGTGCTCGATGTTGCTTGTTGGCCGAAGGAAGCCAATCCAATCAAATCTCGAGGAACACCATCAGGTTTTAGTCGGTGCGAGCCCGACATAACCTCCCCCCTGTCCCCCGACTTGGGGGGGGTATCCGGTAGGGATTTCCTGATGAAAAAAAAAAAAAAAAAAAAAAAAATGGTCGACCTGTGGAATGAATTGAATAAACGAATGAATGAATGAACATAAAATTTAGTACCATCTACCGTCTACTTTCTATGTGAATCGAAATGCTTGTTTTAAGTTTCCACCTCCTGGTAGCTATTTCTGCCAAAAAAGGCGAGACAAACAAAACTTCGATAATTTACAAGTATAAGTTGCGGTAAGCCGAATCAATATCGCGCCGCGCCGCGGTACATTCAGGAAAGGGCTGTAATTTAACATAAGCATATGCTAGGCAAACTTCAAGCATGCATTAGATTCCAGCCTTAGACAAGCACGTATTAGAATAATCAAAAAGATAAACAAATGATGACCTTCGTTTGATGAACTGGATGCTGCGACCTCGAGCGATAGCGGCCGGGTATTTCAAAGCTTTAAGCTTACATTTAGAATAAAAAAATAAAAAATATCTTTTTAAGCTTCTTAAGTTTATTTTCAAGCACTATGCCCTTAATAGCAGACTCTTTCTTGCCAATATTGATTTAAATAAACAATACCGTTGTCGTGACTCTGTGCCGTCCAGGCTGCCAAGGGTTGGCATATATGATATATTCATCCTACGACAATCTAAATCCAATTTGGGTTACCACTCATCACATGTTGTCAAAATAACAGATTTTTACGAAATAATAAGAATTATAGTCTAGACATATTTGCTAACACTGCATGTTTTTAAGCGCAATATGCAGCGGATCCTGGCTGAGACTGTAAACTAAACTGCCGTTTAACCAAGTTTTATCCTTGGTGTTGTGTTCCTTGATCGTGGTGGCATCATGTTATATTGTGTTATAGTTTTAACTTATATTTGCTCAATTGGTATTGTGTTTTTTATTAACTAATATAAATTAACTATTTAACTAATAAACTTAGTTTAACTTAACTTGAAGTAACCAAGCCTTATAGACATTGGCTGAGCACACACGTTTGAACAATGCATAACTTTTACTGCGGGTACACTTGCTATTGAGGGCCAACCAACTCATTTGTCATGCATCTCATGAGATGGTAAACGGGTTTGATTCCTGGTACAAACCTGCGCATTTTATTTGGTCTGTGTTTTAAGGTGTTAATTTTTTTTGGAACGAGCTTTGGATTTAGCTGAATTATACAGTATTTGGGTGATGAACGTAATCCATGTATTGCTATGAAATTTGTCTATTTCGGCTTTACGATTTTTTGCAGACGGCATAGTGTTAAGGACTGTTATCATTGAGGGTGTTCTGGCAGAACTAGATAAGAGAGATACTATATATATGACACTTGTAAAACATGAGGTACGCGGCGAACGAGTGCCTTCACTCCGTAGCCACGACTCAGACTTAGCTGTAAAGGCACACAGGGCCAACAGTGAGAGAGAGAGAGACGGTTTTAGTCCGTAGGCGCCATGGGGCCTCCTTAGGACGCTTCACGGGTGAGTCGGGCATGCGACCCCCACCCGCGTTGGCCCTTCAGGCAGGGGGCGTATCATTGATGATTTATCGATTCACCGTCTTTAAAAAAAAAAACATGTGTTGTGTAATATTTAATTCAATTCAATTTGTAAATTTTTTAAACCAATTTCTTTTTCATTTTTTAAATTTAAAATTAACGTAAGAACACTTGTCTCCTCCATTTTTCTATACGGTTCGGAGACATAG
The DNA here is from genome assembly GCA_910589645.1 of Tinea semifulvella. Classification (NCBI taxonomy): domain Eukaryota; kingdom Metazoa; phylum Arthropoda; class Insecta; order Lepidoptera; family Tineidae; genus Tinea; species Tinea semifulvella. The sequence continues at coordinate 8,244,981 of OU342619.1, forward strand.
ACTATAAAAGCCGCGGTTAGAGCGAGAATTAATGCGATTGAAATGTGATGCTGGCGTCATCTTGGACCGCACAAAGTACTAACATTTCTGTGCTCGAAGCCTTTGTAAGCTTAACAGGTAAGATGTGACGATAATCTAGAAAAACTTCTAATTACGGGCAAGGTAGACATTACCTTTCTTTTCAATATCCTTTTTCAGCTTGTCCAGATTCTTGATACATTCGTCGACATTCTTATCAGATGTATCTAGATCTTTGTTTTTCTTCTCCTTCATCATATTAAATTCACAAATTTGTATTTTATACATTTTATATTATACTACGCAAGCAGTTAGTATATACCAACTGCTTCCGTGGTCTAGCGGTTAAAGGTAAAAAAAAGTAAAGTATCATCACAACCGTTTCCCTTTAGGGGTGGTCAGAAACCACGCTTATAAAGAGCGGATTCACATTAAACCAATTTTACTATATGCCAATCATGACAAGTGGTAAGCTCGTCGATGTCTCCAGCGTACCAAACTCGACAGTATTTATAACAGAGTTGGGGATCATCAAATTCCAAGTATTGCAGAATTTGGATATGGCCCACTCTGGCCACGATGACTCTACTAAATATAATTCAGGGACAAATTGTGGTCCACAACGCACATTTTATAATTTAACTATAATCCACCATAGCGCGTCTGGTCGAAACCTCCACAATGAGTCGATGACAGAGACGTATATACAAGTACTGCGTGAAATTTATTAAAGAACAAAAAATATATATTGTAATCTAAAATAAAAATAAAGAACTACCAATTTTTTATTTTTATTATTCAGTTATAAAATCCTAAGTTAGGGCGCAGAGAAGTTTTCCAAAAAATTACGCCACTAATAAATACGTTGACTTACGTAATTCTTTCTCTCGGCTGTGGGCGAGATCAATTAATAATAATATTATATAAGGCTGGCCTTTATCTTTTCAACTTTGCGACCGAAACCTGGCTTTTAGAGAAGCTGATTCACATTTAGCCAACTTTACTATAGGCCAGGGTTTTTGATCCTTTTGAGTCTGAAGAGTCAAAAATTTGAAAGTTAATAAATTCGTCAGTGACGACGCGTGTCACGGGTGAGGGTTGTGGTGAAAAGCGAGTACTAGCGGATAGATAGAAATAGTGTCTAATCCTCGTTAATCGATTCAGAACGATTATTAATTGTTTTTTTAATATATAATAAATAATATTTGCGTATGGAACTAAAGAGCCACAGCTTTAAATCCAAAGAACCGCAAGTGGAAATTATGACAAGTGGCAAGCTCGTCGATATCTATAGCGTACCAAACTCGAGAAATATCACATATATATTAATTTAATTTATTAAAATGTGAATTAATAATTACAAACTACTAAATAAAAATAATCAATTTAAGTAAATAAACTAAACCTATTAAAAAAAAAACTATAAATATAAAATGTCCTCAAGAGACGACCGATCAAAGATTGTCCCAAGAAGGCTGGCAACGTTTCTCCTCTGTATAGCGAAGTTAATACGTTGGCAGAAATAATTGCCAGCATTCCTGCTTTCAGATTTCTCCGTCAGCCGCTTGGACAACTCCTTGGCTGAGAGTCCCCATGATCCCATCGTCTCGACCCCAAACGGCGCAAACTCGTTACCTGTACTGAGGTTGGCGTATTCGCGCAGATTGAGGTTCTCAGCAAAAACCGTCGGACTTCCCGCGCTGCACGAGGTTGCCTTGATGTGAATGTGGCTAATGTGTCTACACATGTCGCATCCTACACCAGAGACCGCCCAACTTTCCACTGCCCTAAGTTTATGATTATTTATTTTAATTTAAAAAAAACCAAACAAAAAATATCTATGGAATTAAAACTATTTTACAAAATAAACTAATAATATTATAACTTTTGTAGACCTGTCCTTTAATTACTTGTCTACGAAACCCGTGTAAATCATTAAACCAAAATGTCGCCATCTCGATAGACCCATCAAACGACAATAGAGCATCATTACCCGCCTCTATTGTCGATGGCTCTATAACCTATAAATACGCAGGCGAATTTCAAAATTGTATCAATCCCCTTGCAAGACTTCTTGTGACAGTTTGCGAGTCTACAAGGGTATTATTTATTTGTAAGTAACAATTCTAGAAAACTTAATAATTAACTAATACAAATATAAAACAACTTGCGAGCATCATAAACGTATAAATAAAAGATATAAAGGGATTATGTTCAGGGAGACGTCCCATCAGGGACACCAGATAATTCTGACGACACTGGCACCATTTCCAATTTGTATACCTTGTGTTCAGTGTGCTTAGTGTAAAATGTAAGTTTCGGAAAACGTAACTGCTGTAGTTATGTTTTTTTGTTTTACATTGCGTGTTATTGCAAGTTTGGCTATAATGACAGGCAATGAACTCGAAAATTCAGTAAAAAAACTCTCTACTATAGTTGCGTTTACGAAACTTCACTGTCACACTAGGCATACTGGTAGTAAGCAACGGAGTTAGTAAGGCTAATATATTGGCAGAAATAATTGCCAGCCTTACGTCTACATTTTTATTTTTTATTATTTATTTAATAAGAAAAATAAAATTAAATATAAACTAACCAACAAATACAAATAAATAATAATAATTCTTACAAAACGTAATAAAATAATTTATTATTATTATTATTATTTTAAATAATTAAACTTTTTATTCGAGGTAATATACAAACAATATAAATAATAATAATAATACATAGAAAATAAAAATACATACTTACAAAAAAAATAGCTCCTCCAAATCGCTGTCTTGTAGCATGGTGCCCAATACACTAGCAGCATTTCCCCTTTAAATGATGATACTAAGTTTTTGGGAGAAATAACTGCCAGCCCTAATAGATAGTTAATAAAATAAAATGAATAATTTATTTAAATACGGTATTTAATGGGTAACATATTTTTTTTTATTATTATGTAGTTTATATTAATAGTAATGTATATATACATATCTTCACGCCAGGTCCCTTGCGGGGTAGGCAGATACAATTGAGCACCATTTGTCACGATCTCGACATACCTCTTTCGCTTCTTCGACATTTATCAACCTCTTCATACATGCCCTTTTGTTTTGATGGCTTTTTAATGCACCTTCAGCCATTGTTTTATTTATTTGATCGTGATTTGATTTTATCCACAACTTTCACATTATATATCTGGTTCGTAAATCTCTCTTCAGTCATCCTTTCAACATGCCCGAACCATCGGAGCATGCCTTTCCTTATATTTGTCCCTTTGCTTTCTTTTATACCCACCAATCATTACGTATGCGGTCCGTCAAAGTTACGCCGCATATCCGACGCAACGACTTCATTTCTGCTGCATTAACTCTACTCTCATGCGTATTCTAACATATTCACGTCTCGCTTCTAGTAATTTGTAAATTTTCTTAGAGGACTAAAATAAAATCATCAATGATGATAAATAATGTATTTATTTTATATTTTAAAATTTGTTCCAAAAAATTAACGTCAAATTTCGATCTCTTATAGTGGAGTTATTTTAAGTTAAGAATTTGTGGTTAAATGTTGGTCGGAACGTGATTGGCTCAAATGATATCTATCTTCTGCAGATTTTAAAATTCTTGGTTTGATAAAATTATATTTGATTTTCTGTCCTTTGAGCTTAAATACCACTCAAGTTGGTTTTTATAGTTGTATTTTATGTCGTTTACAGAATAAATAAAATAATGAAGACATTCATTTACCTGATGTGCCTGATGGCAATTGTGGTCGCCGAACCTCCAGTCGGGTAAGTACAGCTTAAAATATTCTGGACCACTTAAGAGTTATTAGTTCTGTCTGGTTATAAAATGTAAATTGCTTAAAACTCAAAGAGGCGGGTTATTACCTATATTTACAGATTTTTTCTTTAAATGCAAGTAACTATTATCTACGTAACACATCTGTTTATAAATTAAAATATCATTTTGTTTCAAATTATAAATAATTGTTTTAAAATTAAATAATTCGAAAATCAGGTACTTGGAAAAACATTTAGTTAATTTTCACTTCCACAGCGATGGCTACCCTTCATCTCGTTCAAGTCACAGCCATCACGACCACAACGACTTCCAGCGAGAAACGTCCAGCTATCTACCATCCTCGGCACGGAGCTTCGCTCCTTCCCAACAGTATGGAGCACCTTCAGCTCGCAGCCAACCATCCTCCAATTACGGAGGTCCGGACTTTAGGAACTCTCTCGATGATCAGTACGGAGCCCCAGACTTTAGAGGTGCTTCTGATTCATACGCATCACAACGCGACCTCTCTTCCCAATACGGAGCCCCTGAACAAAAGTCTTTGTCTCAAGAATACGGTGTTCCATCTCAAAGAAGCTCCGATCAACAGTATTCAGCTCCAGGATTCCGCAACTCTCTATCGCAATCTTACGGAGCTCCCTCTTCAAGAAGCAACGGACTATCGCAAAGCTATGGAGCACCTTCAGCTAGAAACAGTCATTCGAAATCTCAATTCGGTCGAAGTGGCTTGTCTTCGCAATACGGAGCACCTAACTCAAGAAGCTTGTCATCTCAATATGGAGCTCCTAATGCGAGAAGTGGTCAGGATTCCTACTCAGCTCGTTCGTTGTCTAAGTCTTACGGAGCTCCGAGCCAAAGAAGCTCTGGTCACGGACATGGACACTCCAAGACTTCAGCCTTTGCTTCTTCATTTGCCCGAAGCTCACCTTCCCAGAAATACGGAGCACCTTCAGCTCGTGGCCTTTCAGATTCTTACAAAGCACCTTCAGCTCGAGGTGTCTCAGATTCTTATGGAGCGCCGTCAGCTCGTGGTATCTCAGATTCTTATGGACCCCCTTCAGCTCGTGGCGTCTCAGATTCTTACGGAGCACCAGGATTTGGCAGAAGCGGTGATATGCCTTCTGACACATATGGAGCACCAGATCAGCATGCTCAGGAGAAATTAGCTCGGGCTTTAGAAGAATTACAGAACCAGGTAAGGAATATAACATGGTATTTTGTTTATATATTTTTATGTCAAAATGATTATTGTTAACTACGAGTATTAATATTAGAAGGCCTTTTTTCAGCAGTAAAGTCTTTCGAACACGTTAAATTTATTCTCAAATTAGCAGAGGTTTTGCCTTTTGTCGGCTTTCGGGTTGCACGCGGGCAAGTAATCTATCCTAACTATTTCAGACCTGATGAAATAATTTATCTGGAATGGATGTATTTTTTAAATAATAATAGATGTAATTGAAAAAATAAATTAAAAATAAACCTGATTATGTGCACAATTGAGAACATCTGTCATTATGATAATTACTCGTAGGCAATAGACCTTTCTATCAATTGCAAACAATTCTTCGGAATTGGTAGCTTCTATTTCACTATGCGTACGACGGTACCAATACTGATTTTTCTTTATAATAGTTTTTCAAACTTTCGTGTCCTCAATTGTGGACGCCAGGTCTTAAAGGGTTAACTATGATATGCCTGGTACCACTGCAACTGTATTGTTATAGGTGAGTTTCGAAGTAGAAGCTTATTGTGTAATTCTGTATTAGTTTTATTTGTAAATCTGCTATACCCATCTGAGTTTTCCTTGTAGATTCTTTTCTCAGTCAGATTAAACATTAACAGGTCACTGCTAAACTGCTGGTCTTCTGCTAACAGCTTACTCTGTGGACCACTTTGCTGCTTAGTCTTCCACTAGCAGAAATTTAATCAATTGGAATCTGTTTAAATAATGACGTGTCTCAAATCCCTGTACCTATTAGATTTGCGTGTATAAAGATATTTTGACTTTGTCTGTATTGTAGAGGCTGTCATAATGATGATGTAACAAAAATGATATTACAATAGATATGATAATATCTATTTTTATTTAAATCTCACCTTTACTCTCCAGGAACCAGCTAACTACGATTTCGGGTACACAGTGAGCGATGATGAGAGTGGTAGCGATTTTGGTCACACCGAGACCCGACAGGAGAACCGCGCCGAGGGATCCTACTTCGTGGTGCTGCCCGATGGAACCAAGCAGGTAATAACAGTGTAGCGAAGGCTTTATATAAATACGAATCTTCTAAATTTAAAAATTGCCTTTAAATTTTACAATTTGGAGTCATGCAGGGTTGTATGCTAAGCCCTAATGTACTATTTAAATATTAACTATTATGTCATGTTTGGATTTTAAAGTAACTTTTTTCAATTTGAGATCTCTGTCAAATTTAATTAAAATCGGTTCAGTAATTTACAGAGAAAACTTTTTTAATATTTATAATATTAGTATTTAAGGTGAACTAGCTGTGAACGTGTAGAATCTAAACGTTACACTTAGCATCCATCTCGCTCGCACACTTTCAAAACATTTTCAAAAATATATTTCAAATCGGAATGTAGAAAAAATTATTAATTTAGATTTCTAGGAAATTCAATTACGTACATTTTAGAGATAGATTATTCATAAATTTGATTTACAGAGAAAAAATAATTGCCAGCCTTCCTGTCTTCAGACCTTTCCTTCAGCCGATTTGACGACTCCTTGGCCAGGCGCCTTTTGCCCATCGTGTCGACCCCAAACGGCATAAATTTGTAACTGGTACCAAGGTTGCCAATCCCATCAGTTACCATCCAATTAGGAGTAGCCAACTTCAGCAAAAAAGCCGATAGACGCATTCAGCTAGGATGGGCAGCATTCGGGAAGCTACGTCACATCTTCCTATCGAACATACCACAGTGTTTGAAGACAAAAGTTTTCAACCAGTGCGTTATTCCAGTAATGTCGTATGGTGCAGAAACGTGGACACTGACGGTAGGTCTCGTCCACAAGTTCAAGGTCGCTCAGCGAGCTATGGAGAGAGCTATGCTATGCTAAAGGATAAAGTCAGAAACGTTGACATCCGTCATAGAACCAAAGTTACCGATATAGCTTTTAAAATTAGCAAGCTGAAGTGGCAATGGGCTGGACACATATGCCGCAGAACCGATGAACGATGGAGTAGACGGGTTCTGGAGTGGAGACCACGTACTGGAAGACACAGAGTGGGACGGCCCCCCGCCAGATGGACAGATGACCTGAGGAAGGTCGCTGGTGGGGGATGGATGAGGGTGGCAGAAGATCGTGTGAAGTGGCGAGCCTTGAGGGAGGCCTACATCCAGCAGTGGAGAGACACAGGCTGATGATGATGATGATGACCAAGGTTGGCGTATTTGAAAAAAAAAAGACTTCACATTTCAAAGCGTAACAACCTCTTAGAAAATTGTCTGTAATTGACTATAGTCACTAATTAGCGCGTGGCAAGAATATAAATTCTCCAGTAGGATTTTTGTAAGGTTCTTTAGTAGTGGTCTATGACTCTGTGATGATGACTTGTTTTCTTCAGGTGGTAGAATACGAGGCGGACGAGCGTGGGTTCAAGCCTCGCATCACGGTGGAGCCTGCAGCGGGATATGACGACAACGCCAGTGACGTCACCGGCCGGAACAATGGCGGACCTTACTAGACAACCAAATTATGAACACCCGACTCTCTCAGTTTTAATACTCCTAATTTATTCGTCGTTTTATAAGCAAATGTGTAAAAATACAAAAAAATGTGATGTTAGTTGTTTAAGGATTGAAATATATGTTTTTTTATGCAATTTATTTGTTGTTTTTATTTTTTTACGAAAAATATTTATACGCATATAATTTTATTATAGTCCAGTCAAAATTTTTAAAAATTGTTTCAGATTTAGATTTTTCGAATAATATTTAGTTTTTGTATACTTATTGAAAATTTTATAATTTTGTTATTTCTTATAGGCAATAAATGCTACTGTGGTAATGTGGTGGTCGCCTATAATAGGTGCAACATCTAACTTCTGATTTAGTGTACAAATAAGTGTGTGATGTTAGCACTGTTGGCTACCCTATTATAAATAAATAATAAATAAACAATACATATAGAACGGAAAGACATTATTAACGATGTTTGCGTACGCGCACACCGATAATTTCTATTCAGTATTACGGAATCGAGTCGCGTCGTTGATCACAGAGTACGAGGGAGCGGCAACAAAATCTTGAGGCCAGTTATTGAGAAGCCAGATTGCTTATCATGGGGCACTGGGTTCATACTCACATGTATGTGCCCAGTGCTTCAGGAGGGCAAGGCAATTTTTTTAAAAAAAGTTCTCTTTTTACTAATATAGAATAAGCAAACATACTATTCGGGAATAAACGCATTTTATTTTATTTTATTTATTTATTTTTATTACATATATGTAGTAATAAGACTGCCTTCGTGGTCTAACGGTTAAGTCCGCGGATTTATTAATATAAATAAATACATTTAATTAATATTTAATTTATTTGTGATATTTCTAGAGTTTGGTACGGTAGTTTGCCACTTGTCATGATTGGCCTATAGTAAAGTTGGCTAAATGTGAATCCGCTTATTTATAAGCGTGGTTTCTGACCACCTCGAAAGGGAAACGGTCGTGATGATACTCAGTAATGGAAAATATAATTTATTTGACAAAAAATATATTTACAAAACACTATCACTACATATTATAAAACAACTTCTTCCGCCGCGTCTGTCTGTCTGTCTGTTCGCGATAAACTCAAAAACTACTGCAGCGATTCATGCTGTGGATAAACAATTGATAGAGTGGTTCTCGAGAAAGGATTTAGTATATAATTTGTTAAGTTAATTTGTTAATTTGTTAAGTTAATTCTTTATAATTAGTTTTTAGTCAATTTTATTTTAATATTTTTGTATCGAATTACCTACTTCGAATAAATAAATTCTAAAAAAAAAAAAAAAAAAAAATTTGTTAGTTGTCAAAAGAGTGCAGGCAGATTCTCCAGACACCAAGCCTTAAATGAGTTTATAAAGAGAAGTTTATGGTCTGCTAAAATCCCGTCCGTCCTTGAACCATCAGGACTTTCACGTAGTGATGGTAAAAGGCCGGATGGTATGTCTCTTGTACCATGGAGTGAGGGAAGATGTCTTGTTTGGGATGCCACCTGTGTGGATACCTTTGCCGCTTGCCACATTTCCTCTACATCAAAAAAGGCCGGTTCGGCTGCTCATACAGCCGAATTAAGAAAGCACATCAAATACAATAGCATTAAACAAAATTATAACTTTGTGGCATTTGGGGTTGAAACAATGGGGGTATATTCTCTTGATACCCACAAATTCATAAAAGAGCTGGGTAAACGAATTTTCCAAGAGTGTGGCGATCCCAAATTCCATAACTACCTAAAACAGAATATGTCCATTATAATTCAACGAGGAAATGCGGCGAGCGTTTTAGGTACCCTCCCTGGTGGTAAGCCCTTAGTTTATTTTGTAGAATAGTTTTAATTTCATAGGTATTTTTAGTTTTAGTTTTATTTATAATTAGTTTTTTAATCAATTTTATTTTAATATTTTTGTATTTGTTAAGTTTTCGTATAACATTACCGATATTTGTTATGGAGATGTCGGATTTTTACTGACGGTGAATCGTTAAATATATGCCTAAATAATGCTAATGAAGTGTCAAACACGTTTTTCTTCTACATGCAAGCCGGCATAGTGTTCGGGACTGATGCCAATCAAAATTGTCTGATTCCAGTAGCTAACATTCATAGACTTTGCGCACCACTTACCATTAGGTGGGCTCAAGGTCACATGTCTTGCTAGATAAATTAAAAAAATAAGGGAACCTGTGTGAGTAAATGTTGTATAAACTAATATTTTTTTCAAAGTTTTCAATTTAAATACACGAAATATTCTATAAGTAGTCATTTATCTATCGATCATAGATGGCGCTATTATAGTTGCACACAATTATAGCCTTAAGTGTTCATCCGTTCTCGTCTCACCTATGCTGCGCCAGCCTGGCACTACCTTCTGGCCAAGACCAACAGGGACAAGATCCAAAGTCAGCAGAACATATCGCTCAGGGTGGTTTCCCGAGCGCCATGGTTCGTGCGTAATTCCGTCTTAGCTCGAGATTTGGAGATGCCTACTATTGAGGAGTTTGTCGTTGGCCTGACTAGACGTATGTTCTCTCGGGCCGACAACGGACACTTCAAGCATCTCCAGAACATCGCTCCGTCTTGTGCACGGCCCCCCAACGGGAGACCACTTCCCAGAGAAGTACTCCTGGAGGAGAGCTGAAGCAGTCGAACTTAGCCCCCTGGGTTCGTGAGCCACACGGGCGCTGTTATACTAGTAACGGCGCCCAGCACTAAACGTGCATGAATTACCGGAGGGTGGTTACCCGCTGAGATCCTGCCGGGGAAAATGGGGGACTGTCCCCATCCCCAACCCACGCCCATTAGGCATCCGGGCCTGGACGACCCCACTGTCTGTCTGTCTAGCCTTAAGTTCACTAACTATAAGGTTGGGATTGGCTTCGTATGTTTCTTAGTTGACGATATATTGACAAAGTAACTGTTTTATAAACATTGGTCTGGCCGCAGAATTTGGTTACCGCCATCTATTATTATTTGTGAAAACCATTTACAAGGCTAGCCAGTGAATGTTGCATTTCATTTCGCCCGTGTTCCGCTTGATGGCGCGGCAGTCGTCGATAAGACAGCCGTGCTACTCGCTCCGCAACAGTGTGCTTCAGACTATAGCTCGGAAACGTTGGTGGGCCTTGTGTCCTCGGAAGACCACCACCTCCACCTCTCTGGAGTACGCTCAAACCGCGCCGCTCTAATGATAATACCGTGTTCGCGAATATAAAGTGTTCTGCATTATCAAACCCGCACCCGCACCGCTGATATACCGCACCTGGATTGTCTCGCAGCTGACCTGAAGGCTGATACGTGGCTACTGGAATCCTCATCATTGTTAGTTCAAGTAAGTGGATTTTCTACAGATAATTCTAGACTTGGAGTAACTTTGTACTGCTGTGACCCGACCAGGTTTCTCACTGCTGGAGCTATCGAAGGCCGCGAACCAGCATTTAAAAAATCGCAAAACCGCTATAACAAACATAAACAGATTCTGTCTGCAAATTGAAAACTAAAAAAAACACAAATTCATTGAACTCACACGTGTATTCAATTAAATTGCAATATTAAGATTATAATTCTCATTTTTATTGTAATTTGTATCAATTATAATTAAACTAGAGTTGCCAACCGTCTTGTTTTCCCTAGATTTTGGATACCAAGAAGGAAACAGAATTAAAAGGTAGGACGTCTCAGAATTAATTTGTGTATGACAGTGCATTGCCAGTTATGGTCGGTTCGTGCACTTTCAAATTGATTTTGTTGTTTCACAAACAATATTCCGCTTTGCATTCTACGGAAGTATAATACATGTTCTTCTTTTGTATCGTGCAGTGCATATTGTCAGTGGAACAATAAAATCAAATTAAAATAGCACGTCGAAAACGACCATAACGATTGTCTTTAGTTTAATTCTCATACCGTTTGGCGTCTTGGCCCATTTTGTAATATTTCCATATCAAAATTTTAAGATGGCAACCCTAATTTAACTTATATATAAAAATAACATTGTTTTTTCTGAATTAAATAATATTTTTTTTGATCAGTTGTTCTATTTTGGTCCAAAGTCGTCGGTTGATGTTCTTAATGAGATCTTCGCACAATTCTGTAAATAATAACAAAAAGATGTTTTATATTTTTATATACGTAATTTTGGACAAGGAAAATGCCAATATATATATTTATAACAATTTTCCTCAAACTAACTGATTTATGATCTTCAAAATGTTCGAAATTTTTGTTCTCTTCTCCCGATGGATGATGAATGAGATGATAGGGAAGGCAAAGGGTCTAGTCCATACAGCCAAGTCTGACGTAATATATCTTTCTTTTCTATGAGTTAATGAGGTCATCATTAAATTCCAGATGTTGCAGAATTTGATGCTTTTCTTAGAGTCACTTGCGGCATTATACCCCAAACACGTCGGGTAAAATATGGGAGTCCACAGCGCGGGAAAACCGCAAAAAATAAACTGCAACTTGTGCCCCATATTTAAAGTCCAATTTATCGTTTTCCATAATTATTCACATTGTAGCACATTATTAAACAAAACAACACCCTTTTGACCAACAATATTTACAATAAATTAATTTACAAAACAAAAACTTGCACTTGACATGTCCGCGCAAAATGACGCGAAGAACTTTTTTTTTTTTATTGTGAGTTCTCTTCTCCCGATGGATGATGAGTGAATATGATAGGGAAGTCAAAGAGTCTAGCCCATACAGCCAAGACTGACGTAATATATTTTTCTTTATTATGAGTTAACGAGGTTATCATTAAATCCCATGTTAGTGTATAACTAAATAATATTGGCTCAGTTGTAAGAACGCTTTCCTTAAAATCCTACAAAGGTCGGTTCAAACCCCCTCGGCATGTACCAATGAGAAATAAAATTTTCTAACGTACATTCGTCATAGATTACAACACCACCGTTCCCGTGCCTCGGAGAGCACGTTAAGCCGTCGGTCCCGGTTCCACTAATACCAACTTGTGGAATCGTTAATAAATTGTCATTAAAAATTGTCATCAGATCCTCGCCAACCCGTCTGGCCAGCGTTGCGAGTGTAGGCCAAATTCTTCAGGTATATGTTTTGGAAGGCCCATCTCCAGCAGTGGAGGTCTAGGACGATGTGTTCTAGGGGCTGTAATGAAATAAATTAAATATATTTTTACCTGAATTTTGGTGAAAATCTCCGCCTTCTAGCATCAATGATAGCGGGTGCGATTTTTTCTAATTCAGGAACTGTGATCTGTCAGAAAATAAAAAAAACATTAGATTACAATGGCATTAACTGAATCATACTATTAAGTGACGTATTTACTATTAAGTTAAGTAACTCACGCTGAGTTATGTTTTAGGTATTAGATACTAATATGGGTACAGTTGTTACTTTTCTAATTTGAGTTGGGATTTAAGCTCAATTGCAAGGTCTCTGCATTTTTTTTTTTTCTGTATGTGTAGTTATTAGGTTATGAGTGTTAGGTACGGCTATATCTATTAAATATGGCTGGTTTGTTTTCATTGTTTATTAAAGTAAAGTTAGATCGGTTGTAGTGTTCTGTTTTATAAATTATTTGTCAGAAACATGGTAGGTACAGGGATGTAAATTATTATATGTAATTATATCACATGCTTCGCTATATCTAGCATACAAATATTTATTTAGTCATGACTTTGTCGAGCTTAGTGTCTAGGTATTCTTTTGTCGAATAAAAACATTTATTAACCAGCATTTGTTTGACTCTTAATTTGAACAGTTTTAGTAGCAGCTCCCTTATACTCGTAGTAACTGGAAGCTTATTAAATATCTTTGTTGACATTGCATTACAATTTCGGCTATATTGAGTACTTTTATGCGCTGGAATAATTATTCTACTAGGATAACGTTTTTTAAATTGCAATTATCCCCAAGAGTTTTAAAAAGTTCCGGGTGGCTTTTTACAAATAAACAGCATTCAAGTATATAGATAGAAGGAACAGTCAGTAATTTCAGTTTTATAAATAAAGGACGACAGGAAGTCATAGGAGGTGTGTTACAAATAGCACGAATGCATTGTTTTGTCCAATAAAGATTCTATTTATTTCCACTGCATTGCCCCACAATAATATGCCGTACCTTATATATGACGCAACATATCCATGGTATGCCTGAAGGGCGGGTTTTTTGTTAGCTACTTTAGTTAATCGCCACAAAGAGTAGACAAATCTATTTATTTTAGTTATATTACTTATATGTTGTGTCCAGTGAACAGTGCTTGGCTTGTATTTGTAGTATGGAACACATGGAATTACTAATTTATCTTTGCTTGCTAATATTTGGTGTACTATTGCAGCTACTTATGTTTATATATTATTATATATATTATAGTTTATTGTTTAATTATATATTTAAGGTAATTGCGGGTTAAACCTACTTGATTTTATATTGCATTAATAAAAGCTATTATTATTATTATTAGCAGAGGTTTTTGCGTTTTGTCGACTTTAAGGTTGGCATGTAGTCTATCTTAATTCTGACTTGCCTGGTGATTGGTGATACCAGGTATTGTAATCTCATAGGTACTGATAACTAAATTAAAAAGGTTAATAATTGATCGTTGTGGTGCAGTTCTGTATATGTTTTATTTTGTAAATCTGATATAGCTGAGTTTTTCTTGCAGATTCCTTTCTCAGTCAGATTAAACGTTAACAGGTCACTGGAATCTGCTAAGCTGCTGGTCTTCTGCTAACAGTAAGCTGTTACCACTTTGATGCTTAGTCTTCTACTAGCAGGAGTAGAATCATTCAAAAGAATTAAATCAATGACGTCAATGCCTGTTACGTTTACGTGAATAAAGATATTTTGATTTTGACTTTGATTATATTTATTCAAAATAGTTTGGGTGTTGTATTGTATGATATGACCGCCTCCGTGGTCTAGTGGTAACAAACGTTGCCGTGAACTCGGGAGGTCGTGGGTTCGATTCCCACCGGGGACAAGTTGTACATTGTATAATTTGTCTCGTTCTGAGTGTTTATATGTATAATATGTATATATTTACAAAATATATATATATAATATGTAGTTTATCAACCATCTAGTTTCCGTAGTTATTTATTTATATGATTGTTTAACTAGTGTGAAAAAATCCTAATATGTTCAAAAAAATATCACAGTGCCAATTATTGCAAACAATACTATGGTGTGGGATGCGACGTGTGTAGATACATTAGCTCCATCACACATCCAGGCGACCTCGTCTTTTTCTGCGGAGAACCTCAAATTGCGCAAATACGCCAACCTTGGTGCCGGTTACGAATTTGCGCCGTTTGGGGTCGAGACGATGGGCCCAAGGGGACCGTCAGCGAGGCGCTTGGCCAAGGAGTTGTCAAAGCGGCTGACAGAAAGGTCTGGAGACAGGAAGGCTGGCAATTATTTCTGCCAACGTATTAGCCTCGCTATACAGAGAGGAAATGTTGCCAGTCTTCTTGGGACGGGACGTCTCTAGAGGACATTTTTTATTTATAGTTTAGTTTATTTTTAATTTTATTATTTGGGTAGCTTTTAATTTCATATTTAGTGTACTATAATTAACTTCGAATAAATCTTCATAGAACTGTGAAACAATAAAATTTGTATACTATGGTTAACATGGGTTTCCTATTTACCTGGGCAGCTAGTGGTCGAATTGCTTCGTACTTGGGTGGTCCGTACTCCTTGAACCCAGGAGGTCCATACTCCAGAAAACCTTCAGGAGCTTGTTCCAACGCTCTAAATTAAACACATTTAAATATTATGATCAGATCAATAATTGAAATTTATTGGATCGAAGAGAGAGCAGACGTGGTCCTTGATTAAAGATTATTATTTAATAAAAAAATATATAATTATAAACTGCCTCCGTGGTCTAGTGGTTAAGTCCGTGGATTAAGACTCGGAGATACCGGGTTCGATTCCTGGTCGGGACGCAAAAATATTTTTAAAGTAAATAATACATTAAATTAATATTTAATTTATTCGTGATATTTCTCGAGTTTGGTACGCTGGAGACAGCGACGAGCTTGCCGCTTGTCATGATTGGCGTACAGTAAAGTTGGCTAAATGTGAATCCGCTTATTTAAAAGCGTGGTTTCTGACCACCCCGAAAGGGAAACGGTATCAATGAGAAATATAGTTTTACGTACATGTGTCTTAGATTTACAACACCACCGTTCCCGTGAGAAGGTGAGTTAAGTTGTGTTGACCGTCTCGGTCCGGTTCTACCGATGTTTAACATTCTTACATCCATTGCATGAAGTGCATGTTTTTATCAATAATTTTTTTATACTAGCATGGCATGTGACCTTGCGCCCACCTGATGGTAAGTGGCGCACGAGGTCCATGAATGTTAGCAACTGAAATCTGACACTTATGATTGACATCAGTCCTATGTCGGCTTGACTGGACATGACGGCAATTCGAGCCTGATCCTGAAACGTGTGGATACACTTTACTGGGTTTATCGGCACGAACGGTGGATACTTCCCCGCCCCGGCAGACTGGGCAAATTACCACCATCAGTAGGCGGCTACCACCTATTTAGGGTTTAACAGTTATGGCATTTGGGGTCGCCACATTCGTGACAAATTCGTTTACCCAGTTTTCTTTAACAAATTTGTGAGTATCTAGTGATTCATTCACTGTTTCAACCAATATAGGGGAAAATACCTACTGGCTGACAGAGATAATTAAGGGGAAGGTTGCTCACTACTAAAACTTTACGACCTGCAGTCGTGGACGACCTGATGATGAACACCGACTGGAGACGTGGATACCGCGCGGTCGGTTGGCATTACTATGAACTGCCTCTTTTTTACTGAGAGATCCCGACCATAGCGAGGGCTGATCAGTGACTAAGTCCTCAGCTTTCATTCCGAAGTAGGCCACTAGATCGCGCCACGTAAGGATATTAATAGATAGGAAACAAGGATTTTATCAGCCAGTATTTAATCATTCCTAATTAACAACAAGCCGTCTGGCCAGCGTGGCGAGTGTAGGCCAAATTCTCCAGATATATGTTCTGGAAGTTCTCCAGCAGTGGAGGTCTAGGACGCTGTGTTCTAGGGGCCGTAATGAAATAATGAATTTAATCATAATTGCTTAAACCAAACCTAGTTACCGAACAAGATGTAAAAAAGAAACTCACTCTGAGTTGTTAAGAACAGACTTCACTTCAGCTTCTTCCTTGATTTCAGCCACTTCTTTGACCTCAGTTACTTCTTTAACTTCAGCATCTTGAGTCACCTCAACCTTAAAAGTAATTTGAAAGATATATATTTGGTTCCCTGGGAACGAGAACGTGCGCTGGTGAGGGAAGCCTCGCCGCATCGCACCTCAGGGGGACGGAAAATGCGGAGTCTGGCAAGCGCAAGTATGTAAGTATATTAAACATTACATATTTGTGCCGTTTTGTTATAGAAACTCTGGGCCCATGAAGTCCAAGCTCAAAAAAGTTTTTAAAAGACAACACCGCGTCTTGTCGTCTCCCCCGGTGACAAGAGGGCTGGCTCTTTCTTTGCCCAAAGCATCAGTATTGCAATTCGGACGGGACTTATATCCTTATCCGTAGTATTAATATTAATTTTATATTATGTTTTGTAATTATTTATTTTAAATAAATTAATAACTACTATATAAATATTTTGTGTGAATATGCTAACAAAAGCAATAGTGATGGGTTGCCTAACGAAATATGGTAATGGCTATACATACATAATACATACATACAATACACTACACATAATACATACTAAAAAAGTAAGATATGGAATAGTATCGAGGTCAACTACGAATATTTTGTGTAAATATAAATAAATAAATATTTCCATACAGGGCACACAGCGCCATCTAGTTTCAGTGGTAAGCTACGAGGCTTGTGTTACGGAAACTAGATAGTTTATAAACTACATATTATACTTTTTTTTTTTTGTAAATATATACATATTATACATATAAACACCCAGACCGAGACAAATTATACAATGTACAACTTGCCCCCGGTGGGAATCGAACCCACGACCTCCCGAGTTCACGGCAACGTTTGTTACCACTAGACCACGGAGGCGGTCAAAATATGCCAACAAAAGCAATAGTTGCGTAACGAAATATGGTGAAGGTTATTCATGCTGTTTTTTTTTTCAGATTCAGCCGAATGCTATATGTAATATTACTAAAATGCCAAACATCTCTAACCTGTATTTCTTTGATCTCATTTTCCAAGCTTGCCAGAGCATCAGCAATGTTTTGTACTTCTATGTCTTTAATTTCCACGTCCACGGCTTCTTTCTCCTGCACTTGGCTGACGATGTTAGTATTAGCATCTTGGGTCTCTTGCTGAGCGTCTACTGTCACTTCTTCTTCTACTATGTTCTCGTTCTCGTTTATGTTTAGTAGATCTGTATTAAAAGTTAAAATAGGTTGGATTATTTGTTTAATTAAGACCGGTTAAGACGCGGAGGTACCAGGTTTGATAGACACTTGGTTATGACACAATAATTTATTTGTTATATTTCTTGAATCTGGTACGGTGGAGACATCGACGAGCTTGCCACTTGTCATGAAGGGCCCATAGTAAAATTGGCTAAATGTAAATGCATATATTTTAGCTAACAGTCTACATTTAAAAAAAGTAACTACAGCAGTTGCATCATTGATAACACAGTATATTAATAATGAATCTATTTTGTTTTAACCGCTGACGGAGAAATCAGGAGACAGGAAGGCTAGCAATTATTTCTGCTAACGTATTAACCTTAGGAGAAATGTTGCCAGACTCCTTGGGACAATCTCTAATGGGACTTCTCTAGAGGACATTTTTAATTTGTACATAATCATTAGCCTGTGTCTGTACTGCTATAAGCTTACCATTTCACACAATCTTTCGGAATCCTCATCCAGCTCCCACCAGTGACCTTTTTTAGGTCATCCGTCCATCTGGCGGGGAGTGGTCTGCGTCTTCCCTAACGTGGTCTTCACTCCAAAGCACGTCTACTACTAAGGACACCGGTTTAGCGACAGATGTGTCAGGCCAATTGCCACTTCAGCTTACAAATTTTTAATGCTATGTCGGTAACTTTGGTTCTTCAACGGATGTCCACGTTTCAGACTTTATTCATCAAAGAAATACCGAGCCTAGCTTTCGCCATAGCTTGCTGAGCGACCTTAGACTTGTGGACAAGAGCTACTATCAGTGTCCACGTCTCTGCTCCGTACGACAATACTGTAAGAACGCATTGGTTGCAAACACATTTTCAAATACGATAGTATGTTCGACAAGAAGGTGTGGGGCACTTAGTTTGAATTTCGGATTTCTAGAGGTACGATTATCAAGTATTAGTAACGAATTATTAAAACTTTCCCAATGTGCGTTACAGGGTTTTCTGTGACCCGGTGTTTCTTACAGTGTGTTACGGGGTATATCTTGTCCTGTGGGACTTAACTGATAGTAGCTGAAGTTTTAGACTGTACAAAAAAGTTGAAAGCTTTTTTTCACATTGTTAATGCTGACGCAACCTTGTAAGGAACCCGTACCTAGGAAGCACCTCCCAAACCCATTCACAATGAGAAACACCAAAAATACGAAGATCTTAGAGCTCCTTTTACACCGTTGGTAATCTCATATGATGGCTCATTAGGACCTGATTAAAAAGGACGGCTATCTGAAGACATTCTCACAAATTGCGAGACCAAACTTTAATTTTCAATAATACGACTGTAAGTTTAAGAATTCAGCTTAATTTATATCTTTCAGAATTATCGGGTCTTCAAACGTACCAATAACAACGAAGGCTTGTTCAGTGGATACCTCTGGAAGTTCCTGCTTAGTGAGATCTTGGGACACTTCCTTGGGAGGTCCGTATTCTTGGAACGCGTCTGAACCCTCGGCTTCAGCTTCCACCTGGATTTCCACTGGGATCTGCGTTGACGCCTGGAGAATTAGTTTGACATAAGAATAATATTTTTATCAAAGATTTTGCACTTTTAAGAAATCAACTTTGTAGGAAATTACAGACATATTTGTAAGAATGGAGTAAAAGATGAAATACCTTAACCTCTCCAGGAAGGTTGAAGGCTGGACCTTCAGGTTTCCACCCGCTCGGCAGGTATGGGCCGGATCTGGCTGCGGAGACCAGTCCAATGGACACCAACAGTAAAACAAGAATCTAGACATAATGACAAAAAGTATGAGTAAGCCGTCAAGGACACATGGATTTGGACGTATGGTAAATGGGTCTGAGTTGGGGATAGGGACATTCACCCGTTTTCCACCGCAGGATTTTAGCAGGGAATCTCGCGTGTAAATAAACGTCGCTCTGATCGTCTTTCGATTTTTATATTTTATATTATAATCGTCGTGCTTTTTTCATTTTTTTCTATTGTAACGATTAATATTTATTTATTTAAAAGAAAAAAAAAAAGTAAAGTATCTTCACGACTGTTTCCCTTTCGGGGTGGTCAGACACCACGCTTATAAATAAGCGGATTCACATTTAGCCAACTTTACTATAGGCCTATCATGACAAGTGGCAAGCTCGTCGATGTCTCCAGCGTACCAAACTCGAGAAATATCACAAATAAATTAAATATTAATTAAATGTATTTAATAATATTAATAAATATTTTTGTGTCCCGACCAGGAATCGAACTCCTTACCTCCGAGTCTAACTCCACGGACTTAACCGCTAGACCACGGTGGTATTTAAATTTTTATTGCACATAAATATACAAAGGCGTGACATAATGTCGCTTGACATTCTCTGCCTGTCAGACCTTCGGGACAACGAGAACATTTATGTGAGGTAGGTGCAATATATCAATTAAAATTAAATATTAAAAAAAATATAAGTCTATGAGACAATGACAAGAGGGCTGACTCTTTCTTCGCCCAAAGAATCAGTATTGCAATTCAGCGGGGAAATGCAGCCAGCGTTCTTGCCACCATTCCATGCGGACGGGACTTATATCCCTATCCTTAGTATTAATATTAATTTTATTTTATATTTTGTAAATATTTATTTCGAATATGTCCACAGTAAATCTTTTATTCGAAGTTAATTATAGTACATTAAATATAAATTAAAAGCTACCTAAATAATAAAATTAAAAATAAACTAAACTATAAATAAAAAATGTCCTCTAGAGACGTCCCATCCGAGATAGTCCCAAGGAGACTGGCAACATTTCCCCTCTGTATAGCGAATAAATGCTTTTTTTTATATTTATAAAAAAAAAAAAAGTCTATAGTATAATATTTATTAATAAAATTACATACGAATACATACATACATATATAAACTACATAAATAAGTTTACTATTTATATACTACATAAACATAAATTTAGGTACTACGTACTATATGATATATTTAATATTATTATATATATTATTTTCATTACCATCGTCAATGCTTTGTTTTGTTTTATAATTGTAGAGATACCTAGTAGAGATCGGTTATATTTAATACTTTTTTTAAATAATACTAAGAGAATACAGTTGAAATGCTGTTCACGTAGCGTTTAAATGAAATGAAATATTGAAATGAAATGAAATCAAATGAAATATTTATTTGCAGGAAATGGTAACAAACAATATTAGGTCTTATTAATATTAAATCATGGGACCGTGGGGCTTCGAGGCAAAAAGTTTATTTAAGGAAATTTCAAAAAAACTAGTCGACGTCTCTGGTGACCCACGGGCTGGCAGCTTCCTCGCTGAAAAGATTAGTATCGAAATTCAACGAGGAAATGCTGCCAGTGTTTTGGGCACCATGCCACTGGACAATGGCCTAGAGGATTTTTTTATATTTTTATATTGTAGAGTCTCAAACACATTATGATTATTTTTTTATTATATTTAATTTGTTATTTAGATTTAGTTTATTTTTCTAGGTTAATTAATAATATTGTAATTCTTTTATATTGTTTATATATTACTTCGAATAAAAATAATGGGTCACATATTTCGCCATAAGCATACAAAATTTTACAACAACTGTTATAGAAGTAAAGTTACTAAAAACTCAGCGTTGCTTCTTCAGTAACTTTACTTCACAAAAACTTTTGTGTTGCTTAAAATACACAAATTGAAATTTTACTTCGCTTTGTTCAAAATGAACAACTGTTTGGATTGGCTTAAAACTAAACTACATTAAGGAACGAATTTTCGCCTTTTTCACGGACATGTCAAATCCTAATTTTTTGTTTTGTAAATTACTTTATGGATATTGTTAGTCAAAAGTGGTGTTATTTTGTTTAATAATGTGCTACAATGTGAATAATTATGGAAAACGATAAATTTGACTATATAGGGGCAAAATTTGCATATTTTTTTTTGCGGTTATTCCGCGCTGTGAACTCCCTTATACCCAACGTATTAATGCGAATTACTTCATGAAACTAAATTCTATAACAATTTGAATTTATGAAGATCATCGGTTATGAACAAATATTATAAATAAATTACTTAACAAAAATACATATAGATTAAGTTAACTTCTCCAGGTCCCGGATCTATGACTGTATTTATTTATTTATTTTTATTTATTTAAATCTTTATTGCACGAAGTACAAAGGCGGACTTAATGCCCGTAGACATTTTCTGACAGCCAAACCTTGGGGACAAATTTGAACTATTATAGGTGCAATGAAAGAAATATTAAAAAATTAGGAAGAAAAATTAACAGCTTAATTATACACTTACATATTATAATGTTAATGTTATAGGTTTGATTACAGTCCCTAGAACACAGTGTCCTAGACCTCCACTGATGGAGATGAGCCTTCCAAAACATATATCTGGAGAATTTGACCTACTTGAGGATTTGATGTTAATTTTTAATGATAATTTATTAACGATTCCACAAGTTGGTATTAGTGTAACCGGGACTGACGGCTTAACGTGCTCTCCGAGGCACGGGAACGGTGGTGTTGTAAATCTTTGACAAATGTATGTAAGAAAAGTGTATTTCTCATTGGTACATGCTGAGGGTGATTTGAACCGACCTTTGTAGGATTTAGGGAAAGCGTCCTTACAACCGAGCCATCACCGCGTTATAGGTTAACGATGGCTAAAGTAAAGTAAAGTATCATCACGACCGTTTCCCTTTCGGGGTGGTCAGAAACCACGCTTATAAATAAGCGGATTCACATTTAGCCAACTTTACTATAAGCCAATCATGACAAGTGGCAAGCTCGACGATGTCTCCAGCGTACCAAACTCGAGAAATATCACAAATATAATTTAATATTATGTAAATAAATACTATTTTTTTGTTTCCCGACCAGGAATAGAACCCGGTACCTCCGAGTCTAAATCCACGGACTTAACCGCTAGACCACGATGGCTAAATACTCACTTTCATTATTGTAGTTGATTGAGATCGTCGAAAGAACACAACTGATGATGATCTGACTTCTCAATGGCTTTATATATGGTATAATCTTTGCTTTAGAAAAAAAAACTCAATTTGCCGACCTAGAACCGAATCAATATTGAACTAATAGCTAAATTGATTTTTTTAATCGATGCCTAATTAAATAACTGCATTGATATTCCTTATTGTGATTGCTATAAGATTTATTTTCGTATAAATAGATCATGTAAACTTCATTAAATATACATTTGGATGAACATGTCTGCCGCAGGATTTAGATAGATAGATCGATAGATAAATTCTTTATTGCACAGAAAATAATACATTTTACAGTACATAGGCGAGCTTAATGTCTAAAAACATTTTCTAACAGCTAACCTTTGGGAGATTTGAGCAGGGATTGTAAGGTGCATGACCACTAATAATAATAATAAATCGTTTATTTCCAATAAAAATCCTATGTACATGTTTTCTATTGGAGACCCACACTAGGAAGGCCGGTATTGTGGGGTCTCAATTGCACTAAATCTATAATTTATATAACTTCAAATTAAATTAAAAATTAAATTCTAAATACAATAATTAAAAATATATATATATAAAAAACATTGAAGATATTCATGAAAGGTTAATAAATACACTATATAAAATATAAAGAATAAATATAGTAAATAAATAAATAATTAGTCATGTAAATGAAATCTCAAAAATGTAAATTATGAAAGACGGTAGGTATGCACTTGATGAAAGATAAAATAAATATTTGAGATAAAAGGATTTATTGAGTTAAAAACTTAAAACTAGAAAAAAAAGAACGATACTAAATCTATTATATAAATACATACAATACATAGATAATACATACATATACTGGTTACATACTATACCGATACGATACGATACAATAATATACCGATTTAGTCAAGTTATGTAGATGATAGAAATAAACGAAAACGACATATCTGTGGTGTCAAGGAAAAGGGGGATAAGTACAAAACTTGAAATTTTCACTAGAGGCAAATTAAGAAAACAACTCATTTTTATAATTACAAAATTGTAATTTACGTAATGTTCAATTTGTTTAGTCGTATACTTACCAGTCCACTCATCTCACTATGCATAACTGAATTATTGGCGGTAAAAGCGCGATACTGAGATAACTCGATTGAACTCTTTTTACTTATTTATACATTTTAATGTTACGACTAGCCCCTTTATGTACGTAGGGGTGTAAAAATAACTGTACAGTTTATAGACTCGTCTCCTTATAGCATTGACGCATATGAATGTTTTGAACCAATACGTGCAAAAATCTATTTTTAAAAATTTTCGACTCATCTCCTTCCTTAACACCACAGATATATAACAAGACAGGGCAAGAAGCCAAACAGTATAATAATCAAAGCTAAGCCAATTGGTACAGAAGGAATATTATATTTAGTAACTCTTGTTTCAAGCGGTTGTAATTTTATATAAATATCACCATGGCAGCTTACGATATTTATTCTCCTTGAAAATCAAAAGCATTTGACATCATTGCAAATGGTATATACAAGTACTTACAACAAACACAACAAATAGGTGGGCGGGGAAGAATCCACTGTTCGTGCCGATAAACCCAGTAAAGTGTATCCACATGTTTCGGGATCAGGCTCGAATTGCCGTGGAGTTCTTCGCGCCATTTTGCGTGGACATGTCAAGTGCAAGTTTTTGTTTTGTAAATTAATTTGCTGTGGATATTATTGGTCAAAAGTGGTGTTGTTTTGTTTAATAATGTGCTGCAATGTGAATAATTATGGAAAACGATAAATTGGACTTCAAATATGGGGCACAAGTTGCAGTTTATTTTTTGCGGTTTTTCCGCGCTGTCAACTCTCATATTTTACCCGACGTGTTTGGGCTATAATGCCGCGAGTGACTCCAAGTAAAGCATCAAATTCTGCAGCATCTGGAATTTGATGATCCCCAACTCGGTTATGAACTTTGTTATGAACATATATAAATAAATTACGTGTTTAGGACTGATGTATTCTGTACAATGTCCTTTAAAGACAATTAAAAAAAAAATCGAATTGCCGTCATGCACAGTCAACCATAGTGTTGGAGACCGATGTCAGTCATGAGTGTCTGATTCCAGTTGCGAACATTCAAGGACCTTGCGCGTCACTTACTATCAGGTGGACGCAAGGTCACATGTCGTGCTAGTATGAAATAATTAGAGTAGAGAGACTATCATCACGACCGTTTCCCTTTCGGGGTGGTCAGAAATTATGAAAAGAAACGCATATATTTGGAAATGAGATATGAGCCACCAGCTCACTCCCTTCCCTCGCGGACTTTTAGACTGAGTTGCACCAAAATGAAGTCTCTGTCTCAGCTAATAAAATTAAATGTATCATATCGGAGAACCTCAAATTGCGCAAATACGCTTTTATTTTAAAAATATTATATATATATATATATATTTAAATTTAAAAATATTGTGTATTTTGTTACTAGTTTGCTATACGATACATAGGCAGGCACTAAAAGTTACATAATATTTTTAATTTTTTTTTTTATTAAGGTTGTATAGTTCGCTTTTTGACAACAATGGCCGACAACTCTATTATGTTTAAACCACATACATTAAATTAATTCCCCCTACCGTCTACTAGGCGGCGCCACATTCTATGTTAACCGAAAATTGACAATTGCTTGTTCTAAGTTGTCACTCCCTGTCGCTCACCACTACTCTCACTCACTCTCAGTGAGTTTGATTGTCGTTCTAGACAATAAAAATGGTAACGACTCTTAAGCACGTAAGATCAAGGTCACAAGTAGGCTAGAGATAAGTAAATACTCTAAATTTATGTACCGTAGGATTTATTTGCTGTTACGTAATTTAATTAGATTTATACAGAATTCTTATTTGCATAAAATTACGCGCTATTGTACAAACAAAATCTTTCGCCTTCATTTGACAATGAGTGTTTTTTTTTGTTTGTGTTCTCTTCGCCCTGATAGGGAAGGCAAAGGGTCTAGCCCATACAGCCAAGTGTGACGTAATACATCTTTCTTTTTAATGAGTAAATGAGGTCATCAAATTCCAGATGCTGCAATATTTGATGCTTTTCTTGGAGTCACTCGCAGCACCATAGCTCAAAAACACGTCGGGTAAAATATGAGAGTTAACAACCGCAAAAAATAAACTGCAACTTGTGCCCCATATTTAAAGTACAATTTATCGTTTTCCATAATTATTCACATTGTAGCACATTATTAAACAAAACAACACTTCTTTTGACCAATAATATCCACAGTAAATTAATTTACAAAACAAAACTTGCACTTGACATATCCACGCAAAATGGCGCGGAGAACTCTTCGTGTTTTTTGTTTGTGTTATCTTCTCCCGACGGATGATGAATGAGGTGATAGGAAAGGCCAAGGGTCTAGCCCATAACAGCCAAGTGTGACGTAATACATCTTTATTTTTTATGAGTTAATGAGGTTATCATCAAATTTTAGATGTTGCATAATTTTATGCTTTTCTTGGATAAGTGTTTGGGCTATAATGCCACGAGTAGTCACTCGGGTATAATATGGGAGTTCACAACGCGGAAAAACCGCTTTAAATAAACTGCAACTTGTGCACCATATATAAAGTCCAATTTATCATTTTCCATAATTATTCACGTTGTTGCACATTATTAAACAAAACAACACCACTTTTGACTAATAATATCCACATAAAAGTAATATACAAAACAAAAAAATTGCACTTGACATGTCCATAAAAATGGCGTGAAGTTAATAATTAATGCTGGTTATGTATGATATGAGTGAAATAAAAACAGATCAGTACATGATACATATTTTATTTATTTTTAAGAGACTTTACATTTTGTGGCGATTTTATATAAAATATACATTTCCTATATAAAACATATGTAGATACAATCATAAAATTACAATTTAATATAATTATTTTAATAGTACATAAATAAATCTTATAGTAACTTTTTTTCTTTTTTCAATATTATTCAGGCAATGGATTTAAGTCCTTCAGCCTTGTAACTAATAGCTTACAAAACTAATATTTTTTACTTTTTTTATCACACAAAACTAAAACTTCTCTATCAAATCTTACTAAAATAAAATGGACAAAGAACTTAGGTAATGTGCCCATTTTTTTTTAAACATCAGATAAATATTCCTTTATAAAGATTTACTCTATAGTAAAATAGAGCATTATTATTGTAAGAGCTTTTAAAAGTCAGTTGTATCCGGCAGAACGCGCGTTGTTGAATCCGTTGCCATGGTGACCACCGCCATTTTGTGCATTCCCGTCATAGCCGCCATTACGGGCAGAAGCATCCGTGTCTTCGTACGAAATATGGGGCTTGAAACCTCTCTCGTCAGCCTCGTAACTTACAGTCTGGGGAAAGATAGTAAATAATATAAGTATATTAAATAACGATTGTTTATTCGAAGGAAATAAGGTACCTACAATGACCGCCTCCGTGGTCTAGTGGTATCAAACGTTGCCGTGAACTCGGGAGGTCGTGGGTTCGATTCCCACGGGGGCAAGTTGTACATTGTATAGTTTGTCTCGGTCTGGGTGTTTATATGCATAATATGTATATATTTACAAAAAAAAAGTATAATATGTAGTTTATCAACCATCTAGTTTCCGTAACACAAGCGTCGTAGCTTACCACGGAAACTAGATGGCGCTGTGTGACCTGTCTGGAAATATTTATTTATTTTATTTAAAAAAAAAAAAAAACTACATTTGACTATTAATAAAAATAAACCTAATTAATAAATAAAAATATAACTAAAAACTAAAATAAAGAAATAACAAAATAAAAATTATTATAAATAAAAAATTTGCTCCAAATCGCTGCCAATGGGCAAAGTGCCAAGGATACTGGCAGCATTGCCACGTCGAATGGCAATACTGATCCTTTGGCCCAAATATTGCCCAGCCCTTTATATAACGATTAAAGTTTGCTTATACAGTTTCCGCCTTATTATATAGGTACACCACGTGATAGCTTGTCACTTGATTATTTCTGTCAATGTCGCAAATGTTAAAGGTGTGTTAATTTAGTCGTAATTCTCGTCAATCTATGTCATTTTTTATTTTAAAGAGAACGGTAAAGTTAGAGAAAATAGTAATTTATTTTGTTCAATACCTATTGTAAAATTTTATAAAACAATTTTTAACTTTATCATCAAAAAAGTTCAGGCATTGGATACTAAGTCCTATAGCCACGAAAAAAGTGCACGAATAATACAGAAACAACTTATATGGGGGAGTTCACAGCGCGGGAAAACCGCAATAAATTCGTATCGTCATTTATCGTTTTCCATAATTACTCATATTGTAGCACATCATTAAACAAAATAACACTGCTTTTGACTAACAATATCCACAGTAAACTAATTTACAAAACAAAAAAAAGGAATTGACATGTTCCGTGTAAAATGGCGCGACAAACTTCCTTCCGAACGTACTATGGGAAGGCAATGATAATAAGCCATGCAGCCTTTAACTGACATGTATTTTATTGGAATAAATTAATATTTTATTTATATTGTGTCATATAATATTCTACCTGTTTTCTACCATCAGGCAGTACCACGTGGTATTCCCCATGGGCTTTCTGGTCCTCTCGCTCCTCGTGGTGACCAAAGTCAGTGCCTTCGTGGTCGTCATTCACATTGTAACCGAAGTTATATTGAGCCGGCTCCTGTACACGAAATAAGCATAAGTACTTTTTAAAAATAAAACTATAATTTAAAATTAATAATAAATAAAAATATAAGTACTTATACTTAATTCTGTGTTTTGCGTTTGTATTACGAAAATTCATAAATGATAAGCATAATAAAATTAACTAATAGTCAACGAAGAAAACCTAAAAAGAGTCGTGATTCAAATGAAACAGGGAGATAAAGGAGGTAATTTCCAACAAAAAATCTTTCTACAGCATGACCATAACTTCATTGCACGAAAAGTTATGAATATTTTTGTATTTACACAATAAATAAATAAATTGATTAAAAACAATAAAACAAAAGGTGTATTATTATGACACGATAATGCATCAATACTACAAAAATTGTATCGCAGCTCTTGGTACCAAATTTAACGAGCAATGATTTTTTTTCCGTTTATTTCGAAGCGTTACAATAAATTACTTCTCACTTTAAAAGCAGCCTGTGAACAAAAAAAAATATTACGGAAAAGTGACCCTGTATTTAAAAACTAGCTGATTCAAATGAGGTACAACATTGTTTAAAAAAAAAAAGGTTCTTCGCGCCATTTTGCGTGGACATGTCAAGTGCAAGTTTTGGTTTTATAATTTACTGTAAATATTATTGGTCAAAAATGGTGTTGTTTTGTTTAATAATATGCTACAATCTGACTAATTATGGAAAATGATAAATTGGACTTTAAACAAGTTGCAGTTTATTTTTTTCGGTTTTCCCGCGTTTATATTAAAAAATATATTTTTGAGCATTAGTTTTGGTTTATCCGTTAATTATATATTCGTATATATCACGCTATTAAAGTTGATATTTGCCCGGCCGCTATCAAGGTCGAGCGCTTACAGAGTTGAGAATTGAATAATATTTTGTAATTATGACGCAATCTCTGACGTAGAAGTAGGCTTATGTCGTCGTCCATAATGTTATGGCATTATTAGAAAACTATAGAATCGTAAAATTTGGCATTAGTGTTTCTTAGACTTGTCTTAAACTATTAAAGCATATGTATTACCCCGCCATTATCGAAAGAGCTTCGGCCGAATCCCTGAGAGTTCTGGTCGTAGCCCTGGTTGCCCTGGTCGTATTGACCTCCTGACCTGCCTTGAGCACCGCCATGGTTTCCATGAAAACCACTCCTGGTAAAAATAAATCGTTACATAAAAAAAAAACTTATTAGTAATACGACCTAACTAACTATGCCTCCGTGGTCTAGCGGTTAAGTCCATGGATTTAGACTCGGAGGTACCGGGTTCGATTCCTGGTCGGGACACAAAAATAATTATTAATGTAAATAAATACATTTAATTAATATTTAATTTATTTGTGATATTTCTCGAGTACCAATCGCTGGAGACATCGACGAGCTTGCCACTTGTCAAGATTGGCCTATAGTAAACTTGGCTAAATGTGAATCCGCTTATTTATAAGCGTGGTTTCTGACCACCCCGAAAGGGAAACGGTCGTGATGGTACTTTACTTTTTACCTAACTATTATTTAAACTTATTTTAGTTTATTTAACACATTTTTAAGCAAATCAAATCAGATTCCGTTCCAAAACTAGAAAAGCGCCGGTTTCTGCTGAGAACCTCAAGCAGCGTAAATACTCAAACCTCGATACAGGTTACTTTGCGCCGTTTGGGGTTCGAGACAGACACTCAGCCAAGCGTCTGGCCAAGGTTAACGAAAAAGTCTGGACACTGGAAAGCTGGCACTTATTTCTGCCAACGTATTAGCCTCGCTATCATCATCATTACAGCTCCTAGAACACAGCGTACTAGACCTCCACTGCTGGAGATGGGGCTTCCAGAACATATCGTCATGATCGTAGAACAGTAACGGATCTGCTATATTTAAAATTTTCATGGCGGCCATTCAACTGTTTTTTTGTCACTTTTTAAGTCTCATAATAAGTGCGAACCTTCTAGATTTCATTTTGGAACCCATTCTAATATTTGCACTATAAATTACAGACCACAAACAATATAAAACTATATATAAATATATATGCAAAATTATGGGTATTTTTTTTAATCCGACACTGTTCTACGATCATGACGATATATTTGGAGAATTTAGCCTACACTCGCCACGCGCTGGCCAGACAGCTTGGCGAGGATATGATGTCAATTTGTTATGATTATATTATTAACGATTTAACAAGTTGGTATTAGTGGAACCAGGACCGACGGCTTAACGTGCTCTCCGAGGAACGGGAACGGTGGTGTTGTAAATCTATGACAAATGTACTTAAGAAAAGTGTATTTCTCATACACATGTACATGCCGGCCATTTCCCCTCTGTATAGCGAGGCTATACGGAAATGTTGCCAGTCTCCTTGGGACTATCCCTGAAGGGTCGTCTCTAGAGGACATTTTTTACTTATAGTTTATTTTTTATTAGCTTTAGTTTATATATAATTTAATTTGTACTTTTTAAGTAGAATTAATTATATTATAATAAATATACAGATATTTTCAGGCTATTTCAACCATTTTTATTCTATATTGATTTAATATAAATAGGTATGAAATAAGAAAAAATGAAAATTTTACCAATTCAAGTGATCCTATAGGCTTCTAAGGATAATAAATGAACAATAAGAGAACGCAATTACAAATGTTGCCACAAAAAAAAGAAAATATTTAAAATGGTAACATTTATTGTGTTTTGAAGTTTGGAGATTTGTCAACTAAGAAATACTGATTTCTTAAGGGAATCCGTTTGCTTGAAGCTATGCTGTGTAGCTGTGGTGTCAAGGAAAAAGGGGATAAATACATAACTTGAACTTTTCACTAGAGGCAAATTAAGAAAACAACCACCGTGAACACCCTGGCGCCTTCCCACTTGTCCTTGACCTCTAAGGACCCAGGCGCTGCTGCATTACAAGCAGAGAACCTTAAGCGGCGGAAATACACTCAGCTTATTGGGAGATGTGTTTTTGCGCCGTTTGGAGTTGAAACTCTCGGGCCGTGGGGACCAAGTGCACACGAAATTTTCAAGGCGTTGTCAAAACAGCTTGTCAACACCTCGGGATACAAAAGGGCTGGGCAATATTTGGGCCAAAGGATCAGTATTGCCATTCAACGTGGCACTTTGCCCATTGGCAGCGATTTGGAGCAAATTTTTTATTTATAATAATTTTTTTTTTGTTTTTTTTTTCTTCATTTTAGTTTTTAGTTATATTTTTATTTATTAATTAGGTTTATTTTTATTAATAGTAATTTATGTTTTAAGATGTAAGTTTTTAGTTGAAATTATATTATAGAAAACAACTCATTTTTATAATTAGAAAGTTGTAAATTACGTAATGTTCAATTTGTTTAGTCGTATACTTTAGGTACGAGTCCACTCATCTCACTATGCATGACTGAATTATTGGCGGTAAAAGCGCGATACTGAGATAACTCGATTGAACTCTTTTTACTTATTTATACATTTTAATGTTACGACCAGTTAACTAGTACAGTTTATAAACTCATCTCCTTATTGCATTGACGCATATGAATGTTTTGAATATTGGGTGCAAAAATCTATTTTTTAAATTTTTCGACTTATCTCCTTTTTCCTTGACACCACAGATATATGGGTGTTACCTTCCAAAACCACCTCCTCCATGTCCTTGGCCACTCCTGGCGGCTACAACCTGCGGCAGTCCATTAGAAGGCCCCCCAGATGAGTATCCCCCATTGGAAGAACGGCTTGATGGTGGCAGGTAACTGAAAGCATTAAAACATCATCAATTTCTTCTGGTCTTATCTTATTAATTGGGATCTGGGAGATATTTTATTATTTTTATACTAGTACGAAATGTGACTTGCCATCTGGTGGTAAGTGGCGCGCGAGGCTCATGGATGTTAGTAACTGGAATCAGACTCTCATGACTGACATCAGTCCCTAACACTGTGCCGGCTTGACTGGGTATGACGGCAATCGAGCCTGATCCCGAAACGTGTAGATACACTTTACTGGGTTTATCGGCACGAACGGTGGATACTTCCCAGCCCCGGCAGGCTGGGAAATTACCACCATCAGTCTGCCTACCACCTATTTGTTGTTTTCATTGAAAGTATGTGCTATTTGCAATTATCACGACGCCTCCTGGGCCTTGACAGAGCCAGGCTTTGAATAATGGTGGGGGTCTTGACGGGACACAACAAACATCGTGACCGCCTCCGTGGTCTAGTGGTAACAAACGTTGCCTTGAATTCGGGAGGTCGTGGGTTCGATTCCCACCGGGGGCAAGTTGTACATTGTATAATTTGTCTCGGTCTGGGTGTTTATACCTATGTATAATATGTATATATTTACAAAAAAAAGTATAGTATGTAGTTTATCAACCATCTAGTTTCCGTAACACAAGCCTCGTAGCTTACCACGGAAATTAGATGGCGCTGTGTGACCTGTCTGAAAATATTTATTTATTTATTATTATTATTTATTTTGTATTATAATAATTATTTTATATAATGATATATTTTCTAATGTAGACATATTTGCTTTATCTGCATGTAGGTATAAGAATAAAGTCAAAGAAACGTTAAAATTTATAAAAGCTTTTTAATTAT
The DNA here is from genome assembly GCA_910589645.1 of Tinea semifulvella. Classification (NCBI taxonomy): domain Eukaryota; kingdom Metazoa; phylum Arthropoda; class Insecta; order Lepidoptera; family Tineidae; genus Tinea; species Tinea semifulvella. The sequence continues at coordinate 8,278,219 of OU342619.1, forward strand.
TATTATTATTTTTCACAATATTTTTTGTATTATTTTCATAATGTTTAGTTTGTTATGAATGTATTTTTTTTGTATAATAAAATATTAATAGTTATCTCTTTATAAAAAAAATATAAATATAACTTTGTACATTCTATAATTACCTGTACTATGTAATCTATATTTGTATTGTTTCCTTATTGTACAATTATTTGTTATTCCAAATAAATAAAATATAAATAAAAAAAAATAAAAAAATTTTTTATACTTATTTGTAAATACCTGTTAGAAGGCGGTGGTTCAGCCACAGCAAGCACCATCAAAACAGATAATCCCACAAAAACCTAAAAAGCAAAACAAATTTGTAAATTTGTAATTTGCATTGTATGGGAGTTACAAGCGCGTGAAAACCGCAAAAATATTAACTGCAACTTGTGCCCTATATTTAAAATCCAATTTATCGTTTTCCATAATTATTCACATTGTAGCACATTATTAAACTTAACAACACCACTTTTGACTAACAATATCCACAGTTAATTAATTTACAACACAAAAACTTGCACTTGACATGTCCGTGAAAAATGGCGCGAAGCTCATGCTTTTTTTTTTAATTATCTGGGAATATAGCTGTAACGTTCATCAAATAAAAAATGTTTTATTTATTTAATTAGGATCACCAACAGAGTACACATTCCAATTCTATCAATAGAAGCAAACAGTAAAAAAAAACATTAGTGAATGGTACCCCAGTAACAGGTGACCACAACATGTCAAACTACATTCAATTATGATACATTATATGTTTACGAAATTTAAATAATAATATTAACAATATTTAAAAACTAAAAAATTATGAGAACTATGACTAAAAGTAATACTTACAGTTACAGAGTTAAATGATAAAAGTATGTTATATACAAACTTCATTGAAAAGCAAAATAAACAACTGAGAAGAAGAATACGTAAAATATCCGAATAGAAAGGTATAATCTATCTATATATATCTTTTGGAACCGAAAAAAAAAGTGCAATCTATGACGTTTAACCGAATGAATTAATAGATATTAAAATTGTGTATGAGTGAATCTTACCTTCATATTTGACGTTGAGCTTATTGGAAGTAGTTGCGAGTGTGATACCATCTGCTCTAGTTATTTCGACTTATATAGTGTTACAATTATCTGGTTGCAAAGAGTAGGGGATGAAAAATTGCCGAACATTACGAATACAAAGGCATTAAGCTGATTCAAGGTGGATTCGGAACTGAGACGTGCGTGGAGACGCTTTTAAATGTTTTTTTCTAAGCTGTTGGTGTTTATATCCAGCGTGCATGCAAAAGTTTTAACAAGGGGGTGGAACTAGCAATTGACATATTTCTTATTTTTATTATATTGAGTTATCATTCGTAATTCAAATATTTGGTTCAATTCATATCAGATTAATAATAATTTAAAGTTACCTTCACCTTCAGTTAAAACTGTGAATGACGTCACAAATGTATATACAATATTGATACAATATAGATGTTTTAATCATAACATCACTATTTATATTGCCATAGAATGTAACTTTATTAAAATGTTGGTTGTTTATAGTACTTTTTTTTAAAATACTGCATATATGGACTCAATTTGTCTTGGATGAATATTATTTGGGATAAAGGAACAAAATTAGGCAGTTGTCGTATTTTTTATACCTCGCATTTAAAAGTTTATTTTTTGTGTAATATGCGCAGTTACATTCTACAGGAACTGTCATCGGGAAAATAAAGAAATGGAAATAGTATAATATATTATGAATTTGCCGCGCTTTTTAGTTATCTACTTTCATTAGCCGTTGTAACAGCGTTTTTTTTGGTGCGCTTGTGATAATTAGTGCCTTAATAAAATAAATAGAAACTGCCTCTGTGGTCTAGCGGTTAAGTTCATGGATTTATAAGTCAATTTTATGTATGTTTTTCTTTTTTATAAAAATAATTCTAATTTTATTTATTTTACTTTATTACTTTAATACTTTAGTTATATATATATATATATAATAAACATACAATTCCTTTTAGAAGTAAAAAAAGTAACGTATATATATATATTTAAATTGTTTCAATTTTTCGAATAATATTTAGTTTTTGTATACTTATTGAAAATTTTATAATATTGTTATTTTTATAGGCAATAATGGCTACTGTGGTAATGTGGTGGTCGCCTATAATAGGTGCAACATCTAACTTCTGATTTAGTGTTAAGTACAAATAAGTGTGTGATGCTATATGCTAGTGCTAAACTGTTGGCTACCCTATTATAAATAAATTAATTTAAGTGGCCCACTTGTCATGATTTGCCTATAGTAAAGTTGGCTAAATGTGAATCCGCTTCTTTATAAGTTTGGTTCCTGACACCCCCAAAGGGAAACGGTCGTAATGATACTCTACTTTACTTTTAAAAGAGAGGTTACTCTCATTAAATTTTCAAAATTTTAAATCCGTTAATATTGTTTTATAAATATAAATAATAAAATAATACGACTCTATGATTTCTTCGGCTCATCTTCTCTTGTGAACATTGGACAAAAGATAAAGTTTAGACTTCCTAAAGTTTGTTTACGATGTTCACGACCTTTACGCCATTTGTTAACATACGACTGTTATTTCCACTATGTTTCGCATTAGAATTTTATGTATCAATCATAAAAAGTAATTTTATTTTAGTTTGGATTTTTGTGCGGAGCGATGGCATGAGACCTGACGGCATGACCGTTGGGCCGTGGAAACTTGGCAGGTCCTTGGAGTGGGATGCGACATGTGTAGACACAATAGCCCCATCACACATCCAGGCGACATCGTCAAGCGCGGGGAGTGCGGCGAATTCTGCGGAGAACCTGAAGCTGCGCAAATACGCCAACCTCGGTACAGGTTATGAATTTGCGGCGTTATGCGTCAAGACGATGGGCCTATGGGAACACTTAGCCAAACGTCTGGCCAAGGAGTTATCCAAACGGCTAACGGAAAAGTCTGGAGACAGGAAGACTGGTAATTCTTTCTGCCAACGTATTAGCCTCGCTATACAGTGGGGAAATGTTGCCAGTCTTCTTGGGACTATCACTGAAGGGTGTCTCTAGAGGACATTTTTTACTCATAGTTTATTTTTTATTAGGTTTAGTTTATATTTAATGTTTACTCTTTAAGTAGTTTTAATATATATATATATATATATATATTATTTTATTTTTTCCTTATATCATAACATTAAAGTACAACATTATTCTGTCAAACTATAAAATAGTTTATCGGCATATAGCTCTCATCGCAATAATGATATATTAGCACAGTTTAGTTTACCAAAGATTAAAATACAACTATATTAAATAGCAAAAAATAATATAGCCTGTATCGTTCTAATCGCACACTATTATTTATTTATTATATTTTACACAAACAATATATATAAGTTCGTGAGCCACGGCGCCCTGCACCAAGTGTGTATTGAGTTGCCAACGGGTGGTTACTCGCTGAGATCCTGCCGGGGAAAACGGAGGAATTTCCCCATCCCCAACCCTGACCCTAGTCATCCGGGCTTGGACGAACCCACTGACTGACTGAGTAAATAGTAAATACACTAATTCTAAACATAAAATTGACTCTATTTATTGCTTAGCTGACTATTAGGAAAAAAACTAGATCGTAGATGGCGATTTTATAGTTGTACACCTACACTACACCTAGTGGACGTTTATTTATTTTTATTTAATAACTTTATTGCACAATAGTACAAAAGGCGAAGCGAAGAAGTTTTGTGGCGTAAAAAATAATGTAACAAACATTTTGTATGTAAATAGCACCATCTTGTATTTGATCTCGTTGTAAATAAATAAATATTTAAGTACAACCCCGAGCATGTTTTTGAATCCCGGGATTACGGAATTTTCGATGCGTAATCCCGGGAACCCGGGGTGATCCAGCGGGGTGAGGTGGAGTGCACAATCGTATTAAAACGTATCGTCTAAGATCGATTACGTCTGTCAAAAATGTCAAAAGTTAGGACAATATAGTAAGAAAAGAAAAAAGAATTAACAAAACAAACTTCTTTTGCGAGAAAACAAAAAGACAAGATAAAAACTATTTAGAATATCGAAAAGACAATCGCAGAAGTATCAAAGCATCAAATGTTTGACTTCCAAGCAGGAATGTTTCTATACTTTGGAGGAATACTATGTGTATTTTAAGCAATACAAAGGTTTTTGTGAAGTAAAGTTACTAAAGAAGCAACGCTGAGTTTTTTAGTAACTTTACTTCTATAACAGTTGTTGTAAATTTTTGCATGCTTATGGCGAAATATGTGACCCATTTAATATTAATAAGACCTAATATTGTTTGTTACCATGTTTCCTGCAAATAAATTTCATTTCATTTCATTTCATTTCATTTCATTTCGTAGTTTATTGTCAATATAAGCAGCTGAAAACGCTCATTTAGGTTCTATGCTGGTTCTACCTGTTTGTGGCAAGTACAGTCCCGGGATTTTCGGGGTCAGAAAACGGCCAGGATTATATTCTCTTAAAAGGATACAAAAATACAACAAATAAATTGCATAAATAAACTTTATTTCAATCCTTAAAAACTAACATCACATTTTTTTGTATTTTTTACACATTTGCTTATAAAACGACGAATAAATTAGGAGTATTATAACTGAGAGAGTCGGGTGTTCATAATTTGGTTGTCTAGTAAGGTCCGCCATTGTTCCTGCCGGTGACGTCACTGGCGTTGTCGTCATATCCCGCTGCAGGCTCCACCGTGATGCGAGGCTTGAACCCGCGCTCGTCCGCCTCGTACTCTACCACCTGAAGGAAACAATCATTACAGACCATAGAACACCTAGTCCTAGACCTTTAGGGCCAGGTGCCAACAGTTTCGCTTGGAGGGGCCATACTAAATAGAGTAAGCTCGTTCCGGTATCTAGGTCATGTGCTAACGGACAACGTTTCGGATGATATGGACATAGAGAGAGAGCGTAGGGCGTTGTCTGTTCGCTGCAACATGCTGGCCCGCAGATTCGCTCGCTGCACAAAACAGGTTAAGTTAACATTATTTAGGGCATATTGCCAATCCTTCTACACCTGCAGTCTGTGGGTCAACTATACGCAGCGAGCATACAGCGCCCTACGAGTCCAGTATAATAATGGTTTCAGGGTATTGTTGGGGCTGCCACGTTATTGTAGTGCGTCCGAAATGTTTGCAGAGAATCGTGTTGATAGTTTTTCTGCTATCATGCGTAAACGCACTGCATCTCTAGTCAATAGAATTAGAGGCAGCACCAACAATATGCTTAAGGTCATATCGGATAAAGTGGACTGTCCGAATACAGTATCACTTTATTAAGATTCACACAAATTGACACGTGTACAAATAAGTATTAATAAGGAACTAACATAAAATTTTAGTTTACTAACTTTAATGTAAGCCATTGTTACTAACATAGTGATAGGTATACTAACAAAAATGGATTGTAATTATCTGTAAAAAAAAAAAAAAAAATATTCACCATTGGTTACATTTGGTACACTCGGTTTCATCAGATAACAAATTAATTATTTTACTAATCATGTTAGCGAATGAATATCAGCAAAGAACAGCCTTCGTCGTTACCAGATAAGTACTACCTACACCAATAGATGCTGCTGTAAAAGGGCGTTGTCATGGTAATAATAATATGGTATAATTATGTCAAAACAAAATAATATTTACATACATACATACATATCTTCACGCCAAATCCCTTGCGGGGTAGGCAGAGACAATTGAGCGCCACTTGTCACGATCACGACATACCTCTTTCGCTTCTTCGACATTCATCAACCTCTTCATACATGCCCTCTTGTTTCGATGGCTTTTTAATTCACCTTCAGCTAATGTTTTATTTATATAATATATATAATATTTACTACTAAAATTAAAATATATATAAGTCTATAACGAAATTAGAGGTAACTTTAATACACAAACTGAAGCTACATTGCTAAAGATCGTTTTAGAAGGTATTTTTAAAGATATCATGATGGTTGGCGTGGTTAAGTATTATGGGGCAATTCCGCAAAAAGTAACAATGTATTTCTAATTAAAAAAAAATGTATTCGTGCAATCTGTGACGTTTATCCGACTTAATCTTGTAGACCTCTTTTTAGACAATTAAAAATTTTGACTCTCACTAGTATGTATATTTATGAGGCTGGCGTTTTTGTAAGAATGCAGCCAGCTTTATTTACAACAAATAAAGAGGTTAACCCAAAAACACGTTATCCAAACAAACTCATATATAGCATAATGCCTAGAAGTAAAGTAGTAAGTTGTAACGCATATATACATACATACATACATACATACATATCTTCACGCCAAATCCCTCGCGGGGTAGGCAGAGACAATTGAGCGCCACTTGTCACGGTCACGACATACCTCTTTCGCTTCTTCGACATTCATCAACCTCTTCATACATGCCCTTTTGTTTCGATGGCTTTTCAACGCACCTTCAGCTATTGTTTTATTAATTTGGTCGTAATATGTGAGTCTAGGTCTGCCAGGGCCTCTTTTACCCACGACTTTCGCATTATATATCTGGTTCGTCAATCTCTCTTCATTCATCCTTTCAACATGCCCGAACCATCGTAGCATGCCTTTCCTTATTTTTGTCCCTATGCTTTCTTTCATACCTACCCTTTTTCGTATTTCGTCATTACGTATGCGGTCCGTCAAAGTGACGCCGCATATCCGACGCAACGATCTCGTTTCTACTGCATTAACTCTACTCTCATGCGTATTCTGACATATCCACGTCTCGCTTCCATACATAAGTGTTGGTACCAGCATGGCATTGTGTATGGCGAGTCGAGCTTTGTCACTGACATTCCGACTGGCGATCAGTGACCCCAGGGCACCGTTGACACTATTTCCCGCGTTCACTCTTCTTTCAACATCCCTATCATACTTCCCATCCGCAGTGAAAACACTGCCCAGATATATAATTTCATTTACTTGTTCTAGAGTTTCATCATCAATCTTTATCGTTACGGTTGTCATCCTTCTTCTTTCAAAAACCTTGGTTTTTCTCGCATTCAAAATATATATAATTTGCATTAAACTGTATAATAATTTGCCTAACGAAATATTAAGTCTGTCTACAAACTTATTTAAAATAAAGCTGCATAGATGGCTTGCTGAGTGTTGTTTTTATAATACTAATGAATATTTTTTTTAAACCAGACATAATTATGTTTATCATTAATCTAATTTGGACATACGAATAATATTTAACATACAATTTTTAGTTTATCAAATGTAAGTTCAATGTAAGACAAAGTTCTTTAACAATGTTTTTATTTTATAGATTTGTAAAAATTTGCATGCTGAAGACAGTAAAAATATGCTGATCTTAATTTTATATTTCATCTACTACATTGTACCATATTTTTAAGCAAATAAAGATTTGAATTTTTTGAATTTATGTTAGTCAACAAGTTCACAGCTAGAGATAACATATGTAAATAGTACATCATAGGGCTTACTATACAAATAATTGGTAGTGGTTGCTCTTTTGCTAGACGAAGACCAAGAACAGTCTGTCCTCTACGAACCTTCTTCGCCTAAATATTTTAAAGAAAAAATTTCATTGCGTTTAATAATGTAAATAAGGAAATCCACTAATATATGTATATTCTGAAGAGCTCCACAACCTTATCCCTTCTTCTCTATTCCGCAACCGAACCACTCGCATATGCAAAATATGCATCCACAAACCATACCCACTATCCCTACGCGTACTCATAAATGTGGAGACTCTTACAATGCCGCACGCTGAAGATGTGGAATGCTCTCCCAGCCAGTGTGTTTCCCCATTTCTATAACCTGGAGTCCTTCAAACGAACTGTGAAAAAGCATCTTTATAGGCCGGCATAGTGGTAGGGACTGATGTCGGTCGTCTGAGGCTGGCGTCAGTTGCTCCATTCTTGGACCTCGCGTACCACTTACCATCAGGTGGGCGCGGTGTCACAAGTCGTGCTCAGTATAAAAAAAAAAAACGTTTGCGACGAGCATCTGGAGGTCTTGCGTGCAGAGGTGCCAAATTTCTTACAAGTGGGAAATTGGGCCAGACGACGCACGAACTCGTCCAGAGTTTTCATCCGCAGATCGCGGAGGATAGATATCATTATTATAACATAGCTCTCCACTGTTGTAGATGGAATGGACTGTTCCAGAACCTTCGTCATACTGCTGGTGTTACCTGCTTGGTTCCATCAGGCAGCACTACGAAGTAGGATCCCTCGGCGCGGTTCTCCTGCCGAGTTTCGGTGTGACCAAAATCGCTGCCGCTCTCATCGTCGCTCACTTTGTATCCGAAATCGTAGTTGGCCGGTTCCTGCAGATTGAAATCATAATACTAATCAAATACAGAAAATGTAAAAAAAATACTTTGCATATTTGTCGTAGGTTAGCATCACCACCGTTCCCGTGCCTCAGACAGCACATTAAGCCAATGGTCCAGTTTTTGCTAATACCAACTTGTAAAATCGTTAATTGTCATTAATTTTTGACATCAGATCCCTGACTAACCAGCGTGGCCAGCGCAGGCCAAATTCTCCAGATATATGTCCTGGAAGGCCCATCTCCAACAGTACTAGGACGCTGTGTTCTAAAGGCTTTAATTAATAATTAAGGTTTAAGAATTGAAGCAAGTGACATCACCTCATAGCCTGATTAGTTTTCTCGTCTACGAATGGTGGTTCTTCCCTGTCAAAGTCAAAATTTCTTTATTCACGTAAACCTATTACAGGCATTTATGAAACATCATTAATTTAATTATTTTGAATGAAGCTACTTCTGCTAGTGGAAGACTAAGCAGCAAAGTGGTCCAATAAGTCCAGCAGCTTAGCAGATTCCAGTGACCTGTTAATGTTTAATCTGACTGAGAAAGGACTCTGCAAGGAAAACTCAGCTATATCAGATTTACAAAATAAAACATATACAGAACTGCACCACAACGATCAATTAATAACCTTTTAAATTTAGTTATGAGTACCTATGAGATTACAATACCTGGTACAGCAGTAACCCACTAGGCAAGTCAGAATTGAGATAGACTACATGCCCATGTGCAACCCGAAAGTCGACAAAAAGCAAAAACCTCTGCTAATTTATAAATTGAACGTGTTCGGCCGAGGTCCCAGGACCCCACAGAAGCACCCGATTACGCATGTGCCAGAAGCATGTCCCTGTACTACAGCTACTATAATAGTCTTTTTAAATATATGATAAAAAGGTGAGCTAGATAAAAGCAAAGGTTTATTTAAATATAAATATCCTTACCTGGTTTTGTAATTCTTCTAAAGCCCTAGCTAATTTCTCAGCCTGAGCTTGATCTGGTGCTCCATATGTGTCAGAGGGCATGTCATCGCTTCTGCCAAATCCTGGGGCTCCATAAGAATCTGAAACTCCACGAGCTGATGGTGCTCCATAAGAATCTGAAACACCACGGGCTGAAGGTGCTCCATAAGAATCTGAGACGCCGCGAGCTGAAGGTGCTCCGTATTGTTGAGAAGGAGAGCTGCGAGCAAATGAAGAAGCGAAGGCTGAAGTCTTGGAGTGTCCATGTCCGTGACCAGAGCTTCTTTGGCTCGGAGCTCCGTAAGACTGAGATAACGAACGAGCTGAGTAGGAATCCTGACCACTTCTCGCATTAGGAGCTCCATATTGGGACGACAAGCTTCTGGAGTTAGGTGTTCCGTATTGCGAAGATAATCCACTTCGACCGAATTGAGATTTAGAATGACTGTTTCTAGCTGAAGGTGCTCCATAGCTTTGCGATAGTCCGTTGCTTCTTGAAGAGGGTGCTCCATAAGATTGCGATAGAGAGTTGCGGAATCCTGGAGCAGAATACTGTTCATTGGAGCTTCTTTGAGATGGAACACCGTATTCTTGAGACAAAGACCTTTGTTCAGGGGCTCCGTATTGGGAAGAGAGGTCGCGTTGTGATGTGTATGAATCGGAAGCACCTCTAAAGTCTGGGGCTCCGTACTGATCATCAAGAGAGCTCCTGAAATCCGGGGCTCCGTAGTTGGAGGACGGTTGGCTGCGAGCTGAAGGCGCTCCATATTGTTGAGAAGGACTAAAGCTCCGAGCTGACGATGGCAGGTAGCTCGATGCTCCTTGCTGGAAGTTGTTGTGGTCGTGATGATTGTGACCTGATCGCGATGAAGGGTAGCCGTCGCTGTGGAGGTTTAATAGTATGTTTTAGTTAACCATTGATGCTGAACAAACTGCAAGAGTTTTAGGTAGGTACTTTAAAAGACGAATAAATAATAGATTAATAAACTTACCCGACTGGAGGTTCAGCTACTGCTAATGCCACAAGGCATGCAAGATATATCGATATCTGAAAGGATGAAACAAATAAAATCCACGGACTTTAACGCTAGATCACGGAGGCAGTTAGAACAGGTAATTGATGATTAGAATGTTTTTTTTTAGTCTAGGAGACGAAAAGTAAAGTATTTATTAACACAACCTTTTTTTATAAAGATTAGATTCACATTTAGCCATCTTTACTATAAGCCCATCATGACAAGTGGCAAGCTCTAAGTCTAAATCCACGAACTTAACCGTTTTATTAACTTTGACTTTGACTTTGTTTTTAGAGATTTTAAATATTTTTTTATCTGTTATAAATAGTTTTTAGTACAAATTTTCATTAATAAATAAATTGGAAAAGCACTAAGTATTTGTTTTTTTTAACCTACCTTCATTTTCAAAAAGTTTTTTTTGACACTTATTAGGTTGAATTTCAATTGTGGTTCAGATGATGCTTATCCCAAGATGATCAGGTGTGATTTGATGCATTCTTCGAAATACACCAGCTATTTATATCATGAGTTGGAAGACAAAAGAGACTGAGATAATGGTTATCTATTGTCATTTGATAGTATTTCTTTTGAGGTCGAAATTGATGGTGTAAGCGGCCTTGGACTTTTGTGTTTTGAAGATCGCGACAATTTGAGAGCTACATGTTCCACACACGTTAAGTTCGGTCACGAATGCTATATAACGGGTTACCAACCAAACTTTTTGATTTCGGGAATCGAACCTCAGCTTTCCTTTCCTTCAAAATTGCTTTTATATATTTTTCAAATTCAATTCAATTCAAATTCATAACATTTTTGAAATATTTAATTATTTATTGTTTATTTAAGTTTTGTGAAAAATATTGTGCGGGCGAGACGGATATCAATATTCAAATAGGTGATTATTTGGCGGTGTCTGCTACGAACCTCAAGTTGCCCAAATACCTCGGTACGGGTTAGGTATTTGGCGCCATTTGGGGTGTTGGCCCATGTGGACCATCAGCTATGGAGTTATCAAAGCGGCTGACGGAATGATCTGGAGACAGGAAGGCTGGCAATTATTTCTGTCAACGTATTAGCCTCGCTATGTCTATATAGGTAGGTAAATAGGTACTACTCATATGTCCATCTTTTTTTTTCTTAACTAGCCAAATGACTAATTGAATAAATGTGATTTTTAAAAAGCGAGAAACATAAAGATATGTTGTTTAAAGGACATCATTCATTTTGTATGGGGATTTGGGTTAAATTGTATTCACAGTTATATATGCTTTTTTGGATAAATTTGTCTATATAGTACTAAAAGACTTGATTGATACGAAAACATTAGTTATTTTCCAAAAAACTTAATTGCACAGTAGTATTGGTATATAGTAAAAAAAAACATTTATTCGAATCGCAAACATTTATTTTAATTTTTATTTACGTCTTTATTAAATAAAATAAAAATAATTAAATAAATTTATGCTAAAATTAAAAATAAACTAAACAAAACCTTAAATTAAATAAACTAAAAGATAAACCTAATTAATATAAAAACTAAATACTTACAAATATCTTGATTATAATCTACATGTCATCGAATCCAGGAGAAGATGAACCCAATGTTCCGAGGACTCCGGCGACATTGCCTCGTTGAATGGCAACACTGATCCTCTGAATAAGATATTCCCTACTCAGAGGATCACCTGTTGACGCTCGGATGGCAACGCTTATGTCGCGTATTAAAGATTTAGCGTCCTCAGACCAAGGGCCCATCGTCTCTACGGCAAATGGCACAAAATGGTAACGGTTTGCCAACTGTACTTATTACGTTTACCATTTGCAGCCAATTCAGCCGCTGCACCTGCTCGTTTTCGTGTCGCGCCAACACGACTAGCACAAAGGGTGTCAGTACACGTCGCATCCCAAACCAAAGACTTACCTTGTTTATAAGGCACGAGGGTTAGCCCATCTGGTCTTTTCCCATCGCTGCGAAATATACCAGTTGGTTCTTGATGATTCGAAAAAAATATTTACAAAATATAAATTAATATTAATAATAAGGATAGGGATATAAGTCCCGTCCGCGTGGATTGGTGGCAAGAACGCTGGCTGCATTTCCCCGCTGAATTGCAATACTGATTCTTTGGGCGACGAAAGAGCAAGACAAGACGCGGTGTTATGTCTTTTAAAAACTTTATTGCACTTGGACTCCATGGGCCCAGAGTTTCTACAGCAAACGGCACAAATATGTAATCTTTTAATATACTTACATACTTGCGCCGCTTGCTGGACTCCGCATTTTCCGCCGCGGCTCCCGCTTTATGCGCTAAGAATAACATTAGTTTAACAATAAAAATATAGACACAACTTTTTTTTTATCGTAAAAGTAGTAATAAATGGCCCAAAATGGATGATATCATTTGCAACTTTGAAATCTTATACTGGACATCAACTACTAATCATCAGTCATCGTTGAAGTTCAGTATAGCTAATGCACTTAAGTGTACGAAGTAAGTGATAAAAGGAACTTGTGTCATCTTTATTTCGGTCAAATAACGTAGATAAATTTTAGATTTACGGCCGGTTGTAGAAAGGCGGTTTAACTTGATTCTTACAACCAGGTCCAATACCGCACGCTTTCTTTTAATCCAAAACGTCGCGGTTTAAACCTGGCATGTACCAATGAGTAATACACATCGGAGAGTAAGTTACGCCGTCGGTCCCGGTTCCACTAATACCAACTTGTGGAATCGTTAATAAATTGTCATTAGATACTTACCAACCCATCTGGTGTGTAGACCAAATTCTCCAAATACTATTTTATATGTTCTGGAAGACCCATCTCCAGCAGTGGAGGTCTAGGACTCTGTGTCCTAGGGGCTGTGATGATTAATAATGTGTTATAAACACCATAGTTATATATATTTTGTATAAAATATGTCATAATAAGTTTGATTGCCGACAGATAGTAAATCTAATCAATTACCTCATTCCCAGTAGCTCCGTACGTATTCGTGAACTATACCCCCACCGTCTATTTGCAGTTAAATATTGCCGAACTAACGCAGGTAAACGTATGCCACTAAGGCGAATTCTACAATCCTATAATGATCTCTTTCATTGTGTCGATCTCTTTGCATTGTCGCCTGTCTCTTACAGAAACCAGGTCTTGCAAATGTTAACTTTAGAAGAAAGAGATAATTAAAATGGTATATATCTAGCAGTTATATTACTGTACAAAAAGGTTGTTTTTTTATTTTATTTTTAAATATTATTATGGTTTTAAAACAACTCATGGGTTACATTTACTTCTTTTAACATTTGGATTACTGAAGCTGGTTGTGCAGATATTAACATTGTTTGTAAAACCAATTTATTGTGTATTCTCTCTCTGTACAATTGTTTGTAATCCTGTATATAATAAAATAAATAAAAAATAAAAATAGTGACTTGGTGGCGTATATCAAAATGCTAATCATGGTTTAATTTAACCATTCTTTCTGCAACCGGTCGTTAGAATTATATATATTTTTATAGTTTTATTTTTATTAAATACTTATTGACAAGAATAAAAATGGCCTCAAAATAGAATGGCAACACTAATAGTAGGGATACCAGGGGACAAAATGAAAACAAAAATATTATTTTTTAATTTATTATTTATACAGTGAGCTGAGAAATTAACTAACTCCAAAAAATACAGGGGGCTAGTTAATTTGACAGCTGTCAAAATAGCACTTACATAAAAATACATTATACTAAATATATATTTTATTTAATAGACATTTAGGCACTTACAGAATTGTAAAATACAACAATTATTTTAAAAAATGCTTACATAAATATACCAAGCAAGATAAAAACATATATATATTATGTATATATATTGAAAAGCATACGAGTCACATATTATGAAAAAAATATTTTTTTTAACAAGCAATATAATAATATTTCATAAAAAACATTGTCAAAAATCAGATGTTTTTCTTTACAGAAAGATTTTACGGAATTAATATTTTATTTATTTGTATACACATAATAAAATAGAGTAATTCGCGTCAATATCGCCCAAACATAAACTGCAAAAAATAAACTGCAATTTTAGTGTCAAATTTAATGTTTTCCATAATTATTAATATCGTAGCACATTATTAAACAAAATAACACCACTTTTGACTAACAATATCCACAGTAAACTAATTAACAAAACGAAAAACTTGGACTTGACATGTTCACGCAAAATGGCGCGAAGAACTCCGGGCAAAGTGACAGCCGTCGCGTCGTAGTGACGTTCCCAAACTCCATCGAGTAGCGTTGTAGTCTCCGATCAATAACCATTATCGATACATTCGTAAATAATATTCTAACTGGTATACATTAAATTATTAATTAATGAATATATTAACTTGGTAATGCATTTTAATTTAAACGAGGCTTAAAATTTAAGTTTAGTTAAGGCTTGTTTCATATTAGTCATTAAGAAGTTTCATATTTTATGACACACGTGTTTTTAATATCCATTAATAGTTTGGATTATAATTGATGGAAATATTTAAATAGTTTTTTGACCAAAATAAATAATATAGCGTGTTTTAGTTTAGGCAAAATAAATGTTGCCAGTCTTCTTTGGACTATCACTTTAGACGTCTTTAAAGGATATGTTTTTTTTTATTAGATCTTTTTTGTTATGTATTTAAGCAGTTTTTAATAATATTTATTGTAAAACTTATATTCTTTTTTAAATTATGCAATTTCCTGGAAAAATTGTTGCAATATTATTGGATATTAAAAATACGTAATTTGATGTAATTAATTATTTTTATACGATTTACCTACAACAGGGTATAATGTAATACATATATAATAAATATAAATTAACCTAGTACTTATTTAAATATATAAAAAGCACCCTCTGTTTATATAGGCACGTTATTAAGGTATTTTTCTATGAATATAGCAACTATTGAAAAATATGGCATCGTGAAAAAAAAAGGATTTAATTATTCCATACATTATTTTTCTATGACAATGTCGTGGCTAATCACTAGAGACCGGTTATATGCAACAAAATATAGGTAATATTAATCATAAAAAATATTATATGTAGGACATTTCAGTTTCAAAAAACATAACCTTGAACTTGACATGTCCCTGCAAAGTTACGAGAGGTAGTGTCGCGTTTTTTTTTAATTGGACATATTTTATACAAAATAGGACTTGTCTTTTTGATATAACGGAAATTAACTCTCTCTCTCTCTGTGGAGGACCTCTTCAACCCAGCCATTTCGGTCCCAAGGTCGAATAGGCTCCTTTTATCCCACACACGATTTTATTTTGTATATAAAAACGATGTCTTAAAAGAATAAAACTTAAGTATAGAAAGCCAAGTTATTTAATATGATTGAAGGAATTTAATAATATTTAAACTTTGGTAATAATCTACTATTAAACTAGTTTTGTTAAAGAAAACTAACTACTAATTTGTTTTAGGCTGGCAACACATTGTTGTTTTTTTTAATAGAAACACTTTTACCGGAATGTCGTGTCTTTTGTGATATACCAAAATAATAAATATGTATTTATATCCTTACTTTTTGTAGTAAACAAAAATAATAATAATAGTACGACAATGCATTGCCAGTCTATAAGAATCATATTAAGAAAAAAATACTTCATGAGAATAAAACTTGTCTAAAACCAAATAATATTTACAAATAAACATTAAGTTTATATATTTTTATTTTTATTACAATAAAAATGGCATATCCTTTATATTATTTTATAATAATATTAATTAAAATTATATAAAATATTAACGACAAAGTTTCACAAGTAGTTTTTTTTTTAAGGCAATGGAAACTAGTCCTTCAGTCCGTAAATTATTTAGCACGATATAGATAGTAGATATAGTGAAGATTTGTAATTTATTTGACTAAATGTTATTAATTTATTGTTTGTTGTATTATACATTAAATAAGACAACATATATATGGAATAATAATTAAATGTAATTAGGTTACGCCACATTTTTTTTGTAATAAAGATAAAACACTAAATTAGTTTTTAATAGTTTTAATAAACTGGTTAAATCGATTAAAAGATAAATAAATGACGAACAAAATCCGATCGATTTTATGCTACTATTTAAAAATAAAAAATAATTAATCTTACAAAATAAAAGTGGTATATACAAAATTAATGCAAAGAAACAAAACAAATGCAGAAATTGATATTGTAAATAAAAAAAGAACTGGGAATTTGGCAAAATTAATATTTTTTTATGAAAATAAGGCAAAGTATACACTACTTGCAAACGGTCACACATCAAACTATTTTATATAATTAATAACGTTTTTTTTGTAAGTTTGTAGTTGGATATAAAAGTAAAGTAAAGTATTATCACGACCGTTTCCCTTTCGGGGTGGTCAGAAACCACGCTAATAAATAAGCGGATTCACATTTAGCCAACTTTACTATAGGCCAGTCATGACAAGCAAGCTCGTCGATGTCTCCAGCGTACCAAACTCGAGAAATATCACAAATAAATTTAATATTAATTAAATGTATTTATGATATTTCTCGATTTATTAATAAATATTTTTGTGTCCCGACCAGGAAACGAACCCGGTACCTCCGAGTCCAAATCCACGAACTTAACCGCTGGACTACGGAGGCAGCTAAATAGTTGAATATAAACTTTTGTATATATATGGATGCTTGATTAATATATAACCATATGTTTTAAATCATGTAATCGTTAAGATTGATATGTGACACTGTGCAATTATTCAATAACTTAAATCGTTCCGTTTGGTAACCCTATATATGACAGGTGTATTAAAATAACTCTAAAACTACAGACAAAACTCAAAATTACTAACTTAAAACTATTTGTTTAAGTAACATTAACATGTACTTTAATAACCTGACAAGTCGACACCTGTTTTGTTGTAAAAATATAGTATACAACAATTTTAATCAGTGTTGAACAATACTTATTACTTACACGTAATTTCTTAAACACTTTAGTATAATACTTTAGTATATAGCAATATATATATATATATATATATATATATATATATATATTACCCCGATTTTTCCGAAAGTTAAACTACGTGATTGGTAGATAGTTTGTCACTTTGTTATTTCAGCCAATGACGTGACTTATAGGCAAAACGTACGTTAATTTAATCATCGAACTAGCTGTTATAACAACTGAATGATTTTCATCTAATATCATCATTATTATTTAAAAAATAGATTATACTTACGTATATGTATTATTTTTATATGATATAAAGCTATATTCTAAAACATTATTTCTTTTCAAAGATTCTTATTATATATTTTATAAATCATAACATTATTTGTACTTATATTTGTATTTAACAAACATTTTGTGTAATAACTTTTATTTGCTCAACACTGACTTTAACAATCAAATTTAGAGATACAATATTTAAGAAAACAACTTTTAATTATTATAAACAATAAAAACTCTTTTTCTGTCACAGCGCCATTAACAACCTCATTCGTTGGACGCTTGCAGTAGTCTCGATCCAACTATTTTAGAACCAACCGGTCTGAGTCGAGACGATGGCAAGCGTCCAGACGGGTTGGGATTTCCTAGCCCCTTCCCACCTTCAAGGCACTTCTGTTAGAGCAGGTGTTGCAGCGGAACAAGCGCATCAGCAAGCGTCAAAAATATAAAACGATTTGCAATAGTTACTTATTTTCGAAGTTTGCTGTAGAAACGATGGGCCCGTGGGGATCAGAACTGAAAGCTTTCTATAAAGAAATTGTTCCAAGGCTCATTGTCGTCTCTGGTGACAAAAGGGCTGGCAGTTTTTTCTCACAAAAAATTAAGCATCTTAATTCATAGGGAAAATGCTGCTATTTGGAGGGGCTATTTTTTGTATTAAAATTTTATTTTCTATGTATTTTTAGGTTAAATTTAGTTTTTATATTTAGTAATGTAGTTTATTTAATTTAATTGCTTGAAATAAACATTTATATATAAAATCGTCCTTTAGTTAATATTTTTTAAACTTTATAGCTTAATTGTTATAGCTGTTAAAGCTCTATCAAAAGAGTTTTGCTAATCCACGAATAAAATAGTTTAAGCTCTTTTATTTTGCTATCAAATTAACATAGGAAAAACGTGATAAAACCCATTAAACCCAGGTTTAGGCCGAGGTTATTTTTAAATTTTAGTACAATTTCCTCAAGGTTGCAAAAATTTGCAGCATTACATAGTGTAAATAAATAAAATTAATTAGGACATTATTATTAAGAGCTGCCCATAATATGTAATCTAAGATAAATATATCTCTAAATAAGACCGTTTTGACTATCAGAACATTATTTCCATATATTAAACCCCTACGTTACGCAACATAAAATTTTTTTTGTGTGTACACGTCTTTATAATTATTGTGGAACAAAAACCATTTTGAAATGTTTTTTTATTCAAGCATTGAACACTAGTCCTACAGCCGTGCAAAAATACATCCACATATTATATTTGTAATAAATTAAATTAAAAATATATCTTAAAAAATTAAAAATATATCTTAAAAAAGCAAAAAAAAAATTGTTTTTATTAATATTTTCTCTTTTTTTTTTAAATTTACGCATAAGTAAGGTGTTGCCAGACCTACTTGATTATGAACTGGCAACTCCATGTTTTTTAGTTTTGCAACAATGTTCATTATGTAAAAAAAAGATTTATTTTTTTGTTGAATGAAAAAATCATTTAATATTTTTCATAATCATTTAATATATGTTCCACAATAACCCTAAAGCAGTATTCTTTACATGCGTATTCTCAATAAATATTTGTTCAGGTTTCGTTTTCGAGTTTAGATAAATCGAACCAATATGTACATTAGCAAAGATGTCAAGATGGCGGACATTGGCCTTATTGTGTCTGCCCGCCAAATGCTGTAAAAAAAAAGAAAAATATTAAAATGGCGCCAATAAGTTTTAGTTGGTTAGTTTTGCTGTCTAAAGCCCCCCGTAGCACTATTCTGTTACTTAGCGCAAACGTTATGTAGTCGAATCCGTTAACAATATATATATCATGCTATTAAAGTTGATATTTGCCCGGCCGCTGTCAAGGTCAAGCGCTTATAGAGTTGAAAATTGAATAACGTTTTGTAATTATGACGCAATCTCTAACTGAAAAGAATAGGGCCGCAGTTATTCTGTTATTTAGTCGCAAATGTTATTAGTGAATTTCGTTATTTATGTCAGAAATTGCGTCATAATTACAAAACGTTATTCAATTTTCAACTCTATAAGCGCTCGATTTTGACAGCGTCCGTGCACTTACTTTATCAGCGTAAATATATATATATATATGTAGTTAACGGGTTCCATTATATTAAGTAACAGAATGGTTCTGCTGTAAACGATCAAACATGTTTGACAAACAATTTTATAATGTGTGGCCTGGTATGACGTGTTTGTCAATCTAACTACGTGTTTGATGAAAATCTGGATTGCCGTTGTGATACGTTTAAACGTATACGGCGGTGTTTGTGAAACAAGATCTCATCAGTTGTCTTCCACAGACGTTGTACAGGGTGCGCCAGAGAAACTTACTTATTTGAAAAAACTCCCAAGCGGTGAGTTGGGTGGGTAGAGGGGTGAGGGGGGGGGCGCTATTGGAGGGGGCGCTATTGGAGGGGGAAGTCCCCAAGTTTGTTTCTTCCTCTAGTCAGTTGCCATCATGCTCTGGCCTAGAGAACAGCGGGCATACGCCGTCGAGAGCTTCTTTTCCATCGGTCGCTCACTTGTTGCTACGCAACGTGCCTTCCGCGCTCGCTTTAAAATTCTTCTTTTTTTCTTCCAAGCCTCGAAGAAATAAACGCTAAGGATGTGTGGTTTCAGCAAGATGGAGCCACAGCACGAGGCTCAATGAATTTGTTGCGAGATTTCCCCGACCGGCTTATCTCTCTCAGAGGCGATCTCACATGGCCGGCTCGCTCACCAGATTTGGCTCCATACGATTTCTTTTTATGGGGTTATTTGAAATCCCTGGTTTATGTCGATCGGCCACGGACAATAGCTCACCTCAAAAACAACATTCGCGCCGTCATTGCCAACATAGCGATTGATATGCTGCAAAGAGTGGACACTAACTTCAGAAATCGACTTGATCAGTGTATGCGCAATGGGG
Organism: Tinea semifulvella; assembly: GCA_910589645.1. Classification (NCBI taxonomy): domain Eukaryota; kingdom Metazoa; phylum Arthropoda; class Insecta; order Lepidoptera; family Tineidae; genus Tinea; species Tinea semifulvella. Next base: position 8,298,755 of record OU342619.1, read on the forward strand.
GTCGCCATTTAACTGATGTCATTTTCAAGTCTGTTTAAAAAAAATTTGGGATATTGTATTCTAAAATAAAATTAAAATTAAAACAATAACTGAAGTACTTTTGTTTTTAATGACGTTTCAAATAAGTAAGTTTATCTGGCGCATCCTGTATAGTACTAATCCAAGGAGCATTCTGCCGGGGCGGGGAAGTATCCACCGTTCGTGCCGATAAACCCAGTAAAGTGTATTCATACGTTTCGGGATCAGGCTCGAATTGTCGTTATGTCCAGTTAAGCTGGCATAGTGTTAGGGACTGATTTCAGTTATGAGTGTCTGATTCTAGTTGCCAACATTCATGGGCCTTGCGCTATTTATCATCAGGCGCGAAAATACCACAGTCAATATATACGGAAATTTGTTTGATGGTTGATTTTTAAACGTTTACGCTATTGTTTGATGAAAACGTGAAGTTTGACAAACACGTTTGTAACAAAGATGTGGGCCTGGTTATAAGAACGCTTGATATACAAAAAAGTCGCGGTACGAACCCCGGCATGTACCAATGAGAAATGCATTTTTCTTACGTACATTTGTCATAACATACAACACAAACGTTTTTGTTAAGCCGCCGGTCCCGGTTCCCAGCCGTGGCGAGTGTAGGCCATAATTCTCTAGAAATATATTCTGGAAGGCCAATCTCCAACAGTCGATGTCTAGGACTAAGTGTTCTAGGGGCTGTAATGAATGGTCAATAATAAACAAAAAAAAACTTTTTCAAATTATAGTAAAAAATAAAAGAAAAAATAATACCTGAACCACGGACGATTGGTTCTAATTGAAGTGCTAAAACAAAACAAAAATAAAAAGATAAAAAATAAAGTAAAATAATAATAAAAAGTGCATCTAAGTATATTAACCCTACATACTACTCACGATAGGCGCGGTGGTGGCTCGGTTGTAAGAACGCGTTCCTTGAATCCTACAAAGGTCGGTTCAAACCCACCCGGCATGTACCAATGAGAAATGCACTTTTCTTACGTACATTTGTCATAGATTAACAACACCGCCGTTCCCGTGCCTCGGAGAGCACGTTAAGCCGCCGGTCCCGGTTCCACTAATACTAACTTGTGGAATCGTTAATAAATTGTCATTAAATAATAAATTTTAATGTACCCAGTCATTCTCTACCACACTACCAAAGTTCATCTAAGGCATTAAGTTTAGTTTAGTTTGGTTTGGTTTGGTTTGGTTTGGTTTGGTTTGGTCTGGTCTGGTCTGGTATGGTCTGGTCTGGTCTGGTCTGGTCTGGTTTAGTTTGGTTTGGTTTGGTTTGGTTTGGTTTGGTTTGGTTTGGTTTGGTTTGGTTTGGTTTGGTTTGGTTTGGTTTGGTTTGGTTTGGTTTGGTTTGGTTTGGTTTGGTTTGGTTTGGTTTGGTTTGGTTTGGTTTGGTTTGGTTTGGTTTGGTTTGGTTTGGTTTGGTTTGGTTTGGTTTGGTTTGGTTTGGTTTGGTTTGGTTTGGTTTGGTTTGGTTTGGTTTGGTTTGGTTTGGTTTGGTTTGGTTTGGTTTGGTTTGGTTTGGTTTGGTTTGGTTTGGTTTGGTTTGGTTTGGTTTGGTTTGGTTTGGTTTGGTTTGGTTTGGTTTGGTTTGGTTTGGTTTGGTTTGGTTTAGTTTAGTTTAGTTTAGTTTAGTTTAGTTTAGTTTAGTTTAGTTTAGTTTAGTTTAGTTTAGTTTAGTTTAGTTTAGTTTAGTTTAGTTTAGTTTAGTTTAGTTTTGACACCATGTATTCCTACCGGAATTCGGTTAAGTCATAATCGTAATTTTGATTTTTTTTTTAATACATTTATCACTATAGATAGGTACATAACAAATAACAGAACTGGAGGTTTAAACATTTATAAAAAACACTTAAATAAATAGATTTATTGCGGCTGTAAAGAGGCTTTGTCAATAACTTACAAGTACCTAATAGATAAATGATATGTCAATTAACTAAATAATACTAATTATTACTAATTATTGTAGCAGCTGTAACTTCGCTCTTGTATCTTACTAAGTTATTTGTGCATTAAAGAGTTTAACATAAATAGAATAAATGAACAACTTACGTATTTCAATCTGTGTGTCGATGAATTGGCTCCAGTCGTGTTCGTTTTTGGCGCGAATGTTGGCGAGGTAACGACCCGACTCCAAGTCCGTCAGCTCGTGGGTCACGTGGTACACATGCTTCTTGTGCGGAGTCGGCACCGGTAACGAAATAGTACGCCATTCGCTCTGAAACATAACAAGACAAATGTTTAGCTTTTTACATCCGTAGTTAACTATAAAGTTAGTGTATAAATGAAAGTAAAAATCGGTATATTATTGTATGTATATATATATATATGTGTATAAATGTAGTATGTAACCAATATATGTATGTGTTATCTATGTATTGTATGTATTTATATTATAGATTTAATATCGTTCTTTTTTTAGTTATTTATTTATTTATTTTAATTTCACAGCATTATTGACTATCTTATATAAACAGTTAAACTTATATCTAAACACATAGCCATTTACGAAATTACCTTTTCCTTACTAAACTTATAAAAAAAAAAAACATTATTAAAACAAAAGGCTCACTCTAAATATAAAATAAAAATGTACTGATTTGGAATGATGTGTGTAGAAGTATGTTGGTGTATGAAAATGAATGTAGGTGTGTATGTATGTGCACTATAGTATAGAGTCCAATATTTTAGATTTAAGTTCTATTTTTGACAGATTGAATATATCAACATGCGAAAACAACCTGTTGTATTTCTTTGGTATCCTCTTCGTCAGACAGTTGGACGCATAATTTGTGCGTGAGTTAGAAATAACGAACAGATCAGGATGTCTCGTATTGCGAACTGGCGTGGAGAGTCGCAGCACGCTAGCAACCAAGGGCGGACTGTCGATAGTTCCACTGCAAATGTCGTGCAAGAACAGCATCTCTGTTAGTGTGCCTTAAGAGTTTTCATCCTGTGTCTGTGCAAAGAGGCGTCGCAGTCATTTAAAGAGATTCCACTCTTAAAGTTGAGATATTTGACAAACTTTGATTGTATACGCTCTATCTCATGGTCATATGTGATGTATTGGGGGTTCCAAATTGTCGAACAATACTCAAGTACACTGCGAACGTACGCAAAGTATACCAGCTTACCAGCAAAGTATACAAGTTATAAACTTTTAACTCAATAAATCTCTTTATTTCAAATATTAGCGGTCATGCACCTTACAATCCCTGCTCACATCTCCCAAAGGTTAGCTGTTAGATAATGTTTTTAGACATTAAGCTCGCCTATGTACTGTAAAATGTCTTATTTTCTGTGCAATAAAGAATTTATCTATCTATCTATCTAAAAATTGGCTTTTGTCATTATTGCAAATGGCACATACTTTCAACGAGAACAACAAATAGGTGGTAGGCAGACTGATTGTGGTAATTTGCCGTTTATTGTGCGTTCGGGCTGATAAACCCAGTAAAGTGTATCTGACTGTATTGTTGACATGTGACCTTGCGTCCACCTGATGATAAGTGCGTGAGGTCCATCAATCTACTGAAATCAGACACTAATGACTGACATCAGTCTTCAACACTATTCCGGCTCGACTGGGCATAACGGCAATTCGAGCCTGATCCCGAAACGTGGGGACACTACTGTTCTTGTTTATCGGCAAGAACGGTGGATACTTCCCCGCCTCAGCAGACTGGGCAAATTACCACCATCAGTCCTGCTTATTTGTTGTTCTCGTTGAAAGTTTGTGCCATTTACAATGACATCAAATGCCAATTTTTACTTTCAAGGAGAACTAATATTGCAAGCTTGCCATTGTGATATTAATGTAAAAAAAAATGGAAATTTATGGAAAATATATAGAAGTTTTAATTTAAAGTTTTAAGGTCGCTCCTCCACTAAATTAAGGTCGTTCATCCACTAACTTAAGGTCGCTCATCCACTAACTTAAGGTCGCTCATCCACTCAATTAAGGTCGCTCATCCACTAACTTAAGGTCGCTCATCCACTAACTTAAGGTCGCTCATCCACTCAATTAAGGTCGCTCATCCACTCAATTAAGGTCGCTCATCCACTAAATTAAGGTCGCTCATCCACTAACTTAAGGTCGCTCATCCACTAAATTAAGGTCGCTCATCCACTAACTTAAGGTCGCTCATCCACTAACTTAAGGTCGCTCATCCACTCAATTAAGGTAGCTCATCCACTAAATTAAGGTCGCTCATCCACTAACTTAAGGTCGCTCATCCACTCAATTAAGGTCGCTCATCCACTAACTTAAGGTCGCTCATCCACTAACTTAAGGTAGCTCATCCACTTAATTAAGGTCGCTCATCCACTAAATTAGGGTCGCTCATCCACTAAATTAAGGTCGCTCATCCACTAACTTAAGGTCGCTCATCCACTCAATTAAGGTCGCTCATCCACTCAATTAAGGTCGCTCATCCACTAACTTAAGGTCGCTCATCCACTCAATTAAGGTCGCTCCTCCACTCAATTAAGGTCGCTCCTCCACTCAATTAAGGTCGCTCATCCACTCAATTAAGGTCGCTCCTCCACTCAATTAAGGTCGCTCCTCCACTCAATTAAGGTCGCTCCTCCACTCAATTAAGGTCGCTCCTCCACTCAATTAAGGTCGCTCCTCCACTCAATTAAGGTCGCTCCTCCACTCAATTAAGGTCGCTCCTCCACTCAATTAAGGTCGCTCCTCCACTCAATTAATGTCGCTCCTCCACTCAATTAAGGTAGCTCCTCCACTCAATTAAGGTCACTCATCCACTCAATTAAGGTCGCTCATCCACTCAATTAAGGTCGCTCATCCACTAACTTAAGGTCGCTCATCCACTCAATTAAGGTCGCTCATCCACTCAATTAAGGTAGCTCCTCCACTCAATTAAGGTCGCTCCTCCACTCAATTAATGTCGCTCCTCCACTCAATTAAGGTAGCTCCTCCACTCAATTAAGGTCGCTCATCCACTCAATTAAGGTCGCTCATCCACTCAATTAAGGTCGCTCATCCACTCAATTAAGGTCGCTCCTCCACTCAATTAAGGTCGCTCCTCCACTCAATTAATGTCGCTCCTCCACTCAATTAATGTCGCTCCTCCACTCAATTAAGGTAGCTCCTCCACTCAATTAAGGTCGCTCATCCACTCAATTAAGGTCGCTCATCCACTCAATTAAGGTCGCTCATCCACTAACTTAAGGTCGCTCATCCACTCAATTAAGGTCGCTCATCCACTCAATTAAGGTAGCTCCTCCACTCAATTAAGGTCGCTCATCCACTCAATTAAGGTCGCTCATCCACTCAATTAAGGTCGCTCATCCACTAACTTACTGTCGCTCATCCACTAAATTAAGGTCGCTCATCCACTCAATTAAGGTCGCTCCTCCACTCAATTAAGGTCGCTCCTCCACTCAATTAAGGTCGCTCCTCCACTCAATTAAGGTCGCTCCTCCACTCAATTAATGTCGCTCCTCCACTCAATTAAGGTCGCTCCTCCACTCAATTAAGGTCGCTCATCCACTCAATTAAGGTCGCTCATCCACTAACTTAAGGTCGCTCATCCACTCAATTAAGGTCGCTCCTCCACTCAATTAAGGTCGCTCCTCCACTCAATTAAGGTCGCTCATCCACTCAATTAAGGTCGCTCCTCCACTCAATTAAGGTCGCTCCTCCACTCAATTAAGGTCGCTCCTCCACTCAATTAAGGTCGCTCCTCCACTCAATTAAGGTCGCTCCTCCACTCAATTAAGGTCGCTCCTCCACTCAATTAAGGTCGCTCCTCCACTCAATTAATGTCGCTCCTCCACTCAATTAAGGTCGCTCCTCCACTCAATTAAGGTCGCTCCTCCACTCAATTAATGTCGCTCCTCCACTCAATTAAGGTCGCTCATCCACTCAATTAAGGTCGCTCATCCACTAACTTAAGGTCGCTCATCCACTCAATTAAGGTCGCTCATCCACTCAATTAAGGTAGCTCCTCCACTCAATTAAGGTCGCTCATCCACTCAATTAAGGTCGCTCATCCACTCAATTAAGGTCGCTCATCCACTAACTTACTGTCGCTCATCCACTAAATTAAGGTCGCTCATCCACTCAATTAAGGTCGCTCCTCCACTCAATTAAGGTCGCTCCTCCACTCAATTAAGGTCGCTCCTCCACTCAATTAAGGTCGCTCCTCCACTCAATTAATGTCGCTCCTCCACTCAATTAAGGTCGCTCCTCCACTCAATTAAGGTCGCTCATCCACTCAATTAAGGTCGCTCATCCACTAACTTAAGGTCGCTCATCCACTCAATTAAGGTCGCTCCTCCACTCAATTAAGGTCGCTCCTCCACTCAATTAAGGTCGCTCATCCACTCAATTAAGGTCGCTCCTCCACTCAATTAAGGTCGCTCATCCACTCAATTAAGGTCGCTCCTCCACTCAATTAAGGTCGCTCCTCCACTCAATTAAGGTCGCTCCTCCACTCAATTAAGGTCGCTCCTCCACTCAATTAAGGTCGCTCCTCCACTCAATTAATGTCGCTCCTCCACTCAATTAAGGTAGCTCCTCCACTCAATTAAGGTCACTCATCCACTCAATTAAGGTCGCTCATCCACTCAATTAAGGTCGCTCATCCACTAAATTAAGGTCGCTCATCCACTCAATTAAGGTCGCTCATCCACTCAATTAAGGTCGCTCCTCCACTCAATTAAGGTCGCTCCTCCACTCAATTAATGTCGCTCCTCCACTCAATTAAGGTAGCTCCTCCACTCAATTAAGGTCGCTCATCCACTCAATTAAGGTCGCTCATCCACTCAATTAAGGTCGCTCATCCACTCAATTAAGGTCGCTCATCCACTCAATTAAGGTCGCTCCTCCACTCAATTAATGTCGCTCCTCCACTCAATTAATGTCGCTCCTCCACTCAATTAAGGTAGCTCCTCCACTCAATTAAGGTCGCTCATCCACTCAATTAAGGTCGCTCATCCACTCAATTAAGGTCGCTCATCCACTAACTTAAGGTCGCTCATCCACTCAATTAAGGTCGCTCATCCACTCAATTAAGGTAGCTCCTCCACTCAATTAAGGTCGCTCATCCACTCAATTAAGGTCGCTCATCCACTCAATTAAGGTCGCTCATCCACTAACTTACTGTCGCTCATCCACTAAATTAAGGTCGCTCATCCACTCAATTAAGGTAGCTCCTCCACTCAATTAAGGTCGCTCATCCACTCAATTAAGGTCGCTCATCCACTCAATTAAGGTCGCTCATCCACTAACTTAAGGTCGCTCATCCACTCAATTAAGGTCGCTCATCCACTCAATTAAGGTCGCTCATCCACTCAATTAAGGTCGCTCATCCACTCAATTAAGGTCGCTCATCCACTCAATTAAGGTCGCTCATCCACTAACTTACTGTCGCTCATCCACTAAATTAAGGTCGCTCATCCACTCAATTAAGGTCGCTCCTCCACTCAATTAAGGTCGCTCCTCCACTCAATTAAGGTCGCTCCTCCACTCAATTAAGGTCGCTCCTCCACTCAATTAATGTCGCTCCTCCACTCAATTAAGGTCGCTCCTCCACTCAATTAAGGTCGCTCATCCACTCAATTAAGGTCGCTCATCCACTAACTTAAGGTCGCTCATCCACTCAATTAAGGTCGCTCCTCCACTCAATTAAGGTCGCTCCTCCACTCAATTAAGGTCGCTCATCCACTCAATTAAGGTCGCTCCTCCACTCAATTAAGGTCGCTCCTCCACTCAATTAAGGTCGCTCCTCCACTCAATTAAGGTCGCTCCTCCACTCAATTAAGGTCGCTCCTCCACTCAATTAAGGTCGCTCCTCCACTCAATTAAGGTCGCTCCTCCACTCAATTAATGTCGCTCCTCCACTCAATTAAGGTAGCTCCTCCACTCAATTAAGGTCACTCATCCACTCAATTAAGGTCGCTCATCCACTCAATTAAGGTCGCTCATCCACTAACTTAAGGTCGCTCATCCACTCAATTAAGGTCGCTCATCCACTCAATTAAGGTAGCTCCTCCACTCAATTAAGGTCGCTCCTCCACTCAATTAATGTCGCTCCTCCACTCAATTAAGGTAGCTCCTCCACTCAATTAAGGTCGCTCATCCACTCAATTAAGGTCGCTCATCCACTCAATTAAGGTCGCTCATCCACTCAATTAAGGTAGCTCCTCCACTCAATTAAGGTCGCTCCTCCACTCAATTAATGTCGCTCCTCCACTCAATTAATGTCGCTCCTCCACTCAATTAAGGTAGCTCCTCCACTCAATTAAGGTCGCTCATCCACTCAATTAAGGTCGCTCATCCACTCAATTAAGGTCGCTCATCCACTAACTTAAGGTCGCTCATCCACTCAATTAAGGTCGCTCATCCACTCAATTAAGGTAGCTCCTCCACTCAATTAAGGTCGCTCATCCACTCAATTAAGGTCGCTCATCCACTCAATTAAGGTCGCTCATCCACTAACTTACTGTCGCTCATCCACTAAATTAAGGTCGCTCATCCACTCAATTAAGGTCGCTCCTCCACTCAATTAAGGTCGCTCCTCCACTCAATTAAGGTCGCTCCTCCACTCAATTAAGGTCGCTCCTCCACTCAATTAATGTCGCTCCTCCACTCAATTAAGGTCGCTCCTCCACTCAATTAAGGTCGCTCCTCCACTCAATTAAGGTCGCTCCTCCACTCAATTATTCCTTCCAGATGTCAAACAGACGTCATTACACTTGATGAATATAACTATTTAACTCAATGTACATCGCGTTGATGTAATTTTCGTCTAGTATTTAACTTCTAATTTTCTTATTAGTAATTAGTTAAATAACACATCATCATCACGAAACCGTATCCTTTTCGGGGTGGTCAGAAACATCGCTTATTTTTATCTGAAGCAGATTCACATTTAGCTAACTTTACTATAGGCCAATCATGACAAGTGGCAAGCTCGTCGTGTCTCTAGCGTACCAAACTTGAGAAATATCACAACTAAATTTATTTATTAAAATTAATAAATATTATTATTTTCCGACCAGGAATGGAACCTGGTACCTCCGAGTCTAAATCCACGATTACCCGCTATACCACGGAGGCTTAAATAACACAATTTAAAATAAAATAAGAACTCATTTAAATCAGATTTTGTTCAAAAATATTTTTTAAAAAAACGTGAATATATAAAATAAAAGATTCCAAAAAAATTATATTAATTCCGAATAATAAATATTTAGATTACTGGAACGCAATCTTCAATGTTGCCAGGAAAAAAAACTTATCCAACCGGAAATATTTAAAATGTAAAAAACCCTTTACCTATCAGAATTCCAAGGGCTGTAAATAAGGATTTTACTTACTCCGTTAACATCGCGGACTTGCAGTTCGATTTCTTGCAGCGGCAAATAGGAGTGAACAGTCCAGGTGATCTTGGGTCCATCTGTGTCCAAATTATCGATGACTGGCTCTCGGACAAGGCGAACTGACTTCTCGTGGGTGCCAAAAGCATTTGTAGCCTAGAATAAAAAAAAAAAATGAAAAAAAACACTAACTGTTCGACAGGGTGTGGGGTCACATGTCTTATTTAGACGTCATGTCCAGGTATATCTATGACAAATTTCAACAACATCGCTCCAGTAATATAGGCGATATAGAGAAAATAAATAGACAGACAGTTATAGTCGTGAGGCCACATGTCGTCATATAGACTATGTCTGGCCCTGGATTCCAAGGAACATTTCTGCCAAATTTTATCATAATCGGTCCAGTAATATAGGCTAACTTAAGCACGGTGGTGGCTCGGTTGTAAGACCCCTAAAAAATCCTCTAAAGTTCGGTTCAAACCCCCCCGGCATGAGACCAATGAAAAATACACTTTTCTTACGTACTGCAGTCATAGATTTACAACACCACCGTTCCCGTGTGAGGAGAGCACGTTAAGTCGTCGGTCCCGGTTCCACAAATACCAAATGTGGAATCGTTAATAAATTGTTGAGATCCTCGCCAGCCCATCTGGCCAAAAAAAAGTTTGGCCAAATTCTTCAGATTTATGTTCTAGAAGGCCCATCTCCAACAGTGAAGGTTTAGGATGATGCTGTTCCAGGGGCTGTGATCAATGAATGAAATATTCGATTGATTGGAAGATAAAGAAGGTCGGGGTTGGATGAGAGTTGCGAAAGACTGGGTGCAGTAGCAAACCTTGATGGAGACGAAATGAGATATATTACCTTGCAAGTGTAGGTCCCGAAGTCCTTGTCGATCCTGGGTGTGATGGTGAGATTGGAGTATTCGCTGTCGAAAAGGATCCTGAACACGTCTTCCACGTCCTGGACTCGCTGGCCATCTTTGTACCATTCGATTAATACACTGAAATTGATAAGATATAATAAAATAACCCTTAAGGTTCCGACTCCAAAAAGTTCAATAACGGCTTAACCTTTAATAAGGGTGATTATTTCCCACCACAATCTATAAACAATAAATGATTTTTTCTATTAAAAATCAATTCAACGAATGAACGAAACCATAAACTATAAATTTATAGGAGTATTTAAATTTGTAACAGGGCAACACTGCTTGTTTTATGGCAACAATGGGGTGTATCAGGCAAAGCTTTTTGTAGATGTCGCTAGCGGCACTGGTACCTT